>CM028381.1:107928319-108106442 GCA_013146195.2 Codonopsis lanceolata | reverse complement strand
AGTTGTGTACATCCACTACCGGCCAGCCTATATACTCGGATTCAAATTTGATAGGCTACACAATTTTGTTTCTGCTAAACAAGAAATCGATTGTTTCCTAGATAAAACATCCTCCGGACGTTGCTTCATGTCATCAACACATGACAGTCGGCGTCACTTAAAAGCTGACAAGATTGGTGTTTGTGTGCTTAGTACCCACAAACCCATGCCAAAAGGTCTCACCAACATATCGAATAATTCTTTACGACTTTCGGTGAGAAACTTTGGGGTTTGCTTGATACCTAGCACACAAACACACACTATACATGATATCGGACGGTGGCGATTCATCTGCAAACTTCCTATCATACTTCTATATAAGGTAGAATTCACACTTTCGATTTTTCATCTCTAGTAAG
Source organism: Codonopsis lanceolata (assembly GCA_013146195.2). Lineage (NCBI taxonomy): Eukaryota > Viridiplantae > Streptophyta > Magnoliopsida > Asterales > Campanulaceae > Codonopsis > Codonopsis lanceolata. The sequence goes on along the minus strand of CM028381.1, from coordinate 108,106,044 downwards.
TTTATTGGATGTACTCATAGGAGTTTTTTTATGTTTCCCATTCTCTGAATCGAATTTCTTCACCAAGTTCGAGAATACTTGGCTTGAGATATGAACATCCCTTCATGTGATTGTTTTATCGAATTCCTAAAAAATAGGTCAACTCCCCTACCATGCTCATTTCAAAAAGTGGAAGTCATGCAATTTACAAACTCTTTTTCCAAGGATTTGGAGGTGGATCCAAACACAATGTCATCAACATAAATTTGAGCAATCAAAATATGTTTTTCTTGTTTTTGAATAAATAGTGTTTTTCCACCTCTCCCCTTCTAAACCCACTTTGTGTAAAGGTGATCCGTAAGCCTACCATACCAAGCTCTAGGAGCTTGTTTGAGAGCCATACAAAGCCTTTTTCAATTTAAACACATGATTGGGTTTATGGGGTCCTCAAACCCTTTTTGGTTGTTCAACAAACACTTCCTTCAAGAATTCCATTTAAAAAAGCACTCTTCACATCCATCTGAAGAGTTATGTCAAGAACAAGCAATTGCAAGAAGCGGAGCGAATAGACTAACACAGACTCTGTGCAAAGGTTTCATCAAAATCCACCCCTCAACACTCAGTATACTTGAGCTACCGTCTAGCTTTATTTCTTATTATTTCTCCCACTTCATTTGTTTTGTTTTTGAGAAAACATTTAGTTCCAATAACATTAATTGAAGTGTCTAGGAACTAGATACCAAACATCATTTTTGTGAATTGATCTAGTTTCCTCTTGCGTAGCTGCTTATCCACTTTTCATCCTAAGAGACCTCTTGCTTGGGTTGGCAGTGGAAACAAACATGAAGCATACATCAAATTCAAGTAGTGCATGCATGCAAGTTTCTTGTAATCCACTTTACCTTTCTTCCTTGTTGACATACCATCTGAACATTACCTATAATTTGGTGAGAGGATGGTTTTGAATCTTGCTTGGAATGTCAATTTCTGTTCGGTCAATCGCTTGTTGATCCATTTCTGATTTGAATCGCCCAAAGAACTTCATCTTCTCTGGTTCTTTTGTTCAATGTTTCTTCCGATGTTGCAACATTCGGAAGCACATTGAATTTTCGCTCAACCACGAGAATGCTTTGTGTCAGATCATGCTCACTGATTCTTGGATTAGCTTCTTGCTTCTGGATCAAAATTCCAAAATCTAAAATCCCTGAAACATCTTCCTCAGAGGTTTTGTGACCAAGATCAGTTAGATCATCAAAAACAATGTTCATGGATTCCATAATAGTCTTAGTTCGCAGATTAAAAACTCTATATGCTCGACTATTTGTGGAATATCCCATGAAAACACACTTATCACTCTTAGAGTCAAACTTGGAAAGTTGGTCTCTATCATTGAGAAGATAACACGCAACCAAACACATGAAAGTATTTCAAGGTAGGTTTCTTTCCAAGAAAAATTTCGTAAGGTGTCATTGTGCTACCTGGTCTCGAAGACCATTTCCAATGTGACAAGCGGTATTTAATGCTTCGACCCAAAATCTTTTAGCCAAATCTTTTGAATGTAACATCACCCACTAGCCATTTCTTGTAATGTCTGTTCTTTCTCTCCGCCACTCCATTTTGTTGTGGAGTTTTGGGAGCGAGAATTCATGTGAGAAACCATTGGAGGCACAATAGGCACAATTAGAAAATGACATGTTTTCATATTCCGTGCCATGATCTGATCTAATCCTAATGAGTTTTAGATCATACAAGTTCATTACACGGGTGTACCAAATTTTGAAAGCCTCAAAAGTTTCAGACTTCTCTCTTAAAAATATCACCCCAAGTATACCTAGAGAGTCATCTACACAAACAAAGGTATATTTTTTCTTACCTAGGCTTTCTACCTCAATGGGACCCATAAGGTCGGTGTGAATCATCTCAGGGCATCTGAGGTGGAGCATTGTGTTATGGGAAGATGTGAAGCCTTGGTTTGTTTACCTTTTTGACCCGATCCACATACCTTTGAATAATTCCTTTCCAAATTTGGTAATCCTTTAACAAAGATCATATCTCAAAGCATCGAGCTTACGAAACTCATGTGACCAAGTTTACGGTGCCAAAGATGCATTACATTAAGACTTGCTTTTTGACGGGAATGGGTATTGTTGAACAAGTAACGCTTATCGGATGATCTTATACCCCGAAGACATTTGTTGTTATGATCAAAAACTTCACAAGAAATTTTTGTCAAACCTTACACTCGAAGATCATCATCACACTTGCCGACTTATCTTTGATCAGAGTTTGTCTTAAGTCCTTCCACATAGGTAAACATTTGTGAGATTTGGAAGGCCTTCAACGCTCAACGTTCCTTTGCCAACAATTTTCCCTTTAGCACCACCCACCATATGTCACCGATCCACCATTAATACTCACATATTCTTTTCAAATTCTCAATTTGAACCTCGCATATGTCTAGAACAACCACTGTCAAAATACCAAGATCCAGCAACATGAGATTTTAATAAGGTGAAAGTAACATTACACACTTCATCATGTGACATTGTAGCACCAGGGCATATATCAAAAGGCTCACAATATTTGGCTCTACACTTTTCATCACAAGTTTTGGGAACCCACATTTGTTTAACAGTTTTGGGTTGGTGGTTTTTGAAAAATTTCTGATTTGTCTTTGAATGAGGCTTCCAATGTGTCTGCCAATGTTCTTTGCATTGGCGCGATTGGCCGCTCCATACTGCTCGCCAATGAGCTTTTCCAAAGAAATCTTGCCTCATTTCATTCTCATACATGGCCTTTTTCAGAAAACAAAAGGGTTGTATGTGACCAGGCTTATGGCAGAAGTGACAAACATAATTTTTCTTTCTTACTCTCGGTTTTCACGTAAAACGAGTTCGAGAAAACTTTCATTGGTCTGTTTGGTTCCAGATGTTCCTTCTCCTTCTTTCACAAATACCTTAGGGACAAAACCAATACCTGATCTAGAAGTATTACCAGAATTCAGCAGATCATCAACCTTCTGTTTGCTAGAATTCCATTTGGTCATGGTCTCTTTTGCTTGAGCAAGTTGCTCCTTCAACTGCTCAATCTCCACATCCTTTCTACTTAGGACACTCTCCAGCCTCACTATGCATTCTTTATGATCCTCATTTGCCTTTTTTAACAATTCATTTGCCTTACCAAGTAGTGTAACTTGGTGAGCTCTCTTCTCCCAATCCTTGTACAGCTCCTTGTACCCTTCCAAGCAGTGCGAATCATGTCTCCATCATCTTCTGCAATTGTGGAATTAAAACAGAAGAACTCGTTCCTGTTTCTGCTCAATGTATCTCCCAATGTTGCTCCTGATGTTGCAGCATCGGGTGACACATTTGCTGAAACATCGGCATTATCAGAATCAGAATCATAAACAGCATTCAAGGTGATAAGATCACCTGGATCTTCTCCATCACTATCACTCAAGGTTGCTGAAAAATTCAAGCCTTTCTTTCTTAAGGTGTTTGCACATTGGTTAGCATAGTGGCCATAACCTTGACATTCTCTACATTGGATAGAACCAATGTTCTTACCATTGTAGGATGACTTTGATGCAAATGGATTTGTGAAGGGTTTTTCTGGAGTTTGGAAAGAATTTTCTTTAGGAACAAATTTTCCAGAATCGGGTTTGAAATTGTTTTTCGAGCTTGATGATGGAGTTCTATTTTGACTTTTATTTTTCAAAAATTTTTTTGAATTTAGTAGTCAATAGAGCAATTGATTCTTCTCCAAAATCGACTCATCAATATCTTTTGAATTTCAAGCAAATCACATGAGAGATCAATTGGTGCAGGCATAGCAATATTTTTCACAATGGGTGTGGAAGGTGATGAAACTCCTTTGCCTTTATGTTTTATTTGATCATTTAGGTTCAGTTCAAAGTTTTGAAGAATTCCAGCCAGTCTTTCAAAACTCATCTTGTCAATATCATGTGCTTCTTCAATTGCACATATCTTGACATTGAACCTTTCAGGCAAAGTTCTCATCATCTTGCTGACAAGACGCTCATTAGTAATAGGATCTCCTAACGCAAGAGCAGAATTGGATAAATCAAGAAGTCTTCCATAATATGTCATTATGTCCTCAGACTCATGCATCCTAGTGTTTTCAAATTGAGTGGTGAGCATTCTTAGCTTAGAAGAACGAACACTGGCAGGTCCTTCACATAAGGTCTGAAGGGCCTCCCACACATCTTTGGCAGATTCATAATTTGCTATTACCCTAAAAGTATTAGCATCTAAAGCTTTATAAATAGCAGACAAGGCTTTGGAGTTAAAGGAAGCAGTATTCCTATCATCATTGGTCCACTCAGATTCTTTGGTGATCTTAACATCACCATCTGAATCTACAGTTTTGTGAGGACTCCAACCATTTAAAACAGCAAGCCACGCTCTTTCATCAATGGATTTGATGAAGATGCGCATCTTGACTTTCCAAATAGAATAATTAGCATTTGTGAGAGTAGGAGGACGAACCACGTTCTCATACTGAGAATCCATCACGACTTTAAACAGAATCGACTCTTAGTGATATCAAGAGAAGGCTCTGATACCAATTGAAAGAACGCGATACCACGGATTCTCGATATGAGTCAATGTGTATACCAATGTTGCAGTGATTGTTGCAACAATGGCAGTCACAATGAAAACAGCAACTAATAGCAAAAACAGTAGCAGCGGAAGATTGTATAGAAATTCAGTTACTAACAGATTTTTGAAGACAAATTTTAATCAAAAACAATCTACAAGTTTAATACTTGTAGATCAAGCCTCAAGGCCACACAATTTATATTAAAATCAACACTGTTTTGCACTTAATAACTAACAAAGATTCTCACAAGATATAGTATCTTGGAGAACCAAAAATCCCACATAAAAACACTAGACCAAACGTGGGAAGAAAGAAGGAAGATCTACTTCCTAAAAACAGAAAAGGAAGCAGCAACAGAACAGTTCTTCAATGGTTCGATGAAGCTGTTAATGTTGTGTTCTCTGAAGCTTCAAACAGCTTCTCTTCGAAAGGATGAACTGCTGCAAACTCTACCCAGATTGCTCTCAGTTTATGGCATCTAATCTTCTCTCTTTCAGGCTCTCTACTTCGACACAAAAGCCACGAAATCCCGCCTCCATATATAAGCCACCATCCTGGGAACACGGCACAAGAAAACCTTTTCCTACTAGGAAAGAGATTAGCACAAGATCGAGCAAGATTATGTTTCCTAATCAGACTAAGATACTTTGAATAACTAATTTATTTGCAGGAATCTAGTTACCAAAAATATATTGCCTAAATCTTTTGAAAGATTTTCAAATCAATTTACCAAAAGAATCCTAAACACCATCTAACACCAAAATAACCATTGACTAAGATAATATCCTTCTTTGACCAAGAATGGTGAAAACAAGATAAACTAGGCTTCGCCTATTTTACCCTTACAATATAAGAAATGTTAATTGTTAGTAAAATATTCAAACAAACATTCACAAATAAACAACTAAGTAATAAGCAGTGAAAATAAAGAGTACGTAAGAGATAGAGAAATTAACATATGAAACGAATGAAAAAAATAGTTATGAATTAATTTTCAAGTAATGAAACATGAAACGAATAATAATCATGCTCGGAAAAAATATCTAGTAAGAAACAATGAAAAAATTGAAAAAAAAATGTTTTCTTCGTTGATGAATTAATAATTAAAAGGTAATATTGAAATAAGAAATATATGTATCAACTTCAAATGATTAGTGATTGATTTTTTTTTTTTTTTTTTGTAGACCTTTTCTCTAAGGGAGTATGAGAATGGATCAAACGTGAGACCTCACATTTTGTAAAACACCAACTCTATCACTGAACCATCCTTAGGATCAACTAATAATTGATTAAGGGGTAGTTATATCCAAACATATATACATTAGTTTAAAGTAATAATTAATAATGTAATAAATAAGTTAACTTAAAATGTCGTTTAAATAAGTAAACTTAAAATGTCTTAGAAACAACATTGGATTTGGAATTGATCGGATTCGGATCAGAATACAATTTATTGACTAGTTTAGGTGGTTGGTCTCGAAGATCTACAATTAAAAGGTGGGGTAAAATTCTGACCGGTCCCTTTTTCAAAGTTTTTAACTTTAAAAGTCCACCGTTTTTTGCTTCAACCGCAAAAGACAACTTTTCGAAATATTGTTCCAAAAATATCATCAGCTTAGGCAAGACACTTTGGTTTCGAAAATCACCATTGTTACACAACGAAACGGAAATCGACTTACCTGGTCAGATCGCGGGAGTTGAGAACACAGCGCCCCCTTCGTGGGGATTCGGGGGCAACGCCCCCGAAAGGTAAACTATTTCTTTGATTCATTATGTACGAAACTGTAATGGATCTGTACTGAGTTGAATGATTTTTCAATTGGGATGAAGGCGGAGAAGGAGGAGGAAGAAGAAGGCTTGCGACGGAGGAGATTGAAGAAGCAGGTGGAGGACGTGGTCTGGTTCTTTATGATTTTGTATCACGGTGCAAACTTGATTAGATAATATTTTATGTATCGCGGTTTAAAAATTAATTTATCGCGGTACATAAAAATTGATACCGCGGTGCAACTTGGATTAGGTATTTGTATCGTGGTTCAAAAATTAATTCATTGTGATACATAAAAGTTGGTATCGCGGTGCAATTAGAATAGGCAATTAAACTATTGAATCGCGGTGCAAAAATTAATGCAATAAAATTGATGAATCGCGGTGCAATAGGACTAGGCAATTAAACTATTGAACCACGATCCAAAAATTAATACAATAAAATTGATGAATCGTGGTTCAATAGTCAATGCACCGCGATTCATTTATGTAGCTCGCATCATTCTCATTAAGGGTATCGCTGTCTTTTTACATCCAAAAGTGTCTTTTTCCAGTTGAAAAAAAGCACACGATACTGAAGCGATTAGAAACTTTGAAAAGTGGACCAGTCCGCAATTTTTCCTAAAAGGTAAATCAAGTGTTTCAGATTATTGTATCCTCATATTCAACACCAACACATACTCTGTATAGTCTACTCATTAATTAAAGGGTTAGTGTCACCATTCGTTCTTGTACTTTTCGATTTTTTAGCGTTAGTCTCTATTTTTCAAAAGTGAAAAGTTGGGTTTACAGTGAAAAGTTGGGTCTAAGTAAACTTATGATGTCTGCTAGTGGTCCCTACATTAATTATCGTTAGTATTTGAACCGTTAACCAATATGTGATGTTCACGTACATTTTTTAAAGGGAAAAATGGCAAGTTGAGACCAAAGGCTCTCGGCAAAAGTAGAAAAACTTAAATAAAAAAGAAAAGCTCAATTCAGTGTCTTTTTCCTCCGGTAATCACCACCAACCTCCATCTCTCCCAACCTCAAGCTCAAATCAGTGTAGCGTGTTTTACCAAACAAGTGGACTAATCTTTATCCTCAATCTTTCTCTCTTTGGTGAGATGATTGCCATCTAACATACTGACCTGTTAAAAAACAATAAAAAAGAAATACAAATTTCAAAGAATAAATTCATCTATGTTCGTCCCCAGTTTCCAATTAAAAAACAAAAGGAAAATGTAAGCACCTAAGCAAAGAAGAAACACTTGGAGGGCTCTAAAAGCAGAGCTCCAGCCATCAAAAAATGGAATTGTGTTAATTCTGTCATTCACCCATATACATATGTTTAGATTTTTGTTTGGTTGTTGAGAAAATGTACTATAGGAAAAGAAGGAAAACAGATCTGTCAACTCAACTGTTAAGCTTTTCTGCTATTATAACCAACAACGTTTTCCTTGCTGTTTCCTTTCCCTTTTCCTTGATTATCTTGGTAACCAAACACCAGTACATGTTTTCCCCTTCTTGATCCCTTCTTTTGTTCTGGAGTATGGTTCTGTAAAATCAGTCGAGATGTCTTGAAGGTCTGTTTTTAGGCTGTTGTAATGTAATTTGCTAATATGCCATAAAATCCTCCTATCCGGCCTTAGCATTCTTGGCTGGTGTAATTTGCTCTTGCTTTTCAATTCAAGTATTATTAAAGTTCCAGCACATATTTGAATAACAATAAACAACAAACAACTTGACCACTAATATCCAAGCTGATTTTGATGCTAGCAGGTAAGCTAAAACTTGGCTAACATTTGATCTCCCAACAAGTAGTCGGCAGTCAGGTAGTGAGTTAGGGTGCTCTTAGCCTTTCTTTGCTTTCTTTCCATTCTTATCTCATCTATCTTGGATTTTGTCCCCTTCCTACGAGTAGTCAATATGCCGCAAGTGGGAAGTTGATTTAGATCTAAAATTACATCTTTATCCTCAATCCTTACCCTATTCTCTGGTGGGTTAAATGCTCCCAAAGAAAAAATGTTCCTTGGATCACAAATTAGTCAAGCTTCCACTAGCCATCCCAAAATAAAGGGCGTTAAAACTGCTACAGAAGTACAACCCAAAAACTAAACAAACTAAAACTAATTGTACTTGAAATGAAATTATCATTTGCATAGAGAATATCATGAGCAACATAGGACGCATTTAAAAAGGAGCTTCACATCCAACAGGTAGTAAGATTGAATCTTCGACAACATGGAGTTATTTGGTTGATAGCTCTACATCCACTTCAAAACTAGATAAAAATAACTTGCTTGATCTGATGGGATAAGAAGTTGGTAGATCAAATCTTGAATGGTGTACTCAAACACATTTCGTTCAGGTAACAAAAAATAGACTACTACCAATATCCTTACCCTGTCGTACATATTTGAGGTGAATCAACTGTTTTAAGGAAGTCTTTTTGTAGACACTCCACCATAAAATGCATTAGAAAATGAAGGAAGTAAAAGACAGAAGAAACTATGCGATGTCATTCCAAGTGATGGGGGGTGTTTGAACTAACTTCACTCTATTTTTTATAATTTTTGCTATGAGTGTCATGTACTTAGAGTCACCAGTGCTTCTGCTTCTTTCAGCTGTATTTGTATTTGATTTTCGTTTAATTGTAGAATCAACTAGATATGTGTCTTATTTATCCATGCAAGTATTTGACTTTCATGTCACTCATGTAATCTAAGTTTTCAGAGCTTTGACAGAAAATTGGTTCTCATTTCCACAGTACTTCAAAGTACTCCATCAAAGCTTTGATTTGAAACAGGTAACTAATACATGAAAAAATGGTGTATTACTGTATTTTTATTTTTTTGTTAGTGTTTAATTTCATTTAATGTCATCTTACTTTCTGATCTTCCAGTACTATAGCGGGTTCCTATGAGTATGGGTATGAAGATCACATAGAAGAGGAATAAGCGTACTAGATCAAGATCACAGAGAAGAGAATAAAAATTTGAAGGTAGAGGTAGTTGAATCATGCACAATTCGAATACGACAAAAACAATAAGAGAGAGTGAGAGTTAGAAATTGAGAAAGGGCACTTCTTTATCCATCTGTTTAGTTAATTCAGTTGTAGTATCTCCACTTCTAAATCTCATAGTTTCCTCTAAAACGTTTGGTTTGACCATTGTGCTTACATTAAATGAAATATGTTTTTTCTTCGGTTTTTGGGTTTTGTCTTTTTTTTTTTGCTGTGTAGTGTACATTGATTTAACCTTACAAAATCTCAAACATATAGTGATTCCTTCTCATATAGTTCGCTTGATATATTGATCAAATCTCATACTCGCACTGTGCATGGCACAAAATCTAGTTAATCAAAAAAACAAATAAAAAATCTCTTTTCCTAATCACCCCTGGTCTATGAAGAAATTACCATGAGCGCCCAACAAAATTCAAATTAGGTCTCGTCTCCCTGATTCCCACCCATTCACATCCCCCAACTTCCAGAGTTCACTACTCGGTCATCAATGGCAAACAGTAATGTTCACAACAACTTTTTTACCTCATTGATTTCCGACATCAAATCATACACTGGCAAAGACCCTCTTCTCCCTTGGCTCCGGTAAGCCCCCCTGCCCTCAAAAACTACAACCTACTGCGTGTGTTTCGTTTCATAAACGCTGACTTGTATTTCCTTTTTCTTGTATCCAATGATTTCACAGTGGGATTCGAAAGATAACGGAAACACTCCCTCCGCAGCTTCTTAAAGAGAAACTTCTTCGGTTTCTACATAAATGCACTCAAACCTTCGAGAAAGACCGACGTTACTCCAATGACTTGCGCTATCTTCACGTCTGGTTGAAATTGGTAATCCCCATCGATTCCATTTCATTTTTTTCTTGATTGGTGTATCGGTGCCGAGTACTCCGTATTTTCTAATTTAAGTTTGCGAATCTGTAGAAATAAAGAGTAATGCTATAGTTACCTATCGTATCACTCGTGCCTGATACCTCAATCAGAGTCGAAATCAGGACCATTATTTACTTTGTTCTATTGTTCAGGAATTAAAATAAAAATAAAAATAAAAATCTATCTTGGATACTACTTGATGTGAATCCTAAAACCCTAAGACTCAAGTTGGCGGAAACAACTTGAATGGCTAGAATCACAAACGAAGAATTCTCCAAAACAACAACAAGCTACCCAAAATTCTTCTCAACACCCCCAAAACGAAATAAAAATAAAAGGATAGAAAACGGGTTCACCGGCTAGGCTTCACTCACCTAACGTAAAGAATCCTGATGATGAAATCCACCTAGGCTTCACTCACCTTGATTAGACTAAATCGGTTTGAAGGAAGAACGAACCTTGTTCTTTTAGGGTTTTCTTTCGAAACTAAAATATGTAATATGTATTATTCAATGGAAAAGATGCCTTTAAATAGGCTAGAAAGTAAACCTTAATTCTACTTAGAAAATAACTCCTAAACTTGGTGGAAAAGAAATCCTAAACTAGTTGCTAAAATAAAAGACTTCCTAACCAACTAAAACAATAAAAGCAATCCAACTATTACGGAAACAAAATAACAACTAACTAATAAAAGATTTAATTAAAACCCTAATCTAAATGTTTTGGACTTTTTACGGAGGTCGGCCTCCCTTCCCAGCTTCACGGTTACTGCCCAGTTGCAAGCCCTTCCAAGCACATTACATCCAACCTGAACCATCCTTCCACCAACCCATTATCTTCGGTCCAACCTTCCACCAACTCCCTCGTCTCAGCCCTGCAAACCCCTTTGCCGAGCTACTGACCATCCTCGGCTCTTTAATGTTGAGCCGAACACCCGTTGTCGTATTCTCCTCGTGAGTCTTCTCCCCTTAGTAAATCCTCGGTAGGCGCGGCTAAACTTCCTCAGCCCAATGGCCTTTAGCCGAGTTCCCTTGTTTCCTTTCCCAATCCACGATCCACCCATTGGCCTACCCTTGAGAAGCCCTATTCCGAGTAGTTCCTTACTGGTTGTCTTAACGCGACTTATGCTAGCTCCTATGCTTGCTTCTATGCTTGCTGTCTCTTGCTCGGATGGAACCTTCCATTTGAGAAACTCCCTTACCGAGTTCATTCCTCCTGCCCAACCCGACCTGGCTGCCCTGCTCGCATCACTCTTCCAGCCGTGTACAATCGAACCATGCTCCACTTCTTTTATGTTGTCCCTCTTTGCTCTGACCCAATCCCATCACTACCCCAGCTCGTACCTCCCTTATGGATAAAGAACAGGTCCGACCAGCCATGCTCGTCCATAACCCAACTCCTTTCCTTAGTGAGATCTAACCTGGTTGTCTCAACTCACTATCATTGGGGCTTTTAATTTTTGGCAAGTTGCAACATAAATATGATGAAGAGCTTACTTTCCTTTGATTTTGACCTTATCTTTTGATTGCTCCTAATCCAGCAACCAGATGTCATTGAAGCTCGCACGGGTGTTGATGAATACGTTTTGTTGGTTCTACAGATGGATTTTGTTGATGATCCAGGAGCTCTTCTCGGGACCATAAAGGCTAATCACATTGGGGCCAAGAAGTCACTTTTCTATCAGGCATACACCCTTTACTATGAGAAGCTGAAGAAGTTTGAAAAGGCCAATAAGATGTACCATTTTGGCGTGCAGAAGTAAGCATTATTCATCTGTCATACATTACATTGAGTGCGTTTCTATTTGTTGTGGAAATGGACTCATAGTGCAACTGCCACCACAGTTCAATAGTGGTATTGTGAGTTTACATTTTTTAAAGCTAGTTATGTCGTGGTTGTTATTGGTTCTGTCAAGCTTGTCGACTCTACAAGATGAAATCCTATTTGCTGCTATATGATGGAATCTATTATGCTTTAGATGCTCCATCCATTTTTCATTTAAAATAAAATAAAAAACATGAGATAGAAAAACCAATGAAGACACAGTCAACTGCTATTTACCATGGAAGTAACTTGGTTATATTTTCATCCTGTTCAGCTGCTTTTGTTTTTACGTCTACTTTGAATGCAATGACCTTTTTGTTTTACCATAATCAAGCTCTTTCCGTGACACTAATTGCATAGAAAGATGCTTGTTATGAGTTTATATCATTTACCAAACAATACAGGAACACTCTCAAAAACCAACAGCCCATGTTATGCTTTAGCAAAAACAGTGCAGGACAGTAATTTTCAGATTGCACAAACTACCCAAAGAGTCCTATGTTTAATAGCAGGAGGCATTTTTCTGAGATGGCGATTGAGTTCCCAGATTAATGCAATAATCCTTGGCCTGCAGAACACTGTTAGAAACCAAAGAAGAACACAATGAAAATAAACAAGATATCAGTTTATCTTTTAAAAAGAAGAAGTGACTGAGTATCCTTGGTCGAAGCCTAACTCGATCTGTCTAGGGCTTATGGTTTCCTAGGCTCAGACCCCCACAACACAATGCTATACACTAAGTATAGCAAAACAGTCCAACCAAGAGTTCACCACCGAAAGGGACGATTCTTCCAAGGATTTCTAACTGTGAAACCAACCCAAGCCTTCCAACAGAATAACCCCAAGAAACCCGATTACCCCTCTCACAGAACCCTCGAATCAGAGATCTCAAAATCACAGTGTTTCCCTTCACATATTACCTCACCACTCACAGCTTTTTAGAAGCAGAGAAGAAGAATCGGAAAGAGAGCGCACAAGAGAGATAGATTACCGTGCTGTCTGTTACGTCTCAAAGGGGGGCGGACAGAGGGAGTATATATATGCACAGCCAAGGCAATCAACCGCGAAGGCAAGGCAATCAACCGCGAAGAATCAGAGACGGGAGCAATCAACGAGTTGACTGGAACAAGGATTGGAAGGGGACGGATTTTCTGGGTCAAAATGGAAGCAACACCCGAAAAAGAACCAAGTCGCAAGACCAAAGACGTCTAAACAATGGCTGCACCAAAACAGGGAGAGGGAAAGGGGGTTAACAGGGCTTTGGGTTTGGGCTTCACAAAGTGGGCTGCCCAAACAATAGGCCCAGCCATACTTACAATCTCCACCTTGGAACAAGTACCGGGTCAATCACATTGAACTCATGGACACAAGTGGGGTACATCATAGCCTATACACGAAACTTGTTCCAACACAAAGTAGGAAACAAGAACACCAGAAAGCAAACACAAAGTAAGCATCAAATCTAACTTATTCTGACACAAAGTAAGAAGAAGAGAGACACCACAACAAACACCAAGTAAGTCGAGGATTTTTCATGGCGATAACAACAATCCACACATATCATATATCATAACAAGAGAACTCACAACAAGGGTTGCTCCACCATATTTGGAGCCGGGGGAGGGGGAACAGGTTCATTTAAGCAAGGAAACTCATTCTCATTAAAGATAATATTTCTACTAATGATTGTTTCAAAAATTGGTTCCTCTTTTAACCATAATTTATAACCTTTCTCACCCTCCGAGTACCTTAAGAAGACACACCTAACTGGTCTAGGTTCAAAAGTGTTGTTCTCCCGATGAATATAAGCAGCACAACCGAAAACTCTAATATTTTGAAAAGCAACTTCTCCACCGGAAAACACAGCCTCAGGACATCTCCCATTAGGCGGGATAGGAGACCTATTAATGACATAGGCGGCACACACAACCTCTCCCAAAAACATTTGGAAAGACCTCGATGTGGCAAGCATGACCCTTGCACGTCCTAGCAAAGTCTGAATCATACGCTCCGCAACCTCATTCTGATGAGGGCTACAAGGGATAGATTTTTGATGGTCAATCCCACTCTCGGCGCAAAATCTCTCAAACTCACAGTTGCAAAACTCCAACCCACTATCCGTCCTAAGCCTTTTAATTTTCATACCGGTTTGATTTTCAATCAAAATCTTCCAAGTTCTAAATTTTTCAAAAACTTCGTTTTCTCTTTAATAAAACTATCCGGACTTTTCGTGAGAAGTCATCAACGATAGACAGAAAGAACCTATTCCCACCAAGAGTGGGTAACAAAGGACCCGACAGATCCACATGGATCAACTCAAGGGAATTTTTATAGAGTATTTCTCTAGGGAGGGAGGTGGAAAACTAAACCTATGATGTCCAAGGCTTTTATCCATCAAATTTGTTTTATCACTCTTAATAACATTTGCATTATTCTTAATAAAAGACACAGAGCAAAGATCATCACACACATACAAGTTTCAAGCTTTTCCTTTGAAAATTACCAAGTTATCTTTTAAAATTTTCATCTCACCCCTTCCCCATCTACCCTCTAACCCATCATCTTCCAATGATGCACACGAGATCAGATTATTACACAAATCAGGCACGCGTCTAACATTTTCCAAAGTCAAAGTATACCCAGAATCAAATTTCAAGCACACATTGTCAATTCCAGCAATTTTACAATTCTTACCATTAGCCAAGGAAACAGTTCTAGTTTCCACTTCTTTGTATGAAGAAAATAGAATTTTTAAAGGTGTCATGTGAAACGCACACGCAGAATCTATAACCCACTCATTCATATATGCAGAAATAGAGTACACATAATTCACCTTGGTTTCACAAGACTCTGTTACCATAAAAACATCACCACCATCTTCACACAAGGCCAAATTACAATCCTTTTGATGATCATGATTCTGATTTTGACTTTTCTTTTTAGGATTTGTGCAATCCTTCTTAAAATGTCCAGATTCACCACAGTTGTAGCAGTTTCTTTTCTTAGATCCATTCTTAGACCTACTTTGGCTTCTACCCCTGTTGTTTCCATAATTCTGATTTTGACCATGATTTTGTTCTTCACCATTTTGACCATTGTTCTTATCATGTTGTCTTCCTCTTACCATATGAACCTCACCGGCTTGAGATTTACCCCTATTTACTTTTAAATCTAATTCTTTGCTTTTTAACCCAACAATCACCTTATCAAGTGTAATATCATCCCTACCATATTTAATAGCAGATTTCACGTCAACATAAGAATCAGGAATATCATTTAAAAGAACAATAGCAGTGTAATCATCAATGTTTTTATCCATGGTTTGCTTAATGTCTTGAACTAACTTAGTGAAAACATCGATATTATCCTCCATGTCTTTATCAAGGTCTAGTTTGAATCGAAAAAACTGTTCCAAGAGATATAATTTGCTAGGTAACGATTTTTCATAATAAAGTTCTTCTAGCCTATCCCAAAGTTCTTTAGCAGATCCAAGTTTACCAACCTTCCTTATCACTGAGTCATTCAAGTTCAAAAGTATGGAATAATAAGCCGACTCGTCCATTTCAGTCCTATCGTCCGATTTTTCATTTTCAGAAAATTTTAAAGTTATAGCTTTAAAGACTTTTTCTTTTATCAAAATGCCCTTCATTTTCTGTTGCCAAATAGAAAAATCTGTTTTCCCATCAAAGGGTACCAAATTATAGGATGATGACGAGTTTGCCATTTTGGAAAATCAACACAGAACAATTTTAAAAAAAAATCACCAAAATCACACAAAGTAAATTTTTATATATTTTTTTATTTTTTAAAAAACCACAATTTTCCAAGACAAGGAAAAATCACCCAAAAAGTTTATGGAAAAACTTTTTAAATCAGAATATTACTAATCAAACAACAATGCACAATGGAAGCAATATGAACGTAATCAATCCAAACAACTAAAACTTAAACACAAGTTTCACCAACTAGAAACTAAGTAAAAGTTTAAGTTTGGAACACGATACCCAGAAATCACTTACTGTGATTTCTACCTTTGGATTGAAAGCAGCTCCACCATTTGTCAGTACACAAACCAAGCTCTGATACCACTGTTATTAGTTTATATCATTTACCAAACAATACAGGAACACTCTCAAAAACCAACAGCCCATGTTATGCTTTAGCAAAAACAGTGCAGGACAGTAATTTTCAGATTGCACAAACTACCCAAAGAGTCCTATGTTTAACAGCAGGAGGCATTTTTCTGAGATGGCGATTGAGTTCCCAGATTAATGCAATAATCCTTGGCCTGCAGAACACTGTTAGAAACAAAGAAGAACACAATGGAAATAAACAAGATATCAGTTTATCTTTTAAAAAGAAGAAGTGACTGAGTATCCTTGGCCGAAGCCTAACTCGATCTGTCTAGGGCTTATGGTTGCCTAGGCTCAGACCCCCACAACACAATGCTATACACGAAGTATAGCAAAACAGTCCAACCAAGAGTTCACCACCGAAAGGGACGATTCTTCCAAGGATTTCTCACTGTGAAACCAACCCAAGCCTTCCAACAGAATAACCCCAAGAAACCCGATTACCCCTCTCACAGAACCCTCGAATCAGAGGTCTCAAAATCACAGTGTTTCCCTTCACATATTACCTCACCACTCACAGCTTTTTAGAAGCAGAGAAGAAGAATCGGAAAGAGAGCACACAAGAGAGAGAGATTACCGTGCTGTCTGTTTCTGTTACGTCTCAAAGGGGGGCGGACAGAGGGAGTATATATATGCACAGTCAAGGCAATCAACCGCGAAGGCAAGGCAATCAACCGCGAAGAATCAGAGACGGGAGCAATCAACGAGCTGACTGGAACAAGGATTGGAAGGGGCCGGATTTTCTGGGTCAAAATGGAAGCAACACCCGAAAAAGAACCAAGCCGCAAGACCAAAGACGTCTAAACAGCGGCTGCACCAAAACAGGGAGGGGGGAAAGGGGCGGGCTGAACACAGGGGGTTATCTGGGTTGCTTTGGGTTTGGGCTTCACAAAGTGGGCTGCCCAAACAATAGGCCCAGCCACACTTACAATGCTGAATTCACTATCAAATGAATTCATTTCCAGGTGTTGTTTGGAACCACTGAACAGGTTGCTCATTTTCATTTTATCTAGAGCGTTTTAATTTACAAAATGTTCGACAGCCTTGTGGAGCCTGTAGATGAGTTGCAAAAATCTTATGAGCAATTCCTCCATCGCATGCAACGACATAAAAGCAAGAGAAATCAGGTTCTTTTGTTTATTTTCTGTATTCAGCTTTTCCCCTTTGCTAAGATCCTTCATTATCTAACCACTGGCAGATGTCATGCAGCGCCAGGTAGGTAGAACTAGGATCCCCCTTGACAGTAATGATGTCAAAGGTAACAGCAAGAATGTGAAAATTACAGGCGGGATATCAGGAAGCTCGCATAAGGAATCTTTAACTGGAACACAAGCCACTCAAACTACAGATGATAAGGTCTTGGCACAAAGTTTGGGCAGTGAGATGCAAGTGAGAGGATATAAAGACAATGGAGGTCCCAGAAAGTTTGGAAGCAAAATTAAGTTGCCTCAAGAAGCAAGGTAGGATTGGGACAGAATTAGAAGATGCACGCCATTGCGGTCTAGTGGAGCCCACAATCAACACAAAAGAGGCCATGAATGCCATTAATAGTATGTTTCGAGAGCCTTTGGAGATGTCACTAGCTTGCAGATGATGCCATTGTTGGCAAGTCTAAAGCAGAAGATGCATACCATCATGATCTAGTGGAGCCTACAGTCAACATGAAAGAAGCCATGGATACCATTAGTAGTATGTTCCGAGAGCCTTTAGAAACATCATCACTTGTTGGCAGGGCTTCACATAGAAGCAAGCCAAAAGCTGATCATAGAGTAGAGAAAGGGTTGGAGGTTTTCGTTGATGAAAACTCAGATAATAGGGTCGGATCATCTCAGCGAAACCTAGAAAAGGGTATTGCTGCAAATCACCAGCCTCCCCAAGAACCGTTTCAAATATTCATTGAAGATGAAGAGAGCTACGAGGGGAAAGAGAGATCCCAAGAAAAAGAGAAGTGTGAGCAGAAAAATGCTCCAAAAATGAGAGAATGGGCTTTTATGTTTCCGAATCCAAAGGATCTAGATATGGAGACTGCCTCAAGCGAGATTTAGAGAGGATACGGCTGTTTTCCAATTTGTGGGGTCCACGGTTTCTGATGAGCCAAAGGTGGAAAATGTATGTCACCATGGCCTCCTAGTGGAGCCCATAATCAACTCGAAAGAGGCCATGGATGATATAAATAGCATGTTTGGAGAACCAATAGAGTTTGCTAGGAAAAGAAAACCAAAGAAGCAAGAAACAATGTCAGATATGAATAGAAACTGCGACGTGTTTTTGATACTTCCTGATGATGACTTGGACTCGCGATAAGTTACAGCCAAGTTCTTCCTCCAGAAATGAAAGTGATTTGACTGAGCAAATTATTTGTACGAAGGAGGCAATGGATGAAATAAATAAGATGTTTGGAATGCCGTTGGACTTCTGAGTGGTAAGTGCTATTTTCCCTTTGGTAAACTTGCACTTCGTCTTCATTTTGGTGTGTTATTAATTTGCTCTTGTATTTGAAGCATAAATTTTTGGATAATGATTGCCTGCGTGAAGGAAAAGAACATTGCACTGCGAACGAAAAATCCTCAAATTTATAGAAAAATATTACAAAATTACTGCTTAGACATTTAAGACAGATTAGACAATAAATGAGCATTTAGCCAGAGACAAAGAAAAACGAAAACAGAATAAGAAACGAAATAACAAATTAGATCATGCAGTAGTTAAGGATAATGATCGCCAAGTTAGGGTGCTGGAGTGCAATGAGCAGGGCGGAAAGCCAAGGGACCTGCAGCGTAGATCACAGCCTCGTAATCTTTACCATACAATCTCTTGTTGTCATAACGGAAGGGAGCGCCATTGAGTGCATAATTGACATTAGAATGAAGGTTGCAGTTGTCAAGAGGGGAGGAGACAAGTTTCATATGGCAGGAATGGAGGGGATGGTCCAATATGTAGTGACTCATCTTGTAGTCTTTAAGTTCTGCATAGAAGTACCCATTTGCATCAGTTTCAAATACCTTGTAGAAGCTGACACGTTTTTTGTGATTTTTGCAGATAACGCTGACTTTGGCTGCCGGGATAGGCTCAGCCCCCGTTAGAGACCATGTTCCGTAGCGCTCGCAGCTCTGGCAATAGACCTTGCCTTCAACGACAATGTTGACATGTTTGTCCGGTTTGAAGGGAGTTTCGTCGTAGGCGAAGGCCAGTGGGAGAAGAAGGAAGGTGACGAAGAGCACCAGTTGGTTGCTTGCCATCTTCCGGGGGGATGGTGCTTGGGTGGTTAAAGGCTTGAGAAGATTGTACGAGGGATGGAAGGGTTTTTGATGAGGGTGATATATATAGGTTCCTGGTGTGACTAAAATATCTGAGATTTGAGGCAGACGTGGGGGCTAATCAGGTGCATTTTCAGACTTGTTTACTGTTGGAAATTTTTTGGTGAACGTGAAGGTCACCACTAGTTGTGCATTATTAAATGTATTCTGGAGGTTTAATTAGCTTCGGATCGAGTTGGAGCTTGACTTCTATATTTCATTATTTTGTGCTCATTTGATTGGTAAACTGTACTCCCTCATTGGTCATTTTCAGGAAAAAAATGAGTACTCCACCAATTTAGGATGTCTCAAATAATGAGTCAGATTTTTAAAATTTATGCTATAAGCTA
Source organism: Codonopsis lanceolata (assembly GCA_013146195.2). Taxonomy (NCBI): domain Eukaryota; kingdom Viridiplantae; phylum Streptophyta; class Magnoliopsida; order Asterales; family Campanulaceae; genus Codonopsis; species Codonopsis lanceolata. The sequence continues at coordinate 108,086,196 of CM028381.1, read as the reverse complement.
CAAACCTTCATTTTTCTTTCAACTTTTTAGTTCTTTATAAAAATATATTCCTTTTCTTCTGGGCAAAGAGTCACTTTTAAAAATTAAAGCATAAAAGTGTGCGTCATGTTATTACTAATGGACTACTAGTTGTTTTAGGCAAAGAGTCTTTATTTTGGAAAATTTTATTAGAAGAGTATTATAAAAAGATTATGACTTCAATTTCCATAACTTTTCAATTTTATCTTCAACATATTAATAAACATATTGACTGTGTTCAAGTATTTTTGTATGTAAGAGGTTATTTTCACTACATGTTTTGATTATCCACTAGAGTGTAAATGGTTCGATTTGGTTCGACTTAGGACAAAATACAAGCTAAATTGCAGGTTATCGGTTCGTAAAAAAAATCAAACCGAACTAAATCATCTAAAGTTTTGAATCAAACCTCGATGGTTTGACTTTGTTCGGTTTGACTTTGTGATTTGGTTTCGAGGTTTGGCTCATGGTCCAGTTTTGCTGTTTGGATGATTTTAGAAAGACCTCTGAGCTTTCAACTTTAAAGTAACCCAAAATATTTTAATTTAAAAAATCTAATTGAAACAAATATAATACAAATAGGTAATATTTTGAATTTTTTATATTGTCGGCTAAATTTATTTTTTAACAAATTTATTTTTGGAATAAATCGCTCCACATATAAAGTACGTGATGGTTAGGCTTGAGGGGAATTGTTGGAGTGAAAAAGTCTGAAGTGCCTATTGAGTATTTCTAATGATCGCTAGAAATCGTTTAAATTTAAAAAAATACGAGAAATTGAAAATACTAAAGATATGAAAGTTTTTAGACTTTCTTCTTTATATGATATAATAAAATAGACGATGTGATTTCTTAATGATGTTAGACGGTGACAGCTAATCATGGTTTGGTGGTTCGACTCATTGGTTTAGCTCAAAATAGTTCGGTTTAGCTCAAAATAGTTCGGTTTGGTTTGGTTTGACTCGACTCAAAAAATCAAATCACAAACCGAACCGAACCGCTCGATTTTTCGAAAACTTTAACCGAACTGAACTTTATAAGTCACGAAATCAAACCAAACCATTCAACTCTGTTTGGTTTGACGACTTGACAATTCAGATTGACATCCCTATTATCCACTACATTATTAGTTATTGCACTAAAATTATCTATTTGGACAAATCAACCCCTTAATTGATTGTTCATATTAAATTAACTAATAAAATTACTTTTTAAAATATCTTCTAGCATTATTTTTAGTCCAAAATATCGATAAACAACATAATTATTCTATTTTTATTTTCACTTTTTTAAAATACTTAATCAATTAAGTTTAGGACGGAAGTTATCTTACATAATTACAATTTTTGTTTACCAAACTTTGAGAAAATATGATCTTTGGTTCTTGAAATGAATAATTAAAAAATGAGATTTACATGATATAATTGTAAAAAATTATCCAATAGTAAAAGTATTGTGTGAAATAGTATCGTAAAATTTTAAATTTTTTTGTCTATCATAACATTTTAATCCTTGAGTTGATTGAAACAATATTCAATATAACACCTACATATTGCTACTATAGTTTGATTTTTAAGAATGATATTCTTCAACTTAAATTATATTATTTTATAGTCTACCATAACATTTTAATCCTTAAGTTGATTGAATCAAATATTCAATGTAACACCTACATATTGCTATTATTGGATTGATTTTTAAGAATGATATTCTTTAACTTAAATTAAATTATTTCATTGTGATAATAAAAAATCCAACAATTTCTAAAATTTTAGTATGTAGACAAATGTTAATTATATTATTTTTATGAGAATAAAATATCTGTCACGTGTTATAAATGAAATTGATTAAACATATTTATTACAGAAAAAAGAATAACTATCTGGTTTGTTAAGAATTAAAAAGTATTTTAGAAAAAATAAAAATAGAAAAAGAATAATTAAAATTGTTTATTGAGAATTAAAACGTAATTTGGAAATAAAACATGTATTTCTCTTTAAATGACAAGTATTTAAAGGATAATTAGTCCACAAAAGTAACTATACAATGCAATAACTAATGACGCAATGAATAATAAACAAAAACATAGTGGAAATAGTTCTCTCCATAAAGGAAAATATGGAGAAACAAAAGTAGAAAATTAAAAAGTTTGGCTTATCAAATGTGATTGTTTTACAACTTGTGAATTATACAATGGAATTGATTAGAAAGCACTCCGTCTCATAAGTCTTAACCAAAGCGAAAGGCAGTCCTGAATCATGAGAATGAGATACAAGTGAATAAGATAAAAATGATTACTGGAGTGAGTATCAATCGAAGCACACGAAATGTTTGGACAAAGAGAAGAAGTCGAAAGACCACATTCCAAAAGAATGGAAAATGTTGGATTGGAGATACTAATTCACAAGTATATATAATATAGCCTTTGTTCTGCAACTTCACAGCGATATTCTACTACTGCAAAAACAGAACTAAAAGCACTCACCAGTCACCAGTCACCAGTCACCAGCCAAAGAAAAGAAAGAATTCCGTTCCATAATTACAAAATCAACTCATTTATCAGGCTGCTTCCGATGACATGATCTCAAGCTCTGCCCACCAAAGCGGAGATATTTTCGGTACAGCTCCATCACTCTCTAAGTCTTGCAGTTACATCTCTCATCCTCGGCCTTCTTTTCGGGTCAGGATGGACACATGATCTTATCACTTCACCAATTTGCTCAAGCTGCTCCACATGAAACGATTTTAGCGTGGGATCCACCATTTGGCTGAAACGTCATTCCCCTTTCAAATAGTCTGATGCCCAATCATCTAGTGAGTCGCTCTCCACTGTGTAAGGAAATCTACCAGTCATCATCTCGAACAGTATGACACCGAAGCTATAAATATTACTTTCTTGGTTTAATTCCGTTCTGGTTGCTGCTGACTCGTTTCGAAGACAAAAATCTGATATCTTGACTGCATATGCTCAAGAGAGTATGCCATGCCCATCCCAATCCTCATCCTCATTAGCCAGTCCAAGTGTTCTGCTTCTCTAACTGCAGGATTCAAAAGAAACAGATGATTTGTTAATTACTTCAACTAAGGCACACAAATAAGGGAACGTAAATGTTTCCGTTTTCCCACTCTCATAGACATACATTTCAGGCAATTTTTAATCAAGAAATTAAGGCTACATTTGATTTCAAGGAAAGGGGAAAATGTACCAAGAGTGCAAAAAAATACAAGCATTATTATGAAGCCAATTTTATCAATTCATACTTTATTTATAATGATATGAACAAGTTTGATAGACCATTGCCGAAACTCCAAAATGTTTCCAAACATTTCCTTTTCATCTTCCTAGAACCAAGAAGAGCCATAAATTTCCCAGCCATAAGCACAAGATGAATTTAACTGAGTTTCATGGCAAGTTCTATTCATTTTTTTTCCAGCAATAGCTCATTAGTTGCCAGCCATTAGGGGTTTCTATATCTTCATGACAGACGCAGAAGCATCTCTTGTATTGCCACCTAGTGTCCTCAAGCCAATCCATATCATTCAAACAGAAGGATTTTTAATGCCTAAAAAGTACACCAAAGTCATTTTGCGGGTGAATGAGCATTTGAAAGAAAACATTTAATTTCTTTAGGTCAATAACCTTCTTTCTGAACTGGGCATCAAAATTCTTTGACCATTCTTTGGCAGACTTTGCCGCAACAGATGCAACAGCTATTTCAACCCCACTGGACAATGTCCCTATATAAATAGTTCCTATTGATGAAGAACCAATTACATTGCTAAAATCTTCACAAGCTGTCTCAAGCTCTGATCTCTTTAGCTTTGGCACGCCTGTGATGCAGAATGAAATTTATGTGTACATTAATTCAAAGAGCAAAAAGTGCATGACTCATTCTTAGCATACGCTCCTTGGAACATTATATAGAATCTCTATCATGGCATCCACAGAATATAAGCAGACAAACGTACGTGCTTGGTTGAAGAGAAATATTACCAGTTACAAATGCTTTCTGCAGCTGCCCACTTAATCCTGTTGCCTAAGGCTTGACAGTGGCAACCTTATTGCAGCGCCAGAAGAATATGCCAATGACCAAGATGACGAGCAATGCAGAACCCACTGTCGCTGCAATCACTATTATAACTAAACTACCACTTGATTGTGTTCTGGAAGAAAGCGGAAGGAGGAGAAAAACACTTGGTTTGGTACAGTTGAGGGTGCAGGAGAAGAGGATGGAGCCTCAGGTGATAGTGATATCCCTGGTTCAGGCGCAGGTGATGGTGACGGTGACGGTGACGGTGATACATCTGGTGGTGAGGGAACCATAACGTTATGGTCCACTTGTAGCAGTTTCCGCCCAGCAATATCTCCAGTGGGGGGAGTGTTCCTGGAAAGTACTTAAGCAGTTGTCATCGAGCTATAAATATGATAAACCAGTATAGTTACTCATAAAGAGCTAGGTTTGTTTAGTTCTCCCAATTAGTCACGGACTCCCACATTTTGAACCCCAATCAACAAACCCACAAGAGAAAAGGCAAAATTGCATGCGACTCTAGCTTTGTCTGACTCTGTCCTGATTATTGGGTTCCTTATCTAAAAAATATAAGGATCATTAGTCCCTGTGTAATGTTTCGAACACCAGTAGCCCTTGACCCTAACTTCGTTAGCTGAAATGCTGTTAAGTGAGCATGTGCTCACTCACATGCACCAACAAGAGGGCAATTTGCCCTCTTGTTTCGGTAGTCTCTCTTTTTTCGTGCACCAACAAGAGGGCAATTTTCCCTCATGTGCACCAACAGTAGTCTCTCTTTTTTCAGTAGTTCTTCAGACTTTTCAGGATGGTCCCTTAAGTTCAGAAACTTTCGAACAAGTTTCGAACAGGGATTGAAAAGGAGTAATTTGCCCCTCTTGTTGGTGCATGTAAGTGAGCACATGCTCACTTAACGGCACTTCAGTAAACGGAGTTAGGGTGATGGACTACTCATGTTCAAAATATGCATTCTTTGGTCAGTGGTGTGCCTTTTCTTTGTACAGGGACTGCTTGTGAACTTTCGCATTGTACAGGGACTAATGATGCATTTAACCCAAAATATAAATATAGTTTTAAAGTTACAGCATGGATATACCAAGGAATCAACCGTCTGTTGCAACAGAATCTTAGCCCAGAACTTGAGAGCTGGTTCTCATCTACTTGAGCTTCAGATGGCAGTTTAAGCTCGAGAACTTCTGGAGAAATGCGACCAAAAAGCTTGTTGTTGTCTAGTAGGCTATATAAGATATTAAAAACTAGTTATTATTACACACAAAAGATAAACTACATAGCTTAATCAATAATGTAAGTTGGTTATTGATGCTGGCTTACAGGATTGTTAGAGAAAAATTATTTCCAAGATCAGATGGAAGTGGTCCACTAAAGTTATTGTATCCCAGATCCAACTCCTTCAATTCTCCAATCCTGTCAGGAATGGTACCAGAGAAAGAGCTATTGCATAAAATTCTGCAAAAAAGCATCCCATAAACAAATCAAAGACGTGCCCCAGAAACCAAGTTATTGAGCACGACGTGAATGGGAATGTCAGAAACTTTTATCACTCGCAACTAGAACAAGGAAGATTTAATCTTACATCAGGAGATATTGTTCCTCCAAGACAAAGATTTCTCAGATTCCTGCAATTTATAGAGGTTCTCAAAATATGCTTATGACAACTCAACGTCTCTATGACACCAATGTGTAAGAAAATAAAGTTTTTTTGAAGTCTATAAATTGAATCTCACTATCAAGCACTAAATGAAACATCCTAAAAAATTAATCCGAGGACTAAAATGACTGTACCGTGTGCTTGACAAAACAAAAATTAAATAAGCTTAGTTTTTAGCCTAGTAAATTAATCAATTTAGAAAAAAAAATCTCGCTTAGGGAACCCCCCCCCCCCCCCCAAAAAAAAAAAAAAAAGAGAGAGCGGGTGAAAATCATACTCGGATAGATAGAGTAGTATTTTAGCTCATGCACTCAAATAATTACGTCAAGGATCCACTGGTAAAACAGCACCCCATGATAATAACTGTTTTTTTAAAGTTGCATATATTTCATTACCCAGTATGCACTAGTACCAACTCTAAAATCTCCCTTTGTTAAACCCTGTGCTTAGAAGGATTTCGCCATTACAAACTAAATGCCACATTATGCAATTTGAATTCTCAGCTTAGCATTTCATTTACTAGTTCCTGCTATCAAACAAATATGCATCCTACTATTTCCTAATAGTCCCTACGTTCCACCCAAAGAGTCAATGTTTGAAAAGTCTAATTATTAAGGGATATATAACTAGCATTAGAGTTGGACATAATTACAATAATGCTTGAGAATAATCAATATGTTAACATCAAGTGTAGAAGGTAATGTCAAAATGTTATGGATATTGTAGACATGACTTTTGAAAGTGGACTCTTAAAGTGAAACATCCCAAAATAGTATAGCAAGTCTTTTCCCTAAACGGAGGGAGTAACTACCATACTATGAATAGAATATTACATGGTCGTCAGACATCAAAATTAGTTCCCATAGGCCATATGCATACACCTCAAAACAACTTTTTTTCTTTTTTATCCCTCTCAAACCTTCCACCAATGGGAAACATCAAAAATGAGAAAACATAAAATTGAACACACCGCAATAATTAATCCTTCCAGCAACGATGCTATGCAATATTCCAAAATAAGGAAAATGAAACAACTAGTTACAAGCATTACTTACAGTTCAACAACTTTTCCACCAGAACACTCCACGCCAAACCACAAACATGGATCAATAACTCCAACATCATCATTCCAATCAGATAAAGCCCCATACGGATCATAAATCACTCTCGCTCTAAATCTCAACAATGCAAAACCTGCAAATAAACATTATGTACATTTAATTCAAGTATCACTGAATCGCATCTCTTCAAGCTTCCTAGATTCCATAAATCCGAATCTCGCATCCTATTGTGTCATAAATTACTTTCACTAAACTAACAAAACCAATCAGAATTCACACGAATTTAGTTTCTCTTTACATATTCACAGCAATCAAGACAAGCTAAAAGTTAAATCGATGGAAACAGCTCATACTAGGGGTGGCAATTGGGTGTTACCGGTTAATTTGGATAAAACCATTATCTACCCAATATGGTTAATGGGTAGTTTTGGATATTATCCAATACCCATTAAGCTTAACAGGTATTATTCGATATTATCCAATCCAATCCATTAATAAATGGTTATTATCCGGACAACACCCAATAAGCAACATTATATTTTGTTCAAAAACACAAACACTCGCACACTGTACACACACTGTACACATACAAACACACACAAACACAAAGTACACATTTAAAAACACAGTACACACACAAACGCATACCTTACACACAGTACACACATAAACACACAATAGCCCCCAAACTTTAAGAATTACTAATACCAAATGGTAATAACATCAACTGACTACTGAAGAGTAATAATTAATCGAAAATGTGCAAAGAGCTGAGTACAACCTTTAGCTTCTGAAGAGCAATAATTAATGCCATCTAAAATGTGCAAAGAGCTGCATCAGCTTAGTACTTACAAGCTAAAGTTCCAACATTGAATAACACTAAAGATTCAAACATTACAACGAATACAACAGAAAAGATATTAAACTTCTCATTGCACTACCGAACAAACCAGGCTTTCAGGTCAACATCATACACCATGCTGCATAATTCCACAATAATGAAATCTCAAACTGAACAAACTAGATCTCCACACATGACCACAGTAAATCAAAAGACAATGTGTGGATGGTTTGTTTAGATTTGAGGACGGAATATGGGTAAGCACAGCTGCACAGGCCAATGAGTAATAAAAGCGATTAAAATGTCAAATATTACAAAGCTTAGGCTAATAGAAGAAGTTGGTCACCTTGCAAGCAAACACATCAGTCTTTATGAAACCATGGAGGGATTTGAGACAAAGGCACCACATTAAGCGGCATCCTGCATGAATAAAGTAAAACAGAAAACTATATATGAAACAGTGATGCAGATGCATATACAGAAAACTATATAGGAGGGAGTACGCATCTATTTTTAAAAAGCTGCTAATTGAACAACAACAGCGATGCAGATGCAGGCAAACAGACAAGGCCTTCAAATTATGAAGTAGGAGGAAATAAAGTAATGATCAAAACACGTGTGGATGTACCCATATTTACAAGGAGCCAACTCCATTCATTCTTGGTTTGAAATTAGCACGCAAACAGAGTTCCTCACCAACAATTGTGACCTTCATTACTGCACCTCTTATTATCTCAATTGCAATTTGCAAGCTACAGCTAGACAGTTACCAGCACCATACAAGCTCATATTGCACATCCACTAATGAGATGCTCTGTTAACAAGAAACCAATGCCAAGAAAAAGTAGATAAAACTATTGGCAAGTTTTAAACTAGTAACTGGAAAAATATTTCCATTTACACAACTACAACCATGCTGCATTTAGCAAAAAAAGGGGTATCTAATCATTATACACCCCTCTTCAGAGATCTATTCCTCCGTCATCAGCATCTCTATATACAGTTTGCAAATTCTATACCTTGTTGCCCGGCAAAAATGGATTGAGAACACCAATGCGGATCAACGGGCTGAAAGAAAAGTGCTGCTAGCAATAGAACTTTATAAAACTATACCTATCCCTTTTAACAATTCCCATATTCTGTTGCTAGATGCCAGAGAATCTAAACACTAACTAGTTTATTGGTGAAATACATATATAGTTTATTAAGCGGCAACCTTTGTCTTTTATTGGTGAAATACAAATATAAGTTGAGACCATAATTACAAGGTCTTTATGCATTAATGAAATTTGATGACAGAAGCAAGAGAAAATTAATAACTCAAAAAATCTGAGATGTAAAGAAGAAATCTGAATTTATACTAACCGATACCAAAAGATATGGTAAAGAAGCATCCTCTACGGTCAATATGTCATCCATTGGGTCACTTTCCATTCCCACTTCTATTTTGGGACGCTCGAGCTCCAAGATATGGTAAAGATCTTGGACTTCCTGAGTTACATATGTCATACAAAATCACTTAATGACCAAATATCACACTAAATGCCTAGCTATGTATACCAATAATGAAAGCTTAATTAGTTATGGAGTGAGCCATACAGAAAGGAACAAAGGATATTGCTGCAATGAAAGCTTAAATTCAATTTAGGACCTGCTATATCTACATATTTTTCCCGAATTTATTAGTTGGACATGTTAGCATAAGTTCGACTACAAGTTGCTCCCACCTAAACTGTCACTAGATTTACCCAGCTCAAACTTTGAGCAAAATAGGTGAAAATTATAGACAGAAAAAAAGGGAATGAGAAAAAAAAAAAACTAAAAGAATGTATAAGTATTAATCAAACACAAATTAAGTTTTGACTTTATGGCTACTCCACCATCACATGATACAACTTCCTCCATTATATATTATCAATCTCCACTGTAAATTACTGCTAGATTACCTAATTGTATTTATGGACCAAACAATAAATTAACGAAGCAGAGAAGATCATGGTACTGAACCATAGAGACAAATTAATGTAGAATTTCTACGTCCTGGAATTAGAGGACTACCAAAAGATACTTGTAGTTCATGTTGACTCTCATAGTGGAATCAATCCACTCCTAACCATAAACACATACATTATTGATCCATGTACATCTTTCTCTTCCTCTCTTGAGTCATATTATTATTCAAGATGCGGCTGTCTACCTGATCCCTTAATAATATCACAAAATAGTATGCATTGCTAATATGGACTAATAGCTAACAAGTCTCATATTTTTCGTCATATATTTAGTAATTGCCACAATCACAAGAAAGCACTCAAGACAGATACCGAAGCCCTAGCCTTTTATGCGATAAAGCATGTCAAATTTAATTTACAAAATTCAAAAGCTGTAACACTAAGGTAAAGTACTACCAACATAAAGCTCAAAACAACAAAATTGAATCTTTTGATAGAAAGAGGTCTCAAGGGACACGGTATTACATATAAGGTGGCACGCTAATGGCAAAACAATTCATAAAGTTAATGATTGCTATACTAATTGGCTTCAGCATTATTTAAGCAATGGTGTTCAAATTAAAGTCAAAGTAAATGTCCATCGATCACAAAAACCAACAGGGAGAGAGGGGGGATAAACCCTAAGCAAACAAAACCGCATCCCATAAATTTCTTTGATCGTCAAAATAAAAAAGGGATAGATAAATGGGGGAGATAAATCCTAAGCAATCAAAGAAAGAACTTTTTTTTTTTGATAGGTAAAATCAAAGAAAGAACTTGAGCCCACAGGGAAATAATTTCACACATAAAATAAAACATAAACAACAATAACAATCAAAATCAATTACTAAACGCACGAAATATGAATGTTTTGAATAACGCCAATCATAAATTTCAACATTCGACATAGAAATCAATAAACGAGAACATATCAAAGGCTACTGTCCTTTGATGGCTCAACAAATTAAGCAAAGAATTCAGTAGCAAAGGCTAAACTAAAAATACCTGATAAAATTGAAAACACAGTACAGAAATCAAAATCAAATTTCAACTACCCTCAATTCCAGTTCAGGAAATATGTAACTAAAAATTTTAAAACAATCAAAGGAATAGTCCAGTAATACAGATATGGGTAAAGATTGGAATTCAGATACATGATTGGAAACATGTAAAAATTAACACATGACGATTATTGAAGAAACCCTCCTAATCCATAGAAGAAACCCCAATTTTTAATTTCTAGGGTTTGAAAAATGAGGAATACCTTTTCAATCGAGGATCATGAGACTATATCCGATGATATTCTGGTTACTTCGTCAATTCACCATCATTGTCCGCCCGTTGCCGGTCCCTTTGTCAGCGAAGCTCTCCACTCTCACTCAATCGTCTCTCTCTAACCTGTTGCCCATCTTTTTGTTCGAAGACGTGAGCCTGAGCCGAGCGAAATTTCATAAGGTCGCGTTATTTTCATTAGTTTGGATAAACCCAATAGATATCCGGGTTAAAACCCAAAGCTATCCATTTTGTTATTAGTTCTTAGCGGGTATTATCCATCAACACCCATTAAGTTATTGGGTGTTAAATGGATAAGCCCAATAAGTCTTTTTTAAATGGGTGTGTTGATAATCCATTGGGATGGTTAATAATTTGCCACCCCTAATCCTATATTAAGCCTTCCTTTTTGAGAGAGAACAAAAGATCACCTTGTTATCACAAAATATAGTTTTACTTTCCTCTCTAATTCGTTCAATAAACTAATTGCATTTGTAGTGCAATTCAAGTAAAAATAAAATCTCAAAAAGCTGCCGACGCAACGCGAGGCCAAAATGAAGAAACACATAGAAACACACAGTGATCGTTATCGTGAATCATTTTCATGTAATTGGCCACGGAAACGGAACGATCAAATGATCTCATAGGAATACGAAACAAGCACAGAGGGTGTCAAGTGTTCCATGCAACAACACAACACAACTCAAGTAAGAGAGTGGAAGAAAAGTGGCAAAAAGTATTAGAAAGAAATAGAACAAACAAAAGCACTTGATCTTTTTCAGAGTGAATGCCCAATTATATTTCAACACAGTTTTGGTTTCTGTAAAACTGCAAAAATAAAATCAAGCCTATTTCATTGCTCTTTAAACAAAGAACAAAAGACGGCATTTCTCACTTGAGAACTTGTCTATCTGTATCTGTTCATCACAAATACTTTTCAATATTTCGAGGTTTCAAAGAAAGTGTAGAGCCGATTGACAAAACTCAAGACAAGATGAACGAATAAAAATCAAATGAGTCAAGTAGAGAGTGCCGGAAGGCCGGCCCTAAACTGGTGAAGAGAAGCTAAACTGGATGCCTGTCTTCCCCCTGTCATGCTCTCCTCGTCTGAGTATGTGGCAGTAATTAACCTGATTACCCAAGACAAAACCAAAAAAATAAGCAAGTTAAATAATCAATGGAGAAATTGCAATCTCAACAACAGTATACAGGGTTTCCCCATTGCTCAATCCGACAAAGCATATAATATAAAGCTCTTAGAGCTGATAGCTGACCTCCATGCGAAAGAGTTTGGTGGGAACTATGATGCCAACTCCTGCAGATACTCTGAAAGAATCACGATATTTCTGGAGAGAGAAATCCCGGAATGCATTCTCAGTTAACTTGGTGAGGCTTCCAGCACTGGCAAAAGCATGCCCATGTATACCTGCTTCTCTGAGCACCCTCAAGGGAAGGTCAAACGAGAGGTCTGCAAAGCCAGTCATTGCCAGGTCACCACCAAGATAATCTCTTTCTTCAGTAGAGTTGGAACTCTCATTGTCGGGGTTTCCTTGGACTTTCCTTCTGGGCTCAGAAGGACCCACCCCCCTCGACTTAAAGCCCAACACTGATGTTGGACCTCCCAAGGAGCAAACTGGGGAAGAATTTCCACCCAAGAAGAATCTCTCGGGCAGAGATGAAGGTGTATTCAGGAACCCCCTTCCCCAGGGGAAAAGGGCACCACCAGCAATCCCAAAGTTCAGTGCAGCATTGAAGAAGCCCAACGGGAAAGCATAGCGCAAATCAAATTCCTATTGCAGTTTCCAGATTACGTAAAGAACAACTGTTTTCAAAAATACAAATAACACAGTACAAACTGGCCCAAATAACACACTGACATTTTTTTTGTCAAACATGAATTCTCCAGCAAAAAAGTTTCTAATATAATATCGAAATGACCAGTGGCTATCTTGACTATTTATTTGCTACTTTAACGATGTCATTTAAGTCGCACTGATCAAAAGTTCCTATTTTTTTAGAAAAAATTCGCAAGCAGCGACAATGCTGTTAAGGCAAGTGAAACCAATCTCTTGAAAAAAGATATTCTAAAAGTAAAAAGGAAAGACATGCAGAGTAGGAAATGAACTATACCTGGCGGACATAACGCAAGCTCCGAAAATCTGGATAAAGGCCACCGACTTGGGAAGTGGCAACAAAAGCAAACCCTCTAGTTGGTCTCAGAGGTGAGTTCCTCCTGTCAATCTTATATGTGTACTTCAAAGATGAGAGTAAAGCGTGTCCAAGCTGCCTCCTTACATACTGAGAAGACATTTGTGATGGATCGGTTAAAGTGCGCCAAGAAAAATTGGATGACAAGTCATGGTTCTGCATTGATAGTAATCCAATAGATAGGCCTAACGACCGCTCTTTGTAAGAAGAAAACTTCAGCCAATCTTGAGAAAGTAGCGATATCCGAGCCATAACAGGAGTAACCACCCACTTTTTGAGTCTGGGTAAAGAGACACCAGCACTGACTTCAGATGTTTGGTCCCAACCATAAGACAAAGAACCGTCCCAGAGATCCCCATATCCAAACATGTTCTTAAGCTTGAGTGATCCCTCAAGTGACCACGATCTAGCCTACAAAAGTTGTTTAAAACATTAACATCTGGCTGACGAAATTCATTAGCAACACCCCAGGGTACATGATTCCTAATTTGTACATGAACTACTTAAAGCTTATTCAATAAGAAAAAGGAATAGATGTCCAGGTACAACACCTCAAAAATGTATGCAATTTCTATCTAAAATGTAAATACAAGAAACATGAGATGGCAAGACATATATTTCTCCAAATACATATTAAGAAAGTACAAGGGATATAGTACTACCTATTTCCTAAATTTTGCACTTACTTTTCAAAATGTATGTTGAGCGTGTCATCAAGTCTAGCACTGGCAGTAACACTGCTCAAAGTAGTTCTAAGAAGATGTCGATTGCAGCTGTCGCCCTTGTAATTCCTTTTGGGAAATCTAGTATTACACTATGTTTTTGGCTCATCCTTTCTACTAGTGGGTTTATTTGTTAGAAAATGACCAGGAAATTGACTTTTTGGTACAAATTTCTTATTTCAATTTAGGTGTCAAACATGTGATGGGTCAAAGGGTGACATCACATGCTTCCATCTAGATTGGGACAAGAAAGCTGGACAATAAATATGCATCCCTTTCACTACTCTTACCCCACTGTTGAAGACAAGACGGAGGGGAGGAAGCGAAAGATAGAAAGAGTTAAACGTTTAGGACAAAATATTGTAACAGGTGATTTGAAGCCAAACTCATGAAACATGGTGGTTGGTGGGGGGGTAGGATAGTCTACTGATACGTGTGGGGAGGTCAACAACTCAACAAGGGAGGTAGGTCCAAGGATAATCAATGAAAGTTACACTCGTAGCAAGAGGGAAGAAGGCTGGGGGATTAAAACCGGGTTGGAAAAGAGGATAAAGGGGGGCACGGGCTGGTGTGACAAAACCAAGTGGACTCAAGACAATGTTGGGTTTGACAAATTGGGAATGCAAGTCGGCCTAGGGATGATCAAGAGAGGAAGGGATACATGGGACAAGGCTAAATGGTTCGGGCTTCGCAAAGGCACGGGACTGGTCTGGTTTATAAAAGAGGATAATTACATGGACTACACACAAGTGATTAGAGTGGTGGTCGGGTTGGGCTCGTGGAAAGGAGAAACCAACTTGGAGGCCCAAGGGTTTGCATGGCACGGGTTCAAGAGAGGCAACATTGGTGCAAGAGGAGTCGGTTGACTCAATCCTTGAGACACAAGGATTTTCTTAGATTAGTGGTCTAGAAAGCTGCTGGAATAAAGTACAAAGAGGGTTATTTAATTAGGTCTTTTCTTTCTACTAAATTAGGATTTATTTTTCTAAATTAAAGTAGGACTTTTACTTTCCTAGTTTGTCAGGAGTTCTTTTTATTTTGGTAAGTAAATTAGGGTTAACTTCTTGTAACCTTTATAAGGCATTTACTTTCATTGAATAAGATAGATTTTGACTTCGAAAGAAAACCCGTAAAGAACAAGTGTTGTTCTTCTTCAAATCGATTCTTTCTTCTTAAGTGAGTGAAGCTTGAAAAGAATTAGTTGTCGGATTTCTTTACGTTGAACTCAACCGGTGAGTCCATAAATTATCCCGTTAGGCCAAATTATAAATTTCCTCCCAAAGTATATACACAATCCCAAATCACTACCCAACATAAGGTTTGTGCCAATTTGGTACCTGCTATTGCCATTTATGTCAAATAGCTACCTAGGCCCAACGTCTGTTAGTGAAAAAACGTTAAGTCACACATGCTCTTGCACGTGATGGGTAATTTCGTCATTTCCTTTTGGGTTAAGTCGACTCGCTGGGTGTTTTGGTAATTACAAATGCCCTAAGAGCATATAGGTACCATCGGTATACGCATGTGGATGGCACGAGTAGTCCTCTGACCGCAAACATTGCAAGTGAACGCAACACGCATCCCACGCCGCGGTGATTTCGTGAAAAGCGACCATAGAAATGTCGAAATCCTCTCCGTATTAGATTCGCACTCACCGCCTCCGGTAGGAATAGTGGCCCTTCCATCCCCTACCCGTAGTCCAACCCCTCACATTCGCCGCACTCAAGCTTGAATCATTAGAGTCTGATCAGAGATCATGTTCGTTATTATCACCTGACACGGGTCGAACAGGGAAGGGGTTAATGTTAAGAAAATTGGATAATGAAATTGAGACGAGAAATTGAGGTCGTTGGTAGGATTACTCTTGGAGGAAAGAGAAAATCTGATGGGTCTTCTTGAAATTAGATGATTTGATTTGGGGGAGAAGATGTGCTGGGATGAAGAAGCAACTATGGGTGCGATTGCAGTCAGGGTTTCCATGGGTTTCTGATTTTAGCAGCTGGCAGGACGTGCTTTATTTGATGATTTTATTTGCAAGATTGATTATGCTATATTTGGATTAGGGGGAATTGAGGGGAACAATGGAATGGAGATTTTAGTGAACTGAGTGGTATTGTTGAAGGAGAGTCTTGACAGGTCTAATTCTATCAGGAACACGGCTGCGGCCGTGGTAGCGGAGATTGATGAAATAAAGGGCGGCGTTTCAGTTTCGAATGCAAAGGTGTCCCCGGCGACGATTGATTACATCCATGCTGCTAAGTATATAGGTGGGGAGAGAGGGGAGTTAATTAGGGATTCAAATTCTAATTCGTTGAGGAATGATTATTCAGAGACATTCGAGTTGGGGTTTAGGGATAATGGGAGTGTGATTGGTGGTGGTGAAGGAGATAGGAAGGTGTCGTAACGATGGAAGTATCTCAACCCTCAAGGTTGACATTACTGACCAAGAAATGACGAAATTACCCATCACGTGGACTTAACGTTTTTTCACTAAGAGACGTTGGGCCTAGGTAGCTATTTAACACAAATGGCAACAGTAGGTACAAATTGGCACAAACCTTATGTTGGGTAGTGATATGGGATTTAGTGTATATTTGGGGGGGAAATTTGTAATTTGGCCATCCCATTACTTCTTATCATTACCGTGTGTAGTTTAGGAGATTTTTGGGCTGTTTGTTAAGCTTGGAATTTTCGGCCAAGTTATTGCAACTTGGGCAGATTGGTGGGTGTTTGGGGCAGATTGGAGACATTCAAGATTGCTCCTAAACAGACTAGGTTTTTGGTGATTGGATTTACATCATGTACCGAAGGAGTGCACATAGTACAGAATAGAACGATTTGGGCAAGAATTTCTCTTTCAATCAATATCTTGCCTATTGTCAATTTCGTCACCTACATTAATATTCCAACAAGTAATTCACACTAATCTATGTAATTGAAATGACTAATGAGCAACTGTCAACTGACCAAAAAAAAGCCACTACTACATCGATCAAGCAATCGAAACACATTTGGACTCATATTATTCATTCACCAACCAATCAAACTAATAGTAGTAATATCTAATATACAATTAACATCCACTAATATCAAACTACAAGCAACAAACAGAGCTCGTTGAGTTACAGAATTTGAGAAAGGAGAAGCTCCGATTTTCTTGCCCTAAACCCAAAATTTAACAGCATATACACATACATATGCATAAAAAAGAGATGAGGGGGAGTACCTCGGGCTTGGAGAAAATGCCGATATCACCAGTGAGGGGGTTTTTGGTCTCGATGACTTGAACAACCACATTCGAGGTTCCAGGCAACTCCGGCGGCCCGGCATCAAGAGTAATGTTCACTGAATCAAACATATCAAGCTTCTGAAGCCGTTGATTGGCAATCGTAGCAGCTTGAAGCAGCTCCTGAATAGAAGTTGCCTGCTTCAAAACTTGAACTTCGGCTTCGATCAAAAAGTCCTTGGTCTTGGTATTTCCCTTGATCACCACATCGTGGACTCTCAGAGGAACTCTCTCACTCGAAATCCTCTTGAACACGCTTTCCATTTGTGCCCTAATTCTAGATTTATCTTTCGGTGGGGACTCGTCTTCGTCGTCCACGTCATCATCTTCGTCGTCGTCGAAGGCGTCTTCGTCGACGGTCGAGGGTTCATCGTCGTCGTCTTCGTCAAGTACAGGATTTCGGTCTTTCTCCATTTTCTGCTGTTGGCCGCGGACAACCTTGGGAGATCGACGGGCGGATTTCTCAACTATAAGGGAAAGTGTGAGGGAAAGTTATGTTAGTACAAGGTTTGGTGGTGGTGCTGCGGTGGTGAACTGGTAATCGTATATCGACTACGATACACAATGGGCTTCAAAATATTAGGTCTAAGCCCATCCATCTTTTCATGGGCTAACCGGTTATTAATCGGGGGAATTTCAAGTGGGTATAATTTTGAAAACATGTTTTTATCTAAGACCATTAATTTTTTACACATTTCATTAAATTATAAATTGCTTACCAAATGACAAAAATGTCATTAATGAAAACTCTGATGCCAATCCTTGGCATCAGAAATCAACCTGATGCCAAAAATCAACATAATGTCAGGCATCAGAAATCAACCTGATGCCAAAAATCAACCTGATGTCAAAAATCAACCTGATGTCAGGCATCAGAAATCAACCTGATGTCAGGCATCAGAAACCAACCTGATGCCAAAAAGCAACCTGATGTCAGGCATCAGAAATCAATCTGATGCCAAAAATCAACCTGATGCCAGGCATCAGAAATTGAAAAAGGAAAATTGGAAAAAGAAAAATTAGGACGTTCCATAACATAAAATATTCGATTACGATTTAGCAAACCGACTCCATAGTCGGCATTCATCACGCTGATACAATAAAGCAAAACATTTCCAAACATCATCATCATTATCACTCCCTACTGCTAAATTGGTTATCGTTCCAATCACAAAACAGAAATCCCCAAAATCGAAGAGATTCAACCAATGGCCTACCAGATATCTTAACAAATTCAACCAGTAGCCGGTTCTCACAAAATCACCCTAGCCGGCGGTCAAAGGTCTGCACGGGTCTGTTTCTGGACGGGCATGATCTTCATTACCTCGTCTTTGAGACCAGGGAGGATTGTGTTTATGATTTGGAACTCCTTGATTGGGAGAGAGTGAAGATAAACCTGTTCTAGGGATTTTATTTTTCCGTCTTTGACAAGACGGCCGAGCTTAGTGACGGGGACCCATTTCTCTTCCTCGGTATCGCGGCGACTGCGACGGCCTCTGTCGCCTCGACCTCCTGCCGGCCGAAGCCCTTCCAAGCTGCTCGCCTCTCTCGGCCATGGTTGTTTGGTATAAGTGAGAAGAAGTAAAATGAGGGTAGAGAGTGTGCGAGTGTGCGCGTAGAAACCCTCTGGCGGAATTCATCAACCGCCTCGGCAGTCGCAAAATCGCCTGAATTGAAGACCTCGTCATGGATACTTTCGGGAAAACCCTCCAACTTTACGATGAGCGTATTACCGTCGAGAAGAGCCTAAGCGTTGTACCAAACATCATCCACGCAGGACTTGAATTCGATACTCCACCGGATCCAGCAAGCCGTCGAATGAGCCAGCTTCGTCCGAGTGCTCGGTGACCGAATCAGAGAGCTTTTCTCCCGCTTGAAAATGGAACACATAATGCATCAATTGCAGCCAAGTCGGTGAACATCATCCCTCATTGCCGTCGGTGTACCAGATCTCGTTTTGATAGTAATGATTCTTCCATATTCTCCGGCGATTGTGGTTTATATTTTTCTTGGTCTCAATTTTAGAGATTTCTGATTTTTGGCGAGTGCAATTCAAATGAAACTCCCCTTCGGCTGCAAAAGAATAAGCAGCAAAGCAAACAATCTCGTGGCCTACTGAGCGCTGTATCCGGAAGAGGGTAGTTATGTACTTTCGCATTAAAATTGTACCTAAAAGATATGTCTAAAAAATAGCTGGATTTATTTGAAAACATGTTTTAAAAGGTGTACCGGCTTGTAATTTTTTCTTATTAATTAGGGTCATTAAAGGGTCGATACTGTGGTGAAATTATAACCGTAAAAATCTATTATTATTTTTTAAAACTACTACAATGTACTTTTGGGGAGAAAACGATGAAAATATCATTAATAACGTGCAGGCGCACACATAAAGTCCACTGTCACAATTTGGGTATCGATAAAAAAATTGGGCGTCTGTAAACAAATTTGGGCATCGCTCAAAAAATTTGGGGCATCGATAAAAAAAATTGGGCATCGTTCAAAAAATTTGGGTCGTCAATCAAAACGATATTTTTAGTACTGGTAATTTTTGTTGGGCGTCGTTCATCAATTTCATGCATCGATTCTTAAAAAGGCCTATGTGAGCCGCTCCCCCTACCCCTGCCCCTTGTAGCCTCTTGGAGCCGCTCTGTCCCGCATGGTGCCGCTCCCCAAGCTTTTGGGACCAAGACTAAATTTGAAAGTGATGACGAGGATACTAAGCAAAGTATTCAAAATGTTGACAAACGACAAGCCGATGATGGCATTATCAAGGTATTCAAAATATTGACTAAATTTGGTGTCTTTTGTCGATATTTTATTATCAAATATTGACAACGCCTAAATCGCTAACTTTGATGCTTGATTCGCAACTGGGTTTGTTGTTCGATGCCTACATCGAAACCTCTGACGCCCACATCGCATCCACCGACACCTAAATTGCCAACTCTAACGCTTGATTCGCAACTGGGTTTGTTGGGTCTGTCATCTTCTTCAACCGTTTTTGGATTTATTTCGTGCAGGCAGCCCCAAAAAACTTTTCTCTTTTACGCATAAATTGGAAGGAGACGGAGGAAGGGATATTTTTGGAATTAAATTTTCAAAAAGCACTTTACCGATTGGGAAAAAAAGAAGGTAGTGGAGTGGTTACAATTTTATAAAAGTGTACCGGTCCGTAATTATTCCATTAAAAAGGGTTAATGACATTATTGGTCCCTCGACTATGGGTCGTTCTTAGTAATGATCCCTTAAGAATTTTTTTGTCAAAATTGGGTCCTAAAACTTTCAAATTTTCACACCGTCAGTCCTAAGAGTGGAGTTGGGCTACGTTTTTTAAGGTGAGGGATATTTTTTGCCCCTATATCGTCTCTTCTCCTCACTCTATTCTCTTGTTTTTCATGTTTTCTTATTTTGGGAAATGTTGTCTTGACCAGAATACATTAATATTTGGTTCTTTTGAGTACCCATTATGGGGACCCATCATCAATTAGGTCATCAACTATTTCCAAATTTTTTATATATTAATTCAAAATTTTCATTCTCGAGCCCTGGTGTGGTCACCTCAGTCGATGATGATTTAGTGCAATGAACCACATAACGTATCCATATATCATTCAGGAATTTACTCGCTTCTGCAAAATTCTTGATTTTCTCCAAATCTCTGTGCACTTATCCCAATTATAATTATGAAATGATTTGAATATTTTTACTAGGTTTATAGAACACATTTCATTCTAGCAAAAAAAAATATTAAGATATGCACAAGAATATGATGAATAGCTATCCCGAATGATTGTTGCATTGAATTGTAACTTATGGTCAATTGTATGATAGTTAGATCCCTTAGATTTTTCCTGCTAATATATCTCAAGCACACTTTTGAACCGTGACTACACGTTAGTTTTAATTGCCCCTACCACTTTTCTAGTGAATGCTTATGTGAAATCCAGTGATGCTTAATTTTTAATTCCACAACCTTCATGTTGGATATGATATTTTATGTGTTTTACTTTCTTAAAAACTGGCATGAGTAATTTGGCATTAAGATATGATATAGATCATCTTTGGATCGTTTGAGTCTAAATATTTCCCTACCTTACTAAAAATATCCCTATTGTTCCCTTTGAGCCTTATTAAAAAGAATGGAGTGTGTTAAGCACACATTGAACCCCCATTCGACTTCGTTTCTTTAACCCACATTAACTTAACCCTTAAAGTTTATACACTTTAGTCTATCCTTTGAGAGAGTAGGATTGGGTGGGAAATTGATTTTAAGGGACCATTATCAGTTAGAAAAGTTTCTGAAGACTTCTTCTTCCCCGTCGTAAATCAAAAAAAAATGATGGAAACGAAAAAGAAAAAAATATTGGTTCGACGAAAAACAAATAGGAAAAAGAAAAGTGCGAGAAGATTCAAATGAAAGCATAACTTTCAATTGATAAAAATGTTAGAAAATGTTCTGCTGAAAAATGGAGCACAAGTTATTTTTAGCTCGATATATTGTACAAAACAAGTTTGGGGGAAAATCCCCACTTGTGGTTTTTGTAGGTCCCAACCTAATTGGGAAATACTTATATTTGTTTATAAGTAATTGGGGTAAACGGTAGTCTTGCTCTCTCTCACTTTCTATTTTATTCTCTTTCCATCGTATCCCCCAATACTAAGGCCTTACATTACAAGCTTATTAAAGTCATATTGATCTTCTTGCCAATGCTTGTGTTGGTTGATTTGAATGTAATGCATGTAAATTGATCATAACTTCGTATTTTCATATTATTCGCAAGCTCACTGTCATAGCATGATCTTAGCTACTGCAAGTAATTGGGTTATGAAAGCATTATATGTCATAGATAGGAAGTGCATGGGATGGATGTATAAGCATTTGAAATCCATGGTGTTTCTGTCTTTCTACGATAGACTGGGTTCGGATGGTAGATGGCATATTCTGTGTTGCATGTGTTTTTATTGAAAATATTGATTTTAGAATGAATGTTGTGCTTAGCTTAATAAAACCGTTTAAGTTAAGAAATTTCTCATGACTGGTTAGCACACACGCACGAAGATGTTAGGACCAGTCACATTTTGAGTATAAATCAGTTGATTTGTGAATAAGTATGCACATATGTGGTGAGCATCTTCCTGAGACAAATATGATTTGCCATGCTATTGTGACTTAAAAATGAACCCAAAAAGATTTTTGCTATTCATTTTTGTATTTATTTTTAGTGTAATTCTTTTCTACTTTTGTATTTAATAGTTTTTGTATTTATCTGCATAGTCGAGTCGCTCGTAAGAGTCTCCTTGAGCTTGTGGATTTCTAGAGGAGTGTAAATAGTGTCACCCTCCAAAAAGATTTTCTTAATTTTTGTAATTTAATCATTTTTGTATTTATTAGTATTGTTTACTCGTGAACGAGCAAATTCTAATTTTGAGGGTATTTGATAGATGCATTTTATACGCATCTATTGGGTACGTTTATAACTTATAAATAGCAATTCCACGAGGCTTCTGGCTACTAATATGTGTTTTGAGTGTTATTGTAAGTTTAAGGGTTTTAGGTGAAATTATGGGATTTACAAGGCTTTTAATGAAGATTTCAAGGAAGGGTGCAAAGTGCAAACATTGGAAACTGTTTGAATTGAATAAGGAAACCCCTTTGCGGACGCAAGGGTAGGAGGCCTTGCCCCCGCAAGGTCTCCAGTGTGTCAGCCCGTTCAGTGCAAAGGCCTTGCGGCCGCATTCTAGCTGCACCTTGCCCCCGCAAGCCTCCTAGATCCTGAACGGCAGTTTAACCCTAATTGTATCTCCTTCCCCCGAACACCCTAGTATAAATATTAGCCATGTAGCCTAAAGCCAAAGAGGGTTCCTATACCGATTTTAGTGTGTAATACATAGTTTTTAGTATTTGTAATTATAGTTCGAAGATCGATTCATGTATTCTTTCATTCCAATGATCTGTTCATCTGCAAGGATTAACTAACCGCTCATTAATCTAGGAATTGAGAGGTAACTTGTATTGAATCTATTGTTCAATATATATTTTTATTCAATCAAATCTTGTTGATCATATGTTTATCAATCTCTTTACTGTCTAGCTTTGACCAAATGAATGGAATCGCAAGTAGTAAAGATCTAGAGGTATGGATAGCTGCACGGCCATATGTATATGTCGTATACTGGCTCACCATTGTGATAAATTGACTTTATCTATGCACGAGAGTGATAAGTTAGGGTTAGGTTCATATATATGTTCCTAGGTGACAGATAGGAAATTTATATGTTCTTGTGCTTAAGGGTATAGATTGGATGAATTATTTAGGATGGAGACTGAATTATAATTTGACAATCTATACAAATATTTAGTGAACGAACCCAATATTAAATTGATTGATACTTTAATTAAAAGAGTAATAGAGTAGATACAAGTGAATCTACATTCCTAGATTTCCCTCCACCATTAGATCATCATATATGTGATTAATGCTTTAAACCATTAAATTAGATTTCCTGCTTTCTTTAGAATTAATTAGATTAAATAAATAAAAACCTCTTACTTTAATTGTTACCGATTTACTTGCTATCTGATTACTTTTGTCTCTGTGGTTCGACCCTTGCTACCATAATCTATTCTATAATAGTATTGTGCACTTGCAAGGTATAAATTTAAGACACATCAATATATCTTCAACATCAATAAGAAATGTAGAAAATTGAGCAATTCTCAAACTGAGATTCTCCTCATAGTCCTTGTCTCATTTATCTTCTCTATCTAAATATTAAGTTCTAACATGGTATCAGAGCTTTAAGCGGCCATGACACACCAATCATCACCTTTTTTTCAAGGCAGTGATCTTCATGGGTTTTATTTCCCACATCAAGGCCAACATAGGCACGGGTTGCTTCCTATGTCGACCTACAATTTCTAGCCACAAACATTACCCACAAGTTGGCCTTCTCAACATAACCGAATATATCAATTTTGTAACCACTCAGGACACACAACTCAGAATTGATTAACCCGTTGTAGTTATGCTTATCCTGTTTCTTTTCCATCACACTGGTCTGCTCCTTTTCAGACTAATCCTCATCCTCAGGCTGCGGCCCCAGTTTCTTACGTACTTGATTCAGGCGCTACCAACCATACGATCTCTTCTTCACAAATACACTCTCTCAATTCATTCTTTACTCAAATATTGAATCGGTAACCATTGCAAATGTGTTAATTTCTATATATGTGGAAGAAGGTTGAAGGGTGCCAGACCACTACCATTGACGGTGGTGGCCGGAGATGAGAGAGAGAAGAAGAGAATACGGCCAAGGAGATGAAAAAAATACAACTGTATTATTGATTGAGTTGACTTGAAGCCTAATCTACTATAATGTTATTTATATTAGGGTGGCAATAACTGACACGACACGATAGCACGAATCAGCACGACACGATTATAAAACACGATTACAGAGACAAATGGCATGATAAGACCAGCACGACACGACACGAAACACGACACGAAAGACACAAAATTGTTAATTTATTCAAAATAATAATGATTGTTATATTTATGATCAAATTAGATATATAACATGAAAACACGATAGTGAGGCACGAAAACGATACGATAGTACGACTTGCCACCCCTAAATTTTATATAAAATAAACCCTACTGGGCTACAAACTAAACCCTAATGAATTGGGCCTTTTGGGTCGATATACTATCTTTAACACTCCCCCTCAACTCGTACACGCAATTTTGTAAAGTGTTCAAGCTAGAGAGGTGCAAACAAATGAGCCTCAATGGGCCGTGCCTATTGGGCCAATACAAATCAAATGAGGTTTTACGGCAAATGGGCCTCTATGGGCATAAAACAAATGTGCCACTTTGGGCCTAAATCAAATGTGTCATAATTGGGCTGAATTCCCTCTTGGGTCAATACACATCAAATGAGCCACGATGGGTCAGGTCTCTCTGGTCAAATATAAACAATCTTTAACAAGATGTCACGTAAGTTGTGCAGAGCCCATAAACGGATCACCCCGAACACTTGTAGAAAATGTTGAAAAACCCAAACATGAGTCAATCCCCGAAAATCTTACTCGATAATTGGCTAGGAGAAGACGAACTCCGTCCACAAAGAAATCTATCAACCAAGTCTTTTTTTTTTACTTTGGTAACAGATCCATTGACAGTTCCAGAAAACTTTCTGGTACTATAATCCACTGAGCTTGTTAATTCACTATGTGGATTAGAAGGCACTTTGTCATCCTTGCATGTGGTTGAATCAACCTTCTGCAAATGATGGTTTACATATATGTGTGACCCTGTGGACATCACAGCATTACATGCCTTAAAAATTTTGGATGTATTTCTTCCACTGCAATCATAAGATTGTGTTCTATTTGTAGCCAAAATATTGATGGCCGAAACTCGCCTCAGCTGAGTACGAGAAAAGAAAATGATATAAACCTTCTCTGAGAAAACCTTGCAGCGTTGTCTTCGGGACTATTGTCATCTGGGTAAAAGTAGATGTAATTTTCGATCAGTTTTCGATCGAGATTGCTGTCATCAACAGCAAGAACATGGAATTGAAAATCTGTGACTGTGGAAACAACATCAACCACAGTTTGCTTTGATTACATGTAGAGGGATAAATCAATCTAAATCTGCGACCTGATTGGTTACAAAGACACAATGACATCTTCCAATCCACGTAAGAAGCCCCCAAATTCTCCCCCAAGAAATCAAGATTCAAAATGAAATGGAAAAAAACAATTCAATTAATGACTGATAATATAATACCTCGATTTCTGTTTAGCTTGGTTTGCATGCGATGCTTGTATTTCTTCCTTTGTTTATCATATGATTGGTTTATGAGATAGTCTATATGTGTATGAGAGACCACATTAAGACCAAAACACTAGTGAGAGATGCCATATAGTTGTTGACTTGCTAAAGTCATAAGTCGTAACTCGACGTTAGTCGAAATGCGACACGATTGAGAGTTTGCTTACGTTTTGTGTTCGTAACCTCGATTTGGTCTTAGATCTTTACATGATGATTGATTAACATGTTTATATGTATTAGACTTCTAGTTGAATGCATTCCTTAAGTCTAGTGATATTTTGACGCTTCGAGGAAAACAATCATTCTTATCGCGTAGTTCGAGATTGAGTCGTAGGATCGTCTCATCTTTGGGAGCCCTTGTTATCCTAGTTGTTGTTTAACTTCTTAGAAGTATTTGAGCCTATTCATTAGCCTTTTAACTTGCTTTAAGTCTTATGGTATCGCTCGTTCGATCGCTAATTCATTCATCAATTCGTTAGCGAGTTGTTGTGCCTTTCCCCGGTTTTGCTCTGAGTTGTTTGGGGAGTTGTTTTTGGGTGTTATGTGGGAGTTCTAGACCTACTATTGATGGGGTTTGAACCTTGTTTGGTTTGGTTATGTGTTTGGGGTCATTTAGGGTCGATTTCTAAGCCCTTTTTGCTATGGAAGGCTTGCGGCCGCAAGGGAGAAGGACCTTGTCCCCGCAAGGTCATCAAAAACTGTCCAAGAAATGTTGTAGAGAGATGCGGCCGCATGGGTGTGGACCATGCAACCGCATGGTTCCCCCGACACTGCTATGCCATGTTTTGATATTTTAAGGGAATTACATATCCTACACTCATTAAACCCCCTCTAAACCCTTCCTAACCTCTCATACTTAGTCCTAATCATGTCCTAACATTATTAGGAAGTTAATTAAGGTAGGATTAGTGGTTGATTTCATCTAATGTTCACTAATTGTACCAAGGAATTCCCTATTATGCCCTTTTGGTTTGTGGAGGTATAAATACCCAAACCCTTTGCAATTTTCAGCAAATCCTCCCCATTTCTCCCCTCATTCATATGTTTTTAGAGAGAGAGAGAGAGAGAGTTATTGGGGGTTTTAAGCCCTAGCTTTCTTCTTCATTCGATCCACGAAGATCCAACCGTTGGATTGCCTTCAAACTTTTGATTCTTGAAGCCCTCGACGAGTAGAACAACTTCACCGATCCGATTCTCATTCTTTGAAGTTTTCATTCAATCTAGGTAAGCTACTATACTCCTCCTCTAAAGGATTTTGTGCTCATTGACCCTAAAAAAAACAAAGGGCTTGCTATTTGAGGTCAATGAGTACACATGTATGCTTTGTGTGATTTTATTTTGGGTTTTTGAGGAGTGAACTTGTTAGGAGCATGAATATGATACTTTCTATGTTTAATGAAATATATTATTAAGCTTCATTTCGTAAGTTTGGACTTTTAGCATGATGGTCATGATTACCTAAAAAACCTAGAGTTTGACATGTTGCTTATGTAGTAAATGGGTTATTGATGATATGAATGATTTTTGGGAATTTCTATGGAATATTATGACTTATTGGAATTACATATATTATATGTTTAAAATTTGGAAGTATGCTTGATGGACTTCTATTTTTGGGTATGAGCATGATAAAGGAATTATCATTATGGATTACATGATTTAAATGTAATGTTTGGTTTAAATATGTTAAGTTGAATTTTATGAATATAGAAGTATGTGTTCAACTCTAATTCATGAATTTAAGATTGTGAACTTGCTAGATGAATTTACATCTTGGTTATGAGCATGTTAGATAAATGTCTATTTTGGATAAAAGCATGCTAGATAAAATCCTATCTTGAGATACATGTTTGAAATGTGATGATTGACTCTAATTAACAAGCGTTGATCTATGAACCATGTTTTGGGGATTTGTTGGGAAGGTATGGATTATGTTGGGTTACACAATGTTGTTAACCTTGAGAACTTAGCCATGAATATTAGTTAATGAATAATAGGAGGGTTATGATGCAATTAGCTTATACGCCTTCGAATTTAGAAAGAGTAGAAATGACTCAACGGAGTCGTTTATGAGATTAATATGAACATAGTGAATAACATATTGAAATCCTATGGAATTTTGGGTAGTTTGATGGAGGTTAAGCCTCCGAGCGTTTTCAAGTGTATGAAGAACACTTGGGTATTAGAGACTTGATATTATTGCTCTAATATGTTTATGTGTTAGTTAGCATAGAAATGCATAACTATGTGATTTAAAAGTAAATATCTACTTGATTGGATTAGTGCACTATTTGGTACTTTTCCTTGGTTGAGCATTCGGGTATATATTACATGTGCTTGCGTTTGAGTCCAGTTGGCGTCTTTTGGTTTGAGTCTTTGGCGGGACGATTCATTGTCTTCACGAATTGTGGGATTCGTGATCACAATGGATCGTAGTGCCGGGTTGCACACACCCCTCTATCAATGGCCATGGTGGGGATGCAGCTGATCATTGTTAGAGTAATAAACCTGACCTTGATAGTTATAAAACTCGAGCAGGGATTGTCTCGGGGACGTCGATACCACGAAAGGGATATCAAGGACACATTTGGTTGCACGTGTTTTGCAGGAGCTACACGGCGGATGCGAAAAAGGAATCGTCTTCTCTCTTACGAGCACTTATATGAATTGTTGTGCTACGTGGTTAATGATATGATTTACATGAGATGATGATTTTATGATGAAATGTTATAATAGAAATATAACATGCTAATGAAATGATGATTTGTGATATGATGTTATACTAGAAATATAACATGCTATTCATGATTATAATGAAAACAATAGTCTTTCATATATGAATTATTATATGAGTTATGTTAAATGATGAAGTATGATATTCATGGTATAATTGAGTTATGTGGATGATGGTTTGATGATTGTTTAAAATTTGGAAATAACATGCTACACATATTAGAATTGAGGATCATATTCTATTTGATATGAATTACTTTATGATGAATTATGTAGAACAATGTTCTATGTGACTATGGATGGAATTTGGTTAATGTTGAGGATTATACCATGAAATGATATATTATGAGTATGACATGAGATGTACATGTTTTATTTAAGCATAATGCCATGCCATGACATTGCATCTTTAGTAGCTTACTAAGTCTTTATAACTTACTTTGTTTACTTTGTTTTCCTTAGATTCGATGCGAGCTAGTGATTCGAAGGAATCCGTCGAGTCTACGATAGAATGTGTGGTTCTTGTGAAGGTTGCTACTATTAATATTTTGTAACCTTGGTTTTGGAAATGACGTTTGGGAAGTGAAGTTATCTAAACTTCTCTATGGGTAGTAAGCCTTGCGGCCATTTAATTGATACTTGTTTATGTTACTTAGTCTTTTGTGAGCCGACGGATGTTAGTCGAGCCATGTTGATATAATTATATTGTTTCTAACCATCTTGAGTAATATTATTGTTGGTTATGTTGTACTCCGGCATGTTTAGCCGTATAATTTGAAGAGTAGAGTTGTAGACTTATTTTAATGTTGGGTTCCGGTTGTAACATAGCCGAGGACTTGGATATATATTATTGTTTATAAATTGTAACAGGTAGTTTTATTGTGCGTGTCTAATGTTGCGTCATGTGCTTTGAATTTTTGGACTGAGAGATTTACTATCTCTTAGGCTGTGTTGTATTTCAGAGCTTGTTAGCTCGGGTTCCATTATGTTATTTGCTTCCACGTTTGTTGATTTGTTGGTGTATCGCTGTTATAGCCTTACCCTTTGCTTGTTATTTAAGCGTTTTGGCGGCACGACCTTGGGGTCTCGTATTGGGATCCGGGTCGGGTCGTCACAGAGAAGATCAAACAGAGACCCAATTCGAAAATAATATGTGAGGGAATTTGAGAAAGCAAGATCTGGTGTTCAAACGTTTACTTCCGCCGATGGGGTCCCCAACGCACGAGATCTCGTTCTTGGCGTCAGAAAGGATTGATTACAGAAAAGGGAGTTGTTGTGAGGGTTTGAAAAGGCAAGCCATCCACGTGAGGAACCTACGCAACGAGCACCATCGTGTGGGAAATCGGAAACCCTTTTCACTTGATTACTTTATTATCAGAAAGGTTGAAAAAGAAGAATAAATTCTTGTTGGATTCTTTTTCGGATTTAGGTTGGTGGTCCTTGATTACTACTGCATCTAGGAGAGTATCTGCAAACCCTATATGAAAGGTAAAAGTTGAACCACATACGTTTCGCTGCCATTCTCACTATATGTCTCTCTTTGAAGTAGAGATGAATCGTGAAAAAAAGATTGAAGATCTTTGGCTTTGGTACCATGCTAATTTATGTATAGGTGGAAGAAGGTTGAAGGGTGCCGGATCACCACCATTGACGGTGGTGGCCGGAGATGAGATAGAGAGGAAGAGAATACGACCAAGGAGATGAAAAAAATAAAAGTGCAGTATTGATTAAGTTGACTTGAAGCATAATCTACTACAATGTTATTTATATAAAATAAATGGCAAATTTCAAGTGAGTATAATTTTAGAAACATTTTTTTCATCTAGGACCATCAATTTTTTTGGACATTTCATGTAACTACAAATTGGTTGCCAAATGATAAAAATGTCATTAATGAAGACAGATCTAATCCAGCCTAAAAAAAATTTCAAAAAAGTTGATGCCAAGATTTGGCATCAGCATTGATTTCACGGTTTATTCGAACAAAAAAATTCAATAAAGCTGATGCCAAGGCTTGGCATCAGGTGAAAAAAAATCAAAAAAGCCGATGTCAATGTTTGGCATCAGCATTGATTTCACAATTTATTTAAACAACAAAAATTCAAAAAAGTTGATGCCAAGGCTTGGCATCAGGTGAAAAAAAATTCAAAAAAGACCGATGCCAAGGTTTGACATCAGCATTGATTTCACAGTTTATTCAAACCAAAAAAAATTCAAAAAAGCTAATGTCAAGGCTTGACATTAGGTGAAAAAAAAATTCAATAATCCAGGCATCAGGTTGCTGATGCCAAATGCTCCTGGCATCAGGTTGACAAACCCATTCTTCATCCTCTCTAGCATCAGGTTGCTGATGTCAAATGCATCAGAGTTTCAGAAATGCATTGACACTGATAGGCTTTTTGTAAAAGAAGAAGAAAAGCAAGTCAGGGGCAGCAACATCCCACTTGTGTCTAGGCCCCCAAAAAAACCCACCAATCTTCAAAGAGCGACCATTTTGGTAAAACTTTATGAATTTTGAATTCTTCTCCCTCCGTGTGTTCCGATCACATCTACCACTGTTCATTTTGTCATGAGTTGTACCTTCATCCCTCCTCCACATAATATGTTTTCCCTGCGCATGAAAGACATGACTCGTCTACCATCTTTACCTTGTAAGTCTCCTCCGCTCTCCATCAATCATGGCAAAAATTTGTTGCTTCTACCCAAATTGGGACCTCAAAGACCTCCTCCAAGCCATCAACTGAATCCTTTATGCCATTTCCCTATTTTTTCTCTCTACAAAACCTTCTCTCTCTATTTGAATATAAATTGGAGGAATCCCTAACTTAGCCACTCCATACCCATTTCAATCTTTTTCCTCTGCTTTCTCTGTGAAAATGGCGACCAACATGGCGTGAGAAAAATCCGAAGGTTCTCTCCCTGCGAAATCAACGGAGACATTGAATTGTCTAGGGATTTGAAATTGGAGATTGAAACGATGAGACGAGGCCGGGTTGTCGTCCACAAATTCATCATCCACTCGTAAGAATACGTGCATAAAGGGGCGGTGACGTATTTTCGCTCCAAAATTGTACCTGAAAGATATGTTTAAAAAATAGTTGGATTCATTTGAAAACATGTTTCAAAAGATGTACCGGCTTGTAATTTTTTCTAAAATAAACCCTATTGGACTACAAACTAAATCCTCATAAATTGGGCCTCTTGGGCCGATATACTATCTTTTAAAAAATGGTTCTCGGTTGTCTATCTCGCATGTTGGTCGATCTAAGTTTACATATGGTAATCGCTCCTTCTCGTTAAATAATGTGTTATGCGTACCTAATATGCACAAGTCCTTATTATCTATACGTCGTTTTTCCTTAGATAATAATTGTTTCTTTGAACTTGATGCCTTTGGTTTTTGTGTTAAGGGCAACCAAATGAGACGAACCATTCTTTCTGCATAAGCTCAAGTGGTCTGTATACTCTCTCTTTCGCATCTCCGTCTCGGTCAAATCTCTTGGCTCTCATCGGTGAACGTGTTACCTCCTCCATATGGCATGCTCGCCTCGGTCACCCCTCATCTAAGGTTTTTGATTCTTTAGTAAGTAAGTTCAGAATTCCAATTAGTGGTTCCGTAAAACAAACTCAAATGTGTCATATTTGTCATATGGGAAAATCATGTACTCTACCTTTTGTTGCCCGTTCTTTTAATTCTCGTGATCCTTTAGAATTGCTACACTTAGATGTTTGGGGGCTATCACATGTTTCTTCAAACAGTGGGTTTCATTATTATTTGTCTATAGTTGATGACTTTTCTAGGTTTGTTTGGTTCTTCCCTCTCATGCAAATATCTGATGTGTTTTCAATTTTTTGAACTTTTAAATTTCAAGTTGAAAATCAATTGGCACATAAGATTCGGGCTATGCACACTATTAAACCCATTCAAACTGATGGTGGGGGTGAATTTGTAAATGAACAGTTTGTATCGTTTATTGTTCTTAAATGGCATTCGGCATCAGCTCATTTATCCATACACACCTCAACAAAACGAGGATGTCGAAAGGAAACACCATCATATTGTTGAGATAGGTTTGTGTCTTTTAGCCCAATCACATGTCCCACAAAAATTATGGGTAAAAGCTTTCACTACGCTGTTTTTTCAATAAATCAGTCTCCTATCCGCCAAGTCCAATTCATTTCCCCGTATCAAAAGTTGTTGAAACATATTCCTAATTATCGTTTCTTAAAAACATTTGATTGCTTGTGTTTCCCACATCTTGTACCTTGTAATGCTCACAAACTGCTACCTAAGTCAATTCCTTGTGTATTTTTTGGGTATGAGACACCACAAAGGGTACCGTTGCCTTGATCGCATCACCATAAAAATTTACATAACAAGAAGTGTGTTATTTGATTAACATTTCTTTCCCTTTGCTCCTATACAACCAAATTCAGGTACTCCTGGCCCTAACCAGTCCATCCCATTTTCAGGCCCGAGCCATTCTCTCCAATGGCTACTTCGGTCCAAACAGTTTCAAGAACAAAGGCTCCTCCAATTGGCCAATCTACATCTCTGTCTCAACCCACATTTATCGTTCTCATCTCCAGATTTTGGGTGCTCCAGCCTAAGCAATTCTCATATTCAATCCCATTACATGTTGCAGCTAGCTCCACGCCTCATACTCCCATTGGTGGGACTGTACCACC
Organism: Codonopsis lanceolata; assembly: GCA_013146195.2. Lineage (NCBI taxonomy): Eukaryota > Viridiplantae > Streptophyta > Magnoliopsida > Asterales > Campanulaceae > Codonopsis > Codonopsis lanceolata. Next base: position 108,052,838 of record CM028381.1, on the reverse strand, counting down.
TCTCTCATCGACTCAGTCTGGTCCGAGCCATCCCGCACTTCCTCTAACACCCATCGACATGCCCATCTTCGCCTCCGAACCAGTTTCGTTTCATCTTGAAGCCGAGTCCTCTCCCAGCCCTAGTTTTGAAACTCCTCCTTTAAAATTCAAAAGCATCAATGAGCTAATGTACCATCATCCGATGCCTAAAGCCTTGGTTGTTGCTGATCGCAATTCTATGGATTTTGAACCACGAACACTAAAGCAAACAACTCCTCACCCACATTGGCAACAAGCTATGGTCGAGGAATTAAACGTTTTTTTATAAACATTCAACTTGGCGTTTGGTTCCTCGGATCACAACTATGAACGTGGTGGGTAGAAAATGGGTGTTTAAAATCAAACGTCGGGTAGATGGGTTAGTTGAAAGACATAAAGCTCGACTGGTTGCTCAAGGATATACCCAGCAAGAGGGAGTCGATTACAATGAAACGTTCAGTCCAGTTGGTAAGCCACGCACCATTCAGACCATTCTTTATTTAGCTCACTCGTTGTAGACACCCCAATTTCATACCCCTACGATATATAACGTCCTATAACAATCCTAATATATATTTTATAAAACAGTTAGACAAACAAACGTTGTTTTCCGTTAGAGTTTCAGGTAACTGGACCTAACGGGAGTTAAATAATAAATATAAAAATTATAAATATAACTTTCGTTCATACCCCTGCAATATAATAATGATAATATATATTTTATTAAAATATTATAACTTTTAATAATGACTTAGTGTTTCAGCTAACTGGGCTTAACGATAGTTAAATAAACAAAATAAACAAAACAAGCGAACAGACCTGAAAGGGCCTGAGTGAAACTTTAATTTGGCCGTGAAACAAGCCCATGGTGTCGCTCCTACACCAAGGGGAGCTGCTCCTCTAGGTGTGGAGCCGCTCCATGCCTTTCCTCCTCCAGTGAGGTCCAAAAACAATGTTTCTTCCAGCCGCCTCATGCAATATTCGTTGTTTGCGTGCCCAAGTCGACATTTGGCACGCCATGCAACTGAAGTCCATTACGATGTCTTTTTATCCAATACTTTGCGCCTAAAAATAGAGGCCTTCGGGCACTCTCACTTCTCACCACCCCTCTATCATCGATACACGCATAAACCATCGATCGACGATATAAAATACGCCAAAGCCCCAGCATGCACCCTTCACCTATCATACCTGCAGCCCCAACAGCAATATCCGTAGCCACACCCGCAACAACAATATCCGTAGTAGCAACCGCATCCCGCAGCAACCGCATTTCGCAGCATCACATTAATATAAAAAAAGACTTCATTTCCGAAAGGACAGGGGAAGCACAATCAAAATCTTCGAGCGCCTAGTGGGCTAAATCCTGGGTGTATATACCATGTCAGACTTACATGCTACAAGAGGTAAATATCAATTTACCTTCTTTCTTGTTAATATAAAATATCATAATATGCATGCTATGTAAATAATAATAATGTAGAATATTAAATACCATGCATCCTATGTAAATAGTAACATTATTAAATAAATTACAATGTAAATAAAACAATGATACATATTATAAATACATGATGTATGTATGCATACTACATATGATTTGACAATATACATATATATTTAATATCTAAGCGCAAACATACATACCGGTTATTATGCCCAAATAACATTAAATAAAGTGATGTTATTATATATATATATATATATATTTTTTTTTTTTTTTTCCTTAGACTATATGATGTTAAAAGCATGTTAAACCTATTTAAAACCCTAAACTAAGACCGAAAGGGCGAGTTGGGTGCCTAACTCCTTCGCAACTCGTAACATAGCCTCCGAACCTATATATTTTATGGAATAATTGGGTTTTGTCTGGTTAAACCTTAAAATGGAGGTGGCGACTCTATACATACATATTTTCGGGTCCACAAAGAGACCGGACGTATTCCATGCGCTGAGATGTTCCTCGAAACACGTCGTTTTTTCAAAGCGGACAACGGGGGTTTCGAAACGGGGTTCTCACACTCACGCTCATGGGACATTCAATAACTTGATGTCCGAAATGTCTTCATAAATGGTGTTCTAAATGAGGAAGTGTACATGTCCCAGCCTCCAGGGTTTGTTGACTCTCGTTTTCCTAATCATGTGTGTCATTTATAGCGGGCAATTTACATGCTTAAACAATCACCTCGTACATGGTTCCAACGTCTTCATGATTTTCTTATCGGCCTCGCCCAAGTCATTGATCACGAACATTTGTGCCACCTTTGAAAGTAAGAACCTTGGACCCTTTAGTTTTTTTCTTGGAATAGAGGCAACTCGATCATCAACTGCTCTATCTTTTAGTCAAGCTCGTTATGCCTCTGATTAGCGCTATCAAAATGGGTTGGGCCCATTGGGCTAACTCGCCCCGTAACCTAAAAAAGGTGGGTTGGGTTGGAAAAATATGAACCCACTAGGATGTGGGTCAAACGGGTTAGGCGGGTGGCGGGTTGACGGGTTGGCATGCTATATACTAAATGCAAATAATACAAGCCACAAGTTTGGAACTACGACTTTAAATCTATTTTCGCTCGAAATTTGAGATTATTTTTTATATCTGAAATATTAGTAAATGATTTTGAATACGTTAAAAAGTGGCACTTACATCAACAACAGCTGTCAAAACAAAGTAGATTAACCGTAATATTTACGATAAAAAAATTATAAGAACATTCAAAAACAGTAATGATAAAATAATTTTTTATTTATATTTTTTTTCTCATTTTATACGATTAATATTAGAGAAAGTTGTTAAAAAGCGGTATTTATAATATAATATATTGTTAAATATATAAAATTTTAATGACTTTTGAGATTTTTTGTGTTGCTTATTATTATTTATTTAGTTTATTAATTGCGAGAAAAAGATTGTGGGTTGACCCGCCTAACCCACAACTCATGATGGGTTGGGATGGGTTGGCAATTTTCAGGCCCGCCACAATCGTGGATTAACTTACCCCGTCCCGCCAAATAATGGATTATAATGGGTTGCGGGTTGGCTCACCCCGCTAACTCACTTTGACAGCTCTACCTCTGATCTTATTCATAAGTTTCAAATGGACAAATGTAAGTCGGCTTCAACTCCTTTCTTGCATGGGTCTCATCTTTCAGCTTCCAGCGGTTACCCTATTGCAGATGCTACCCTTTATCGTAGTATGGTTGGGGGCCTTCAGTATCTTAACCTCAGCCGTCTTGACCACTCATTCACTGTCAACCAAGTATGCCAACATATGCACGCTCCGCGAGCTGATCACTTCCAAGCTGTAAAACGAATACTTTGTTTTGTTAAAGGCACAATTTCCCTTGGTCTTCAGTTTCGGGCTTATTTGGACAGTTCTCTTCGGGCATTCAACGATGTTGATTGGGACGGGGACCTTGACACCCGTCACTCTACAACAGGAACATGTGTCTTTTTTGGTCCAAATCTTGTTACCTGGACAATATAGAAACAAAAAACGATGTCTCGCTCGAGTAGTGAAACTGAATATCGAGCTCTCGCAACCACTGCGATTGAATTAAAATGGTTTTCCTATCTTTATCGCGAGATGGGTCTCTTTTTGGCTATGTTAGTTCTCTATTGTGACAATATTTTGACCATTCATATGTCTCGGAACCCAGTTTTTTACGCTCGGACTCGTCATATTGAAATAGACCTTCACTTTGTTCACGATCTACAACAAAGTGGTTTTCTTCGTGTTGCCTACGTCTATACAACCGATCAGTTCGTAGACATGTTCACCTAAGGTCTCGCTCGTCCTCGTTTAGATCTCCTTATGTCCAAGCTACAGCTCCACGTTGTTCCGCTTGGCTGGCGAGGGGGGGGGTTATTAGATCTCTTTCAACAGATAAGTGACTCTTCCATGTGTTTTGGTCATATATATTGTCTAGTTGTTGCTGCAATTGTTTCATATACCAAGATTCACTGTTTGTAATTAGTCTCCCTTTTAAGCCTTAGTCCTTGTATTAATTTTGTGTATATATATCTATGCAACATCAAAAAGAAATGTAGAAAATTGAGCAATTCTCAAACTGAGATTCTCCTCATAGTCCTTGTATCCTTTCTCTTCTCTATCTAAATATTAAGTTCTAACACCCTAAAGCTTAAGAAAATGTGAATCGTGGAGTCTGGAGTTTTGTCCATCGACGACAAAATCCCCATCTGTGACTGAAAGAATAATAAGATCATAATCCAGTCGCTCCAATTGATGTAATTCGCCATCATCTTGTTCTTAAAGAAATAATTTGAGCAAAATTGATTCAAGTCTTTCGAGAAATGATGAAGTGATATAATCGGAAGAACTAGCGTTTGAGGCTTTAGTTTTAACCAGATGGTGAGTGTATTGTTTTATTTTTGCCGCCTACATCTATATATTATGAATTTTTGTTTTCAGTTATGAACTTTCGGGGAGATTATGGTCTGTTAATTGTTGATTTTTAGTCTATTGACTCTATGTTAACAACAGTCGAAGAACTAGCGAACATGGGAACTCACGGTTACCCATTGTCCAAGTTGTGCCTGGATCACCCTATGAAAGCCCGAATTTATCTACATTTTGTTTACATCAAAAACCATTTTTTGACAACTTAAAATACAATATTAGCCTTTAATTTATATTATTGAAATTACTTTTATTTGGTTAAAGTCATTGTTAGTATATTTCATTCGTTCCTAAATAATCGTTTTGTTTGACTGGGCACACAAATAAGAAAAACTAATTGACTATATTATAAATATTAGTATATAATGTTTCTTTTATAGCCCTTGAACGTGTGTTTATAATTAAAATATGTAGAAAAAGTAAGAGTAAAGTTGTAAAAGTTTTTTCTTTAAAATAAAGTTTAGAAATATAACAATTATTTTAGAACGAACAAAAATGATAACAGAACAAATAATTTATTAACGAAGGGAGTAATATATTTGACGAATATAGTGCATTGAAAAAAATATTAGAATTTTCAAATCAAATGAACCAACGTATATATTGAGTTGGTTTTGAATATTTGTATGCATAAGAGCTGTTGCAATTTGCAACGTCAACTTCTACAGAAATACTTGCATGAATGAAATATATTTGTGGACATATGTAAACACACGTTTATTGGGTCTGCTATAGCCAGATTGGTCATCTAGTTTAATATTGTTTAGTCATAGTTCTGTTTGAAGAAACCCTTTTATTGAGGGTAGTGGCTTATGTTTAAAGACAAATACTTGTGTAATACAGTCTTGCGGATATTTTTTGTAAGATGGATCCTTTTTATCTGACTCATCGTGTGTTAGTGGATTGAACTGTGAGAGAGTGGAGCTCCGTCTTACGAATTAAAATCAGTAAGACGATCTTACAGAAAACCTACTCACGTTTGAATTTTTCCTTAACTACACTCCACAATTTAGCTAGTGGTTTACATTAATTGTTGTTTTCTCCACTTTTTAATTTCGTGTTATAAAAGGAGGTTCCAAATCTTTTATCTCAATCTCTATCATATTTATGAATTATTCAATTCTATAACAGAGTGAAGCATTCTCATGCCAAAACTAGAGTTAACACGTACTGTGGGCACATAAAATTTTCAAATCAAAACTTATACGTGGCTTCTTCCATTTTCGGTTGATAAAAGAAAATGAAATTTAATAAGATGATTAATTTATTATAATATCAACTAATTACCCGCCCCATTAATTACCCGAACTGGGTAATATAATTTACATGTATGCATACTAGTATTTACCACATAACTTAGTTATATATTAGATTTTGTGCCCGTGCCTAAGGTACAACGTCAGTATGGACGTGGTTAATATATGAAGTGAGCATGATACGAATAAATTAATATATGTTTGAGATTTTTTAAGTGTTAGATCAATATATACTACATAAAAAACAATATCCCAAAAACTAAAGAAATAAAAAATATTATTGGTTGTAAAATTTTGTAACTAATCCAAAAAGAGAATAATTAAACGTCCAAAAGTATTCTCTCTCTCACACACAAACCAACTAGACACCTATTAATTAAAATAAACTTAAAAATAAAAATCTCAACAAACAAAAATCATAAAATAAATTGAATGAGACAGAGTGAACAAACAAATGATTATTTGAAATCGAAATCACAAAGATTTCAGACCAATAAGGGAAACACAACACAATTTTTTTAAAGAAAGAAATTAAAATACAAATATTTAAAATTACAAAACTTATGAATAATTTTTTAAAAAATAAACCTAGGTCAGACAAAAAGTAAATTGAGATTCGGTTGATTACGATAACAATCAATTAAAAAACTACAAACTAAATATTTGTAAAACAGTAAATCTAGGGACAAAAATAAAAAAAATCGGGATAAACATTAAATTGATTAAGTTAATTACAATGAGAATCAATTAAAAACCACAAATCATAGTAAAACAATAAAACAATAAATTACCGTAGTAATATCTTAAAACAATAACGGTCATTCAACCGTCGCACATGTGAATATAGGATTTAATCGTGACCATAGAATCTCAGTAAAAAATTAAATCTCAGCCTCTGAATAGTTTTTACCAATTGCACACGTATAATCAAAGGTCTATTGTAATATCGATATGTTAGATGTAAAACACTAAAATCCTAACCTTATTCATACAATTTGATTCTTGGTGCACTCAGTCGTGTACTTCGTTTCATCACTTCATGACTTGCATATGTGGCCGTGGGAATTTTCCGATGTATGTTGACAAACAAGTTTAATTTGAGGTAAATAAAATTGGTTTGAAAAGTGTTGTGTTTGATTTAATAGACACTTGATTTGTAAATTGTTGTGCACACCAGAAGACTTTGCAAACAATCATAGAATAATCTAAGATCAATCAAAAAGAATAGAGAGAGAGAGAGAGAGATTGAGGCCAATAGACTATTGAAATTTTATTAATGGCAACCTTTGTAAAGTTTTAAGGTTACAATTATATATAGGGATACAATATCAACTCATAAACTGTCTAAACAAGGAAACAAAGCCGCACGGATGCAATTGTTTTGCTTCATGCGATGCAACCGCTTTGTTAACGGATGTGGTCGCCTTGCCTCCTGAATGTGATTGCTCTGCCGACATAACCATCTTCCAGATTTCAACTAAAGTGATGCTATCACTTTATCCTAAAGAACGACCGTCTTGTCAAAGTGGTCGATTTGACCAATCACAAAGCGATCGCTTTTCTGCCAAAAGCCTTAAAGTCCGTATCCCGGAGGGGGGGGGGGGACTACGCCCCCGCACTCTTCTTTGAGGTCCAAGCAAGTCCTACGCATCTTTGACTTATTGATAGGGTAATCGAGTCATTGTGTTCTCAACATAAGTTGTTTTAATTTCTCATTTACCATGAAAGATTTTACTTTGGAATCATGTCTTCTAGTTTGAAATATTCATCAAGTTCAGCTAAATTAATTGCATTTTATCTATTACTTTTATCGTTTAAATACGTATCTTTAAGTTTATGTATGTATAGAGCTTTTTGCATTTGAAGCACTTAATAATATTATGATCTATTGATCTTCCGTCATTTGTGAAAGATATTTATGTATAGATACATCTACATATTTTCTAATTTCATCCATTTACACATATAGATGACAATCAACATGTATTTGAACTAAAAGTGGATTTTTATGTTATTTTATGGACTTAGCCAAAGAAATTCTTATTGGCATCGATGTTTATTATTATTGTTACATTTTATTATAAAATTGTGATTACATCCTTTATGTGAATGTTTCCTAGCCAATTAACTCTTCCACCTTTTCTCAACTATTCAAGATTTTGATTATGTATGTAATATTATTGTTATATGTTATAAATGTGTACATATAATTTTGTATGTGTTGAGTACATGGTAAATTGAGATTTTTGAGACATTATTTATATTATTATTGTTGTGATTTTACAATCACACTACCGGAACGAACACGTACAGAAACGAGACTTTTGTATTGAAACAAAAAATACAACCACTAACAACTAGCCTATTAATACAAATAGCTAATTGATTAGTACCACCAATTAAACTTATAGACCAATAAACTATGTTCCTGCAAAACAAATATTAGTCTAGAGCAATAAGATTAATTGGACAAAAAGATAAAGAAAGGACACAAAGAGTTTTATTAGAACGTCGTGACCCAAGCACGACTCGCCTTAATTGACCACAAAGGTCTAGACTATAAACTCTTCGGCTCAGACACCTTTCACCGACCCAAGTCTATCAGTGAGACCACGTTAATACCAGCAAGTATTACCCAAGGAGAGAGCCTCAAAACTCAGTACTACCAACACACTCTCAATCACAAAGAAGGAGAAGGACGGAGATGATCGCGACTACCCACGGAGCGGCACCTCGTCACAGAAGAAAAGAGAAGGACGCTCACTGTTGCTTTTTTTGTTTCTCACAAAACTCAAACAGGCTGCCGAAGGGAGGTATATATTTATACCAAGTCAATGCCAATCAAGGAGGAAATCAAGGGATTATAAAAGGCAACAATTAACCGGTTGATCAAGAAAGGAAGAATGGGTTGGACGATCAAGCATGAGAAAGTGGGCAGATCTGGTTTGGGCTTGCTAGAGGCTGCCGCACAATGGGCCTCCAAATTCTAACATTTCTCCACCTTGGAATAAGTGCTGGTACACATACATGGACTCACAAGGACATAATTTTAAGAAAGGTCTCATCATCGCCTATCCCTGCACTTGATCCAACACAAAGTAAGAACAAAGCAGGGAAAAAAAGATTTCTAGCACACACAAAGATGCAAAAATCTAAAATACTTAACTAATTCATAAAGCGGAAAGCAGAATTAGTCAAGTCACCACAGGTGTTCACACAGAACAACCATGGAATTTCTATTGGGAAATCACAAGAAAATGGGACATCCTTAATTACCGGGATCACCGGTATCGATCATCAAAATTTTCAAGCAGTTTAGAAAAATTTTAACAGGAAGGCACTTGGTGCCCATATCAGCAGGGTTTAAGCTAGTATCAACTTTATCCAAGTAAATAATGCACTTAGCAACAACATCACGAATGAAATGAAAACGCACATCAATGTGTTTAGTTCTATCGTGAAAAACTGGATTTTTACACAGTTGAATACCACTTTGACTATCTGAAAACACTACCACTTTTTCTTTCAAAAAACCGATTTCAGAAATTAAGCCTTTTAACCAAAGAGCTTCTTTAATCGATTCGGTTATAGCTATGTATTCAGCCTCGGTTGTGGACAAGGCCACAACGGATTGTAATTGAGACTTCCAACTAATGCAAGACCCACAAAGTGTGAACACATAAGATGTGGTAGACTTCCTATGATCTCTATCATTGGCATAATTCGAGTCAACATACCCAACCAATCTAACACCATTTTCAGATTTGAAGAATTTAATACCATAGTTCAAAGAGTGTTTCAAGTATCGCAACAACCACTTAACGTGCCAATGGGGAAACCGGGGTTCGACATATATCGGCTAAGACAACTAATGGCATAAGCTATGTCGGGGCGAGTACTAACCATCAAGTACATAATGGAACCTATGGCATTAGAATACGGGATTCTACTCATTTGATTCATTTCAAATTGATTTTTAGGACATTGCTCTTTACTAAGCACAAAGTGTGAAGCAAGGGGAACATCTACAGAATCGGCATCTAACATAGAAAATTTACTCAAAATCTTTTCAACATATGAAATCTGATTTAAGTAAACAATTGAGGATTTACGATCTCTAATTATGTTCATGCCAAGAATCTTGTTAGCATCACCCAAATATTTCATGTCAAATCTAGCACTTAAGCAATTTTTAACAACTTCAACCGATTTGGGACATGGGCTAATAAGAAGCATATCATCCACATATATGAGCAAGAAAACATGCACATTCCTATCATTCTTGAAATAGAGACAATGATCATACGCATTCCGGCTAAATTTTAAATCAAGCATGCATTGATCAAATTTTTTATTCCACATGCGAGGAGACTGTTTCAAGCCATATAAGGATTTTTTAAGCAAGCACACATAATCAGGAAATTGATTATCCACATAACCCTCGGGTTGCCGCATATAGATTTTCTCATCTAAATCACCGTGCAAAAAGCTTTTCGTCCATTTGTTTCAATTCCCAATCAAATTGAGCTACCAAAGCAAGCATAATCCTAACGGTTGTGAACTTAACTCTTTGGAGCAAAGATTTCGGTGTAGTCTATACCTTCCTTTTGAGTAAAACCCTTAGCCACTAATCTAGCCTTAAATCTCACTGAATCAGATTCATTCTTGACTTTATAGAGCCACTTACAAGCAACAACAGAACAATTTTTCGGCTTAGGCACTAAAGTCCAAGTTTGATTAACATGCAAGGAATTCATTTCATCATTCATAGCATTAATCCACTCATTAGAGTTAGCAGATTTTAAGGCTTGATTATATGTTTTAGGCTCGGTATTATCAATGGATTCAAACACACTAAACACAAATGAAGTAAAATCATCAAAGCGAGAGGGTTGCCTAACAATGCGTCTAGGTCTATCACGAGCAAGGCGATAGTCATGCAATTCATCCAATATAGGCACTTCATTTTGTTCATTTTCAACTTCATTTTGCTCATTAGGTTCAACATTTTCAAGATTAACATGCTCATTTTCAAAATTCACATTTTCATCAAGCTCATGCAAATTTTCGAATTCTCAATTTCGGTTGCATACTTGAACTAGCATCATTGGGTTCTAAGGGATGCTCCACCATAATGTGAGCCGGGGAGGGATAGGTTCAACAGTTCGGCGAGAACATTTAAGCAAGGAAATTCGTTTTCATTAAACACAACATCCCTACTTATTATCACTTTAAATCCGGTTCCTCTTTAACCATAACCGGTATCCTTTCACACCCTGGGTAACCCAAGAAAACACATCTCACGATCGAGGTTCAAGTTTATCAAATTTCCTATGAGCATAAGCAAAGACAACCAAAAATTCTCAAGTTTGAAAAGTCAATTTCCCTACCAAAAACACTTGATCCTGGACATCTACCATGCAAAGGAACGGAAGGAGACCTATTGATGAGATAGGCGGCATAAGACCGCCTCTCCCCAAAACTTTTGGAGAGACCGAGGAGACTAACATGCTCCTAACACGCTTCCAAAAGGGTTCTATTCATTCTTTCAAGAACACCATTTTGTTGCGGATTATAAGGCACGCTTGTGCCTCTCAATCCCATTTTCACACAAAATTTATCCATTTCAAAGTTGCGAATTCTAACCCATTATCGGTCCGAAGTTTCTTGATTTTAAGACCGCTTTGGTTTTCAATCAAAGTTTTCCAGCTTTTGAAATTTTCAAACACATCGATTTGTTTCTCATTAAAACAACCAAACCTTCCTTGAAAAATCATCAATGATCGACAAGAAGTAATGACTTCCACCATGAGTGGGTACAGTAGCAGGACCCCACACATCAGCATGTATATAATCAAGTGCATGTTTTGAAGAAAAATTTTTGGGGTTAGGGGAAGGTGGAAAACTAACACGTTTTTGTTTCTCCACCACACAAGTTTCACAAAAGGGCAAATCAGAAATTTTATCTTTTCCAAAAAATCCATTTTTGTTTAAAATTTCAAGACCCTTACTACTCACGTGTCCAAGCCTTTTATGCCACAAACTTGTTGTATCTTCTTTAACAAGATTAGCAACGTTATCATCAAGACAAACAGGCATGGCCGAGCAAACATACAAGTTACGGCGTTTTTCAGCCTTAACGACAACTAAAGATCCCTTTAGAATTTTCATTATTCCTTTTCCCCACTTACCTTCCAAACCATCATCTTATAAAGATGCACACGAAATCAGATTATTACATAAATCAGACACATGTCGAACATTTTTCAAGGTAAAAGTGTTTCCAGAATTAAATTTTAAACAAATATCACCAATTCCGGCTATAACACACTTTTTCTCATTGGCTAAAGAAACAAAACCATTTTCCAAGCTTTTGTAGGAACAAAAGAAGTTTTTGAATGGTGACATGTGATAAGTACATCCAGAGTCAATTAACCATTCATTTTCACAAGCAGGCATGGTATGAATAGAATTAACAATACTTTCACATAAATCAGTTACCATAAAAGCATCACCACAGTCCTCACTAGCAGAAGCCATATTGCAATCACTTTGCGGATTCATATTTTTCTTTTTAGGATTTGTGCAATCTTTCCTAAAATGTTTGCTTTCACCACAATTGTAACACTTCCTACCTTTGGTTCTTGATTTTGACCTACTTTTATTTCTATTCTTATTTCCAGAATTCTGATTATTCCCTTGGTTTTGATTATTAGAGCATGTACAATGGTTTTGCCAAATCAAATCAAAAATCAAATACAATTCATTAAAAATCAATAAAATAATTCATTAGATACCTAATTGATTTAAAACCAAAAAACCTTCCCAATGGTGACACAAAATCCAACACATTTACATACTCCACCATATTTATCTCAATTAATATTGACTAGAAACTTGAAAAAATCATAGAAATTTTTTCCGATATCAAAATGAAACAAACCAAGTCTCTATTTATAGGTAAAAATGTGTACTTTAATTCAGGAAAAAAGTAAATAAAAAAATTAATTTTTTTTGGCTAAAAATTGGTCAAGAAAGGCAATGGAAGAAAATAAAATGTTATCCACTTGCCTAGGATTTAGGGACTTTGGGGTTCAAGAGATGATTTTTTTTTTGTTAAAATCATTGGTTGATTTGGAGAAGATTTTTTTAAATTCTCCATTGGGTGAGAAGAATTGAGTTTGATTTGGGGGAAAACCCCCATTGTACATGCTCTTATGATTATGCTGATGACCATTATTTCTCTCGAGCGTCCTACCTTTCCCCATGTGAACCTCACCGGTGTTAGATTTTCCCTTATTAGCTTTCAAATCTAATTCTTTGCCTTTTAAACTAGATATCACCGTATCAAGTGTGATCTTATCCCTACCATACTTAATAGTTGATTTCACGTCAGCATAAGAATCAGGTATAACATTTAAAAGCACAATCGAAGAGTAATCATCTATGTGTTCATCACCGGTTTGTTTTATGTCTTCTACCAATTTGGTAAAAACATCAATATTGTCTTCCATGTCTTTGCTAAGATCTAATTTAAAACTGAAAATTTTTTCTATGAGATAAATTTTACTTGACAATGTTTTTCCAAAATAAATTTGCTCCAATTTTTCCCACAGACTCTTAGCATGAGCATGTTCACCACATTTCCGAATAACCGATTCAGACAGGTTTAAGATAATCGAGGAGTAGGCAGATTCATCCATTTCAATTATGACATCTTCAGAAGTGTCTTTAGCATAATTTAAAGTTATGGCTTTGAAAACCTTTTCTTTAATTAAAATACTTTTCATCTTCTTTTGCCACATAGAAAAATCACTTTTCCCATTAAAAGGTTCCAAACTATAATTAGATGAAGAACCCATTTAGAGAAATAACACAATACCAACAAATCAAACCAAATCAGAAAAATATAAGAATATTTTTATTTTTATTTTTATTATCACCCAAAAAATAAAATAAATTCAAGCAATCAAATTCCAACCAAACAGTAGAGATTTAAATAGAGCACAATCAATCAAATAAATTACGAGAATTTTAAAACATAAAAAACCGTAATTATTTCGAGATGAAAGAAGCTCGCCAAATAAACCTTTTTGGAGTTACCGATTTTTGGATCAAAGGAGGCTCTACCGTTTCACGGTACGGAACCCGGGCTCTGATACCACTGTTGTGATTTTACAATCACACTACCCGGAACGAACACGTACAGAAACGAGACTTTTGTATTGAAACAAAAAATACAACCACTAACAACTAGCCTATTAATACAAATAGCTAATTGATTAGTACCACCAATTAAACTTATAGACCAATAAACTATGTTCATGCAAAACAAATATTAGTCTAGAGCAATAAGATTAATTGGACAAAAAGATAAAGAAAGGACACGAAGAGTTTTATTAGAACGCCGTGACCCAAGCACGACTCGTCTTAATTGACCACAAAGGTCTAGGCTATAAACTCTTCGACTTAGACACCTTTCACCGACCCAAGTCTATCAGTGAGACCACGTTAATACCAGCAAGTATTATCGAAGGAGAGAGCCCCAAAACTCAGTACTACCAACACACTCTCAATCACAAAGAAGGAGAAGGACGGAGATGATCGCGACTACCCACGGAGCGGCACCTCGTCACAGAAGAAAAGAGAAGGACGCTCACTGTTGCTTTTTTTGTTTCTCACAAAACTCAAACAGGCTGCCGAAGGGAGGTATATATTTATACCAAGTCAATGCCAATCAAGGAGGAAATCAAGGGATTATAAAAGGCAACAATTAACCGATTGATCAAGAAAGGAAGAATGGGCTGGACGATCAAGCATGAGAAAGTGGGCAGATCTGGTTTGGGCTTGCTAGAGGCTGCCGCACAATGGGCCTCCAAATTCTAGCAATTATTATTGTAACTTAATGAAAAAAAAATTAATATTGGGGAGATTTTTGAGGCGTGCACAACTATTTAATTAGATTTGTTTTGCTTTTGTGATAGTGACTATGATGAGTTTTAAGTAGAAGTAATATTTATGCTTTTATAGTGAACGTTTATTGAAATTTTAATTTTTGAGTGTTTTTTTAATCATTGAAGTGATAAACTAAATTGCTAGTTTGACCACTTGCCGTGGGTATTCTCTAATTAAAAATTACCTGTGGGGAATTGATAAATGGGGGGATGGAGGACAAATTGATTTCCTAGTTGCGAATGGAGCAGTTATGAGGCATATAATTAAAGAGTAAGTCTCATGTAAGACGGTTTTACGGATCTTAATTCGTGAGACGTGACTCACTCTCTCACAGTTCAACCCACTACTAACACACAGTGAGTTGTGTAAAGATGATCCGTAAAATCGTTTTACTTAAGTTTTTGCTATAATTAAATTGGAGAATATAGAGGGAAATAACAGAATCATTGAGCATGAAGTCAATGATTGATGGATTTCGTGATACGTATTGTAATAATGCCGTGCACTTATTTAATTAGTTTTATGTATCTATAAATCAATTTTCACGTAGGTTATGTTTTTTTTGGGGTCAAAGACTGAATTGTATTAATAAACTGTGAATTTGAAATTATATTCTTGTCGAAACAAATTTAATTATACTAGTATTTTGATTTTGAAAAATTAGATTTATGATTTATCGTAAACGTATATGGATTTCTTTTCTTTTTAAGAATATAAATGGCTCCTGCAGAGTTTATGATTTACATCTTCAACCTCTTCTTTTATCACTTTCTCAATGCATATGGATGGATAAATATTGCAAATCTGACGTCAAAGCTTGTGCACTTCATCTACCGTAAACGCAGATCTGAAACAATTAACCCTAATTCAAATTTGCTGAAATATAATCAAAGGAATGGATAAGCCGTAAGCTGAGTATGAGATTGAAGTCCAAATCCTACTCCCGTTCGGAGCAAAAAATCCTATTTGAAAATCACTTTTTAAGCTACACTTGAATCAATATTTGACACAGGTTTAATTATCCTTTTTAAGATTATAAAATACGTGAATTGCACTCCCTACATCCCAGATTGAGTGTCTTTCTTAGAAAAAGAAATTAAAATATTTTGTTTAAAATTACTAAATTTACATTTGTTATCTATCATGTCTTACCCCATCCACACTAAAGGTATTGATGTATATGGTGTTGATGAGCTCTGCCCAAACTTAGGTCACGAGCCAAGCACAGGCTCCAACACGTGATAGTCACGTGCATGACAGAGATCAGGAAAGAAATTACCCGAGCAGGATAGCCGCGAGATGATCATCGTACATCTATCCCGAGCAGGAATTTCTCTATCACTCAGCGAGCAGAGAACAAGGCTGCCCGATTGAGCTCGGTATTAATTTCGAGATAACCTCGCTGATCCCGAGATTTTAGCCATGATTCCTTCGGTTACGCGGTCAACCCGCATTTATGGTATTGCAGTCCTAAAATATCGCCGTGATCATAGCCTAACCCGGATCTTACTCCCAGAAAGGCTATATATACTTCATAAAATCTCATTTGAAAGGTACGCACTGTTCTACATACCGAAACCCTGTTATTTTGCTTTCAACTAAGCTCAATACTTACTCTCACACCTGAGGGGTTTCGCGAGGCACTGCCTTGCATTCCATCTAAGGTTTTTCCTCTATTGACAGGGTTTTAGGAGTTCTCACAGTTAATTAAGCCCAGATATCCTACAAACCGCAAGGACCGGCCCAAGACCAGATTGTGCAGCATCAGGTGTACAACAAAATTACCAAAATATAAACTTCTTTAATTTTTGCAAATACTAACAAAATGAGACTCATTGTGAAATAAAGGGAGGAGTACTTTTACCGTAATTTCACCCTCTTATTGCGGAGGTTGGGTTGAATGAGTTAATGTGGTTTGGGTTAGGGGTGGAATCGGGATGAGACCCGTTTTGATACCCCTTATCCCGATCCCGTCCCGATAGAATTCGATATTTCAATTTTCTTCCTGATCTCGTTCCCGATAAGTGTCGGATCCCGACAGTTCGGGAGATAAAATCTCGTAATCCCGATTATAATATTTATGAACAATATTTTCTGACACTTAAATATTTTTAAAATGTCTCCATCATGATTAAGATTTCAGACTATATATTTACAAGTATACTTGAATATTTATTTAATGGTGTATATTGTTGAATCTGTCATTATGAACAAAATACACTCCACTCGCAGGAGAGGAGCTATACTAAGTGCAGAAACGTGATAGACAAAAAAAACCACAATATTGTGAAAATAAATTTAACAAACATCATTAAGTAATTTTATCAAACACAAAATAGATATTGTTTAACACTCACAATATTTATAAATAATAAAAATAATAAAAAATAGTCGGGACGAGTCGGGAATCCCGACGGGATTGATAATTATCCCGAATATCGTCCCGAAATAAGTCTAGACGGAAAAAAATCCTGACACGATCGGATCGGGTCGGGTCGGGGAAAAACAGGATTTTTGCCCTATGTAGGAGTCCTCTGATTCCACCCTTATTGAGCTTAACAAAATAAAGTTGGTCTGGGTTTTTACAATGTACTGGATACACTTGAGCTAATCTTAGTTGTCCAAACAGCATCATATGAAAGCTACACGCTGAAATGAAATTTTAAAAAAAAATAATAATAATTTGTTGACGCCAGAGAGGCTGAGAGTTAAAGAGAAAAACTCTACTGCAACTTGCATGCCAGGAGGACGAGGACAGAGCAAGAAATTCATCACAGGAATCGCTAGACAGAACTCAAAGCTCATTCATTTCATCAAGCTTAAGTTGCAGTGATATAAAGTTGACAGCAATATTTTCAGAAACCATAGTGTCATTTATAAGATTCTCTGAAAATACATTCAATCCAACAAAACTTCATATAGTACGTCAATCTCAACAATCTCCCATTTATATGAGATAGATCATAGATGGGACCTTCAAAACAGCAAAAGAAGGCAAGTAATCCGGACAATATCTACAAGCTCCAAAAAGGAGCTTTTTAAGTCTCAGTACAATTCACCTAATCAACAAAACCCTTGAAACCTTTATTTATTTACACACCATGTAGAACTCATATGCTGAAAATGACAACCTCATGTAGCTTCTGCAACTGAGAAATGTAGGCTTGTCACTGATTTCTGAAGGAAACTACTCCCACAATATTGATCTGGGTTCCCAACATTAAAATCCATGACACTTGGCTGAGGCTCACCAAATTCAACCACTTTCTCATCGTAATCCATCATCTTGAAACCCCTGCTGCTGGAATTCCCACCATGTTTTCGACCTTGTTTCTTGTCTTTACTCTTACTCCCACGAGAATTTTTGCCCCCAGCCTTCTGCTTGTTCTTTGAATTCTTCTTGTTGTGTCTCGAAGGTTTGTTTGTTACCACATGTGACACTGCCGTGGGAATTGGATCGTACACATCTGGTGCCCACTTGACCGAAAGCTTCTTTGGTGGGACTCCCTGTTTCTCGCGGCTACCTTTCAGGGCAGACACAATCTTCCTAGGGGTCTGTCGAAAATCAAGTGTGTCGGGTAAAAAGAACAAATATATCTGTTAGCAGAAAGGTCCCGGAAACATCAACAGAATTACATGAGCTCTGATGTCATTAGAACGAAACATTTCCACAGAACAATTATAATATGCACTCCCTCAAGTCCCACTCTCCATATTCTATCTTAATAATGGTTCATTTAAAGATCCATTCTCCAGATATACGCTAGCAACTCTTGTAATAATCTAACATTAACCCACAACTTACCAGGAACAAGTAAAAAATAAAAATATAGTTGTTAATACCAATCACTAAACAAACAACTATGTACAAGCAGATAAACATTATAATATTCTCACATAAGCCCTTACTTTCCAAACGGGTAAGTTAGGATTACAAATGGGAGTTCAAATTTAAAACGATCACTTAACAAGCAACAATGCATAACATCTTTCTCTCTTCTTCTTTTTTTATTTTATTTTATAGGTAGGTATGAACCCTTGTTGGTATGGGGATTGAAACCATCTCTCTTTCTTTTTTTATTTTATTTTATAGGTAAGTATGAACTCTTGTTGGTATGGGGGTTGAAACCAAAGATCTCAAGGTCTTCGCCTGAGTGCCCTTGCCATCTTTCTCTTCTTCTTCTTTTTTTTTAGTTGTTGGGGATGACATTTGACATTTAGGCAGCCAAATTTCTGAAAGGGATTGAGAGTAAAAAAAAAAAAACAAGTTTCAAAATGACGAAAATGGGACACAACCATTAACTATAACCAAAGTTATAAACATCCTACGTTATAGTGTATCCCGTTAAGCAACGTATCTTAGGTGTGTATTATGAAGTAATCAATATGTTTCTTAGGTGTGTATCCCGTTTTGTAACATATCCTACAATCCGTCATTTTTATCCCACGATAAGGTAGGGTATCTTACAACACAATGTTGTATCTTACAATATGGTGCTGTCTTATAATATAGAATTGCACCAAATGAAACCATAATAATTTTCAAATTATTTCATGTGTTAATTTACAAATGCTGGTTCTAAATTTTTATGTATACACACTTATGATTCCTACTGCCTATACATATTTTATAATTTCAGATGGTATACCTAAAATTCTAGTGTTTTTATATGGAAAGCCTATCCAATGATAGGCACAACGTATACGGCAATATGTATCATGAAAATAAAATTATGATACACAATATGTATTCCAATTCAACAACTATGACCATAACCACCAAGTTCCCACATACCTCTGAAAGGGAATGAGCGATGAAAACAAACGCCCGGGATTCACTAACATTGGGTAAGCTAATTGAAAAATTAAACTGGTAAAGAAATTATAGTGATAGAAACTACTCTGCAACAGAAAAAGAGGTGGATCCAGCTCTAAGCAATTTTAAAAACAAACCTAAATATCAGCAGGAAATTCATTTGACAGATCCACATATTGTTAAACAACTATAAGGAAAAGAAAAGGTACAAAAACAGCACAGATGTAGGTGTCAACAATAAGTGAAAACATACTCACAGGCAAAGATATAGATCTTGGGTAGGATGGCGTAACCGCTTTAGCGTTTTCATTCTGCGTCAATATTTCGGAGGTTATATCAGCCGCCCCATCCTTAGGCTCCCCTTCATGTTTCCCTCGTAAAGATGTTGCAGAACATGGCATAATCTTGGCAGATGGAAAGGTTGCGGACTTGCTAAGACACTTTTCTGAAGTTATAGTGTTACTCTGATGAGGCTTCGGATTCATATCTCTTTTTGTATCCCCAATACTTACAGGAGATATAACGGAGCCTGAAACAAATTCCTGGTCATAATGAACACTAAGATGCTCAGTTAGACTGTTTCCTAAGTCATCAATAGAGGAATCTGCTACAACTTTTGGAGTAGATTTTAGTGAATCCACACCCAACTCAAGAAAGCTGCTTAGATCTTCAGAAACCGGCAGAACACTGTGGGAGCAGACTTCCATTTATCTACGCCGACGCTGCAAGGAAATATACTCAAATAAGAACAAAGTATACTAGTAAAAGATAAATTTAACAAGATTATCGTAATAAAGCCTTCAAAACAAATTATATAACCAGCTCCTGAAAAGAATTTTATGAAGTATCTGTATAATGACAGCTCGGTTCAATACTGAAATATTCAATTGCCCAGTCCAATAAACACGTTCCAGCATCCTTCACTTGACAATGAATTTACAATAAAAAACAAAAGCAGCCAGAACCCAATGTTGCATCTGGCTAGTAAATTTTGTATCTTATTATTCAAAACGGATAAATTACGACATTTATCTTGCAACTATTGAAATTACAACTTAACGTAATCTGTACAACTAGACCATGTTTAGATTACTTAGACTATGTTTAGATTACTTTGGGAGAGGGAAAGAGAGCGAGAGCGATTACCGTATTCTTGAGAAAACAACAAAAACGGAATAGACCAATTGAAAGAGAACGAGCTTACAATAACTAATATATTCTGAATTGCACAATTATATACTAAACCCTGACCTAGCATGTTTGTGAAGTGTTAGTTTCTTGCAGTCCTTCAGATAGCACCTTTCACTTGTCTCCGCTTCCTTTGAAATATTTAACCAAATATTTCTGTCATGTTCTCAGAAAGATACCTCTGCGCTCTCAAGAAGGTAACAAATGCCCTTTGCGGCTTTGCCAATATCTTATAGATCCTTACACAATACCTTCTTTTGTGATAAAGCAAAATAAACTAATGAAATATAGAACTAGATGCTAGCAAGTACAGTCCAGACCATAAATGACCAAAACATTTAGATCCATTCTCATAGTCCATTAAAAAGTAAACAAGAGGAAGAAATAACTTTTCCAGTACTACAAGTCTACAATGATTCAATTAGTTAACAACAAGAGCTGTAACAATATATAAATTCCCTGATATAAATACAAATATTGCAAATTTGAGAACTATAGAACTTTGATGAAATCATACAATCGCATGTTACAAACCATACCATATAAGGATTTGATCAGTTACAGACAAACAGTTGTTACAAAACTAATATTCACGAAAATTAGAGAAATAAAGCTACTGAATTAAAAATACATAAATCAATAATTTAAGAATGCTAAAACAGCTCCAGAAAAACACAAACTTGCTCACCACATTTACGAAACTACTATAATGAGATCAGTTAACAGCAAGAGCAGAAGAGCTCATACAAAATCAATTAAAGATTACCTTCAAATTATTTCAAAATAACACAAAACTGAAAAAGATGATAAGTTATTATTAAAATTACATACAAATATTTTTTACCTTCTTTGTGATTGAGATGCCTCTTGACTAAATTCTCCAAATCGATAAGAATTTAAGCTGGTTGTGTAACTACAAACTCTTCCAAACAACGAACCACAAAACCGTGTAGCGAAAAAGAGAGAGAGAGAAGATAGAGAATGAAACAGGAGACAGAGCGAGAGATAGAGCGAGAGAGATATTAAACTAATTGTTAACTAAGATTACCACGACGATCACTTTTCTCAAGATGATGTTTCAGACGATGAGAGCATGAGCCGCCATAGAAAGACGTAACGTAAGATCGAGTTAGCAATTCAAGTGAAGGTACCGAAGGCATTGTTAGATGCTCTTCAGTTCCTCAAATCCCCCCAAAACCAACAACAAAAAAAACCTAACCCTACCAAATGGATCGAGGCTGTGGATTGATTGATTCAATTATAGAGATTCAATCAAGGCATGAAATAGAACATAATGAGTTAGATCAGTCAAATAAGGATCGGAACCCGAAGATCGGCGTCGCGAAACATTGCTTGAATACCGGAAGACTTTGATTCGCGAGAGAGAGAGATAGATAGAATGGATTATTGTACCAGAGAGATGGAGAGAAGGGATAATAGACGCAGAGATTGGAGGAAGGCTTGGTCAACGAATCTGGACAAGTCTAGTTTGGGCCTGTTGACGTGGAGAGATATTATTATTATTATTGTCATATTTTGTATGTAAGAATGGATATTTTTGTATTCGAGGATTTTGGTGGACTGGTGCTTAGGGATAGGATATGATGATGATGATGATGGCTGAGTTTGGGCTCGGTAGTGATACAAAAGGCCCACCTTGTCTTTCGCATCCATGGGTTTTCCTCAATATGAATATGCACTGAGCAAGGGTTCAATCAAGGTTTTTACTTTGGATAAATTGTAAATCGATTCACTTTTTTAAATAGGTAAAACACATAAATGGATCATCCAACTTTACCTTTTTTGCAATTCAGCCATCGAAAGTTTGAATCATCTATTTTGGCCACCCAACTTTTGTTCTGTTGCAAGCGTGCCCATTTTTTGGATGACGTTAGCCCATGATGTTATTTTTTTGTAAAATTCCTATTTTACCCTTGTAAATACAGATCTGGGTTCATCTATCTGGGTTCATCTATTTGGGTTCATCTTCAAACCCACCATCACCAAACCTTTCGTTCTCTCTCTCACGCTCAGTTCGGTCGTCCACATGGCAAGGTTGAGGTTAGCGTCTCGGGCCGTAAGCCTCGCTATCGTGCGCCAGATTGTACAACGCGCCTCCCTACGGTGAGTCTCATCTGGTTTTTATTTTTGGATGTGGAAGTCAAAATTTTCACATTTTCGAATTTCAGTAGAGATCTGGGTTACTAGATTTCACCGCATCCTCTCTCTTCTCCGGCGAAAGATTCAGAGCCTCCAATTTCAAGCCCTCCATCTGGCCGATATATGGGCGCTTGGGTGTTTGGTGGCAGAGATGGTAACAGGTGCTCCGGCATGGAAATGGCGGCAAGGCTTAGATGAAAATATTGGGGCGCTTTTAATGAGAATATGGGTTGGGGAAGAAATTCCAGAGATTCCCACGAAATTATCAGACAGTGGAAAAGATTTTTTGGGAAAATGTTTTTTTGAAGAATCTGAGGCAAATATGGACGGCGGAGATGCTTTTGAATCATCCCTTCGTTGGTAGCGACGATGATCATGAAGAAGCAATTCCATTGAAAAAATATGATCAAGTTATTTTATTCTCTCCAAGATGTCACTTTGATTTTCTTGATTGGGATTCGTCTTGTGAAATCACACCATTGTCCTCACCTGAATACTCACCGGGGTTTGAACGTTCATGGGAGCTAGCGATTAAATCGTCGACGAGCTGGCTATCAAGACTGATGAGCAATCTGAAACCAAACTGGTATGTTTCAAGCAGCTGGAAGACAGTAAGGTGAAAGAGAGAATTATTACTTCAAATGAGGGATCCGACCCAAGATTTTTTGCTAACAGATAATTTCATTATTTTAGTAGGGATTTAATTGATTATTTTGGTAGGATGAACTGGTAGGAGGGGGGTCGGAGTTTGTGACAGAGGGATATGGAGATGGGTGAAAGAATTCACCGGGGAAGATGAAGGGGGCGGATATGGCGTGAGGCCTAATCACCCGCCGAAGGAAGGAAAATGACTTTTGGCCGGGTCAACCATGGAGCTTGCTGGGGGCTGGAAACAAAACTAATGGAGACATGGAGGAAGGGACCGGCTAGATCTGAAGCAGAGGGGTGAAAGAGAGGAAGGAGGATGCCGGCTTCACCTCCATTTTTCCAGATCTGTGTGTGTGTGTGAGAGAGAGAGAAAGATAGAGGGAGATGAACCCAGATAGATGAACCCAAATATGTATTTACAAGGGTAAAATAGGAATTTTACAAAAAATTAATGTCCTGGGCTAACGCCATCCAAAAAATGGGCACGCTTGCAACAGAACAAAAGTTGGGTGGTCAAAATAGATGATTCAAACTTTTGGTGGCCGAATTGCAAAAAGGGGTAAAGTTGGGTGGCCCATTTGTGTGTTTTGCCTTTTAAATATCTAACTATTTAAGTACTTTTTTTTCAATCACGTAAATCTATTTTTGTAAAACTCTACCTTGAATGCCCCCGTCTGTTGAAAATGTCGTCTCTTCTCATCGCAACAAACTTAATTCTTTCCTCTCCAGGTTTTTCCCTATCATACTCTGTTTTTCTAATCGCTTTCAATTTCTTCCCTATAGATGAGTATTTAGAATTTCGGATTTTGACGAGTCTGCCCTTTTCCAAGTTCTATTTTTGTGGTGATTTCCGCAAAATCTCTCGATTGAGTTGATTTCTCGGTGCCCGACGGCTCTTTGGCCTATTTTAACGAATTATGTTAATTTGTTCTATTGGGGGGATCGAGCAACACCGTTGGTGTCTCCTTACAGGAAGCTCGACGAGCTCATAAATTTTAAGGCCAAGCAACATAAGAATTGTGATGGGTCGACACTCGACACCTACAACCGCATTAGTGGTTTGGCCTTCTTTTCAAACATGAAAAGTTTAATTATCTCGACGAGAACGCTGAGATCGAACATGACCTTCTCATGAACCACCTTGATTTCGTCATTGTTGTCGCTCAACGATGATTTGGGATGTGAATAAGATATGTTATGGTGACTGAGTTGTTGTTTTTTAGGGCAAGGACGAAGGTTATTGTTTGATCCTGGGTTGAAATTGGGATGTGTGTCGTTGATTTTACAACAAAGGTAGCATCGGTTGCCTTAACATAATATGGGAAAATGTGAAGTTGTAAATAGAACTTGATCTCTCTGATAGGCATCACCATTTATTCATGTATAAATTGATTGGTTTGCCTTCACTTAAAATCACATGTCTGATCAAAAACTAAGGGTGTGCACGGGCTTAAGCCCGCGGGCATTGGCAAGGCCTAATATGGGTCCAACAAGCAGTAGACATTAGATTTAAAAGCCCATTACTATTTATCAGCCCACGAGCATTAGTGGACGAGCTTTGGACAGGTGTTGGGCGAGCACAGATAAGCACGGGCGTTAGGCCAAACCACGAGCATTAGTGGGTTGGCCTTCTCTTCAAACAAGAAAACTTTTATTCTTTTGACGGTGATGCGTAGATTCAGCATGACCTTCTCACGAACCACCTCGATTTCGTCATTGTTATCGCTCAACGATGATTTGGGATGTGAAGAAAATATGTTATGGTGTCTGATGAGTTGTTGTTTTTTGGTGTGGGGACGAAGGTTGACGTCTGATCCTAGGTTGGAATTGAGATGTGTGTCGTTGATTTTATACAACAAAGGTAGCGTTGGTTGCCTCAACATAATGTGGGTAAGGTGAAGTTATAAATATAACTTGATCTCTCTAATGGCATCACCATTTATTTATTTATTTATACATTGATTGGTTTGCCTTTACTTAAAATCACATGTCTGAGCAAAAACTAGGGGTGTGCACGAGCCCTAAGCCCGTGGACATTAACAATGCCCAGTATGGGCCCATCAGGTAACGAACATCATATTTAAAAGCTCATTACTATTGATCAGCCCACGAGCATTAGTAGACGGGCTTTGGACGGGCGTTAGACGAGCACAGACAGTCACGGGCTTTAGCCCATATGTTCGTGTTTTTGAATAATTTTATTGTTTTACCATTGAAACTTTGGGCTTCAACCTTCAACCCATCAATTCACTAATGATTAACGAACTAAGAATATGCCAATAAGTCAATAACATGTGTTGCACGTCACTTAGTTGCATAAGAATAGAGGATTAAGTTTGAAGTTAAGTAATTTTTTAAAAATAGGGTTTTAGAGTTTTAGGTTTTAGCAATAGGTTTATATGTATTATTATATTATAAGAAAATATAAAGGGAAATCATCAATAGACTTCATCGCTTCAGCAGTTCAACCCAATTAGAGTATTATATTTTTAAATTTTAAATTAAATAAATAGGATTTAATTCAGACCTATAATTAAAATTAGAAGAAACTTATCATAAAATAGGTCGGGCTGGGCATAATAGGCAGGGGACAGCTGAAGGCCCAATAGCACCCAAGACCACGAGCATTAGACTCATCCAGCACCCAAGATCGCGGGCTTGATGGGTATTGACGGACCATGCTCACCCCTAGCAAAAAGTACTCAGTCAACGACGAAAGAGCCAATAACATCTAAAACCGAAACTTTTTGTGTGCAAAAAGTACTTAGTCAGTGACATATTTTCATGGCACATAGTCTATCTTCACATGGACGTCGATTAACCTTTCTACAACAATTCAATTTAATTCACAACTATTCGGACCAACAAAGGTAAGATGTGTTTCTTTACCCTCAGCAAAATTAGACCACAAACAACAGAGGAGCTTAGAAAAGGTGTGTTTTTTCTCCCCGAACAAACTTAGACCACAAACAACAAAGGAGCTTGATAGATAATGTCAACCAGATTCTTTCTTCCAACAAAGGAGCCTATATGATGCTTGGTAAACATAAAGGTAATGGAGCAAAATAAGCTCCCAACTTAGCAACCAAACAACTCAAAAAAAATAAAATCCCTTTGATGTATTTCATCAATTTTCACTCATAAAATTTGTTTTTGTTTATTTTTGAATTAGAGTACACATATTTATTTATTAACAAAGATTTGATTTGTCTAATTTGGATAGCAAAGAAAATTTGGAGATAAAGACGATGTGTTATATAAAAGTGTTAAAGTTTGTGCATTATTACAAAAATGTTTTTGTTAAATAAATTAAATGGAAAACTTAATAACATTTTTATAATAAATAATAAAATGAATAAAAGTAGCTTAAGCTACCCAACTTTGTTTTTGTTTAGCTACCCAACTTTGTACATGCTCTTAATACACTATCCACCTCTTGCTTGCACTCAATTGGTCAATTCTAAAGCCCGTGGATCAACATCTAGTCTTTCCAAGCCGTTGATTACTTTTAATCCAACGATCCAAACTAGAACTGAAACTCATTTAAAAAAAAAAAAAAAAACAAAGGCGCTGGCCAAAACCACCATATAAACCGGACACCCCATGCTCCCCCATCTCCACGCTTCGATTAGACAAAGATAGAAAGAATTTTTCCCAGTCAGTCTCTCTCTTAATTACCGACCTTCCCCGCTTGTTTCTCGGGAAAATTTTATTTTCTTTCTCCTTCTAGAGAATGGAGACTGGTGGTAAGGTTAAGAAGGGTGCAGGCGGTAGGAAGGGTGGTGGTCCCAAGAAGAAGCCAGTTTCTAGGTCCGTCAAAGCTGGTCTCCAGTTCCCAGTTGGTAGGATCGGACGGTACTTGAAGAAAGGCCGGTATGCTCAGCGTGTCGGTACCGGAGCTCCCGTCTATCTCGCTGCCGTTCTCGAGTATCTCGCTGCTGAGGTATAAATATTTTGTTATCTATACGTCTGTCTGTAACTTCAAATTGGGGCAAATTTCTAGGGTTTCTGATTTGTGTTGTTTCTGTTTGATTCACTTCAATTTAAGTTCATTCAACCAGATTGATGTAGTAATTTTGATGTTAATATCCATTATTACTCAGATCTGATCTTGATTTTGCATGGATTTAAGCATTGTGTTTGTGAGTGACCTGTTTGGTTGCTGAGGAAATGATTTTGATGATAAAACTGTTGGCCACTTTGATGATAAAACTGTTAGCCACGTTACTAGTTAGATTTTTATGTTGTTAGCTCGGTTTAGGTGATTTTACTCGGAAATGATGTTGATTTTGAGCTCAACTTATAAATTGCAAATTAGCTACCAAGAAGCTTTTTGTTGTTGTTGTTGTTACATAGTTGAAAAGCCAATCGTTAATCTTTTGAAATTTGGTAATGATTATGTGGAAATTCAAAAGCTCATTACATTCTTTTGTATAACATGGTGTGCTTAATTGTAGTTCTACCTTGTGGATTCTGCTATGCATGTGATTGAGTTAGCTTTTGACTGCACTATAAGTTTACATACATGGCTCTTAGCTGATAACCACTGACATATTTCATCAATTCTGTAATGATCTCGATGGCAGACTTGGCTGTTATAGTAGATTATATTTTTAAGTAGCTTAAAGCTTCTTATCTTGATTATTGTATTGCATTTGAGCTACCAAACAATGTCTTGTGTTGAATCTAATTGGTCATGAATTGTTTGAATATGATTTTGACCGGAGCTTGTAATTGATTATTATTTAGGTTTTGGAATTGGCTGGAAATGCTGCAAGAGACAACAAGAAGAACAGAATTATACCAAGGCATGTTTTATTGGCTGTG
The DNA here is from genome assembly GCA_013146195.2 of Codonopsis lanceolata. Classification (NCBI taxonomy): domain Eukaryota; kingdom Viridiplantae; phylum Streptophyta; class Magnoliopsida; order Asterales; family Campanulaceae; genus Codonopsis; species Codonopsis lanceolata. Next base: position 108,024,552 of record CM028381.1, on the reverse strand, counting down.
AGGAATGACGAAGAACTTGGAAAGCTTCTTGCTGGTGTGACAATTGCACATGGAGGTGTACTACCCAACATCAACCCAGTTCTATTGCCAAAGAAGTCTGAAAAGGCAGGAAAGGAACCTGCCAAATCACCTGCCAAGACCCCTAAATCCCCCAAGAAGGCTTAGGGTTTGAAGATAGTGTAGTTGTTTATGAGTGATTTCTTTGTATGTAATTTGTGTTGAGGGGTCTGTAGGATAACTGTTTCATGGATTTTAGAAAAATGAGAATCATTGTATTCTTCTTCTTAATGTTGAATCTGATGTTAGAACATAGAACATCAATTGCTTCAAATGAAATTGTTACATTTTATTTGCTTTAGAGCACATTGTCAAGAAATTTCATTTTGCAATGTCATAATCTAGAGTCAATAATTCTTTAGGGCTTGGGAGCATCAAGTTATGGCTGCAAGACATGAGCTTAACTCGTTCTTCAACATATATCTTAGAAATTATCATTTTTCAGTATCTAAAAAGGGGAAATTTTTTCTTGAGAGCTCCCATACCTCAGCTTCATGAGAATATGAGAGGAAAAATCATGTTAATTCAGTAATTAAGTAGTTAGGAGGATTTGTGCTTAGTATCTATTTATAAGGAGCCATTCTTACAATAGGATAAAATCTTCACATTGTGATTGCTAGGACTTGATTCTTTGTTCTGTATCCAAATATATTAGCTCTTAACCAACTAAATTAAGCCCGTAAGAACAAATTATCATTTTCTCGTCTTCACTAGCTTTTGATTTACAATTATAGGTGCAAGTGGTGGTAAGCATGGCCGCCTGCGTGATATTTAGGTCAGTTCATTTTGGATAATTTTTAAAAAATTAGATAAGCTTAATGATTTGAAGATGCACTATAGACCATTAATTCAGAGCTATATTGATGAATGTGAATTCCGATGTTTACAATCATGCATCAAAATCATAATGATGCATCAAATCCAAATCAATGGTGAGTGATGCAAATTGGTTTTGAATGTTCTCCATTGGAAAATCGTCCAACCCAAGCTAGCTTTTTTTTGGTATCGTACTTAACGAATCAAAAAAATTGTTTATCTTTTTCGGGCGTTGCCCTCGAACCCTACGATGGGCCACTTCCCCCTCGACCCACCTGACCGGCCAAATCAATCTTTATTTCGTTGCAATAAATGTTGGTCGGAGCTGTATAAAGGTGAAGATATGAGTATTTTAGGAATAATATTCAAAGTAGACTTTAACAATTGAAAAAAAAGACGAGTTTAGCAACTATTTTTTTTTTTTTTGAGAAAATGAACCGTTCCACAATTTCTCCTATGAGCCACGTGTGTATAGTTAACTGATTTTCATGAGTGGATGAATAAAGATCCATTTAATAGCATGAACATATATTAAAGGACTAAAAATGGGGTTGGGTTTTCCATTCACCCATGAGTGAGTGTTTTTTTTGTTTTGTTTTTGTTTTTAACTTTTCATATTTCAAAATGTAAACCATCACTGCTATTGACATTATATGCTAATCTGCATACAAATTTCAAACCAATTAGGATAATGAATAAATAACTAATACCCCCTTTAGGAAAATAGTTAATTATTTTATTTTAATATGTTTCACTTAAAGAGTCAACTTTCAAAAATTAAAATATAAAAGTGACATTTTTTTTAAATTGACTTTTAAACAGAGATTTTTTGTTTGTAACAGAGGGACTAATAAAATGAAAAATTCAATTCAGATTTTTAGAAAAAAAGACAATAAAAAAATTCAAAGCTTTTTATGCAACTAAAAATGATGATATATAATTGTCCATTTGAAAAAGGAAATAATTATTGAAATCTTGGAATTGATTTGTAAAATTTATTGAATCACAATCCTATGGAGGAGATGGGATTTGGATTCAGGGCATATACTTGTTTTATATTTATTGTCTTATTTGGTCTCATGTACTCTAGGGCCTCTCCTTTTTACTACATTGGAGAATAAGATAGTAATTATTTTAACTAAGTAACAATGGTTTTCATTTTTTGTTTCAATTGCTTAAGTTATTTTTATTTGAAGTATTTTCATTATAACATTAGTTTGTTTATTTTATTTTAATTTAATGAATTTTTCTTGGTTTATTGATGTTGGATAATTAAAATTTTCACATAAATTGAAAACTAATGAACAACTTGATATTTTGTGTAACAATAATAACATTAATATTGTCTAATTTTTATCGTGAAAGTCATTAAAAATAGTTGTTTTCTTTTGGGTAATGTTGTCAATTATCTTAATTTTGTAATTGCATTCCAAATTATTTTGTTTCTAACCAAACAATATAATAGAAATTTGTACAAACACGTTTCAGGAATCATCTTATCATCTATTTGTATTAAATCTCATTACTAGTAATCAATTTCACGAAATTGATTTCATTTTTGTCTACCAATAGAGGCCTAATAGTATCAGGATTAACGTTTATCCTTGTTTCGCTACCAAAAGGTCCCTTGGTTTTACGTTTATAATGATGTACTCCCATTATTGTAAAATTATTTTGAATGAGCACAAAAAAAAAAAAAAAAAAGAAACTCAAAAGTCGTTTACTCTAAAAAAAAAAAAACTAGTTCCTCTCTATACTGTAATACTACATCCAAGTGTTTTCTAAATTTACTTTTATTATTTCCAATCAAAGTGTTTTAAATAAAAACTTAATTAATTTATCGATATTAAAATTCATATCTACAATATTGAAGATGTCTACGATAAACTAGACTTTCTCTAATATATGACATTAAATCGAACAACTTTATCAAAAAAATAAAAAAAATTAATTTGTTATTAACATTGTCAATCCAATGAATCAAATAACATAATAATGTTTTAATTTTGATTAACATATCAATAGAGCTGTCCTTGAAGTTTAGCTCAAGTAATGCGTACTACTCCCTCCGCCTCAAAACTATTGTCATGGTTTCATTTTTTGTTTGTCATAAAATTATTGTTTTGTTTGATTTTTTTTTCAAACAACACTTTTACTATTTTTCGCTTATGATGCTAGACAATTTGGTATTATGCTGAATGTAACGGATTGTAGGATATATAAACTTATATAAAATGTGTGATCTTGAAGAACCTATCAACAAAAGAAGGCCTTAGTAGGAATCTAAGATTGGATCTTACGAAACTCCTCTGGCGTAAGTGTGAGTTTTTAGCTTTAGTAAGCAAATTGACAAGGTTTCGGTGTGTAAAAATGAGAGTAACTCTCGAATGTGATATCATGAGATATATATAGCCCATTGGAAGTGAAATCCGGGCTGAGTAATGATCATAAAGAGATCTTAAATCTCTATGACTATAAACGTGGGTTGACCGCTTAACTATCAGAATAATAGTTTAATTCTCGGGTATGGGCGTTACACCTTGCTTGTGCTCGGGGTAAGTTGCTCGTCTCGTCAGGCAGTCTTGTCCATGTTCGGCCCGAGGTCGTTCTGCTCCCTCTTTTGCTCGGAAACGTCTCCCTGTGCTTGCTAAGGAAGCTCGTGATTCGGATGTGAAGAACCATGTGACTAACGTACTCATGAGTTGTTTAAAGGACGAGCATATCAGATGGCACATACACATGAGTTTAAAAGAAACTACACATCAAACTCATATTAATAACCAAGTCACTTGTTTTTACTTAATTCATATATCGGGTCAAGCGAGACAATTATTTAGGGGACGGAGGTAGTATTTTATTTTAAATATGAAAATTGCTACATTTATATAATTTAAATTATTTAATACATCATCTTATAAAATATTGTACGTTTGTTGAAATGTACAAACATATATATATATATATATATATATATATATATATATATATATATATATATATATATATATATATATTATAAAAAAGTTCAGTTTCTAACTAGTGGTCTTGATCGAATTATGTTAAACATAACTAACGGTCCAGATTGATTCGTAAGTATGTGAGTTTACAAATGAACCCCTCAGTTATTAGTTATGTTTGAATTACCCCTCTACAATTATATATAAAACCTTCAGTTGTGGGTTTTGTTTGAATTACTCTGTCAGTTATGAGTTTTGTTTATCTTAACCATTCATTGAACTGATATCATACCGTGCCTATGACACAAGTATGTATACTAATATATTATAATTTCACTCAATAGTTAACTACTAGCCAAGATTTATTTTTACCAAACATAACTACTGGACATGATTCATTTTGACAAAACATAACTAGTGGCAAGGGTTAAATCTCAATTTTCACAAGCATTTGTACAATAATTATTATTTTATTGAATGATTAAATCTTAATTTTGTCAAGACTAGATTTCTTTTTTTTTAATTGTTCGTAAGTTTTGTAATTAATTTTTGTAATTTAAATATTTGTATTTTAAATATCTATCTTTTTAAAAAATTTGTGCTTTCCCTTATTGGTCTGAAATCTTTGTGATTTCGATTTTGAATAATTTTTTGTTAGTTCACATCGTCACATTCAATTTATTTTATAGTTTTTGTTGGAGATTTTTATTTTTAAATTTATTTCAATTAACAGATGTTGGGTTGGTGTATGTGAGAGAGAATGCTTTTAGGTGTTTAATTAACCCTTTTTGGATGAATTACAAATTTTTACAGCCAATAAAATGTGTTTTTCTTTAGTTTTTGAGATGTCGTCTTTGCTTTTGTAGTATACATTGATCCGACCCCTATAAAATCTCAAACATATATCAATTTATTCGCATCATAATCACTTCATACACTGATCATCTTCATACTAATATCGTGTCATAGGCACGAGCACGTAATCTAATATATCAACATTGCTAACTTTACAAACAACTTTCCCCAATTCAAGGTTTAGTTGTAAGGAAAGTTGTATGATTAGTGGTAAGGATAACATTTTCCCAATAAGCCCAAATATAAGACACGTGTCTGGCACACTTTCTTCAGTCATGAGCAAAACATGTGCACTCCAAAGTCCAAGTCAAAATTGTGAAGTGGACAGCGGCTAGGCTTTGGTTATTATGATATGAAAGTCGAGCGTTTATCTCTCAGAACTTGGGGGCTAAAATACCAAATTAGCAAGGGCACAGCGAGCTGGGGACTCCACACTCAGCGGGCAAATGTTCAGCGAGCAGGATTACTATGCTCGGTTGTATAAGTAACGGTCATCCCGGACGTGGTAGTTATCTCCGAGAAACTCGCTTCCACATTCATGATTATACCATTGTGCTGGACGTGGCAGTTAATATGCCCGCCATGCACGCAACAACATTTAATAGGAAGTTATCCAGCCTCCCCTGAAGGATATAAAAACCCCTCAAATCAAAGGAGGGAGGTACGTGATTTTTTACCAAGGCTAAACTCTGTCAAAATTTATACGCACTTGCTGGTTTTCTGATTATCACACCGGAGTAGTTTTGCAGGGAAAGCCCCTGCCCAGTTTACATTTGTTTTGGAAGCTTCTTGACATGTTTGGGCCTCAAGACAACGATATATTGAAAGCCAGATATCCAGACATTCAAAGCCCAGTGTATCCGAACATTTTTGGACACATCAGTTGGTTCAGTTGCCGGGAAAGATTTTGTTAAGAGCAATCTTATTTACTGACAACTTTACAAGTTTTAGTTATGGCTGAAAATGGCGTCAATGGCGGTAATCAAGCGGAGGAAGTACATACAGCCACACCTAGCATGAACCTTTCAGCTGGTAATAATCCACCACTTCATGACGCTCGTCATCAGCTCAATCAACGGTGGGGTTTGGATTCATTGGCCAGGAGTGTCGTTGCTGCTGTTGGTCTGGCTGATGAGTTTCGGGAGGAAGCTTTACGTCAGAGGGCGATATATCTGGGGCAAATGCATCAGTTGAATTTCCAGTTAATTGCAATGGGCAATCCCCCACTGTCCATTGAGTTGGAGCCCCTTCCGGATATGCCCACGCCAAGTCAAGCAACCAGTGTATCCAGGTCGGGGAGAAATCCCCAACATCTAGTACATGTTCCTTCACAACCTCATGAACGAGAATCCAATAAGGGGCAGAGCTAGCAAGAGGGGCGAGCCAGTCACAGGGTTGTTCCGAGTGTTCATTTTCGATTAGGACCCCAGGCAGGAGAGGATTCGTCACAGTCTCGCCGTCGTCGAAGGTCGCCTTCGAAGGTCACACCCTCGCCGCCCTCGTTCACCATCCCCGCGCAGGTCACGTGTTCGCAATCATCACACTCCGTCTCCTAGGAGATCACATGCTCGTCGTCCTAGAACACCTTCGCTTGGAAGGTATCAAATTCATCTGTCACATCATTCCAGAGGTAGGCGTGAGTTGCCTTAAGGAAATGCACAGAGAAGTCTAGTGGCCCATGATCCAGTGCCTCAATTCGCAGATGTAGCCCAGGGACAAGTGGCGCATGCCGTGGGTATAGCTCAAGTTACAGGAGCTATGGGACCCCCACAGTCCCCTCTTGTGCCCGGGGTGCAGCCTCAGCCCGTGGGTGGTTTGCCTGCAACCATCAATATGTAAGAGTTTGAAGATTTGAAGTGTCGTATGGAGTCTTGGGAGCAGGGCAAGGCCCTGGATGGGAATTTTCTAGGCACGTCAGCTAGCCCTTTGGCCCCCTGGATTGAGAATGCACCTCCAGCACAATGGCTCATCTTCCCCAACGTGAAAGAGTACACAGGGAAGACCAAGGCGAGAGATTGGTTGATGTCATTTGAGTCCCAGATTGGATTTGTAACATCAGACGAGGCATTAAAAATCCAAGCTTTTGTGGGCTCGTTACAAGGAAAAACATTGGCTTGGATGGGAGCTTTACCTCGCAGGTCTATCAACAATTGGGCAGATTTGCGGGTAAAGTTCTTAGCAGATTTCGGAACTTCGGGGGCAATCACAAAGAAAAGGGCTGATTTGTCCAAGGTCGAACAGGGAGCCCATGAGTCAATTGCCAGCTATTTGGAGCGGTTTACAAAAATGCTTGAACAAGTTCCTGGTTTATCCGAGCAGGAGGTCACTTTGTGTTTTGAAACAGGGTTGCTCGAAGGAGAAGGCGGCTTGAGATCTGAGCTAAGCATGCGAGAGCCCAAGACGCAGGCCGAAATGCTGATGCAGGCTCAGAAGTGGTGTGGGGGAGATCGCGAAAAAAGAGAAGAAGAGGGAAAGCACCGAGACTGGGGGAGCCGGGGCTAGTGCCAATGGTAGCGGCCAGGGTGCAGGGGTTGGTTATAACCACAACAAGTCGCGATATGACCGTCCAAATGGAGTTTCTTAGAGAAAGTGATCTCACCCCGCTCAATACCTTGCGGGAAGATATAATGTATGAAGTCAGGGACGAGCTTTCTCGTGCTCCTCGTATGAATCCGGACACGACGGATGTTCGGGACCGGACTAAGAGGTGTGCCTATCATGATGATTATGGGCATACAACAGAGGAGTGTTGGCCATTGAAGAAGGCCATACAGAAACTGATAAACGAAGGCCGGCTGGACTGGTTTAAGAGAGATGAGAATAATAGGGGGAATGCCCCTTGCAGGGACGCACCCCCAATTCGAGGGGTAATAAATGTCATCATGGATGAGGAGTCCACACTTACTCAGCTCGGTAAGCATATTTACTCCTTGTCAAAGGTGGTGGATTGCCCGACCACTCTACAAGCAGGGGAGGAGTCGATACAGTTTACTCGCAGTGAATTGGCGAGTAACGTGGTTGGGGAGCAATCTTTGATTGTTTTTACTCTGGTCGATGGTTGGGTGGTGCATAGGATTCTGGTGGATACTGGAGCCTGCAGAGACGTGATGTATTATTCTTGTTTCCAAGGCTTAGAGCTGAAGGATGAATGCCTCAAGCCCTATGCAGGGACCTTGGAGGGCTTTACTAATCACAAAGTGTCGGTTAAGGGCACAGTCGAGCTTGAAGTTTTCATCGGCAAGGGTACTCGCACCAGGGTGGAGAAGATTACTTTCATGGTGATCGACCTAAAATCTCCTTACAATATAATTTTGGGGGTGCCCAGCATGAGAAAATTTCAGATGGCTGCTTCGATCCCTCACCAGCGGGCAAAGCTTTATACATATCAAGAAGTGGGGGTCTTGAAGAGTCAGCCCCGGGCAGTGCTGGAATATGTTCGGGATAGTCAAAGGAAAAAGCAAAAACTGACTCTTGAAGATGGCAAGCAGAAGGTCACTATTAGCACTAAGGAAAAGTCTCATGTAACTGTGGGTCCTTTGACGATTGTTGTGGTCGGTGAGAGTTCGACACAGGGTCAGCAGCGTTGCCCGGAGGAAATCACTTGTCCTTTGCCGACGGTGGGGTTGGGGGGACAAGTCGAGCAAGGAGTGGATATGGAGCTAGACCAGTTTGATGAGGCAGAAACTCAGGTTGAAGAATAAGAAAAAGTGGAATGTGACACGCTCCAGATGCGGGATGAACCCAAATTCACGGCTCATGACGAGCTTGAGGAGGTTGTTATTAATTCTGCTTATCCCGAGCAAAAAATAAAGATTGATAGAGCATTGTCGGTTGAAGCTTGGGATAGTTTGGTCAAGCAACTCCAGAATAGCTTGGATGTGTTCGCGTGGCGGCCAGAAGATATGCAAGGGGCTAGCGAGGACGTTGCAGTTCATCGCCTTAGCGTGAATCGAACTTTCAGGCCAATTCAGCAGCGGCCTAGAGTATACTCCAAAGAAAAAGACAAAGCGATCAAGGAGGAGGTCGAGAAATTGCTTAGTGAAGATATTATTGATGAGATACACTATCCGACTTGGCTGGCTAATGTGGTCATGGTCAAGAAATCAAATGGAAAATGGAGAATGTGTGTGTACTTCACTGACCTCAATAAAGCTTGTCTGAAAGATTGTTATCATCTTCCTCGCATCGATAAGCTGGTGGATGCTACAGCGGGCTTCGAGTTCTTGAGCTTCATCGATGCCTATTCAGGATATCATCAGGTGAAGATGAATGAGGAGGATAAGGCATTGACTGCATTTCGAGCAGCGAGATGCCTCTATTGTTACAAGATGATGCCTTTTGGCTTGAAGAATGCAGGAGCTACTTATCAGCGAATGGTGAACAAGGTCTTGAGCTCGCATATTGGCAGAAATGTGAAGGCATACATAGATGATATGGTTGTGAAATCCAAAGGACATGATCATACCGTCGATATGGAGGAAACCTTCAGCAATCTCAAGAAGAATAACATGAAGCTGAATCCAAGCAAGTGTGTGTTCGGTGTGAAGGCGGGGAAGTTCTTGGGGTTCATGGTGAACGAAAGAGGGATTGAGGCTAATCCGTAGAAGATCAAAGCGTTGGTCACAATGAAGCCTCCTCGCTGCATCAAGGATGTCCAGAAGCTTAACGGCAGAGTTAATTCTCTTGGTCGTTTTATCTCCAAGTTGGCAGAAAGGTGCCTACCTTTTTTCAAAATGCTTCGGGGAAAAAAGGGGTTTGAATGGACTACAGAATGTTAGGAGGCTTTCAAACAGCTGATGGAATATCTGGGACAACCTCATTGTTAAGCAGCCCGGTCGTAGGCGAGAATTTGTTTGTGTATCTCGCGGCTATAGCCTGCTGTGTTAGTTAGGGAATAATGTAATCTTCAAAAGCCTGTGTACTATGTTTCTAAGGCCCTTACCATGGTGGAAGGGTGTTATTTTAATGCAGAGAAATTGGCTTATTCGCTTGTTGTTGCTTCTCGGAAACTTCGAGCTTATTTTTCTGCACACCCCATCATTGTATACACAGACACACCTCTTAGGAAAATTCTGCACAAGCCGGATTCTTCTGGTCGCTTGCTTACCTAGTCAATTGAGTTGACCGAGTTTCGGATCGATTATCAGTCTCGACGAGCTATTAAGGCACATGCTTTGGCAGATTTTGTGGCTGAGACCAGTTTCAAGGATTCGGGTGAGGAGGCGACTTCTACCCAGACTACATCAGCGAATGTTCCTACTCAACGGCCTCGCCCAGATTATTGCTGGAAGTTACATGTGGATGGTTCAGCTAGCAGGCTCGGAAGCGAAACATGTCTTGTATTAGTTCCGCCCGAGCAAAATGTGGAGTTTGAGAAGGCTTTGCGTTTCAAATATCCAGCATCAAATAATCAAGCAGAATATGAAACATTGATTGCGGGGCTTGAGCTCGTGCAAGACGTAGGAGTGCTCGAGATAGTGATTTACTGTGATTCGCAACTAGTTGTAAATCAGGTCAAGGGTGATTTCGCTGTCCATCATCCAGCTCTGGTTCGATACTGTACCATGGTGAAGGAGATTTTGAAGGATTTTGATTACTGGGAGCTGGTTAGAATTGGCCGCGATGATAATATGCGTGCAGATTACCTTTCGAAGATGGCTGAAGACGAAATTCAATCTTTGCATCCAGGGGTTATGATTGAGTATTTGGAAAGTACCGACAATAGAGAAGGAGGAAATCATGGATATTGAGCCCTCTACGAAGTGCTGGATAGATGATTTAAAAGATTACATCGAGAAAGGAGTGTTGCCCGAGAGTAAGTCGGAAGCACGAACCATTCAGAAACGAGCATGTCGGTATGTTATCCTGGACAAAATTCTCTATAGGCGGTCATATACCAGGCCTTTGCTTAGATGTGTGCGGCCAGAGATGACTGAGGGCATACTGGGGAGATTCATGAAGGAAAATATGGAGGGCACCCGGGTCAACGGTCGTTGGCAGAAAAGGTTCTAGCTGCAGGCTTTTACTGGATTACTTTGAGGCGAGATGCAGAGATGTATGTTCGGCGATGTGATAAGTGTCAACGTTACGCTAATATACCCCGGTTATCTTCTACCGAGCAGAATCCGGTGGTGGCATCATGGTCGTTTGATATGTGGGGTATGGACCTGATTGGTCCTTTCCCGTTAGCTCGCTCAAAGTCTAAATATGCGGTAGTTGCTGTGGATTACTTCACCAAGTGGGTAGAGGCTAAGCCTTTGGCAACTATCAGTGAGGTTAATGTGATTGACTTTGTACATGAGCATATATGGTGCCATTTTGGGGTCCCCCGGGGTATAGTTTCTGATCATGGAACTTAGTTTTCAGAGAAATTCACAAAGGCATGCGAGCAGATGCGTGTGAAGCATTGGCAATCCTCTGTGGCATATCCTCAAGGAAATGGGCCGACTGAGGCAGCTAACAAACAAGTTTTGCACGCCCTCAAAAGAAATCTCGAGAATAAAGCAAGAAGATGGGTGGATGAGTTGCCATCAGCCCTGTGGGCGGTCAGAACATCGGTTAGAGGTCCCACGGGTGAAATGACTTTTTCTCTTGCTTATGGATCTAAGGCCATGGCTCCAGTGGAAATGTACTTGCCAAATCATAGGGTTTTTCATTATGATATGGAATACAACACTGTAGGTCGGGCATCAGATCTTGATTTGTTGGAGGAGAAACATTTGGAATCTAAGATGCAAATGGCCAATTATAAACAGCGAGCAAAGGCCCACCACGATAAGAGGGTTCGTGGTCGGTCATTTGCTGTGGGCGATTGGGTTCTCCGAAAAATTGAGGCAACATGCCATCGAGCAAAATAGGGGAAGCTTTCTCCTAACTGGGAGAGTCCTTTCCAAGTCGTCAGAATGGTTAAGGAGGGGACCTATATGTTGCGAACAGAGGAAGGCAGCGAGCTGAAACATTCATGGCATGTAGATCATTTGAAGAAATATTACCGTTGATTGGTAGCGTGTAAGCAGTTTTTTCTCTTGCTTCTTTGTTGTAAGTTGAGATGAAATGAATGAGCATACATTGGCCTTCGCCTTCATTTTTTGATTATCTCGCTTACGACATTTGGTGCAAGCTCGATTATGCTTTTTGGCGGGCATGTGTCTTTCCTGCTTGATTAAAAAGTTGGTGTTCGAGTGCGGTTTAAAGTTATCTTGATTATTCTCTTACACTGGCAAGGATACACCTTGTTTGTGAAAAGGTTGGTGTTCGAGACCGTATCCTCGATTATGCTTCATTGAGCAGATTTTTTCCGGTTCGATTGAAGGGGTTGGTGTTCGAGGGTAGTGCTTCTTCTATTTTCGTCAAGCTCGGAATGTGCTTGCTCGATTTAAAAGATGGGTTTTTAAAATGGTTGAAGCATTATTGAGAAAATACAAGCATTGATATTGAGTGCAGAAGTATTATTATTACATGCCCAAAGATATTGTAAATTGTTTTGCAGGAAAATGTAATGAAAAGTTTAGTGTTGTGGCGCCCAGGCCAGAAGAGATTTAAGGGTCGGCGGGAACGATTCAAGGAATGCTTCAGCAAGGGTCGGCTACTTCCCCGACTGTAGTCTTCAATCACGATCACATCCCCGTCGTCGCTGGCGGAGTGAGTAGCCAAGGTTGAAGCCTCTTGTGATTTGGCCATCTAGATCTGGGTCATCAGATCTGTAATAGTCACGTCGACAGTCTTGGGAGGGGTCCAGGCAGCAAGTCCTTTTTGTGCGTTTGATTGGGCTAGAGAAATCAGTTCATCCCCAGTATAGGGCACCAAGGCATGACCCGGGTGAGCAGAGCGGCAGAAGGGGGTGTTAGTTCCCCACTCAGTAAATAGTTCTGGTCGGATGTCCATCCCGCTGCATGCCAACTTCCTTAGGACGTGGTGCACCCCTTGAAGGAAGAAAGGGTAGGCCTCATCCTTAACACATGTCTGGAAATCTTCGGAGCTCTTATAGTTGGCGATGATTGCTTGTTTTTGCTCCTCGTCAGGCTGGGATAGCTCTTCTCTTCACTGCTTCTCTTTCTCAACTGCTTCCGCCTTGGCTCTCTCCAACTGGTTGAGCGCTTCCTTGAGCTCCTTCCTTACCCGACCAATGTTATTGAGAGCAGTCTCCTCGGATTTCTTGGAAAAGCTGAGATGAGCTTCCAAAGTCTTATTCTCTTCCTCCAGCTTGGAAAGCTCGGTAACTTTTGTGGTTCACGGATTCTTCGCTTTCTTTAAGCTCGGCTCGGAGGGTATTTGATGTGATCTTAGTGAGCTCGAGTTTGGATGAGACATGTGACGACTGGTTCGGGAGTTGGAAGGTTCAAGCAAGGATGATCAAGCATGAAGAGTTCATGATTGAACAAAATATCAAGTGTCAAAGAAATCAAATGAAGTCCTTTAAATGCGTAGAGTATGATTGGAAGATTCAAGAGTTCTATACAAACTTAATTCATGGATTTATTGGAGATTCAGGTTATTACAATGGCTACTCTACAAATTCAAACATGCGTTGTGAAGCCTTACATTTCATGGATGATGACTTGAAGACTCGAGAAATGTTCGTTAATGTCATACAATGACTTTGGAAGCTTTTAACGCCCAAAGGAAGACTTTAGGGGGGCCAAAATGAAACTTTGAAAATTAGGCCTTTACAAAAAACGAGATTTGTAGATTTTCCTTATTTTAGAGGATTTATGTTTCTTAAATAGATTAGATAACTTACCTAATTGTTGCCTACATAGATTAGGTAAGTTAAGTAGTTTCCTAAGTTGATTTTATTTAGCTTCCTAAGTTGATTTTAAGTAGTTTCCTAAGATGATTCTACTTAGACCTTTTCCTTTTACTTTTAGGTTTAGGATTCACAACCCATATAGATAATGGTTGTGGTTTAGGATTCCTTTTACATTTTCTGATTATTGATTAATATAGTTTTTGAGTGTTTTTCAAAACCTCCTTGTTCTTCATTGAACTTGTGATTATTTGGTGAGAGGCTAAGTAATCGAAACCCGAACTTATCAATAGGATATACATCCCTACTGTGGCGTTCTTCATTATACCATGGTTCGTGTTCGTCTTGTAATTGGTTCGCGGAGTACCACGTTCAATAACGGATTGTAGCATTGGGTCAAGGTGTCATCTTCCATCTTCATCATTGACGTTCTTTGCTTGCCGTGCTGCGTGGTCTTTGATTCCTCCATAGCGAGTACGCGTCTAGAAATCATATCAGTATTGACTTGCTCTTCAAGCTGATACTTCTCCACGGTCAGCGAGCCAGAGGATTTGAGATTGTCAAGGAGTCGGTCGTATAACAGTTCAGTTTTGGAGGCCACCTAAAGATAAGATCAATCAGAGTAAAAAAACATCAAAAACATCTAGGGTCTATTTCCAAGTATAGAGTAAGGGAGTTAGTTACCTCGGCCATGCACATCCCTATCTCGCCAATGAGGACCGAGCTGGAATGCTCGGTACTCCTCTTCCGAATGCCAGTATGGCGGAGCCTTTTCACTATGCCTAGCCCAACACTGGCAGCATGCCCGCTCCGTCTATTTCTGGCATTACCAAGTTGTCTCGTTGCTATGAGGGTGCGTGGGAGCTCGACGTTCCAACCTGATCGTTCTTCTCTATCCTCGATCTGGCTCTCTTTTCGGTGGGACTGTCAGGGGCAGGCCGCTTCGTTGAGACAACCTCAGTGTCGGGAATGGTCGGGCTAAGAACATCAAGAATAGTTATGGCGAGGGAAGCAGTAGGGGTAGGAGTGGCAGCCTGGCTCGGTTAGTTGTGTCCTTGGCTCATCCCGCGCCCTGTGTTGGCAGCAGGGACGGTGGGAAGACGAGCAGGCTCTAGGGTGGCCATCTGAGTATTCCTCCTGGTAGCATTCCTCTTCATAGCATGAAGGAATCTGTTGGAATCTTCTAATTGCCTCATACCTACAAGAAGAATCATGAAGAATTTATAGAAATTGGGGTGAGGTAAGATGTGAGAGAAAACTAGATTGAAAAATATGCAAACCATTCAATGAAAAAACCAGGGTTTAGCTGGTCCCAGCTAGCTCGCAGTCTGGGCACTTGCTAGGAAATCTTCCTCCACGACAGCTGCCCCAGTATGGGTGAGGTTCCTCGGCATCCATAATGACCCTGGGTTCTATACCTTCAACAGGCCAGCTTAATATCTCGGTCAGGCGGAGTATGGACGAATCAGATGTAAGGGCTACCAAGTCTAGCACCCAGTCTTTCCTATTTTTCCCTTCCTTGACACCGAGCACCTTCCTAAAGGCTTTGGCAAGCTAGGGTTTTCCTGCTCGAAATGCATTTCTATCATATTTGGCAATCTCCAACTCTTCCATGTATGGAGCAAAAGGCCATCCTACTCGAGATTCGATGAGCAATGCCTTTCCGTCCCAGGCATCAACCTTGTTGGGGCCGTTAATGAGGAGTTTGAAGTAATTGGGGTTGGATCGACCAGTAATACGACCACTCTTTTTGTCTAAGGAAAATAAAAAGAATTTTCTGAATAGAGCCATGCTGGGTTCAAACCTGAGTAGCCGGCAGGCAACGTGTAGGCAACCAAAAACCTCACAGTTGTGAGGGTCAGATCACAATGAAGGGCGTTATTTAGGTTCAAGAATTCAGAGAAAAAGGGGTCTAGGAGAAGCCTTAGGCCGACGAGGAAGAAATCGAAGTAGAAGACCATGCGGTCTCCTTGGAAAGGCAAAACACACCTTTGGGCCACTGTACTTTTCAAAACATTGCAATTAGGCCACTGAGACTTCAAAATTTTCGGGATGGCCACTGCACCAGACTTATATTGCACGTTAACCCTTTTTTGGATGGACGTTAAGTTTTGACGTTAAGTTTGGTTAAATGCCTATTTTACCCTTCGTCTTCATCATCTCTTCTATAGACATTGTAATGCAGATCTGGGTTTTAACTTGAAAGATGCAAAAAACCAAAAGCTAACAATTTAATATCTAATTTTCAATTAATAACATTAAACAAACTCAAAATTGCAAAAGGTGGGTTCCTCAATAAATATACCCAGTTGACCTCAAAAAATTAAAAATTAAAAATTAATCTACCCAGAAAAATTAAACGAGGGCACATAACGCATTGGAAGAGCTCTCTTCTATCAATTTCTCCATTGCCGATAACGACATCATAGCCGCAGAGCTCGCTCGGATGTCTCGATTACTCGCCCTTCTAAGCGGCCCCATTCGAAGACCTTAAAGAGAGAGAGTGAGAGAGAGAGAAAGAAAATTACAGATCCGGCGAAGATTGCAGATCCAACGAAGATTGCAGATTACCCACCTCTCCCTCCGACTTCTTCCCCGACGCCAAATTAATCTCTCTCTCTGCCTCCGGTCGTCAAATCCCCCTCTATCGTCACATCATTGTTTCAGATCCGGCGAAGATTGCAGATCTAACGAAGATTGCAGATTACCGACCTCTCCCTCCGACTTCTTCCCCGACGCCAAATTAATCTCTCTCTCCGCATTACAATTTACAGAGGGAGAATATTCTGGGACGATGGGGTTGGAGCTAATACGTTAATCTCAGAATCAAGGAGTTTAGGGTTGAGATATTAGCATCTTCTACACCGCGAAAAAATCCAATCATATTGATTATCACAGTTGCTATAAATAGTCAAAATTAATGACCTGTGGTATGCTCACTCAAGGTTGGCAACCCTTCGCCGGCGATCTGACAGATGCCCCCAATTTCCGGCACCTCCTCCACCTCTCTCTGATGGCTTTGATGTGGCAGGATCTTGTCGTCATCGTCAAACTCGTAAGAACGGAGAGTACAGATAGTTCCCGACCGATTATATATTGAGTCTAAGAATTTAATGGCAGGGAGGAAATGCGTAGGGGTTAGATTCTGATGAAGAAATGGGAGCAATAGAGGCATTACAATAGAGAAAACGAGCGTGTCGAATCGACGCATGTGATCTTTGATTCATCTCTCCCTTTTTGGAGAGCAATTAACGAGGAGGCAGAGGAGATTATGGGTAATGAAGCTAACATCAATTCTTTTAACAAGGGCAGGGGTAAAAAGGGTATTTCATTAGAAGATAACGTCAAAAGGTAAAGTCCGTCAAAAAATGGGTTACCATGCAAGATAAGTCTGGTTCAGTGGCCATCCCGAAAATTTTGAAGTCTCAGTGGCCTAATTGCAATGTTTTGAAAAGTACAGTGGCCCGAAGGTGCGTTTTGCCCTTTGGAAATTATGCCTGTTTTTCTCGATGTCTAGGTCGAAGGCCTTTACACGGTAGTTTTTGGGGTCCATACCTAGCGAGTAGAACCAAGCAAATACATCATCTTCGCAGTTTAAGTCATCCCATTTAAGTTGGGCGGGAACATTGGCTGCGATTTGTTTGCCTTTGAGGTTGTCTCTTTTCCTCTTGGTTAGCGGGATGCTCGTGCTTGGGATGTTGTCTTCAGATCGCTCATCTTCTTCGAAGTTGCTTTGCTCGCTTTCAATCAGTCTATTTTCTTGTTCATTGGAGGATTCTAAGATTTTTTCCGCAAGGGTGTTGGGCTCTTGAGTGTTTAACGAGGTTTCTTCCAGCTCGGTTCCTTCAGAACTGTGGGATTCCGTCTCGGAGTTCTCTTCGGTTTCAGTTCAAGCTTCATGATCATAGCTACGGCCTTCAATTTCGGAATGCGTTTCGTCGCTGGAAGACATCCTACAGGAAACATGAATCGAGGAATACATATTAGTCCTTGCTCATGAAAGCAAGCGAGAGCGGGCAAACTAGAACTCTCGATTAGGGATCTTTCCAAGACCGATGAACATATCACCGGTCTGGTATTCCTCGATTCCCATTTATAAGTTGGATTTCTGTGTTCGTGAAGCCAATAAGGGCCAGACCTTTGCCGTTTAGAAAGAGAAAAGGTCATGACATTTTGTGAACATTGGAAAACTAAGAAATGGGGGTTAGATTTTCAGATTTGCGACAGATTGATTTTCTGATCGTAACAAAACAATCCTTATACACCCAACCGGCTACTATGAACCCTAAAAACTGGGGTTCTAGTAGCGAAAATACATATGAAGGTTACAACATGGTAAAGAATCAGGGTTGAGAAATACCTGTTGAATTGGAGGGATCAAGTTGAGGAAGATCTTGGGAATCCTGTTTGCGCGCGGTTGAATGCAGAGTTGAGAATCGGCTCTGGCTTTGAACTTTCACAAATTTAGGAAAATTCAAAATGAAGATGAACTTATGGTTTTATACTAGGAGAAACCGCCGTTGGGGGGCAATCGAGGCAATTTGTATCATCATTATGGCGGGGAAGCCAAAGCGTTGCATTAAATGAGGCCTCGAAATATGAGCCCGTGTGACGGTAAAAAACGACTAATGGCGGCCCGTCCCTTTCGGGTTAAACCTTTGGGCTGGCATCCACTCATAACGCGGGGCTGGGAAAAACCACTTGAAATCCTCAAGATGAATCGTCACATAAATGATTAGACCTGGAAAGTTTTAGAATACTTCTACTCGCTCCGAGCATAAATACTCACCAGACAAGGAGTAGGGGGCTACTGAACTGCCTGGCCCAATAGGTCCAAATATAAGACACGTGCCTGGCACACTTTCTTCCGTCATGAGCAAAACACGTGCACTCCAAAGTCCAAGTCAAAATTGTGAAGCGGACAGCGGTCAGGCTTTGGTCATTTTATCTCTCAGAACCTGGGGACTAAAATACCAAATTAGCAAGGGCACAACGAGCTAGGGACTCCACACTCAGCAGGCAAGTGTTCAACGAGCAGGCTTACTATGCTCGATTGTATAAGTAACGGTCATCCCGGACGTGGCGGCTATCTCTGAGAAACTTGCTTCCACATTCATGATTATACCATTTATACCGTTGTGCTGGACGTGGCAGTTAATATGCCCGCCATGCACGCAACAACATTTAATGAGAAGTTATCCAGCCTCCCCTGAAGGCTATAAAAACCCCTCAAATCAAAGGAGGGAGGTACGTGATTTTTTACCAAGACTAAACTCTGTCAAAATTTATACGCACTTGCTGGTTTTCTGATTATTACACCGGAGTGCTTTTGTAGGGAAAGCCCCTGCTCAATTTACGTTTGTTTTGGAAGCTTCTTGACAGGTTTGAGTCTCAAGACAAGGATAGATTGAAAGTCGGATATCCAAACATTCAAAGCCCAGTGTATCCGAACATTTTTGGACACATCAATATATATATATATATATTTATATATATGGTTGTGTCACCTCACCCTCTTTTAGATAAATCTTCATTCTCAAGCATTTATGTGTGACTCTTTATTTTTCAACCATGATCTATTAATAATACTTATTAATATTTAATATATAATGAGATATCAACCTATTCTATTGTTAATAGTAAAACTCTTATATATAAAAAAATTTACAACTAATGTAAGATATAACTTTTTTATTGGTAATGAAATGTGAGATTTTAATCTAATGACTTAAAAAAAATCAATCTATAACCAATATAAAATACATCTCTACTAATGTTACGGATAGAAAAAAATATATCTTACATTAATTATATATTGATGTTAGATTTGAAAGTCTTTTAATAAAAGATTTCTACTTTTATCACAATTGAAGAGATGCATCTTACATGATTTAGAAAGAAATGTTAGTTTTTAAAAGTCTTATATTAAAAACTTATACTTTTATTACCGATAAATGATATGTATCTCACAATATTTGAAAAGAAATGTTGGTTTAAAAAATCTTTTTATTAAAGATTTTTTATTACAAATAAAATAGATGCATGTATCTTACATTTGTTACACAATATTCTATACTTTTATCATCAAAGAAAGGATATATATTACGTTGTTTAGAAAAAGATGTTAGTTTTAAAAGTTTTATATAAAATTTTTACCCTGATTACTAATAAATGATATGTATCTCACATTGCTTAAAAAGAGATGTTGATTTAAAAAGTCTTCAGATTAAAAACTTATTATTACAAATAGAATAGATACATGTATCTCACATTAGTTACAAAGTATTCTATTATTATTACCAATAGAAGAGATGTATCTCACATTTGTTTGAAATTAGTGTTGGTTTTGAAAAATACTATTATTATCAATAGAAGAGAGATATCATACATTGATTAGAAAGTGATGTTAATATTGAAAGTCTTTAGATAGAAGACTTTTACCATTATTATCAATAGATTATGTATATCTTACATTTGTTACAAAGTGATGTTGATTTTAATTTTAGATAAAAGACATTTATTATTATTACCAATAGAAAAGATATATCGTACATCTGTTAGAAATAGATGTTAGTTTTAAAATACAATTATTATCAATAAAAGATATATATCTTACATTAGTTAAAAAGTGATGTTGGTTTAAATTTTTAAAGATAAAATACTTATACTATTATTACCAAATGAGGAGATATATCTCACATTAGTTAGAAAGTGATGTTGATTTTAAAAGTTTACCATTATTACTAATTGATGCGTCCAAGATAATCTTCAGACACACTTGGCTTCTTCAACTGGATATCTGACTTTCAATATATACGTAATCACCAACCGTAATCACCTAGGCCCAACCCTGCAAACAAGAAAAAACAATGAACTAGGCAAGGGCACTCCCTGCAAAGGCCCTCCGGTGTGTGTATTAGCTTAACAATTAGCTGAGTAAGCAATTTGACAGAGTTTGGGCTAGTATTCAGAATCACGTACCTCCCTCCTTTGTTGAAGGGGTTTTTATAGCTGGTGCCGGAGTATAACTGCTCATTAAGTGTGGCGTACCTGGCGGGCATAGTAACTGCCACAGTAACTACCACGTCCATCATTACGGTTTCATCATGGTGATGGTGGCGAGTTTCTCGGAAGTAACTGCCCACATTCAAGACAACTGTTATATTAATACCCGAGCATGAAAAATCTTACTCGCTGCATACTTTTGCCTACTGGGTAAACCCCCAGCTCGCTATATCCTTGCCCGCTGGACGCTAAGCCCCCAGCTCGCGGTATGTTAATGGTCACTGCCCATTTCTCAGTGTAAATCTTGGAATGCTCGTGCTCTGCCCGTGACCGGTGGAAATGTGCCAGACACGTGACTTGTGTCTTGGGCCTATTGGGCCGGGCAGCTCAGTAGCCCCCTGCTCCTTGTCTAACGAGTATTTATGAGCGAGGAGAAGAACCTTGAATCCCCAGGCCAAATCGTTCTTGAAATGTAACCTTTCATGAATGCCTCGAGTTGTCCACGATCAGATTTATAAATGGATGCCAGCCCAAAGGGTTTTGAAGATACAAGCCGTCATCCGCCGCCATACGCACTCACCAGGGCTCGTTTCCCAACGAAACATTAAATGTTGCCTCGATTCCTGAGCCCTAATGATGAGAATCCCTTGGAGTAGCCCCAGACGATGATTTCACCCGATATAAAAGCTCAATCACCCCCACATTTCAAACTTTACCGATTCAAAACAACTTCAGAACCAGAAAAACTCCTCACTTCTGCAAACGAGGACAAAATCAGTGCCGAAACCATTTTTCTTCGTGCTCAAGCCACACAACCGAAGCCTTCAAGATCTTCAATCTTCTTTCTTCCATATCAACATGTATTTCTTCAATCATTATCAGTCTCTCTACAATTTCTGTCTATGTTTTCGCTGTTATTTCTTCCTTGATAAACCCTCATATTAGGGTTCAATGATGCCGTTCTGAATGACTTATGTTTCATCTGTTATATAATAGGGCTAAAACATCTGTCAAAAACTTAAGCTTTCAGAACCATTTTCCTCAATCCATCTCGTTCACCTACTTGTTACGAACCTATCCCACTCCACGTAGAGGAATCGAGGAATACCTGACCGGTGCCTCGTTCACCGGTCTTAAGATAGGTTCTTGTCATGGGTTTTACTTGATCTGTTCTTACCTAACTACCCGAGCAAGATTTAATATGTATTCCTCGATTCATGTTTCCTGTAGGATGTCCAGCGACGAAACCCACTCAGAAATTGAAGGCTATTGCTACGACCACGGAGCCTCCACTGAAACCGAGGAGAGCTCAGAATCCTCCAGTTTCGAACAGAGCGAGCAAGAAGAACTTTCCTTAGTCCGCCGAAGACGAAATTCCCAATACATTGCAGAAAACGCTGCAGATCCCCCCAATACAACAAGGGATGCAACGACCATAGACGGGTAGAACCTTCCCGAGGAGGATGAACAAGTTGAGGATAATCTTCCCAGCTCGAGCAATCCGCGAGTTGAACATCACATCGGCAAACAGACCATCTCCAACGTCTCCTCCTCACTCAAATGGGACGACTTGACCTGTGAGGATGACGTCGGTGCCTGGTTCTACTCCTTGGGTATGGACCCCAAGAATTACCGAATGAGAGCCTTTGATCTGAATATCGAGGAGAGAGGGCACAACTATCAACGGGATCGAATGGTATTCTACACCGACTTCTTCATTGTAAGACTTCGTCTTCCTTTAGATCCATTCATCGTAGAGTTTCTGAATATGACCAACTCCTTCCCCTGCGACCTGACCCTTACAACAGTGACTTTAAACTTTTGGTCCGTCACATGTAGGCTGCTCGGGTTTGAACCCGAGATGACTTTATTTAGGAAATTTTTCCTCTTTTCTTTAGACAAAAAATCTGGGCGCATTACAAGGCGCTCAAACCCTAATTACTTCAAACTTTTGAGTGACGGACCCAATAAAGTAGATTCCTGGGACGGAAAAGCCCTATTAGTTGAATCACGAGTAGGATGGCCATTTGCTCCTTACTTGCATGACTTTGGGCTCCCTGAATATGACAAGACCGCTTTCCGAACTGGTGAACGCCCAATAGCCAGGGCCTTCAGATCTTTGCTCGGAGTAAGGGATGGACGAGCTGGGCAAGATTGGGTACTCGACTGGCGGGTCCTTACGTCTGATTCAACTCTACTTCGTCTAGCTGGCATCATAAGTTGGCCGGTGGAGGGAGTCATGTTGATTATTGGAATATGCTTCTTGATAATTTAATTATCACCTTGCATATTCTATATATGTTGATTTGCTTGCCCCCATTACAAGTGAATCATCACAAGTGGCTAAAAAGGTCTGCGTACCGGTTAGTGTGGCAACTTGTATGATTTCACATAGGTCTTAGATTAGGTATGACCTGATCTAGTCCTACCTTCCTATATGATGATCAAAAGCAAAAGACTTCGAATGCACTCAAGACCTTGGGAAGACCTGCGGCTATGTCAACAACCTTCAAGTGATAACAGATCGAAGACTCTTAAGAGTCATCACCGCAGACATGCTACAAGTTATAATGCTTTCACCCAGACATCGCCTCTCGAATCGGAAGATTTGTTTCCACTGGCTCGAAGCATTCCACCAGCAGACTTTAGAATATGCACGTGCTACAGGGAAAAGTCGAGAAGTCGCAAATCAAGATAAATATGTCCGTGCCTCATAAAGCCTGACATACTCAAAGCTGCAAGACTTTCTCTCACTCAAGTAGTCTGTTAAAGTCAAAAAGCAATTACTTTATTGAACAGACCACCTGACAGTGCAACAGACATCAGACCTACTCTTTAGAGATTTTTCAACCTAGTCTGATAGACAACGAGTTCCAAGATCTACATGACTAAATCTCCGCTCCAAACAAGTCAAAGATCTTTTGGACAAAGATCTATATCCGATAGTCTTCAACCACTACATCTCCAACGGATAGAAATCTTCTAGTCCTCATCTCTCAACGATCATATTGATTCTCGCCTATATAAACCCTCTCTCTTGCTTAAAAAATAAGTGTGTGCGTCAAAGGAAGTAAGACGCAGTGACAGTGTAAGCTACATCTAAGATCATCAAACGATACATTGTGAGCAACGAGTAACTCAATCTACTCAAGAGCTTCATAGAAAAGAAATCTTCAAAGAAATCGTCTTCACCAACGTATCTCTGATTTCTACAACAGATTGCAGTGAACTCATCCAGCTCTTAGCAAGACACCTTCAGTGGATTGCTAAGAAGAAAAGCTTTGAAAAGAGGAGAGAATGATCAGAAAATTCAATAGGCAGAGATCAAGATCTGAAGATTGATGTTAGACAATGTCTGAAGAAAATGAAGAGCTGTCTGTAGATATTGCATTCATATCTTCATATTTGTATTCCAATACATATGTTGTTGATTGTGCAATTATCAATCATCATGGGAGGATGAGTGCTTTTGCACTTAATCGTTCAGATATTTTTATATCTGAACGACCTTGAAAATCCTCTTCTCATAATAGTTTATGGGTTTTGTCTCCTAATGTCCTTTGCAAGTTAATGATCCTTGAATGGATAATTAAGTAAGGATTGAGACTTAGGAAGACAAAACCAGAAACTGTACATAGATTATTTAGACTGGTGTAATATGTAATTTATCTTTGAATAAATTCATATGTTCTTACTAATGCTTTATCTTTCAGTCCTTAAGTATCTATGAGGTTTTTATAAATGATTTATCTTTAGAAAAACCATTCTCTACTTGATCTCCTAAACCTGCATTTAAAAGAAGAAATAAGTGTGTTGTTGTTCTGAACATATATTCGTGTACATCCACTTCTGACTTCTCCAAATCATAGCCTCTTAACCTTCCGCTATACAAATCTTTTATTAGGCTTTTGATTTGAATAAACAATTTATCGGCAAAGTTGTTACTTCTGCCTTGAGTAAAGTCTACCGATAGCCTCTATCGGCAGACATACTCAACATGGTAAATTCTAACTGCCACCCAAACTACGCTTTTTGTATATCCAAAAGAAATTTTTTTAAACTTGGCACTATAGGCTATTCACCCCCCCCTCTAGCCTATTTGAGCATTATTGTGGACCAACAAGTCGAGCCCCGAGTTACCATTGAAAATGAACAACCGCATCCCTATTGGGGAAAATGTCACAGAGGGAAATTTCCCAGTGAGTGTCCTAACTGTGTGCGAGCTGGAACCAATTGCACACCGACCTTCTCGATTACCGGTCTATCTTTAAAACTTTGTACTTGATTTACAACTCGTGCACCCATTGTTTGCTTACAGTTTCCCTTGTTTTTGCTCCATATACTTGCAGACATGAGGCAGTTAACCGATGTAAGCAAATTCCTTCAAGCTGCAAAGAAAGGAGCGAGCAGCAGGAACAAAGAACGAAGTACTCAAACTCCTGCCAGTCTACCTACTATTCCTGCTGCTACGACTGGGCGAGGTACAAAGCGGAATCAACCAGAGCCCAGCCAAACTATCACACCTGCAGCCATAGTGCCTTCTAACCAGACAGCTGAACCCATCACTCTGAGCACCCACCCTGCTACCAGTGCAGCAACTCTGAGTAAAAGTCCCCCTAAAGAAAAAAGGAGCAAACACCGAGCAGAGAAAACCGTGCTGGGAGATGCCAGCCCGCCAACTCCCTCATGGCATAAAGACAACTTCTTCATGCCCGAGGATCGAGAAAAAGTTGGAGCCCTTATCGCCGAGCTAGTCAACGTGCCCGACCTGGATAAAATCAACATCTACAAACGCAGTGGGTATCCTGCTACTGTGGGGCTGGGCCTGGTTAGACGGCTACGACATGGTGGGGTTCGGAAGAGAAGTGCAGAGCACTCAAGCTCGGTACTGGTTGGCGAAGTAGGAATGTGCCTGACTGAGGTAACTATCCTTTCTAATCTCGTAATCCGTTTCTTTTTAATATGCCATAAATATTGATTATGTCTTGATTTTGCAGATAGCCACCAAAACTGAGCTGATATACGACCGACTTATTGACAGCGTCAACTCAAATGCTGCATTGGTGAAGGACAAGAACCAGTTGGAAGAGACTGTCAACTCTCTTCGCGCCGAGCTTAAAGCGAGCGAAGAGACACTCACTGCTAAAGTGACTGAACTCTCCAAAGTCGAAGAAGAAAAGAAAACCTTGGAATCCCACCTGGATTTTTCTAAAAAATCCGAAGAGGCGGCCTTGAAAAACATTTCCTTGGTCAGGAAAGAGCTCCGAGCTACCCAGACACAGCTGGAATAGGCCAAGGCCGCTGTTGTCGAGCAGGAGAGGAAGCTAAGGGAAGTTCTAGCTCGCCCCAACGAAGAGCAAAAACAGGCCGTTATTGACAACTACACAAATTCTGCCGACTTTGCAACTTGCGTCGAGAATGAGGCCTACCCTTTCTTCCTCCAAGGGGTGAACCACGTGCTAAGACAGATAGCCTGCAGCGGCCTGGAGATCCGACCAGAGCTACTCTCCGAATGGGGCACCAATCCACCGTTTTACTCCTCTGCCCGTCCTGGCCACGCTTTGGTTCCATATACTGAGGACGAGCTGGAGTCTCTCGCCGAAACTGATGCTCAAAAAAGACTGTCTCCCTGGACCCCCCCTCCAGCTGCCCAAGTCACAGTGAGTTAGATGATGACACAGATTTGGATGGCCCAGGCTCAGGAGACAGAAACTATAGCTGCCCAAACCGAGGAAGATTGAGATGTGGTCATCATTGAAGCCGCTCCCGAGGAGACAACAACCACCAATCAAGCTGCCTCTTCAACTATTCCCCCCAATGCTTGAAAACTTTTCTGGCCTGTGAGCCACACTTGAAAACACTTGCAAACTTTATTCCTCTGGTCGTTAAACAATCTATTTCTTTGATATTGTAATATTATTACTTCCGCTTTTGACATCATTGCTCATATTTTGTTTGCTTGTGTTCTCATAGATTCCTCAACTGTTTTAAAAACAACTCATCTTTTAAATCGAACAAGCTTATTCCAAGCTTGATGAAATAAAAAATGTAAAGCCTTTTGAACCCCTTCACCCGGGCTAGGATAACCCGTACTTAACTTAATAGTAATAAAAAATGCCTCGAACACCAACCCTTCTTCACGAGCAGAGGAAATCCCGTGCTCGTGAAAAAAAGAATAATCGAGATGATAATGATCAAAGCAACTAGCTCGAACACCAACCCTTCTTTACGAGCAAAGACAATCATGTGCTCGTGAAAAAGAGAATAATCGAGTTTGCACTAAACGCTGTAAACGAGATAATCAAAAAATGAAAACCACTGCACGCTTATTCATTTCACCTCGACTTACAAGATAGGAGACAAAGATAAACAGCTTGTACACCGTCAATCACCAATAGTATTTCTTCAAATGATCTGCATGCCATGGATGTTTCAGCTCGCTGCCATCCTCTGTTCTCAACATATAGGTTCCTTCCTTAACAATTCTGACTATCTGAAAAGGACCTTCCCAATTAGGAGAAAACTTCCCCCATTCTGCTCGATGGCCTGTTGTTTCAATTTTACGGAGAACCCACTCGCCCACATCAAATGACCGACCACGAACTCTTTTATCATGGTGGGCCTTTGCTCGCTGTTTGTAATTAGTCATTATCATTTTGGACTCTAACCGTTTTTCCTCTAACAAATCAAGATCAGTTGCTCGAGCTATAATGTTAGATTCTACATCATAGTGAGATACTCTATGATTGGGCAAGTACATCTCCACCGGTGCCATGGCCTCAGATCCATAAGCCAGAGAGAAAGCTATTTCACCCGTGGGCCCTCTGATCGTTGTCCTAACCACCCACAGAGCTGATGGCAACTCGTCCACCTATCTTCCTGCCTTATCTTCAAGATTTCGCTTAAGAACATGCATGACTTGCTTATTAGCGGCCTCAGCTTGACCGTTACCCATAGGATATGCAACCGATGACTGCCAATGTTTCACACGCATCTGCTCGCACGCCTTTGTGAATTTCTTCGAAAATTGAGTCCCATGATCAGAGACTATTGCCCGGGGCACCCCAAAACGACACCATATATGCTCGTGCACGAAATCGATCACATTGACTTCACTTATAGTTGCTAAAGGTTTAGCCTCTACCCATTTAGTAAAGTAATCGACAGCCACCACCGCGTACTTGAACTTCGAGCGAGCCTAGGGAAAAGGACCTATGAGGTCTATACCCCACATATCAAACGACCAAAATGCCACCACAGGAGTTTGCTCGGTAGAAGGTAACCGAGGTATATCGGCGTAACGCTGACACTTGTCACATCGCCGAACATACATTTCTGCATCTCGTCTCAAGGTGATCCAGTAAAACCTTGCAGCCAAAACTTTTTCTGCCAAAGACCGTTGCCTTGGATGCCCTCCACATTTTCCTTTGTGGATTTCTCCCAAAATACCCTGAGTCATCTCTGGTCGCACGCACCTGAGCAAGGGTCTAGTGTACAACCGTTGGTAAAGTACCTTGTCCAGAATAACATACCGGCAAGCGCGCTTCTGAATAGTCCGAGCTTCCGACTTATCCTCAAACAAGGTTCCTTGTTCGATATAATCCTTCAAATCATCTATCCAACATCTTGCGGCAGGCTCAATGTCCATGATCACCTCCTTTTCTATCACCGGGACGTCCAAGTATTCAATCATAACCCACGGGTGTAGAGACTGGATTTCGTCCTCGGCCATCTTGGACAAGTAATCTGCACACATATTATCCTCGCGACCAATTCGCACCAGCTCCCAGTAGTCAAAATCCTTCAAAACTTCCTTTACCATGGCACAGTAGTGAACTAAAACCGGATGATGGTCAGCGTAATCACCCTTTACTTGATTCACAACCAGTTGTGAATCACAGTAAATTACTACTTCGCGCACTCCAACATCTTGCGTGAGCTCCAGCCCCGCGATCAAAGCCTCATACTCTGCTTGGTTGTTTGATGCTGGAAATTTGAAACGCAAAGCCTTTTCGAACTCCACATCCTGCTCGGGTGGAACTAACACCAGGCCTGCTCCACTTCCAAACCTACTGGCTGAACCATCCATGTGTAACTCCCAGCAATAATCTGGTCGGGGCCTTTGAATTGGCACAGTTGTTGATGCAGTCTTCGCAGAGACATCCTCCTCGCATGAATCCTTGAAACTAGTCTCGGCCACAAAGTCCGCCAAGGCTTGTGCCTTAATTGCTCGCCGAGGTTGATAATCAATTTCAAACTCAGTCAATTCAATCGACCAGGTAAGCAAATGACCAGAGGAATCCGACTTATGTAAAATCTTTCTAAGAGGTGTGTCCATGTACACAATGATGAGGTGTGCTAAAAAATAAGCTCGAAGTTTCCGAGCAGCAACAACAAGCGAATAAGGCTAACTTTTCTGCATTAAAATAACGTCCCTTCACCGCGGTGAGGGCCTTGGAAACATAATATACATGCTTTTGTAAATTACATTCTTCCCTAACTAACACATCGGCTACAGCCTACTCTGTGGCCGCTAAATACACAAACAACTTCTCACCAAAGACCGGGCTGCTTAACAAAGGAGGTTGCCCAAGATACTCCACCAGCTGCTCAAAAACCTTTTGACATTCCTCTGTCCACTCAAATCCTTTGTTTCCATGAATAACTTTGAAGAATGGCAGGCACCTTTCCGCTGACTTGAAAATGAAACGACCAAGGGCTATAACTCGACCGTTGAGTTTCTGAACATCCTTAATACAACGAGGAGGCTTTATAGTAACCAATGCCTTAATTTTTTCTGGATTGACCTCTATACCCCTTTCAGTGACCATGAACCCCAAGAACTTGCCCGCCTTCACCCCGAACACACACTTGCTCGGGTTAAGCTTCATATTATTTTTCCTGAGGTTGTCAAAAGTTTCTCCTAAATCAACAGTGTGATCATGCCCTTTGGTCTTCACCACCATATCATCAATATAAGCCCCCACGTTTCTGCCGATCTGCGAGCTGAAGACCTTATTCACCATCCGTTGATAAGTGGCCCCCGCATTCTTCAAGCCAAATGGCATCATCTTATAGCAGTAAAGCCCCCCAGCTGCTCGGAAAGCTGTCAAGACCTTATCCTTCTCGTTCATCTTTACTTGATGATACCCGGAATATGCATCAATGAAACTTAGGAGCACGAAACCCGCTATAGCATCCACCAACTTATCAATGTGAGCAAGAGGATAGCAATCCTTTGGACAAGCTTTATTCAGGTCAGTGAAGTCTACACACATTCTCCACTTGCCATTAGACTTTTTGACCATAACAACATTAGCCAACCAGGTTGGATAATGTATTTCCTCAATGATATCAGCACTAAGCAGTTTCTCCACCTCTTCCTTGATAGCTTGGTCCTTTTCGGCAGAATAGACTCTAGGCCGCTGTTGAATTGGCCTGAAAGCTGGATCCACATTGAGACAATGGACAACTACATCCGCACTCACCCCTTGCATATCCTCTGGTCTCCATGCGAACACATCCAGGCTGTCTTGAAACTGCCTGATCAGATTAACTCAAGCCTCGGCCGTCAATGCCTTGCCAATTTTTATCTTCTGCTCGGGGTAAGCAAAATTGATAACCACTTCTTCAAGCTCGTCCTGAGCTGTAAACTTCGGTTCATCTCGCATTTGGAGTGTATCACACCCCACTTCCTCTTCTTCCTCAGCCCGAGTTTCAACTGCATCGAGCTGATCCAACTCCATGTCCGTCACTTGCTCGGCCTGTCCCCCGACCCCAATGTTGGCAAAGGACAAGTGGCTTCCTCGCAACCTTCCACAGCTGGTACCAATCCTGGGTCAACGCCCTGCTCGATTTGTCCCCCGACCCCAACGTCGGCAAAGGACAAGCATCCTCCTCGTGACCGCACTGCTCATCTTGAACCGAGCCCTCACCGACCACAACAATTGTTGATGGTCCCACAGTCACATGAGATTTTTCCTTGGTGCTAATGGTAATTTTCTGCTCACCATCCTCCAAGGTCAACTTTTGCTTCTTTCTCTGGCTATCCCGCACATACTCTAGCATTGCCCGGGGTTGACTCTTCAGTACCCCCACTCGTTGGTCGGTGTAGAACTTAGCCCGCTGGTGAGGAATTGAAGCGACCATCTGGAATTTGATCATGCTCGGCACCCCCAGAATAATATTGTAAGGGGATTTCAAGTCAATCACCATAATGGTGATTTTCTCAGCTCGTGTTCGGCTACCTTCCCCGATGAAGACCTCTAGCTCGACTGTTCTTTTTACGGGTACTTTATGATTGGTGAAGCCCTCCAATGTCCTCGCATAAGGCTTGAGGCGGTCACCAGTCAACTCTAAGCCTTGAAAACATGAGTAGTACATCACATCCCTGCAAGCTCCAGTATCTACCAAGATTCTGTGCACAACCCAACCATCAACTAAAGCAGAGACAATCAAGGAATGCTCCCCTGCCACACTACTCGCTAACTCACTGCGAGTAAATTGGATTGTCTCCTCCCCCGCTTGCAAATTGGTTGGGCGATCAACCACCTTTGACAAGGAATAGATCTACTTGCTAAGCTGAGTTGGAGTGGGCTCCTCATCCATTATAACATTTATTATCCCTCTGATCGGGGGTGCATCTTTTCGGGGAACGTTCCCCCTGTTCCCTCTATCTCTCTTGAACCGGTCTAACCGGCCTTCATTAATCAACTTCTGGATGGCCTTTTTAAGCGGCCAACCGTAATCACCTAGGCCCAACCCTGCAAACAAGCAAAAACAGTGAACTATGCAGGGGCACTCCCTGCAAAGGCCCTCCGGCGTGTGTATTAGCTTAACAATTAGCTAAGTAAGCAATTTGACAGAGCTTGGGCTAGTATACATAATCACGTACCTCCCTCCTTTGTTGAAGGGGTTTTTATAGCTGGTGCCGGATTATAATTGCTTATTAAGTGTGGCGTACCTGGCGGGCATAGTAACTGCCACAGTAACTACCATGTCCATCATAACGGTTTCATCATGGTGATGGTGGCGAGTTTCTCGGAAGTAACTGCCCACATTCAAGACAACTATTATATTAATACCCGAGCATGATAAATTCTGCTCGCTGCATACTTTTGCCTACTGGGTAAACCCCCAGCTCGCTACATCCTTGCCTGCTGGACGCTAAGCCCCAGCTCGCGGTATGTTAATGGTCGCTGACCATTTCTCAGTGTAAATCTTGGAATGCTCGTGCTCTGCCCGTGACCGGTGGAAATGTGCCAGACACGTGACTTGTGTCTTGGGCCTATTGGGCCGGGCAGCTCACCAATAGAAGAGAAATATTTCACATTGGTTAAAAAAAATTATATTTGTTTAAAAAGATTTTAGATGATGTATCTTACATTAGTTGCAAAGACATGTATCTCACATTATTTAGAAATGAGTATTGCTTATAAAAGTCGTAGATAAATGAATTTTTATGTTATTACCAATAGAAAACATGTATCTCATATTGTTTAGAAGGGGATGTTGGTTTAAAAGTCTTTAGATAAAAAAAACTACTATTATTACTAATAGAAGAGATGTATCCCACATTTGTTAGAAATTGGTGTTGATTTAAAAAATATCATTATTACCAATAGAAAATATATATACCACATGGTTAGAAAGTGATGTTTATTTTAAAAGTCATTAGATAAAAATTTTAAACTTTCATTATAAATAGAAATATAAAACAAATGTCCAAGATTGTTTAAATATGAATAATGATTTTAAAACTTTTAACAAAAAAAACTTTTACTATTATTATAAAATTAGATGTTAGTTTTAATTGTATTTAGATAAAATATTTTTACTATTATTACTAATAAAGAATGCATTTATTTCGCGTTAGTTAGAAAATTATGTTGATTTTAAAAGTATTTAGATAAAATAACTTTTCATATTAGTAACAATAGAAAAAATTAAATTATTACAAACAAAATGTATTATATTGTAAAAACAAAGCTTTAAATAACTAGATCTCGTATTATAATATTACTTTAGCATATTTAGATTTAGAAATGCCACTTGAGAAATCCATAAATTAACTTCATCTAAACCGTCCAAATCGCACCTCCAGTACAATATCCAACGAATAGTAGCGTCGCCACGTCATTAATTCGCGTCAAACACACCTAATCAATAAGATATTCCCTTTCCTCCCTATATAACACATCCACCCCCTTTCATTCCTCCGCCAACAAACCAAACCCTTCCCTTTCAACACTCTCTCTGTCTAAAAAATCGCACTCCCCTAATGGCGCCGAAGGCAGAGAAGAAGCCGGCGGAGAAGAAACCGTCGACCGCCGAGAAGAAGCCACCAAAGGCAGACAAGAACTTACCGAAGGAAAGCGCCGCCTCCGGCGACAAGAAGAAGAAGAAGATGAAGAGGAGTTCAGAGACGTACAAGATATACCTGTTCAAGGTATTGAAGCAGGTTCACCCCGATATCGGTATATCGAGCAAGGCAATGGGGATCATGAATAGTTTTATCAATGATATATTTGAGAAGCTTGCTCAGGAATCGTCGCGTCTTGCCCGGTACAATAAGAAGCCGACGATCACGTCTCGGGAGATCCAGACCGCGGTTAGGCTTGTCTTGCCTGGTGAGTTGGCGAAGCACGCGGTCTCGGAGGGGACTAAGGCTGTGACGAAATTTACTAGTTCTTAGATTTTAGAGATTGGATTGAATAAAATTTCGATTCAATTGTTGGTATTTTCTGATCAGGGATTGTGATTTGTCTCTTTTTAAAATGGGGATTAAAGTAATTGGTTATTGATTTTTGGAATTACATCGTGGAACTGATGTTTGGATTAAGTAATGCTAGTATTGGTTTTTACCCAAAATAGGTCTACCGATGATGGCAATACATGAACTCTCAATTGGGATTGGGAATGGGAATGCGAGGTCTGTCAGTTGAATTGTTATATTGAATGAGTTGTCTGGTCTGGGCCTTTGTGTTTGATTCATAGAGAGTAAGTAGATTAAAGCAGTTACTAGTTAGTGCTTTTGATCATCGTATTATTTTGTAGAAAGGATTGAGAATTCTGTGTCATAATTTGAATTTGTTGGTTAAGTTATTTGCGTGAACAACAGCACTAGTGATTCTTTTGCACCGGGATGTAATGGTAGCAAACTTTGTTTTGATCTAGTAAGATAGGTTTGCTGTTTTGGTATGATAAGTTTGCTGTTGGAGCAAAAACAAATGGTACTGCTAGTGCTTATAAACTTGTCTCTCGTCGGTGTGGTAAAAATGGTGTCTTGGAGCGTTCTTTTCTAGTAGCAAGTAAATAAGATAGGTTTGTTGACTTTGAAGGATGTTTCACTTCCAAATTACATCTCGATTGTTCTCCAATCATCGATTCTTTGAAGTGCGGCACAATGTAGCCTAGGTTGTTTTTTTTGGTATGATGATTGGAATCAACCAAGTACCTCAACTCAAGATCTTTATTTGAGTGTCCTTGTCGTCTCTCCATCCATTAGGATCATGTAGTCTAGTTTGTTACTTTCTATGTTTACTATTTCTTTCACTAGTCAATTGTCTACAAAAAAACATCAGCGCCATTTAGACATAAGTAATGGAAGTTAAAACTACAGTATTTACTTTTAAGTTACAAATGACTCTTTTTCTGGAACAAGTACAAGTACAACATAGTGTTATATCAAAAAATTACAAACATGTAAAAATGCCATAAAAAATTTATGCTTAGTGGTTTGTATTTTCATAAATCCAATAGTGAACTAGTGTGAGCCTCAATGCCCCATTGAGAGAAAGAAACAAAAGCAATTATAGAAGAGGAAATTACATATTCCAAAGCTCCTGCCCTGCAGTTAGGAATGAGTTTTAGAGAACTCATTCTGCATAATGACATTGAATAGCTCTTTCAAGTCTTGTGTTATCAAGGCAAGGAAAATCGTTAAGGGTTCAAAGCTTGCGGTTAGACATGTTGGGAGAGGAAAAACATATAAACATGTCCGCATAGGTGGCAAACCTGTTATCACCAGCTCATTTTGTACTAGTTTAATTGGGGGTAAAAAAACAACTAGTTTTTGGCATTCTCTAGTTGGACAGCGGCAATACCTCTACGTTTTCTTAGTTGGCCAATGTTGAGATTTCGACTTTCAAGGAGATTGGCCTGCCAAAGTTATGCTTCTTCCCCTTTCTTATACATATACTGTATTATCTTCACCACTGTTTGTGCTATTTTGAGTTCATTCCATAATGGAACTTAACAAAAGAAACGAGACTATTCTACGTAGCCAATTCATATTCTACTGCAATTGCAAAGCAACTCATATTGACTCACTAGAACTTTCCATCTTCCTGTGTTTGGTGCTTTTAATCTAAACTCGCACAATGTCACCTAGCTCAGAACCGACTGGAAAAAGAAAAAAGGGTGGGGGGGGGTTGGCCATGGAGGAAAATGAATTCTAGGAGGTAATTGCTGGCAGCAGTTAAACTTGGGGTTTTCAAAACCCACTATTCAGCATCAGCGACATTTTGATCTGACAGAGGCATAGAAGAAACGTCGTGTCAGAATTGAGCCCCCAAAAAAAACAAATAAACAAATAAACAACCATTGGAACATCTCAGCAGAGAACCGCCCAGGAACCAGAAGAAAGGACTGATCTTTGACAAAAAATGCTAATATGATAAATTTTCAGGGTCTACAGGAATGGTTGGTAGCAAACAAGAAAAATGAAACACACAACACCATATGTACTTGCAAAATAGATGCCAAGCAAGTATTTAAGCATCTTGAAAATCTTGATAGGGGAATAAAGAAAAGAAAGCAGTAAGCTGGTTTAACAAATAAATTGCCAGGAATTCCAGATCATACATCAAAAGCCTGCATTCTTCTAAGTATTATATTATTCCCCTTGCATTGAGATTGGAAATAGAAACTTCAAAAGAGGTATTGTTCAAACTCGAACCTATGCTTGGAGAAGTTCTCCAGAGGATTTTTTACCCACTAAAAGCCAATCTTTGCAGAATGACTGGAAACACGAAATTTGTGCACGCCTCTCTCCAAACAGTCGGACCTTTGTGATTTCATCAACAAATCCTCTCAGAACCTGTCAACCAGAACAAGAAAACATATTAAATCAACCATGCAATGAGAAATATGCCAAAAGTGCAAAGCACGACAAAAGCCCCTACAACGAGCTCGAAAACTCACATGGAACTTGAACACACACACGCACAAATAAAAATTCTATTGAAACATAAGTGTGACCTCAATACTGAGTGAAAGAAATGAAAGCCAATTATTATAGAGGAAATAGCAGTGCCATATTTATAATTGTATAACAAATAAAAATATTTAAGCTCAGTGGTTGGTGCATTCATTAATTCAATGGCAATGTAAGTGTGAGCCTCAGGCCCTCAGTACCCATTGAAATAAAAGAAATGAAAGTTGAAAGCCAAAGCCAACAATAACAGAGGAACTTGCTAGTGCCAAACTAACCTTCTCATGATTTCAATGCTTAAAGCACACGGGATTATTCTCATCCAGTTGGAGCCAATCTAAAGCCCTTTTGGTGGTGGAGGGGGTTAGAGTGAGGTAGCAAATGAAGTCATTCTAACAGGTGATAATTTGAGGAAAAGGGGTCTGATGTTAACCAATTGGTGTTATTTATGTAAGGGGAATGAAGAGAGCGTAAAAACCATCAGATGCTCCATTGTCTGGTGGCAGGGGAATTATGGTACATGCTTTTTGGGCTGTTCAACATATATTGGGTGTTGCCAAACTCTATCAAGGATCTCTTTTGGGTTGGTCTTATTTTGGGAGGAGAAAGAGCAGGACTAGAATATGGGAAGTTGCACCGTCGGGTGTATGTTGGATGATTTCGAAAGAAAGAAAGAAATCGGAGGGCATTCGATAATGATGAGAGATCTATGGCTGATTTGAGAAAAGCGTTGCTCTGGTATATGTTACAGGGGAGTGCAGGGGCAGATCATATTTTTGTTCATCATTATAATACTTGGGTAGATTTTGTGAATAATTTCATATTGGCTAGCAGGTGTATTTTGAGTAGTGTATACTTCTAGTGTACAAGGACGCGTCACTTGGTTTGATGTTTTTTCATATTAATATATACTTTACCTTTACCA
Organism: Codonopsis lanceolata; assembly: GCA_013146195.2. Classification (NCBI taxonomy): domain Eukaryota; kingdom Viridiplantae; phylum Streptophyta; class Magnoliopsida; order Asterales; family Campanulaceae; genus Codonopsis; species Codonopsis lanceolata. Next base: position 107,987,977 of record CM028381.1, on the reverse strand, counting down.
AAAAAAAATTTGTGCACAATCACTAATAAAAAACATGAAAAAACCCTAGTTCACAGACGTGTTTTTCCAATCATAAACCCCAGAACATGATAATAAATGGTGGCCATGACTTCAGGTAACTTGAGGGTTGATCCCATATTATAGATTGCTATCCACGACTACACCAAAATACAAAATGGGCAGGAAATCTTACAATGATTATGAAATCCAAGAAAGGGATGCTCATAGCCTTGTATGACAGCTATCACTTGATGTTCAAAGGTATCTCCTACTACCCAAGTGAAAAGTGTATGCATATGATGCACCTAAGAACAATTACATTGACATGCTCAGATGTAGATGTGTCATATGAGAGACACAATGTATATGAAAACACCAAACACCTAAAAACATTTCATTTTAGCTATATAGTTCTCTCTGACAAATTATTTGCATAACACAAAGTACAGACAGTGATAACTGATAACTAATCAACATTTAATTTACACTCTAACACCCTCTATAATCATATGATGAACCATAAAAACAAATAATGTTATCTTTCTTGACATACGAAAATCCACAAGTCTAAGATTTTTTTTTTTGACAAGTAAAGATTGTATTAATAATACGACCCCTTTAATGTCCATGCACATAATTAAAGTACTACAAAGTGGACAATGTAATTTAGTATTAATTATCCTTGTATATACTAAACAAAAATTACATTTCTAAAGAAGTATCCACCATATCCACAAAAGGGGTGCAGTCATTCAAAGACGTATCCGAGCACCACAATCGAAGAAGCTGAAAAACATTCAAAGGCTCTTTGGTTCCTCTCCTTCCAAATACTCCACCAAATTGCCAACAAAGCACTGTTCCAAACCACATTCCTTCTCCTTTTATACAAAGACCATCCACGAAGAAGCCCTAATACTGATCCTGGTATAACCCAAGAAATTCCAGCTAGGAGGAAGAAATAACTCCATAACTCTCTCGCTACAGAGCAGTGCAGCAAAAGGTGATTGGTTGTCTCCTCAAGTCTAAGAATTGCGCAAGCAAACGTGGTTTAGTCCCAGGGTAAGCTATATTCTATACAAGTCTAAGAACTGCAGGGATAAACATGGTGTAGTCCACGGTAAAAACTACTCCCTCTGTTCCGGAAAAAGAGTCCACTTTCAAAAGATTATGTTTATTATCTCCATAACATTTCAACTTTACCCCCACATTTGCTATTAACATATTGATTATTCAAGCACTTTTGCAATTATGACCAACTTTAATTCTAGTTATATATCCCTTAATAATTAAACTTTTCAAACATGGACTTTTCGAGTGGAACGGAGGGAGTAAAAGTTAACATTTCCAAACTAGTCAAGTGTATGATAAACAATCCAAAGGTTTGATAACTATCTAAAGTTCGGCAGGGGCCCTTAGGTCCCTAAAGAAAGGTATTACTTGTGAAGACAGTTCTATGCTGCAAAAGCAGCTGTTGGTTCTGGCTTCTGCCCTTGTTATTTGTTCCCCAGTGGTGGGGGAGGGGGGAGATGACCAGGGGCAAACGGAAAATGCTACAATTATAGGGTCAACAGACTGTATGTATGAACTGAACAGTAAGGTGATGCAATTAATGTTTCGGAAAATCGGAACAAGTCTTCCAAAATACTTTTCACACCGACACATTACCAACATAACTAAGTCAGAAATTTCATATAAACACTCTTCTTCTTTAAAAATCTCAAATAACATCAGTTTCTCAAATATCTTCTTCATATCGCCAAACAATAGGCACATTCCATCAAGGGTTCTCAAGCCACTACAATCCAATCGATTTTAAAGGACCAAAATAACAAATAAGAAGTAAAACAAACACAACATGCCCAACACATACACCAGACGAGTGTGTGAATGAATAGAGTTTTAAATCCATGAAACGGGAAAGCTCAATCGAACCTTTGTGATCCCGCATTCAGGTTTCGATGAAGAACTCGCCCCTTATCCGAATCAACAGACTCGATCAACTCTTTCAAACCCGAATTCCCGACTTTTTCCTCCTTCTCTTCGACGACATCCTGCTTAACAACCTCCTTCCTCATTTTCATCTTCATCCTCTCGAAATAATTCCCATAGATATACTCAGGCGTATAACCATTCTCCTCATCGAACAACATGATATGTCCATGCCATTCCCAAACCCGATAATCCGACCCGCTCTCCTCATGATACCCGACACAAATATGGTGTTCCCCAATCGAAACAGCCTGACCAGAATTAGGTTTTAGGGTTTCGATTTTCCCACCAAGGATTGTTCGAATAATCTCTTTCTCGAGCTTCGATTCCTCTTTCGCGAGCTGGGTTTTGCTACTGTTGCTTTCATCGCCGTCGTCTTCATCATCGGTGTCGGAGAGGTTGCTCATGGTGTCGAGGAGGAGGTCTTCTAGGGTTTGGTTGAGGAAGGGTGGGGAGTGGAGCGGGTTTGGGGGCCGGATTTGGAGTCTGCCCATTAGGGTTTGAAGGAGAAGGTTGTCGAAGTTGGGGGTGGAGTTGTAGGAACTCATTGATGGGTTTTAGAGAGAGAAAATTGTTAAGGATAGAAATGGAGGAGGAGAGTGGAATTTTAGGGGAGAAGGGTTTATGTTTGTCAGCACAAACCAGATAGTGATGCACTGATGTTCTTAAGTCTTGCGATTTGGGTGACTTGAGGGTGCGTCAAGGTTTATATGCTACTTGATTAAAATGGTTACACGTGAAGAAGTTGTTCTAAGGTTTAAATGCTTTATATCCTTTGAAATTTGAATAATGTATTGTTGGTCCTCACAAGTTTGAAAATTTTAATGTACACTAAGAGTATGTATAATGGGGGAGAAAATGTTACTCCCCCAAGCTATGTAAATCATTAAAAATAAATAAATAAATATTTTTAACCTACTCTAAGCTAGTCAATAAAAAAAACACCTTATAATGGTGACACAAATCTCAATAACTTTATATCTCCATTATCCTTATCTCAATTATTTAGATAAAAATATAGAAAATTGAGTTGGTATCCAAATTCAACAAACCAAGTCTCTATTTATAGATAAAAATGTGTAGATATTTTTAAAAAAATATTGAAAAAATAATAATTTTGAGGTGAAAAATAGGCTAAAATGAGATAAAAAAGAAAATTTTGTCCGACCAGCCATAATCCGCCACGTGGAAAGGTGGCTGGAAGGAAGATGTCAGGCTCTTTTATCTCCCAAGCTTTTCTTCTCCTTACCATTTTGAAAGGCTTTGCTATTCTTGGATTGGGTAGCCTCCAAAGCTATCCATACACCTTTTTTTCTAATTTGGCTACTATTTGCTCTCCTCAATGTATAGGAAAATCCTTTCAATGCTCCCAAATGACCCCCCATTGTACCTGGTCTAAGAGCATCCACACTTATATACCTTTTAAAAGTTTTATCCAGCATGCCACGTTATTAACTTATAAACACTTTCATTTTAAACATATTTTCTACATTCACATAAATCTTTAAAAACTTTATAACATGAACCCACAACTAAATATAAACCTTTTTACCCTCCACTTTATTGGTATAAACCTTTACAAATTGTTAAAAACCTTATTGAGACTTTCTACCTATTGCAAAAAGCTTTTATTGGTATGCAAAAGGTTTATACCTATTGCAAAAAGTTTTTACTCCCTCCACTACACATGCCCTAACTAGAAGTCTAGAATACCAAGACTTGAGAACATCATGGTTTGGTCATAGGTCAGCATAACCCAACAATAGATTCAAATTAAAAAGTCATTCTATTTCTATTCCATTCTATGCGGACTTTAACACTATTTTCCATTGATCGAAGAATTTTCAGTTAGTAGATGTTGTAGTACACCAAGGTGTCAGTTGAAGATAGATCATACTCAAAGCCTCAAAGGGGCACATAATAGAAACCAAAGTTATAAAATTTGTACCACCGGTAAAGTTGGACATAATTTCAAAAAAACTAGTTATCCACTAATCAATGACGTTAACATTAAGTGTTTATATACAAATTCGTACTTGTACATGTTTGGCGATTGGAGTGAAATGGGTATTGATCTGTGATACTTACTGTTTCGTGTTTACCTCCAGCAATTTTTTAGTAATTCTTGCAATTAGTTGACAACATTTACAACACTTCATAAATTTTTCTTTTTCTTGAATTTTCCAATTTGAATTCTTAAAAAAGAATCCTGAAAAAAAAATCAAGAATAACATTTAAAATTAGTTCACAAATTTCATTAAATAATAAATTGTATATTTTTTACAACATTAGAATCAATACTCAATAACTGTCAAAATAGCTTCATAATTGTGTGAAACATGCACCAAAGGAGCTTCATAATTGGCACTATTTAATTTAAAATTTCAACATTTATTTTATTAATGCAAATAAACATTAGATATTGTTAAATTAAGAAATTTTGTTTCCGCTTAAACATGAATTTTGTCAGTTACAACCCGGAATGGACTAAACTAGGTTAAAATTTTGTCGGAAATGAAATAAGGTCCGATTCGCAACAATTTTTGGACAAAATGGTTCAAATTTTGTAACTATGGTAAAAACATGTCTCTTTACCTCGAAACCTTTTCCAATGGCAAAGCCAAACAATCAATATTTGCATTATGTCCATTACATCACTAGAGCTGTAAAAATGAGTTGGTTCCGTATGGCTAGCTCGCCTAGCCACCTAAAAAAAATAGGTTGGATTGAAAAAATATGAACCCACTAGGAGGTGGGTCAAATGGGTTGAACCCGCGACGGGTTGGCTCGCTATATATTAAATGCAAATAACACATGCCATAAGTTTGAAACTATGACTTTAAATATTTTTTCACTCAAAATGTGATATTAGTAAATGATTTTGAATACGTTAAAAAGTGACACTTACAACAACAATAGATGTCAAAATCAGGTAGATCAACCACAATATTTACTGGAAAAAATTATAAGAACACACAAAAATGATAGAATTATAATTATAGTAGATATGTAATATCTTCCGTAGTTAGTATTGATATGTTTATATTTGTATAGTGATAAGTAAGGAAGGTAGATTTCCTAATCATAAGAGGAGAATATATTAGATCGTAAATTATAGGACTAACTTTGTATATATACCTTTAACGGATGAATGAAAGGGTCGAGGGCCATATTCCTTTATGGTATCAGAGCGCTATTCCGCCTCCCTCATTTCTTTCTTCTCTTTCTTTCCTATGACTTCCTTCTTCCTGGTTCTTCATGGCTCCTCAACCACCCCTACATCCGGCGTTCACGGTTGGGAACATCAAGAATTGGATTCCACTTATTCTTGAACAAGAGACGGGGAAGTATGTGACATGGGCGGAATTGTTTCGGATCCATTGCCAAGTATTCGAGGTAATTGATCACATCATTCCTCCGGATGCCAAAGATGTTATAACAACGTCTGATCAGACGCTATGGAAGAGATTGGACTCCCTAGTTCTTCAATGGATCTATGGGACCATCTCCGTTGACTTGTTGCAGACGATTATTGAACTAGGATCGATTGCACATAAGATATGGGAACGTCTCGAGGGGATTTTCCGAGACAACAAACACTCACGTGCTGTCCAACTTGAGAACCAATTTTCTCAAGTAATTTTGGATGATTTTCCGAGGGTGTCTGCATACTGCAAGGAATTGAAGATTCTTGGCGCAATGATAATGTTGATGCAATTGAGGCAATTGAATATGGCTCTGAGCCATTACCTAGTTTCATGATGTCCGCTCGAAGCTTGTTATGGAGGAATCGCTGGAGCATGCTTTGATTGCGGCGATGGAGTTGACACATGGTGGTGGTCAAACTCGAAATACCGTGTCTAGGCGGTGGGCAAACTAATGGGCACGGACAGAGGAATACGAGTGGTGGTAGACAATCGAGGAATAATCACTCGGACGGGCGTTTGGATGGTGGTGGAATTACCCATGTGATAATCTTCTCCACCTTGCCCCTATCTTTTGGGATAAACAAGTTAATGTAATATACCCTTTTATCATACGTCATCATTCATAGAACAATTTTACCATTTTAATGATATTCAATTAATGTCCATAGTGATTTGTGTCCTTCATGCTCCTATCCTCCCGTAATAATGTTCTATTGAATTTGCTTTGTCCTCGTAATGCCATAAATATTACCTCTTATTTTTGGATGATTTCTAAAAATTTTTGTGGACGTTTCCGATTGGCAAGAAGTCTCAAGTTCCAGAAATATTCTTGTCTTTTAGTGCCTTTATTTCCACACAATTTGAGCGAATCATAAAATGTTTTCAATGTGACAACGGGCGGGAATTTGATAATGACCATTTTAAATATTTTTTCGAGTCAAGGGTATGAGTTTTCAATTGTCTTGTCTTTACACATCTTCCCAAAATGGAAAGGTTATGCAAAAAATTAGGACTATCAATAATCTTGTCCGTACCCTTCTTGCCCACTCCTCGGTGCCTTCCTCATTTTGGCATTATGCTTTGGCTATGGCAACGTACCTCCTCAATATCATCCCAAACAAAGGTCTTGGTCACTCCTCCCCTCTTCAAATCTTATATCGTCGTGATCCTTCTTATGATCATTTACGGGTTTTTGGATGTTTATGTTTTCCGTTGATTCCCTCGTCTACTAATTCATAAACTCCATACTCGTTCCAACCCATGTGTATTTTTGGGATATCCTCCACATCATAGGGGGTACAAGTGCTATGATCTCACCACTCGCAAAATTATAATTTCTCGCCATGTCATTTTTGATGAAAAAGTTTTACCGTTTTCTAAAAAGATTTTTCTTCGGAAAATAGAGATTATTCCTTCTTGGACCAGCCATTTCACCCCATGTTCCATGGCTGGGTGTCTCCTTCGGCCCAAGCAGTCAGCCCATTGGATAGGCCCATTCGTCCCCCTGGTGCCCCACTGGACTAGGTTACCAATCCTGTTGCTTCGGCCTCTTTTCCTACAGCCCATGCAAATGGGCCTCCTACCACCGGCCCATCTTCTCCTATTTCCAGCCGGCATGCCTCCTTGCAGCCCATTGGTAATTCGCCTCCATTGGTTCAGCCCACTGTTGTTCCGATTCCGGATGTGTCTGCTCCCATTAATTCTTCTAGGTCTATGACCACTCGTAGTATGAGTGGTATTGTGAAACCAAAGCGCCAGTTCAATCTCCTTGCCTCTATTTCTCCTTCCCCCATTCCGTCTAATCCTAAATTTGCGTTGTTCGACCCAAATTGGAAAGCAGCTATGGTCGATGAATTTGATGCTCTCATTAAAATATGACATGGGAGCTTGTACCCCGTCCTTCAGGTGTGAATGTTATTCGTTATATGTGGATTTTTTCTCATAAAAAGAATTCTGATGGATCTTTTGAGAGGCATAAAGCCCGTCTTGTAGGTGATGGTCGATCTCAACAAGTTGAAGTTGAATTGTAAGAGACTTTTAGTCCGATGGTCAAACCAGCCACTATTCGTACAGTTCTTAGTTTGGCACTGGCTAAATCATGGTCCATTCATCAGTTAGATATGAAGAATGCTTTCCTTCATGACAATCTTCATGAGACTGTATATATGCACCAATCGATGGGTTTCGTGATCAGAAACATCCTGATTATGCCTGCTTATTAAAGAAATCTCTGTATGGCCTCAAACAGGCGCCTAGGATGTGGTATAAGAGATTTGCAGATTTTGTTTTTACCATGGGGTTCATTCATAGCCGATCAGATCATTCCATGTTTGTGTATTCTAGGGGGAAGGATACAACTTATTTATTATTATATGTTGATGATATTATTCTTGTTACATCCTCTGATCAGCTCTGGGACTCTATGATGACTACTCTTGCAACTGAATTTGCTATGAAAGATCTCGGGTCGTTGAATTATTTTTTGGGTATTGCTGTTTCTCATGTGGATGGGGTTTATTTTTGTGTCAAAGCAAATATGTCGAGGACATTTTAAGCCGTGCGGGCATGCTTTCTTGCAAGCCCTCTTTAACACCAGTAGATACGAATGCCAAACTTTGTGGCTCAGCTGGGTCCCCTTATGAAGATCCCACATTTTTTCGAAGCTTGGCTGGTGCTTTGCAATATCTCACCTTTACCCGACTCAATATTAGCTATGCAGTTCAACAAGTTTGTTTACATATGCATGATCCACGGCAGGAACATATGGGTGCTCTCAAGCATATTCTAAGGTATATTCGCGACACTATTAATCTCGAGTTGCATCTCACAAGATCTTCTTGCACCTCTCTTACTGCTTACACTGATGTTGACTGGGCCGGTTGTCCGGATACTCGCCGGTCCACTTCTGGTTATTGCATTTTTTAGGGGATAATTTAATTTCTTGGTCGTCCAAACGACAACCGACCCTGTCTCGTTCTAGCGCCGAGGCAGAATATCGTGGTGTAGCTAATGCAATAGCCAAATCATGTTGGATTCAAAATTTACTTCTTGAACTTCAGGTACCTCTCTCGAAAGCTACTATGGTGTACTGCGATTATATTAGTGCTATATATTTATCTGGTAATCCCATTCATCACTAGCGTACCAAGCACATAGAATTGGATATCCTTTTTGTTCGAGAGAAGGTCGAAAGGGGCCAGGTGCGCGTTCTTCATGTTTCGTCCCGTTATCAGCTAGCAGAGATCTTCACAAAAGGACTTCCGCACGTACTTTTCAATGATTTTCGGGACAGTCTAAGCATTCGGCCTCCTCCCGCTTCGACTGGGGGTGTGATAGAATTATAATTATAGTAGATATGTAATATCTTTCGTAGTTAGTATTGATATGTTTATATTTGTATAGTGATAAGTAAGGAATGTAGATTTCCTAATCATAGGAGGAGAATATATTAGATCCTAATTTATAGGACTAACTTTGTATATATACCTTTAACTGATGAATGAAAGGGTCGAGGACCATATTCCTTTAAAAAAGAGTAATAATAAAAAGAGTTTTTTTTTCTAATTTTTTTCTAATTTTATACTATTAATATTAGAGAAAGTTGTTAAAAAACATCATTTAGAATATAATTGTAAAAAATATAATTTTTTAATGAATTGTGAGAAAAAGTTGTGGGTTGACCCGTCTAACCCACAAACCATGATGGGTTTAGCCGGGTTGACAATTTCCAAACCCGTCACATTCGTGGGTTGGCTCATTCCGTCAAATGACGGGTTATAGTGGGTTGCGGGTTGGCTCGCTCCACCAACCCACCTTGATAGCTCAGTTGCATGGCGTTTTAACCTTACTGCTACATGACTAATTGGTAACCGACCAAAATATGTTATAAAAACACCTTTTACATTGATGCATACCAATTTAAACCTCAAGTGAGATTTTGGAGGAAAAAATATACCCTTGTCATTATATATATATATATATATATATATATATATATATATATATATATATATTTGTAAATTATTTTTTTATTTTACTAACCTCTTATATTTTTATTTTCTTAACTCTGAAACTATTGTTTTTGTTTTTGTTACTATTTTTTATGTTTAAAGAGAGAAAAATGTTTAAACATGATTAAAATATAGGAAATAGTGGTGATGAGAGAAAATAGGGAGGAGACGGAAGAGAGAAAATAGAGAGAGGATAGGAGTGATAAAAAGTAAAATGATAACTCAAAAGTCAATAATTTAAAAGTGAGATTTTTGAGGGAAAGTCCGAAAGTGTACCCTTGTCATTATATATATATATATATATATATATATATATATATATATATATATATATATATATATATATATATATATATATATATATATATTTGTTGATTCTGTAACTTTTATTTTAATAGTGACGTGTTCCATAAATTATTTTTTATTTTACTAACCTCTTATATTTTTTTATTTTCTTAACTTCGGAACTATTATTTTTGTTTTAGTTACTATTTTTTATGTTTAAAGAGAGAAAAAATGTTTAAACATAATTAAAATAGAGGAAATGGTGGTGATGAGAGAAAATAGAGAGGAGGCGGGAGAGAGAAAGAGAAAGAGAGAAAATAGAGAGAGGATAAAAGTGAGAAAAAGTAAAATGATAACTCAAAAGTCAATAATTTAAAAGTGAGATTTTGGAGGGAAAGTGTACCCTTGCCATCTATATATATATATATAGCTCAGGTTTCTGCTCTCTCTGATCTCTCCATTCGCTTGAAGAATTTTTTCTTGAGCTTAGCATTCTTTCTTCTCTCGATTATTTTTCTCAACCATCACGCATGAGTAATTAGAAACATTTCCCCAAGACCAGTAGTACTGGGGGTGACAATTCATACTATCGTGTCGTGTTCGTACCTCACTATCGTGTATTCATGTTATATTTCTAATTTGATCATAAATATAACAATAATTATTTTTTTGAATATATTAACAATTTCGTGTCGTGTCGTGCTGGTCTTATCGTGTCATTTGTCTCTATAATCGTGTTTTATAATCGTGTCGTGTTGGTTAGTGCTATCGTGTCGTGTCAGCCATTGCCACCTCTTGCCAATACCTACATTAAGGGATGCGAAAAGCTAAATACTCCCTCTATCCCTAAATTATTATCCTACTTTTTTTTTTCGTCGGTCTCAAAATAATTGTCTTGTTTGAAACTTTTTCTTTTTAGGATAACAATTTTATCACTTTATATTTACTTTTTATCCTACTTTAATTATATGTCTCATACATATTAGCTTTAAAGTAAGTATACATCAAACTAATATTAATAATAAGATTAAATGTATTTTTTAAAATATTATGCCAAGTCCACAAAAACGATAATTTAAGGACGGATGAGTATTTGTTAATTCATTTTTGTCATTCTTGTTATGTTTCTTCTTTTAGTCAATCATGGGACAATCTAAAGCCTAAACTAATAGTACCTGATCCAACTCCCTTCTTCTGTTTTGTGTGTCGTGCCCATGATTAAAAGCATATTTATTTTACACGCCCACTAAAAGAGAAGAGTCCTTACTCATAATAGAAAACATTACCATTTTTTAAAAGATATTGTTAAAAGTCATTGATAGAAATCAATAAGAGTATAGTAAAAAAATTATTAAGATGCATACATCAGTCTTGGATCATCCAATTTGGTGTATAGGATATCTAAACTTGATTGAATGGATTATATCTTTCTACAACCTATTAAGAACAAGAAACAAACCTTAGTGAAAGTGTAAAGATTGGTATCACGAAACCATTCTGATGTGAGAATAAGTAATGTGTATGTCAAAAAGCAATTTGAGAGAGGTTCGAGACAATAGAAAGCGTATACCTTGTTCAAGGTTTATAGAAATGTATTTATAACCCCCCAATGTCTTAGAATCCGTCTAGGATTGGTCTCCACTGTTACTTATTAGGGTTGGGAGAGAATCCCTAAATTGTAGATATGACAAGCGGCTGATTGCACAAAAGTCGAAGTAGATATAATAAGTGCTCTGCTCGGATAAGGAAATCTTTGACTTGTCGTGGAAGGTAAGTCTCCAAGATTCCATATTCGATACTTGTCGGGCGGGTATGGCCCTGCCCGGCGGCATGAGGTTACTCTTGTGATGATAAGTGTAATTCCTAGGCATGGCCCCATGGTTGGGCAGGCACGAACTGTGCTCGATCAGGCTTATACGGGGTGCATTAATGATCTCTACTTGGACGCTTGGCTAGCTATGTCCGCTAGGCTTGTTGGTCTCATGTTAACGTAGGCGTGACTGACATGTGATGCTCGCATGCGCCTTGCTTGTGAGCGGCTTTGGGCCGGACACATCATATTACAAAATAATTATTGTTGCGAAAACATATTTTGATATGAAAAAAAAAATTATACTACAATAGACTTGGTCTAATTTGACATAAAAACATGAAAACAAAAGGAAATTTTTTGAAAAATAACAATTATTTTAGAACGACAAAAAAATAAAAGAAGAACGAAAATTTGAAAATGAAGGGAATATATTATTATTACTCATTTTGTTCCACCAAAAGAATTCACGTTTGAAGAGTGTTGGAAGATGATTTCCAACTATGAAAGAGGTCCTGTTTTCGTGACCACCTCCAGTCCACTAAGTATGATCATTGTAGCTATCATGGGATCCATTATCTTAGGCTCGTAGCTGAGCAAATGCGCCTAGGAAGGTGATTTCCAACCCTATCTAGAATCAGAAATTTACACCTAAAGAGAAGATAAACTCACCAATTTCTTAACTTCACAGGGTTGTTGGGGCAGTTGTCATAGTTGTTTGGGGGTATTGGTGAGCAAGCCGCAACAGAAAAGTGCCAAGGAAACCTCCAACCTCGCGAGGTCATCACCATCAACTGGCAAACAAAAGGAATCACCACTGGCCAATGGGGATGAACAAGTCCAACGATAATTACATAGCTTTTGAGCTTCAAAAAGATCTAAATTTCAAAGCTAAGAAAAGAAAACAACAATCACCCCATCTGCAATGGTAAAGGTAAACTGCACGCGTGGGCTTGTTGTGCTCAGGAAAATTGGTGGAAAGAAGGTTTATTGACTTGTTTGTTTAGACATAAGTTGAAATGTACCACAATGTCCTAAATTAAGGCAAATTTGGCGTATCATGGAATGACTTACCTCAAATAGATTGCATATAATGGAAAGGAATTCGATAAGGGCTAGTGTTTGGTGTTGCCAACTCGTTTGGGTTTAGTCTTGAGTTGACTAATTTATTGATCAATTTCATTTGAAAAGAAATGAGCCGTATTATTTCTATTTCAACTCGGCTGAGCTCAATTATAATATTCGTTAAATAAATTGTTGCTAAATATTGAATACCAATTTTCAATTTTTTGTTTTTATATTTATCGGGATAGTAATTTCCAGGAAAGTGTAAAGTATTTATTGTGTACCATTGTAGGTTGTTGGTATTCAATCTTGAGGGTCATTTAATTAATTTACCGAAACTTGACAAAATTTAATTCATTCTTATGGTGACTGCTTTTTTTTTTTTTTAATGGAAACAAACATAATTTGTTCATATCTTGACTACCCTTTTATGCAAAATTAATGTGCTCTTATTTTGATTGCCCTTTTTATGTAAACAAACATAATTTAGCCATATGATATTACCTGTTTATGATTTTGGTGTTCTTATAAGCTTTAACATTACTACCGTCATATCAAATTTACTTATATCTCTATACAGTCAAATTAAATTTATCTTTTTTTAAAAAAATAATGACGTGGGCATTTCAAATTATCATCAACTTAACAATCGACTCCAACACTAAAACTCGTACGAATACACAAGTTTGAGCTTGTACTACCATATGTCAACATAATTTGTCATATCTTGGCTACCATTTTTATGCAACTAAAACTAATTTGTTCATATATTGAAATGACAAATGATATTACAAGCACGAGCTTGTGGTATATTTACGAGCTTTAGTTTTAGAATTGTTGGATGATTAAGTTAGTAATGAATTAGAATGTCAATGTCATTACTTAGAAAAAGATAAATTTGATCTGACGATGTAGAGATCCAAATAAATTTGATCTAACAACACTAACGCTAAAGATTGTTAGAATACCATAAGCTCGAGCTCTAATATCTTATCGATCTCTAACATTGTGGAAATCTAGCCAGATTCATACCATCTTATATATATATAAAGGCAGATACACATAACATTGCTAAATAAGACAATTTTCCAGCATCTAAATCTACTTTTTAAAAATAAAAAGTTATCTTTATCTAATATGAGTGGACGAATCTAATTATTAGCACATTTAGCCCTAAATTAATTTACATATTCGTTGTAAATGTCTTGGAATATGAGTTTGCCTTAAAATATGAAATAGCATACAACTTTATTATTAACTATATTATAAACTATAGTAGACACAAAAGAAAGTGTCATTTAAAAAAAAAAACTACATTGTCTATGAATGAAAATTTTACTCTTATTTTTTAAATTTTGATTGACCACGTGTTGTATTCTAAAGGTCGTAAACTCATATTACTTCTTCTTCCCCTATGCAAAAATTTATATTTATTTATTTAATTTATATGCATCAAACTAATAACATTTATCTTACGATTATTTGCTCATTTTGTTAACAGTAATGTTTTTAAATTGAATTTTATTTTATTTATTTATTTATTATTATTTAAAATAATAAACATTCATTCAGGTATTACGCATGTAAGGTATATTAGAAACATAAATTTATATTGGTTTCCATCATTCACATACCCAAGTAACTTGTCAATTGTTGATTTAACACATCGTGATGATGGTTGAAATCATTTTGTTATAGCCATTGTGAATACTGAAATACCTCCAACATTAATTATCCTTAATTTATTATTTTATTTTATTTTTCCTTTCTATTTTATTTATGTATAGTTTAATTATATATATATATATATATATATATATGTCGGTGCTTTTAAAACAATGTTTATAAAACTAGTTCAATTAAATGATTAAAGTGTGCCCAAGAATAAATGCTAGTCAAACAATTTTAAAGTAAGTATTTAATTACAAACGTATTATCGTTAATGCATACTTCTTATATAACATATAATGAACACTAAGAGAATGTACTCACAAGTCACAAGTAGGGGTGGAATCGGGACGGGACCCGTCCCGATACCCTTCATCTCAATCCCGTTCCCGATAAGTGTTGGGACCCAACGAATTAGGATCCCGATAAATCGGTATCCCGGCATTTCGGGATATAAAAATCTCATAATCTCGACTATAATATTTATGAACAATATATTCTGACACTAAAACATTTTTAAAATGTCTTCATCATAATTAAGATTTCAAACTGTATATTTACAAAGTATGCTTGAATATTTACTTAATGGTGAATATTGTTGAATCTGTCATTATGAACAAAATGCACCCCTCACTCGTAGAAGAAAAGCTACACTAAGTGTAGAAACGTGATAGACAAAAAAACCACAATATTAATTGTGAAAATAAATTTAACAAACATCATTAAGTAATTTTAGCAAACAAAAAATAGTTATTGTTTAACACTCACAATATTTATAAAAAAAATAAAATAATAAAAAAAAATAATAATAAAATTAGTCGGGACGGGTCGGGATTCGGGAATCCCGACTGGATTGATAGTCGGGACGGTTCGGGAATCCCGACGGGATTGATAATTATCCCGAATACCGTTTCGAAATATGTCGGGACGGGAAAAATCCCGACAAAATCGGGATCGAGAAATGTCTGGACGGGATCGGGTCGGACGTCGGGACGGGTTGGGAAAAAAACTGGACTTTTGCCGGCCCTAGTCACAAGTCACAATAGTAGTAAGAAGTGTGGAAAATGATGATGATGGCTAGGCGAGAGCAATTAACGAGCCTTACGCTCCTAACTTGTTCTCGGATTTGTCTCCAGCATTGTCAAGGCCATAACCATGATTCACCCACGAGAGGAAAGATTGGTTCCAACTTCCAAATGGCCCTAATAATCAAACAAGCCCAGGCACGCCGCCTCGAAGGGAGAAAAGGTTTGGGCCGAATAATCAAACCAGCCCGGGCACCCTGCCCCAATGGAGAAAAGGCCAGTTCGCCCATTAATCAAACCAGTCCAGACACCCCACCTACAATGGAGAAAAGGTCGGTTCCAACTGGGCCGAATAATCAAACTAGCCCAGGCACACCGCCTCGAAGGAAAAAAGGCAAGTTCCATTCGGGCCCAACAATCAAACCAGTCCTGGCACGCCACCCCCAGGGGAGAAAAGGTCGGTTCCAACTGGGCGAGTAATCAAACCAGCCCAAGCACTACGCCCCCAAGGGAGAAAAGGTCGGCTCTATCGGGGGCTAGCCGAGGCACCCCACCTCTAATGGAGAAAAGGTTGGTTCCAGGTGGGCTAATCCCAAAAGTAGCCCAGGAACTCCACCCGGAAGGGAGAAAATATGAGTTCCATCGGGCCCTAATAATCAAACTAGCCCAGGCTCCGATGAAGAAAATGTTGGTTTCAACTGGACTTGATAATCAAACCAACCCAGGGCCAGGAACTCCACCACCAAGGTTAGGTTGTTGTAGAATAGATGAATAAATAGTATTCTTCCGAAACGAGTTTAATGTGGAGAACACCAAATGGTCCGGGACATATTTCAATTATGTCAATTTGACAAATTTTATGATTAAGACGATGTATGAAATCTCCGGTCCAGGTGGATCATTCATCATTTATTCATAGGTCCCTATCCCTTTTTTCATTACATCAAGTTGTTTTTATTGTGTATTGTGTGCTGCTATTTTCTTTTTCTGCAAGTTTTCTTCTTTCCCTGTTACATGTCTAGACTCTAGAGATTTTACGAATGCCGTACAAAATACAATCATCCTTCCTCACTAGATGGCAGATGGCAGATGTTTATAGGTCGGGGCAGGTAATTGACAAGTTTCTGGGCAATGAAATCGCTTATAATTAATCTTAGCTAGGGTCAATGTTACAGCGACATATTGTCATCTTCTCTATACTCAAAAGTCAAAACAAACCCATGCATGGGTATTGACTATTGAGATTCTATTTCTTGCACATATGATCTTCAACTGCACTTTCAGTTCAGATGATCCATCCATATATATGTACGTTGACTCGAACTACCGATTTTCGTCGTCAAACTACCCAACTGAATTTAAAGACAGTGAGGAATTGGAGGAGTTAGAAACAAAGGGATAGACTATAGTAAAACAGAATGATAGTGCTTAGTAAAAAGGATTAATTAGGAGAAAATGATGGCCGTTACCCAAATATTTAATCGCTTCCTTCTCTTTTTTTTTTTGTCAACCACTAAAGTTTATTTTTGAAAAAATTGTTCCTAAAATGCCTAGTTCAACTCATTCCACAGCTTTGGCCAACAATTGTTGCAGCAACGAAACGAGAATCAACCTAGGCTAGGTCAGATAATTTTTCGGTAGGGACAACAAAGGCGGAGGAGGGACAAGAAGGCTTACGACAGAGGAAAGAGGAAGAAAAGGACAGAGGACAAGATGGTCTAGTTCATTATAATTTTACAGCATGATTCACCAATTGGGTGACTTAGTGCAGAGCAATACATAAATTTGATAAGGTAATATAATTTATGCATCGCGGTGCACTGAGTGAGTGATCCGTAACGCAACTTCAATTCTTTAAGGGTATCACAATCTTTTCACCACAGAAGCGTCTTTTTCCGTTTGAACAAAATAATGTTGAATTGTAGCGGTTACAAAATTTGATATAAGGCCCGGCTCGAATTTACCGGAAATAATAACACTTGTAATGTCACAATCGGAATTCTTCAATGTAATGGAGACAAATAACAACCATCAAAGTGAGAAGAAGCTCCAACTGATGATAATATATTTTTGTGGTTTGGTGTTTACTAAACTCCGGAACTATATACGCAACCCCTCGTCCTCACTAAACTATCTGTAGTTAGGGTCTGGCCAAGCATAGACCACATCCTCACCAATACTCACACAAAGGTTCTGGACTTAATATTTTTATTATTATTATCTAATAAATGGAAGTCATTTCCAGACATCTTCACCAAATAGGGTCAGGAAGTCATATCCCCAGAATCGATTATCCATCAGTTTGCTAAAATTAGTAGCAAGCCCCAAAAGGAGGGGACTTTTAGACCTCATCAATCTGAAAAATAGACCATGCCACAAAAGAATGGGAGTGAGCTTCCTCACTTATCAGAGGATGTTCCCCATACACATAATTGAGCAAGAAGTACCCTAGCATTACTATCAACCATGAAGAAAGGAAATGCTCTTTGCTGAGTGATTTTATCACAAACTTTATCACCAGAACTTGCTCTCAGGGAAGCATACTAAGGCGAATTATATTATATATCTGAAAAGTTTGGCATCAGATGGTGTTAACATGAAACAACCTGTATTAATCACCACTGACAGCAATAAATCCGAAATTAGTTCAACAAGACATGAGAAAGCAAATAAAGTAACCCTCGATTTTTATGCTCTAGGGATTCAATCCATCAAAAGATATCTCAACTTGCAATATACAGAGTACATGATATCGTTGCTGCCTCCTTCCATACATCTTGATGTATTGTGGAGAAAATTGTTGTTGTTTGCTTGGAGAAAAAATCTATTAGAACCGTGTAGATAAGAGAATTACTCCATCCATTCTAAAATGAGTGTCCATTTTTACGTAAATTTACTAATTTCTGCTTTGGTAACTATCATGTCAAAGTGTTCACTTGTCATGTGATAGCACGAACAGTAAAGAGCATTGATGTGTATATGCTACTAAAATGACTTAAAAGTCAACTTAAAGTCAACTTCTTTAATTTTAATGAAAAACTAAATGGACACTTATTTTGTGGCTGACTGAGTACATTAATGGTGATAGGCAAGCACTGCTAAAAATCATCACAAAGGGAACAGATGAGCAAAGATATCAGGCTGCAGTGAGATGTATTGACACATTGTAAGCTACAAGTTGGGTCTGTTTGATAAATGGGGTGAATGAGAGTTGAACAATTACTCTATACTGACTTGCAGCATGCCCCCTAGACTTTGTGGCATAATTCGGCTTGAACAGTGTCAAATTCCTCATCTTCATACTAAAAATTGAGGATTGGTCTATGTCCTCAGCATGTACCTTTGAATTTTAATAATATTGATAAAGGGTGGCCATTCCAGCCAGCCCATAGGCTGTAAATTGGGTCTGTTTGAACAAGGTTGAAACAGTATATATAAAATTGTATGATGCAAACAATTAATAACCACATGAACGGTTATTAAAATGACTAGTCGTAGCCTGCAGTTAGAATTCTGTCATGCCCTTGAGATCAACTATAAATCAACAAGATGACCAACTGACCGCTACTGAGAAAGCTCAAACATTTAATCCTAGCCAGTTTAACGAAAATTTCAAAAGCTGCCATATTCAGAGAGAAGTGGATAACCAAATTCCATTAATCATGAGTAGGCAAATTGGAAAAGCTGGAGCAATCTGCAACTCGTGAGACAGTTGCAACATGATACATACTGCAATATAGGCAAAATGACAAGTGAATATTTCCTGTCTGATACTAATATATAGGATTATAAATATGTGAGACTATCCTTCTAAGTTCTAATCAATCATGCACATTATCTAAAGCATCATAGCATAAGATTAACAGACTATGAACCAGTGCCATTATTCAAAGTCAATAATAGCGACAGAAGATAAACAGGCTATGAACCAGTACCATCATTCAAAGTCAATAATAGTGACACAGATGTAAATGAAAATGTGGAGAAAGACAAATGTTCATAATGTAATCTTGCTCCAAACAAATAAGAAAAGGAAAATGGAAAGGAAATGGTAAAGGAACATACGCACTTAACAATTTGATTACGAACCGGAATGCGTGACAAGTGGATGCATCTGATATCTGTCGCTGACAAGACCCCAGGAGATATGAAGCTGACAAGAACTTGAGCCTTTGCGAAACTTCAACAACTTGTTCTGTATAATTGGGTCAACGCCAGCAAAACTGTTTATCTCCATGTGAGTCAATACTTTAGCATTCTTTAGCAAGTACTTGATGAACTTAAGTTCCTTTTTTGTTTTGCCGTAAAAATTGTTAATCTTGATTTTCTTTATCTTGAAGACCAAACAATCAGGCACATCTTCTGGTAAATCCCAGCTGAATTGAGAAGTGTCTCCGGGATAGCCCAAATTTACAAGTCCCTGATCAAGAAAGGCTTCAGATAGTGACTGTGAAACGAATATCTTGGATTAAACTACGTGGGAAGTTAAGGATTTTTCCAGATAGATCTCAACTTACCTCTGGAAAGGCGAGAGCTTCAAGATTAGGCATTTTTTCAAGAAAAGATGGTAACAACCACCAGCCATAAATATCATCAATACCGAGCCATAATTCTACCAAAGTATTAAAGAAAGGTGGATCACGTACATTAGCGATGACGAGATCCTGCATTATATACAGCATAAATGAAGTCAGAATTGGGGAGAAATAAATCTTACACAAATATAAAAACAAACAAACAAGGAAAGAAAGAAAGAAAACATCAGATGGGGTAAGGGGAGCTTTTGATTAATTAATGCTAGAAAAATGGAATTGCGTTTTTCATAATATGTACATCTATTCAAACATTCCATACAGATCAAGTAAAATGAAGACTAGAAGTTGAAGTCCTGTCAAAACACAAAAAATGTTTGGCAACTCACAAGGGTTGGAACTGGAATTGGAAAAACAATTTGAATTCCTTATTCTCCCAATTCCAAAACCAATACCAATTCAACTCTTGGGATTGAGTTGCCAAACAAAGCCCACGAGAGTTTTGCCGCAATGGTTGGAGTTGTTCAGAGGATATTTGCCAAAGGTACTTCATCCTACAGCACATAAATTATCCCCAAGCTGGAAAGCAGAAAGACAACTTGCTCTTTCTTAAAAGGGTATAAATCAAACTAAATGCATCTACAAGAATTTTAAAATCGAGATGATTAATTGCCACTATGTGGAAAATTATAGAATAAAAACTTATTACTTAACAAAAATGAATCATAGAGCATTCTATTACCGTTAAAGTGGATCCAGATACAATCAGAAACTCAACGGCAGAGACACTTCTTAAAAGTCCCAAAAGACGGTCACCATAATTCCAAGGAATTCCACAGATGGTCTCAACATCAATGAAGGCTTCAACAAGCAAGGGGAGAGAACTGTTTATCAAACAATATGCCGAAATATGGTCGTTGAAGCTAAGACGTTCAAGATTGGGAGCGTCGATCACAGTTTTGTATTTGCAGACGTCTCCAGAGCATTCATGATATCCTTTCTCAAACGAAAACATCAAGTGTAGTTGTTTAAGTGAAGATGTTGAAATGTTAAAGGTCGTTATATTATCCCCCATCTCCCCTAAGCACCTTTTGACAAACAATTCTTCAAGAACAGGGCATCCAGAGACAAGATTACTGATAGATGCCTCATCTGAATACGTAACTAACAGGAGCTGGAGAATCTTAAGATTAGGAATGCAAACACTGGCAGGCACATCTAACAAAACATACTCGCTCAACCTCAAATGTACAAGTGATGCATAATTCATGAATAGAACCGGTGGCAACTTTATCCCCTTTTCACGCTCCCCGAGAAAATGGAGGTTAAGGAATTGAACATCACACTTTAAAATGGTACAAATCAATGTATAAACTCGATCATAATCACAATTTTCCAAACAATGAAAACGAAATTTTTGAATTTGTAAGCCATTTCGAAGATCCATTATTCTGAACACAAAATCCATATAATTTTTCACTTCAGTGTGATTTTTGCAACTTGGCATCACAAATTTGAGAATGGGGCTAAGAGCCCAAAGGTACCTCCACCTGGTTGACAAAATACAGGTTTTTGCTGCATGCTTTGGCCGCATACTTGAGAGAATTTCAGAGAGAACCGCGTCAGGCAACTTGCTGATCCAATCTTCATCTTCAATGTGATTTGATTCCTTCGGCAGCATTCTGTCCTTGTGGCGGCGTTGGTATGTGAAGTTTTTAGCCATTCCTTTTGTGCGCCGCCTGAGGTAGAAGTGCAGTAGTTTAGACCTAGTTGCTAAAATCAATTATATAGTGGGATTTAGGAACATTTCCCTATATGGAGTTCACCTAATAATGACAGGTGGACGGTGATTTCAAGGCCCTCGTGAATTATGATGGAACGCGATACGCTTATACAAAATGTGTATTGACTGACCACTTTTGTTTCACTATAACTAAGAATGTGTCCATCTATTGAATCTCATGGTGATAAACTCAAATGCGTTCTACCATGTCAACCTATCACCATCCTAAGAAAAATATATGCTCAATCGGATTTTTTGAGGGAAATGTCAATGGCTACCCTTTGTAAAGGAGCATCAGAACGTCTTTCAAAAATAAAACCATCAATGATATGTGGTTAATGGTATTCAAATTGGTTTGAAATGTGAGAATATCCTAATAATTAACTTGTCTAATTTAGCGAACAATTATAGGATGTGATAGATTCACCTCAAAAATCGACTACCGAAGTTAAGAAAGGAAACAAAAAGGTTATACATGTAAGAGTGACCTCACCTGAAATGCATAGTAGTTTTGATCAGCCACTAACAGTATATTACAGACTCAAATCATCCCTGGAAAACAGTAAATAGGGTCTCATTTTTATCAAGTGCTGAAGCATAAATACCGCCCCACTGGAATGTCATAGCACCACAATCAAAGTGCCCTGGGTAAGGGAGATTCACAATCTTCAAGAAAGCAACTCAAGCTTCAAAAAATCCTGCTGAACATTGGATTCCACAGTAGACTCTTCCGATAAAGTGTGGTAACCACAGCCAAGCCTCTCAGCTTAGTACCAACCTATAAATTCAGAAATCCATCCTCTGATGTGCCATCTGTCCTGCCTAAATTTCATCACCAACAATTACCAGCAGCCAGCCATAAAAAGAACAGATAAACTCAACTCAACCTTCTCACCTAATTACTTGAGTTCACCAGCCAGAAAAAGAGCACATATAAACTCAAGTCAACCATCATGTCAAATTGTCAATAGATAAGCATCACATTTAACAGATAGTATATAATATTTATGCTACCTGGAAGAGAAAGTTCCGGAAAAGGAATTGTACAGGTATTACGAAATGTGGTTTACTAGTGTTTTCGATGCGATGATGCTGCTTCTTTTGCTCTAGTTCACAGAACACTTGGCTTCATTACGCAACTAGTGGTAGGAAGTATTGTGGTACTGAACTTATGAATAAGTAAATTTACTGAAGTTCTGGACAATCTATATGGCTTGGAACTTGCAAAGTTCTACAATTAACCTTCATTAGAAACAATAAACTATATGATGTAGAGCATCGGGAAAATGATACCACCAGATAGATCCAAACTCGCAGTAGTCACTTAAAACCAGAGGACATAAAAGCATAAAAAACACAATGCTATTTTGGGAATATAAAATTATTGAAAAACTATGTAACAGGAAGATATGTCCGATTGAACCCACTCAAACACAGTTGATTTTCTATCAGATTATCAGTAATATACATTTCCCCAGACTTTGCTCAAATGCCCCACATAATACCACAGATTCATATCCTGGCAGACATTTGACAGCAAAGTGACCCCAATCTGGAATGGGATTGTGTGGGTGTCGTACATTTACAACAAATTAATACCCGAAAATTAACCATACCACAGATTGTGTATATCTTAATGGACGAGGAAACGGATAAGCAAAGCACCTACTTTTATTTTAACCCTATAGTGCTATAAAAGCATTGAATTGAAATAATATTAAGTTGACAATCATCTGAGTATATATAAAAACCTAACAACTCCCCGAGTCTTTGGCCCAATCTTATGACGGCATATAGTCATGGTCTTCAAGCAGATTTCATGCTTTGGAAAATACTTTATCAATATCAACTCTGTTTCCATCAATGCTTCGTGATAACCAATCTCATTGGCCTTTATCTTCAAGAGATGACAAGCATGGATCAATTTGGTGGATACCAATTAAACTTAATTCTTCACCTTCTTCCCATGGATTGAAGCGACAGAAGGGTACAAGTCACTGGTCAACAAAGAAGCCAAGGTTTCAAAACGTGTAGTTAGTTGTCAAAGCCGAGAGGTGTGCGAAAGGTACCTTTTTCAGGCGAGAGGCGAGGCGCTGAAAAGACACTCACGAAAACAATATTAAGGAAAACTAAATAAAATATATATAAATATATATGGCTTAACAAATCTCAACAAAACATGTTATAAGTGAGAATAATACATGAAATTAAGTTCTAACATAATATCAATAACACAAATTTCATCATTCATAGTTGAAATTCCAATGCATTAGATTTAAACAAACAGTAACAAGTTTTTAAAAAAAAGATAACTATACAATTCAAAAATAGAAACAAATTTATTGATTTAAAATAAATTGAAGTACATTTTAATGAACTGTCTCTGTGTCTGTATCTGCGTCAATTCAAAAGTAGAAACAAATTAATTGAATTCAAACAAAAGAAAAAAATAAGTAAAATTCATTAATGTCAACTAACGATATATAGTTATGAAAGTACGAAAAATAAGTAGTTCAATACCAAAAAAAAATGAAACTCTAACAGTGAGCCGAATGAGAAACAGAGAGTGAAAGAGAGAGAGTGAGAGGCTGACCTCAAAAATCGAAGAAGAGAGAGAGTGAAAGAGAAGAGTGCGAACTACTCTGGAAGACTAGAAGCCAAAACCCTAGCCCCGACTTGAATCGATGAAGACGTAGTGTCGGAAATTTTAGGGCTCAACAAGGTTTGTGTCTCTCTCTCTTCGTAAGGCTCCTCTGATGTCTGAACTCAATTTAGGATTTTTCTCTCTATTTAACTAATATCTTAAACTACGTTGTGCGCCAAAAAAAAAACTCTTTAAATTGTTCGCCTCTGACAGCCTTTTTCATGCCTCTCGCCCCTCCCAAAGGCGTACGCCTGTCATCACTTCTAGCACGTCGACTGGCCTGGGTCTCTTTGGGCGCTGGACCCTCGCCTGAGGTCGCCTCTGACGGGCGCCAATTAGCATCTTACACTTACAAGATCGGAAGTAACGGCTCTCTCCATTGACATCTCAACTTACCTCGTTAAAGGCAAAGACTTCAAGAATGAGCATATTTTTAAGAAATGATGGCAAAAAGTTCCAACCACCAAATTCGTCAATACAAAGCAACAAACGAGGAAAATAACTTATGTGTTTGAAACTTAAGTTTTAATAACCTCTGTGTTTGAAACATTTAATGTATGAATTGTTTATGTTTGATGGGGATGAAGAAAAACAACAATTAAAATTGTTGCTTTCCATATAAGCTTCAAGGGTGGTTAATATACACCTATAATCAACAAGAGAATCTAAAAGGGCACATCTTCCCTTATCATAGAGGATTTTTAAATGTATTTATATATATATATAAGTGGGCGTAATACATATACGATTAAACAAATACAATAGATCACAGACTAAGAAACCTCACTTTAATACCACACCTGTAAATTAAACTATTTGGATGCAATACACGTACACACATTTTATTTTTTTGATAGATAAGTGTGACTCCTTGTTGGTGTGGGGATTGGAACCAAGGACCTCAAGGTCTCTGCCTCAGTACCCTTGCCATCCCTTACACGCATTAGTAACACCAGCATACACTAGGCTGCCTCTACACACATAAACCCAAGGACCCTCGAGGGACCCAGATTACCTTCTTATAGTTTCCTTGGGCCGATGAACCAACCAGGAAGCTTCCAGGTTCTCTATATGGTGGCGAAGAAGAGATAAGAGACATAAGACAAAAGCAACCCGAGGAGATCTGGAGACCTAAAGACGTCTAGAAAGAGAGAGGACTCTGGAAATCGCTGGAAGGATTTAGGGATTATGGAAGAAGAGGCAGAGGTGATTTCAAAGCACGCGCGCGAGAGAGAGACTTTGAACCTATTCTTGCGCCCCTTGGACTATCTTTAAGACATACCCTAACCTTTTGTGCATGGTAGTCAAAGTAATACGAACTGACAAGAATCATCCCTACCCTTCCAAGTACTATCCACAATGGCATACCATAGATGGACAGAACCTCCTTACTGTAACAACGTCCTGTTCCAGTGGTGCTGTGGTGGATCCAGGAAAGTTTCATTCGGGTGGGGGTGATATGTATATTAGCCAAATAAAATAACAATGAAAATAATAATGATAAAAGTTTGAGCTAAATTTTAAATATTCTAAAATCTTTAGTGAAACTTAAGAGAAGATCAAAGTCGTGTTTTGATATAAATAAAATTAAGGGTAACACTCATAAGTATTTTATTTTGAGCGAGTCTAACCACTACTTTATCATTAATGTTGATATATTACAAGGGGGGAGGGGGGAGGGGGGGAGGGCGTGAGTTTAAAAACTTTGAGGGGGGCGTGACCCCTGTTGGCCACGACCATCATCAGCCACGGCCCTGTTCGTTCCTATACTTGTGACTTGTGAGTTGTGAATAGCAACTGTAACCTTTAAGATGATTGCCCCCAACAAAGCATTATGATTTTATGGCGAATTTCAAACACCAAACCACACCAAACTATAACCACTATCTGCACTTTACAACCGCACTCTTCTGATAGCAGACCAAAATAAATTGTACAGGTTAGTTTTTTATTGTATCTTGTAGATTGTACAATTTATTTTTGTATGATATCATCTTCCTCCAAAGCAATAACATGATACTTACCCATCCCATCCTCGTATAATATATAAGAAAAATGAGCTCTTAGCAAAGCAACTTTAGACTTAACCAACCACGAAAAGCTTTAATTTCAGCCTGACTTTGTCAGAAAAGAGACAGAACAAAGATGCATCTTTCACATGTCTACTAGGCAAAGACTATGATATCACATGCAAACAATAGATGCAATTGCAATGTGGAGAGCCCTCCCTCAAAATACACACAAAACATGCACATTCACCTTGAGGACTACATCACTGAAGCGAAGAACAAAAGAAAATTTATTTTTTTTCAAATGAACAGAGAAAAATTATCAACTGAGAGTAAGAATGTAAATAAAAGTATAAGTTGTCAACCAGAAGAAGAGAAAGAAAAAAAGTTTTGAGAATACAAAACATAATTAGGCGGAGGGGGAGGGAAGTAGAGTGGAAACAAGAATAGCAAGCTAATGGAGCACAGCACTTCAATCTCCAAAACACAGTTTTCTAAATGCTTCTAATGCTAAAGCCCATACAGAGAAAAGGAAAAAGACTAAATGCAGCTGAGAAGAATGCTTAATCATGTGGAATCTCTCTACCTCCATAAACAACAAAGAATCCCAAATCTCCACATTGCACAAGGCACACCTCATACATACCCAGGGGTGAATCTAAGTGGAGGGGTCGGGGTCACGGAACCGCACTAATATATATATATATATATATATATATATATATATATATATATATATATATATATATATATATATATATATTATTTTTTCGTTATTAAAACAATGTCATTTTGATGCTAAAATTAAGTAAAGTCTCGTACATGTGCCCCCACTGGAAGAAAAGGTGTGACTCCACTAAAAAAAGGTTAACAAAACGTGCAATAGTCAAGGGTGTGAGTGGAGAGAGCCTCTATACTATACAATCTTCCTCTTATATATAATAACCAATGTTTTTTAATTTATAATTGCGGCACAAACTTAAGGTTGGTCTTTTCTAACCAGGTCCATTACTAAACTTTGTCTTAATTTCTCCTTCATCTAAACATTATGTCTTAATTTCTCCTTCACATTTATTACAATTTTTCAACACAGTTGTGATTTATAAGCTTTGTATTGTAATAAAATGTTGTTAAATTTGTGCCCCACTGAATTTTTTTTTCTGGATTCGCCACTGAATTTCTCCTTCACATTTATTACAATTTTTCAACACAGTTATGATTTATAATCCCACTGTTCTCTCAAAATGGTAGGCAACATACTCCACAACCTCTGAGCCATTGAGCAATGAGGAAAGAGATGCCGAACATTTCTCTGTCATCTGATGGCCGCCAAAAAAACTTTGTAAGGCCTACGCCTCTACCTCGGTTTATTAGTTTTCTCTATTAATCATAAGGTACTATGCTAGAGACTGCAATTGGAACCTAACTGTCGATTTCCAAATGAAAGAGGACACTGTAAAGGAGAAGCGTAACGAGAAAGGACCTTGGACCTCACAAAACAACAAAGTGATAGATAGTATACCTACTGATGGTTTCCAACACCGACATCAGCAATTCTCAGGATCAGAGAAGCTAAAAGGCAGAAAGATATTTAATGAGGCGTCTAGATCATGTGTCCCTGTGACAATGTGGGTCACAAGAACTAGTGTCGCCCACCTAATAAAAAAAGAAACTGGTTCATCACGAAGAAAAGGAGAGACTGCTGAGACAAGGGGAAAATGGATAAAGAAGTCTCCCCAACCCAGAGATTCTCCAAAAAATATGCTCTGGGTCTCATTTCCTATGCAATAACAAAGATGGGGAAGGAAAATATGAAAACACTTGTGAATGAACTTCTTTAGGAAAAGGTAATGGAAGAATGAACGTATCATATCCTGTTAAAGAGAAAATCCAACCTCAAAGGCTCAAACTACCGATTCCGGATAAGACTACTCTCTGTATCTGATGCACAAGCAAAACCTTTGATTCCATGACTATAATCAAAAGTTTTCCTAGTTACCTAGATATTCACCACACCAGCCTCATTTGAATTGCCATCACAGTAACCACTATGTTGTAGACACTTCACGCCCCTTACAAACCAATAAGTACTTTATGGCAACACTTTCAAAAATATTAATTTCTCAAACATTACATTCGTGTAAGCACTAGTTTGCATTTCAACCAGTAATAAATACACATACAACTCAACGCATGCACATACCATCCAATAGACCAATGCATTAAGACACATAATAAGAAAAGTAATACATAATTGCCAAACTTATCAAAGGACATAGTCCAATCTCACTTTCTCCCAACCTTCCTGTGTATAATCGAAGGTTCCTTTCTACCTGTTGGAAGTATCCCCTGAAATACTGATTACATGCTCGAATCAGAATTCAAGAAGATGTCCATGTAATATGATGCATATTATCGTATTGGAAGGTGGATCATTGGGTGTCTATGAGTTGAAACTGCTTGTTGACTCATGTTAAATGTTGTATCTAATAAAAAAAAACCTTCTAGATGATTAAGAAGAAAAAAGGCACAATATTTGCTCAACAATAGTCTTAATGGCATCATACCAAAGAAGAAAGGACTAAATGATCTAAAAAATGTATTGGAATTTTCATCGTTTACAGGAACGAAAATAGGACGGAAACAGTATATAGAATGTTATCATACCCTTATAGTGTCTCAGATAATGACAGCAGATATGGTTCTGAGAAGGCCAAGTACAATGGGCTTTGTTACATCAACATATGCTTTCACCATAGAGGGGAAACTATTGTATGAAAAACTCATCAGTCTGTCAAGAGATGGAAAAACATAAAGGCTTTCAAGACTGTGAACATCAACCATGAACTTAACTGCAACAATCTCTAAATAAGTGAAATTATCAATATCTATCAACCACCCCGGCGCCTTTTCTACACCCATTTCTTCAAACACAGGGCAACCCTCTATCAAACCATGTAAGCAACATGAAATTTAAAATCTGGCGGCACGTTGAGTTCGAAATGATAACTCATAAAAATGGCAACTTCACCTTGTCCATTGGCTTGGGAAAATGAAGGTTGGGTTGTTCAGTACAAATGAAGTCATTCGTAAACAGGATCATAATCATTTTTGTAGTTCGGAACAGGAAAGGCGGAAATTCACGAGCAGGCAGAGCGTTTCGAGTCATAACGAATTCATAATATAGTCTTTGGAATCGGGACTGAAATTACCGATCGAGCATTACTGGTTCAAGAATGAGGAGAAGCGCCCAACGGTTTTTCCACGATCAATCGTGTGGGGGAGAAGAGGGAGAATGTGGCTTTGAGAATTGCATCGGTAATTTACTGATTTTCCGTTCGTTGTTGCAAGCAATTGATCCCTTCCGTAGTTTCCTCTTCTTAGCAGATGGCTTTGAGGAATTCGAAAGCTACCTCCGTACAACCCTAGAGAAGAGAGAAGGGAGAAAGAATTGGAGGGGGCGCGGGAAAAGTAGAAGTTATTGGAAGGAGCGGAGACAAAAAGACCTTGTTAAAAAAAAAAATTAATAATAAAGGGTTAATACACCGTTGTTCTCCGTAATATGTCAAAGTTCACTAACAATCCTTATACAAAGTAAATACATATGCTTATCACATGCTCAATCTGTAAGGGTAAAACCGAAAATAATGATTAATTTATCTTTTGACTTTCAAATAAGGGAAAGAATTATAAATGTACAAAACTTTAGGGTGGTAGCTGAACATTTCTCATTTTATGGTTCATTATCGTTTTCTCCAATGGTTACTCCGATCGTCTTCTCTAGTGGTCGAAAATGGTGGCAAAATCGTTGTACAGAGAAAACCTACATAGAGTTTTTGACGCTCCCCGCCAATGGCTAATGCCCACATCTAAAATCTCTCTCAATAATTTCAAAATCGTCCTCGATCGTCAATCGAGAGCCATCTCTCGCCTCCGCTCCTCCACCGTTGTCACCACCAACTCTAACCCTAATCATAGTTTGAAGCAAGACGAAGGAGCAACGACACACGAAGATAATCCCACCCGAGAACCTCAATTGGACTTGCCGAAGGTCGTGAATCACGATGAAAAGGTCAAAGATGAAGCGTTGAAGTAGTCGGCTAGTTGGAGAAACTACTCGATGTAGATGGGGTTAAGGATCGGGGATTCGAGGGCGATGATTGTGCGGTGAAACCAGCTGATGAATTGGAAAGTGATTAAATCACAACATCAAGAAAAACAAATGCCGTCAAACCCAAATTTAAGGATCAACCAAATCCCAAAATCGTCTTCTCTCGCTCTCATCTCTCTCTCTCCCACACACACACACACACACTCTCTCTCACAGTGGCTCAAACAGTTTATGAGTTTATTGAGTCGTGAACTCTGGGGTTGATGCCGAGGGGGAACTCACGATGGATTTTCAAGGCTTTGGATGATTTGGTGGAAATACGGCAAATTGGTCGCCATTAGAGATGAGCTTATGAATACAGTACGTTCTGATGACGATCGAATAAGAGGAGTCCTCCTCGGATGCTGGCGCATTGTTGAGCCAGATTCAAAGAAGATGACCGGCAACAAGGGAGATGGCCACAGAGGTCAATAAGATGAAGAGATGGCGAGTTGATGTGAATTTGGTAACCCGGAAGCCCTAGTTGTTCAAGAACAACCCTAAGTCTGCCCAAATATCCTCAATTCCAAGCAAAACAAACAAACCGAAAACCTTCCACAACCAACACGGCAATAACAGAAAATAAAGAGATAACAATAAACTGATAAATTCCGGACTCACCAGTTGAGCTTCACTCACTCAACGTAAAGAAATCCTACGATCAATTCTCTTTGGCTTCACTCGCCTACGAAAAAGAATCAATTGTTAAGAAGAACACAACATGTTCATTTAGGGGTTTTCTTTCAAAACTACAATATGCTTTGGTGAATGAAAGTAAATTCCTTATAAAGGCTATATAATAAACCCTAAATCTAGTTACCAGAAATAAAGACTTCAAAGCAGTGTTCTAAAACTCACCGCCTAGCTCCGCCTAGGCGCTAGGCCCCTCTCTACCGCCGCGACTTTCTTAGTTGCCGCCTAATCGACCAAGTCGACGCCTACGTTGCCGGTCTGCCAGATAGATAGAAGAAAGAAGAAGAAAAAAATATGAAGATGAAGAGGGTTGTCTTGAGACTCGTAATTTAGAATGAGAAAGGATTAGGGAGGATATGTTAGACTGTGAGTTGTAGGGGCAGTAGGTAGATGGAGTAATATTTTTTTTGTTTTTAGTTCTAAACTTAGCTCGTTTATTGCTTTGAGGTTGTTGAGAATTGGGATTAAAGGTAGGTTTGTATATTTTTGTTCATTTTACAAATATAAACAAGTGTTTGATAAAATGACAAATATAAAAAAAATTAAATTTGTAGTCAATGTGTTTGATATTTGATGTAAATTATCAAAAAAAAATGGTAATTATGCCTTAATTCTAGGCCCCGCCTAGGCCCCGATTACGCCCCGACTAGTCCCCTAGGCGCTAGGCGTTAGTGTGTCGTCTAGCGGCCGCCTAACGATTTTTAGAACCTTACTTCAAAGTTACCACCTCATTGCATGCCACGCCATGCAAGGTCCACCTAACTCGTGACCTCTTTCCACCAGCCCACTCGGCCCAGCCCTATCAACCTCTTAGTCGTGCTCCCCTTGGGACCCTTGCCTCCCACGCAATCCTTACTCGCTAGGAAACTACTTTTGGTGTTAAGCCCAACACCCTTGTTCTATTCCACAGTCCACCATCCATCATTTAACACATCTCCTTGCAACCCTAATCCACTTAGAACCCTTCTAGTCGGATAACCCCAGCATGTGCTCGTTTCCCTCTTGGTCGGACTATCCCAACCCGTGCTCATCTTCTCTTGCCCGGACGGACCTTTCCATGTGTGTACCTCCCTTACCAAACCCATTTCCTTAACACTACCCGACCTGGCTGCTCCACCTTCATCACGAGCTATGGCCAAAACAAAACGAGAAAGCGGGAGATAGAGAAAGCTGGGAGTAGCAATTGCGAGCGAAAGACAAAGAAGAACTAATGGGGACGATCGAAGCTGCAACTAGAGAATAGAGATTGCCCGAAGATGGTGCTTCTTTGCCGATCTCGAGTCCAAGCCCTAGCTATTTGTGCACAAAGATTGCTCGGAGAAGAAGAATATGTTGTTTGGTGGTAAAATTTTAATATGGCCCCTTGCTTTGATGATGTTACATATAACCTCCCTATTTTGATGATATTACCCAAACTAACCCCTTCTTGAAATTGACAAAAATTGTTTTTCCCTCGAATCACAGCACAACACATACTCACTTAACGACACTTCAGCTAACGGAGTTAGGGCCAGAGACTACCGATGTGTAAAATTTGCAATCTTTAGTATGTGACGTGCATTTGCCTTTTACAAAGACTGCTACCGGACTTTTGCATAGTACAAAAACCAATGGTGCATTTAACCCAAAAAATGTCAATTCACCTGAAAGAAGCCTCCCAACAAATGTGGACCACTAAATATTTTCTCAACATCAGCTAGAAAAATGTGTCAATTCACCTAAAACTTGAACACCCTCGAACTCGAGTTGATTAAATAATTTGCCTTCTCGGCCTGGCCTGAGTAATACATTGGTTACATATTTTGGATTTGAATTGGATTGGAACAATAACTCGAGCACCCTCAAACAATCAAACTTGAGTCGATGATCGGATGGCTCGGTTTGCATGCATGCTGACCATATATCAATGTACTAGCCTCAAGGCATAGCTCCATGTCATTCTGTTAGGCCTCGAGGGATTCTCAAGGGATGCTCTTAAAATTCAAACTATATCAGTATTTGATCCGCGAGGAAAAGCTCCTTAAGATTGGGAGTATCCATCACATATTATTACACTTGTAATTAGCAAATAATATTTTCAATACTTTAAATGAAGGCTTTTAGAGATTTAAATTTAATCATTACATTATTGGATTCAAACCCTAATTACCTTTTCATATACAAGTTTTCAAGTACGAGACAACCAGATAGCAAAGAGGTATGTATTAAGGCATCACATGAATAAAATGATTTTAAAAGAGAGAAAAATGATTCGTTGAGATACAAATAGGGTACAAATCAAATGAGGTTGTTAAACTTAGTAGAACAAACAACAACAACAACAACAAATATTTTGTGATTTTGAAAAGGAAACGAGTCACCCAGACATGTTCTCAAACTCTATGTTGGCCGAGGAAAGGATTAACAATAGTCCAGTTAAGAGATAAGACAAATTAGATTAATCTGACCTGATCCTGAGCCTTTATGACACATACAATGAGCAACACATTTTAAAGCTTTGGATTAATACTATGACCGATTTATCATCATAATCTTTACCAATTTTCCAAACCTTAGCAGATACTACCTTATTAAATCTAAATGAATATCTCCTGAGGAGCCTCTACGCCGAACAATTTTAACTATGTAATATTATTGGAGACAAAAGAAGCTTTACTAGCTGAGTTGTGTTTGTGTGCTTCAAACCTCCGTATATATAAATTCCTAAGAAAAGGAAATTTAATGACACACTGAAATGAGGAGCAACTAAGCCGCCAACGCATTATTGTCTATGGAAATGTCGTAAAGATATACAAAGAGTACATTCACAAACCCTAATTTTGCACGACTATTCATTTCATAAAGTAATTACATTATCTCATATAAATTATTATTAACTAGATTTTGTGTCAGTGCCTGACTCGGTGTCAGTATGAAACATGATAACTGTATGGAGCAAGAATGATGCGAATAAATTAATACATGCTTGAAATTTTTTAAGAGTCGGATCATGTACACTACACAAAGAAAATATGGCATCCCAAAAACTAAGAAAATAACATATTTTATTGGCTACAAAAAAACTTCAACTGATCCAAAAGAGTATAATTAAACATTTAAAAACATTATATATATCTCTCTCACACACACACCACCCGAACACCTGTTAAATGAAATAAACTCAAAAATGAAAATCTCAGCAAACAAAAACCATAAAATAAATTGAATGGGACAGAGTGAACTAACAAAAGACGATCTAAAATTGAAAAAGGGAAACTTAGCACAATTTTTTTAAAAGAAATAAATAAAACCTAAGAAAATAAATCTAGGTCCGACAAAATATTGTGCGTAATTTACTTTTACCGGTAATTAACAAAATATGTTTGGTAAAAATAAATTTTAACTCCTAATTAACTTTGGAAAAAACTTGTGTAGGACGGTATTACGGATCCTAAATCCGTAAGACAGAGTCTTATTTAGGAATTCACGGTGTCATAATAAATAAACAACATGTTATTAAAAATCTTCACAAGTTATCTAAGATGGTTTAAGGCTAATGCTTAAAATGAGAAGTTTCTCATTTTGCTTCGGTGCCCCTGCACTTTCAAGGTTTGCCGCTGAAATTCTTATATTTCCCACGCTTTACAGTTTAATCCTCTGTCAGCTCCGTTAGACTTATTTGCCTTGGGATGCTTGACGGACCCTAACGGACTTTGACGAAATGCTAAGTGACACATTTTAAGGATAAAAGTGACACATTTTAAGGTTAAAAGTGACATTATAAAGATAAATTTATTATAATTCTCATTAAAACATAAGGTAGCACTCTTAATACTAAAAAATGTCACTTTAAAACTAACGGTGATTGCCAAAAGTGACATATTTAATACTAAAATGTGACACTTTCAATGCTAAAAAATGACATTTTTAAGGTAAATAACGACGATTTTTATTTATAAGACAAAATGACACTTCTAGGGTCAAAATTAACACATTTAATGCTAAAAAAATGACAATTTTTTATGCTATAAAATGACACTTTAATGTCAAACATAATAGTTTTCATTTATAAAAAATGACAATTTTCAAAATAAAAGTAGCACATTTAAGACTAAAAGTGGCACATTTAAGCCCAAAAAATAGCATTTTTAGGGAAAAATTTACAATTTCCATTAAAAATACAAAGTGATACTTCAAAGGCCAAAAGTGACACATTTTATACTACAAAGTGACACTATTAATAGTAAAAAACGACACTATATATATAAACATGAAAGATGGTGTTGTAATTTTCAAAAACTAAAGGATTGCATTGATATTTCTGAATTTTATCCAATTTAACCTGATAGATCCAATTAACGGATAGTGATCTGTAAAACCATCTTAGAGGAGATCACCTCTTTAACTTTTACCAATTACTGGGAGTTAGAGTTAATGGAGAGAGAATGTTGGAGAAAGAAAAAAGGTTTTAACAGTAGACAAATACTTGTGTAAGACGGTCTTACGGATATTTTTTGTAAGACAGATCATCTTTATCCGACTCACCGTGTGTTGATGGATTGAGCCGTAAAAGAGTGAAACTGCGTCTTGCGAATTAATATCCGTAAGAAGGTGTTACATGATACCTCCTCTTACAAGTAAATTCTATTTTTGGCTGCATATCATTTTTCATAAACAGTTTTTTACCAGAATATTTTTATCTAAAATCGTTAGATACTTGATATAAACCTTGCGAAGAATATTTAAAAAATTCACTTTTAAATGAAAGAAACATTGCATCGAAGGCCAAACATCAATTCAATTCAGAAGCGTTGGAAAAACGGGTCATTACGAAATGGTCGTGCCTTGTACCTGCTTCATACAAATCTACATCAGTTGCAGAGAGGGAATGCTGTTCTGTTCTGGTTTTCGAAAGGATGTTATTGCGTATGGCTTATTCTACTTATTCTAAAACCCTATCAGTATTCCTATTGTGTATCCACCAGGATCAATGTTTGGCATCTCAGTATGCATCAAAAATATGAAAAAAGTTAAAACAAGAAAAGCATTAGAATGTATTAAGTTTTTAATGTTTGGCTTTTTAAAGAATGCATATGCACGGTTTTAGTGTATTTTTATGTAAATCCAGCATTTATCCATGACCACTTGAAGCTTGTTTGGATACAAAGTAACTGACATCTCTTATTCTACTGCTGTGATCATCCCTGAGCATAAACATATCCACGATTTATTCTTAACAACCATTGACAACTATGTAAATCGAACAATTTTAAATTTTTAACATCTCGACCTTCCCCTAAATTTCAACTCTCATAAGCTATACGCTATAACCCATGCAATTTTATGCAAAAAAAAGAGTACCATTATAAGAAGGCAATTCCAAACGGTTTACAAATAACAACAGCAAATCACATATTTCATAACAAGTTTTTGTTCATAACTAGGTCAAACAAAAGTAGAGCAAAATACTGAACTTTTCCATTTAAAACCAAATTCTCCCTTTACGGGTGCTGACAATGCATAGCATATTCCAAGAGATGGAAAAAATATGTCAAGCAACTCAGCTTTGATCATTACAATAATAGTGTTTTTGGAGTACTTTTCATCAACATCATCATCACGATAAACTGTGTAGGTATGATAAGCACGCATTTGTGGAACCATCGCGTGCACCCTGATAAAAAAATATAGAAACTGTTGCAATGGAAAAGACTTGTATATAATATAGCATCTTCCCCTATACATGACAAACTTCCTTCATCAGCCATAATTAGCATAGGATAGGCATACTACCGCCTCAAGCTCTCCACTATGTAGTCCGCATACAGATCCCTTCACCCAAAAATGACAGAAAAAAAGAGTAAAATACATCAGGTTGAATAATGATGCATGTAAGTATCGATGCTGAGAAGCTAAAGAGAAGCCATCTGTGTATAGCAAGTACAAACATTATTCAGCCTTGGGAGAACTGATTGGCAGTTCAGACTTACGCTGAAGTAAGGTTCTTTAATGAATGGGGGGGTCGGATAGTCAAGCTGTCAACTCAGCTAGGCACAAGTTTGATTCAAATTCAGACATGAATTTAGGCTTGAGCTAGAAACAAGCCCAGCTCAGCCTGGCTCGAACACAAGCTCGATTCATGAACTAATGGAGTCGAGATCAAACATATGTGTCTTGCCTCGAGCTCGGTTAAAAATAAAAGAGTGGAGCATAAGCACTCAAAGGTCAGCACTCGTCAACTCAGTTTGGAGAGCTCACCTCAGCTTGTTTACAGGCCTAAGTCAGAAGAAAGAGTGCCACGAGGTTTACAGGGTTATTTGTTCCTTAATTTTGACGGTGTTGCATTAAAAATGAAGTATAACAAACGTGGCGTTCTCAGCAATGGTTGAATATAGTTGAACCCTTTTACATCTTTGGAATAGATTGATGGGTTCATGTACACCTAGGACAGCAGAATATCAAACCATATCTCAGAAACAGTACTTACATGGAATGCTGAACTGCTTCATAAGCCTTGGTGGCAGGCAGAAAATCATCAACCGCAACCTCTTTGTTCTCATTCTTTTTGTCTGGTCGCGTGATAAGGAAAATAAATGTAAAAAATGTCTGAAACATAACAAAGACTTAAGAGTCCTTAGATTTAAGTAATTTCCAAAAGGATACAGTCTTCAAAGAAGCGACGGATCTCAGCCAAACGATGTGGCGGAAGCTCCTTAATGTCGGTGAAGTTCTTATACTCGGGATCATCAGCACAAACTGCAATTATCTTATCGTCTTTCTCTCCCTGTATGTCCAATATTTGTTAGTAAATGTTTAGAAAGTAAAACAGAGTTTTTAACCGTCACCAGGAGCAAGTAGTACCTGGTCAATCATGGGCATGAGGCCAATTGCTTTAGCACGGAGAAAGCACCCAGGAAGGATTGGTTCCTGTAGAAGTTGGAAAATTAGCCTATTAAGCATTCATTATGATCCAATACTTGCTCAAGTAAGTTTGACTCAAGTACTGAAATCATGAATGGACTGCCAGGGGTCCAATATGAAAATTTATGATTATCTCAGCTGGTTTCAGGTGAAGCAGAGCCAGGCTTGCTTGTTTAGAGTGTTCTGCTTTATACTGACTTTTTCATGTCATAAGTTTTCTTAGTACATTATCCAAACTAAATTTTCACTTCCGACAGTATAGCTGAATTTTCCATTCAGGCTCATGACAAGCAAGAAGAAATGGGTTCGGATTTGTATAAATTCCATTGCAAAACCACCCTGAACAGTACATCGAAAGCAGAAAACTCACGTAATGACAAAAGGTTCTAATCACATGTTCACCAAGAGGTCCAAGACGAATGGAATTTTGAGCTTAGACATTTATTTCTTCAATGTTCATTATATTTAAGAATGTACTTTTTCTGAGGAATCTATGTGAGATTTCTCCAACTATTCCAACCCAAATCATGCATTTGTAGTAGGATATGGATGCACATCCAGATTATTTTCCATTAGTTTTGTGGCTTTAAAATCTATTATCTAGGAGAGATATTTCTCAGATGCCGCAACCATTGTTATTTTGGAGAATTAGTAGTGATAAAGCACTTCGAAAATGAAGATCCTAGGATCAAGGCTCTCTCTGGGAGATCATTAGAGGCTTTAGAACTTATTTTCCACACTTTTTAAAAAAATTCCAACATTATTTTTCACTGCACAGGAAAAAGAAGATAGTTTCAAGACAACACCACCATACTTAATAATTAATTATAATATTTAAAAATAAAATTTAAAAACAAAAACCATTAGCATGTGTAAAGAATTTAACAATTTGCATACCTGCATGATAACCAAGACATCCAAAGGATCGTTGTCCTCACAAAGAGTACGAGGAATAAAACCATAGTTGTGGGGATACACAACTGACGAGTAAAGAACACGGTCAACCTGCAGATAAAACATTTATGAAACTTGTAGTAGATCAACTGAGACAATAGTCACAATAACTCCATTTACCATCCTTAATTACCTTGATCAGTCCGGTTCTTTTGTCAAGCTCATATTTCACCTTACTACCCTTACTAATTTCAATCACCTACAGAAATTAAACAAGTTATATACAAATCACCTTCACCACATGAGAACACCAAATGGGGTAACATGGTTTAAAAATTCTTAAGCTCTTTGTAGAAAAAGATCAACAATTAATGATAACAAAAACATCTCAATACTGGAATACTTGCATTACAAAGGGTTATACAATAAAATGAAAATTCAAACGAATTTAAATATTGAAATCAGAAACACATGTACTAAAATACTAATATCAATTTGATGCTATAGATGCTACATTGAGTTCAGAATCCTTACTGCATTGAAAATAGTTGGAGCTCCAGGTCCTACAATCAGAAGATGTAGAGGTTAAAAGGTCAAAATGGATGTGTTATTAAATTAGATTGCTTTTAAGGCTTATAGAGAAATAAACTACCTATCTCGAGATCATGCCAAGGATGTGCAGCAACTGATCTCCTGGTCATGGATGAAAGTATCCTTTCATTAAGAGGTGGATGATCATGTGAGGACCGATGAGATTCCAGGGCTTTGTGAGGAGTCTCAATAGGTGGAGTCATGATTCAAAACTGCACATGACCAACAATGAATTTATTAACATATAATACCTTAACCGGTAATTCTTTATACAAATTACACAGAAAAAATTGAAAATTCGAATAGAAATGAAGTAATAGTACAAGTTCAACAATTTTTCCTGCTTTATTTCAGAAAAGTTACATCAAAACAAGTGTTCTATATAAATTTCAAAAATCCAGCTTTCAGTAACTGATTTTAAAAATATATCATACAATCGAACCAAATAGTAGCACTTGATAAACACACAATAACCGCCACAAAATCGATCTGTAACTCGTACCGAAAAAGAGAAAACTCAAACATGCAGAATCAACAAATTACTTAATTTTTATGTGTGAAACTTCCACCAAAATCGAAAACGATAACTTCTACTCTAGAATAACACAACAGCTAAAAGCTAGTACAAATTATAATCACAAACTCGTTCTCGAAAATCGCGCAACTACAAAATACAGAGCGTTTGAGCGTGAAACTTTAACAAAATCGACAAAGATTAGCTAGAAACACACAAGAAAGACTGTAACAAAGACGATCTACAAGTTAGCGAATTTGAAACGTACCTGATTAGATAGATCAGGCGATGAGCAGCAGATCTAGATTAAAGAGAGAAAATGAGCGAGCGTCGAGAGAAAGAATAAATGCATAGATATATAGAGTAATAGCGAGAGAAACCCTAGGAGAGAGAAAATTGAGTTAAGGAAAGCTTGAAGTTAAAGACGGGTTCCCGCTCTGTGCTACTTTTGGCCATTTAAAGGCATCATACCCAAAGGGAAAGGAGATATTTCTTACCTTGCTAATGACTTAATGCTTCCTCTCTCCTCTCTACTTTAACTCCTTCTGGTGATGAAAGAATACCACTAGTAAAAAACTAGAAAATGCCATATGGATTCTCCTGATTCCATTTTAAGGGTGCGAATATGACACGCTGGATTGGTGGCGGTGGGACCGCGTTGGACTGGGTGTGGACCGTGTGGTGTGTGGCCTGAGACGGAATTTCTGACGGTGGTACGGTCAGGTTTCCGCGTTTCCTTACTATAAACATGGTGTGAGTGCTGTTACGACTTACGATTCGGCAGAGATAATTTATACGCCGAACATTCACACCGGATAAACGACATATTTGAAATTTAGAATCATTAATTATTACTCCCTCTCATCCTAAATTATCGTCCTACTTGATCCAGCGTACTTATTAAAAAAAACAATTGACTTAATTATTTATATTGGTTTAATATGCAGTTTTCTTTAAATTTCATGTGTATGTGGCTCATAATTAAAGTAGGTGAAAAAGTAAGGGTAAAGTGATAAAAGTGATGTTCTAAAATAGTATGTTTCAAACTGGACAATTATTTTGGGACGGACGAAAAATGAAAGGAGAACGATAATTTAAGGACGGAGGGAGTAGGAAATATTTCATATTTTTTACATATTTTTTTATGTATCTAAAAATGGTGTGGATACAATGTGCTTATAAATTAGGATATCTGAGTTTTATTTCTTCTTGATCCAAACCTTTCAACTAAATACAAATTCACGTGAATAAGGCAAATGTTTACCCTGCAAATGAATACATCGTCCCTTTGTTAGAGAATGGTTTATATAGAGCCAACCTTTAAGGCCAGGGCGTGGGCATTGAATGTCCGAGCAGGAATGACAGACACGATCATGGCCACGTCCAGAACGTGAGGATAGATTTTTAGGCATTAACTTCTCACGTTCTAGACAATCGTTAACATAACTCCTGGGCAGATTGGATATGCTCGCTGAGATGTCAGTCTGCTCGCTACATGCTCGGCCCCCAGACAACAAATAAGAGGATGTCTGTCTTGTATACTTGTATGAGAAGTCGGGTACACGTCTATGCCCGCTTATGACTCGTGCTCGCAACTTGAGGTATGTATGTGACTCGCTCGTGATAAGGTGATGGTTTGCTTAGTACGTGACCCTTATGTGGGCCTTTTGGGCCTGACAACTCATTTACTAATATAAAAAAAAAGAAATTTAGATAAAACATTTATTTATTATTTTGAATATTACAGTACTACCTTCATTAAGATAAATCAAATTGATTCGTTAAGATTTATTTATTTTATAATTATAGTAGTAGTAGTTTTCTTGTTTATATATTCTCTAAACTACACTAAAAATTAAATTATAATTCATCTTTCTTTTTTAATGACGTTCTAAGAAATAAAATATTTTCCAATCTTTCCTATTTTGTAAGTTACCTTAACTATTTTAGCATCAATTGATTCTCATTTTAATTTATGAATCCCACTTTCACATGAGTTTCCTTTAAAATTACATAATATCTTAATATTTATAATAAAATCATTTTTTTTAATATGTGTATCAGATATATCGAAACATTTATTTAGAAACGGAGGGATTAAGTAATATTATACGAAAATAGGACAGAGAGAAAGAGTGATTGTTTTTTAGTAATGGAGGGAATAATGATTTGGTTGAGTCTTCTGATCAACTTTCTCTTTATCTCTTTTATTTTATGTTTGTCATTGAAAAAACTCAAAATCAAACAACTAAATTACAAAGCCTTACATTACACACCTCGAATATTCTACTTATTTTTAAAAACATATAATATTTGCTAAATACATTTTTCAATATTGTATTTTTGTTTCTTTATACTTCATTAGTTTCACCATTATTATCTTGTTTGACTTGTTTGACTTTTTTTGATCAAATAATATGTTTTAAAAGGTAAATTTATGGTTTTTTTTCTTCAATAATTTCGGGACAAATAGAGTAATCATTGCAAACTATGTTATGACCCGTGCGATACATGGTTCATTTAGTGTTATTTTTGAAACTTGATTTTGTAGATAGAATCTGCAAACTATTTGAATAAACCAACTAAGTTATGACCCGTGCGATACACTGTTGATTTAGTGTTGTTTTTTAAACTTAATTTTGTAGATAGAATCTGCAAGCTATTTGAATGAACCAATAGCAGCAAGATGATCACATAGTTAATAACTAAATAAAAATGTGAGATCACACCGAATCATCAAACCGAAAATTCAAATTACAAAATCGAACAAATATTTTTAGGGTTGGGAGGGGAAGTACCATGAAGACAAATTCGTCAAAGAAGTGTTTGATGGAAGGGAAGTATTTCGCAGTGGTTGTTTGTGGTTTTGGTGTAATATATTTAATCAAATTGTATAAAATCTATTTTAAATTGACCGAGTTTTGGTAAAATAATAAAAATTAAAAAGCTTCTACCATGACAATTGAGGGTTCCTAATCAAATGAAACTTGTCTAAATCAAATGTGAAAAAATCTATCAGGTACAAATTGATTTTAACAGTAAAAACTGGTTAAAAAAATTACCATGAGAATTGAAAAGTTTTAATCAATTGAAACACGTCTAAATCAAATGTGATAAAATCTATCCGTAAAAAAACTTTTACAATAAAAAATTAGAATTTTAATCAAGTGAAACACATTTAAATCAAACGTGATAAAATCTATATGGTATCAACTGATTTTAACAGTAAAAAAATGGTTTAAAAAAAAAACTTTTACCATGTATAAAGAAGACATCAGTTTCAAAATCTATTCAGTTATTATTTTTCGCAGCAAAAAGAGAATATATATATATATATATATATAGTACAGTATACACAATTTTAATAGTTTTTTTTTTTTGCAAAAATTGTTTATAATAAGATGATTTGTAATCTTGTAACAAATAATTAAAAATTTTAATTAGAATAATTTGAAAAAACAAAAAATAAGGTAAATATTCAAAATTGATCATATGAATATATTATTGAAATATTAAAACCTATGAAAATTGATAAATCTACCCGCAAAAAAAAACTTTTACCGTGAAAATTTAGAGTATTAATCAGGTGAAACTCGTTTAAATCAAATGTGATCAAATATATCTTGTATTAACCAATTTTTGCAGCAAAATATGGTTAAAAAAACTTTTACCATGTATAAAAGAGACACCAGTTTTAAAATCTATCTGATTATAATTTTTGGCAGGGAAAAAAAATAGTATCGTATGCACGGTTTTAATAGTTTTTTTGTGTGCAAAAGTTGTTTATAATGAAATGATTTTCTAAACATGTAATAAATAATTTAAAAAATTCAATTAGAATAATTTGAACGAAACGAAAAATAAGGTAAATATTCAAAATTGATCATATGAATATGTAATTGAAATATTAAAATCTATGAGAATTGATAAAATCTATCCGCAAAAAAACACTTTTACCATGAAAATTTGGAGTCATAATCAAGTGAAACACGTCTAAATCAAATGTAATAAAATCTATCTCGTACTAACTGATTTTGGCAGCAAAAAAATAATAATAATAAAAAGCTTTTATCATTTATAATGGAGGTACCGGTTTTAAAATATATCCAATTTTAATTTTCGGCACAAAAAAAAAGAAACAAATTTGCAACTTCATAAGAAGGCATCACGTCAAAGCACATAAATCATTTAAAACTTTAAGCATTCAATAGAAAGCCGTCATGTGACAGCAACGACTTCTGTTTTAATAATAGTTCATAGATAAATAATATATCATTGATTAATGATTGATAAATATAGATTAGTAGAAGAACAAATAATGTAAAATCGTCCCGTGGATAATTTGTATAAATTAAATAGTAAGAAAATGAAATGAGATGGAAATTAAAGAATTTCAGTCAAATTAAACTTGTATAAATTATATAAGATAAAATCTAGTTTAATTAAGCGATATTTGAAAAAAATAAAGACAAAATCCTAAATCTCTATCGTAAATTTTCTCGTAAAACTATATCATAAATTTATCTTATCAAATTAGTTTTAGAATTTTTATCTTATCTAATAAGATTTAAGATTTTTATCTTAAACTAATCAATTTAAAAAAAAAAAAAAACTTACTATTTTACCAAGATTTTACGGTTATGATTAAAACTTATTTTTACATGTGTGACAACGGTTACAAAACGGTTTACCAAGTTTACAAGACAGATTACAGTCATTACTAGTACTCTTGCCCGTGCCGATAGCACATCGCCAGTTTGAGAATTTATCAATAAATGAAGCAGATACTGTGGAAATGAACTACTAAAAATATTATTTTCTTAAAAAAATTGGCTTTCAAATGGAGTCTCTTTGCCCGGAACGGAAGGATTAATTAATAATTTGTATACGAAATTGCGAGTCGAAAAAAACGG
This sequence comes from Codonopsis lanceolata, assembly GCA_013146195.2. Taxonomy (NCBI): domain Eukaryota; kingdom Viridiplantae; phylum Streptophyta; class Magnoliopsida; order Asterales; family Campanulaceae; genus Codonopsis; species Codonopsis lanceolata. The sequence goes on along the minus strand of CM028381.1, from coordinate 107,943,074 downwards.
GTAGGACAAAAATTAAATTGATTAAGTTAATTACAATAACAGTTAAAAAGAAAAAAAAACAAATATTGCAAATTACAAAACTTACGTTTTTTTTTAATTTTTTAAATTTGTATACGAAAAAAATTAAAAAGAAAAAATACAAATACAAATTTTCGCAACCATAAAACTGTAAAACCGTAAAAGTAAATCCTAATTGTAAAATAGTAAATCATAGTAAATCACAATCAATAAATGACTGAAGAAGGGAATTGGTAACGACATTCGCACATATGAGAGTTGAAGAAAATATTGGTCGTTGGATTACCGTAAAACAATAAATCATAGTCAATTTTTTTAAGAAAATAATATTTTTAGTAGTTCATTTCCACAGTATATGCTTCATTTATTGATAAATTCTCAAATTGACATCGTGTCATCGACACGAACAAAGGTACTATTATTCTTTATTATAAAGTATAAACCAACATGTCTACATCTATAAATGAAACTTCATGCTCTAGGTCCACAATTTTCTTTTATATTTCTTTCGTCTCTAAAAAAATAGTCACATTTAATTGGTCAAAATTTTTAAGATTATCTCTTTATTTATTTGTACTTTTTTTTAAATTGCACTTAAATTATTACTCTATTTGTTTTACTTAAATAGTCAATGTTTGAAAATTTTAATAATTAAGAGATATATAAATAATATTTGAGTTTTTCATAATTACAAATATACTTAATCACAACTAATATATTTACAACACAAGAGAGGATAAAGACCGAAGATTATGAAAATTATAGACATAAATGTGAAATTAGACTTCTTAAGTGAAACATCCCAAAATAGTATAGTAAACTACTTTCTCTTTTCCTGTCAAAGAGTTCGTTATTTTATTTTAGGATATTTCACTTAAAGAGTTTACTTTCAAAAATTAAACAATAAAAATATTATTTTATTTTTAATGAGATATTAAAAGTAATATTTTTTTTAAAGTTTGATTTTCAAACATAAACTTTTTTTTGTTTGAAATGGACGGAATATTTGCCTATAACAAAATCACTTTTTTACACGTTAAGTAACAATGGAGTCAACTTTCTAGAGTTATGAGGTAAAAGTAAATGTCAACTTGTTCGAACCTCACCCGTGGCCATGAATATGAGATTCTAAACGTTTAAGTAATTAATATATGTAAATGTACTTTTAAACAAAATAAACTAAAATATGTCACACGAAATGAACCTAACTAGTAAGAATATTTTGAAGCAACAAGCGGTTCTTGGGTTAAAAAAAAAACCAAGAATAGAATAGCGAGGAAGCCTCAAAACGAGCAAAAGTGTTGATAATGTGGGTGGGGGAAGATGTGGCCTTGAAGCAACATCCAACCAACTCTAAACGTGCTACAGGAATTTGGGATGAGTGCACCTCCATCACCCAAAGCTGTCACGTACCTTATGCTTGACTTATTAATTTTTATTCCTTCAAAACCAATTTATGCATTTTATTTTGTGTAAATCTTCCGTAAAATACTCTTATGGATTTTAATTTATAAAACATAGTTTCTTTTTTTACAACTCAACTCGCTAACATGTGATAAATTAAGTAAGGAAGATTCGTCTTACAAAAAATATTCATAAAATGGTTTTAAATAAATTTTTTTTATATTTATATTTTGTTTAATTTTGCAAAAGTAACATGTTGACTTCCATAAAAAATTCATGTTAGGCCTTCAATCCTCTTGTCAACCGTACATCTTGACGGGAGGGTACTTTAATTATCTCTTGGGAGGAGATCCCTCCTGTCTATGAGAAAATAACTCACTTTTTCAATTTTTGTAATCCCAAGAAAGATTATTCAATGAAATCGACATATGTCGTTATCATATTGTTATAGTGGGATATTGTAAAACACAACTCACATTAACACTTCATGAATTTATAAATACTTATAGTATTAATTTGAAGACTTTACTATATATCAGTTTTGAGATTACTGTTAATCCCAATTTTTTAGTGAGGGTGTTAATAATACCACCCTCTCCTGGTATTAATAATGAGGAAATAATGACTTTATCCTGATAACTCGTATTATTAACCACCTAAAACATCGATTCGACCTTAATCCTAACTATCAAACGACACCTTATAGTATTAATTTGAAGACATTGCTATGCAACGAGAATCTGGCCATCGAGATTTAAAAAAAATATTCCCTCCATCCCTAAATTATCGTCTTTTTTTTCTTTTTCGTTCGTCCCAAAATAATTGTCCACTTTGAAACTTACCTTTTTAGAACATCACTTTTACCACTTTACCCTTACTTTTCCATCATACTTTAATTATGAGCCACATACATATGAACTTTAAAGGAAACTACACATTAAACCAATATAAATAATCAAGTCAATTGTTTTTTCTTAAACTGTGCGCCAGGTCAACTAGGACAATTATTTAGGAACGGAGGGAGTAAAGATTAAAATAATTTATTATATGGAGTACAGTTATGCCCTTATAATAAGTTTTGGGTTTTTAGCTCGTTTTTTTTTTAATCCCAAAACAACTCAAAGCAGACTAGTTAGAGCAAGCCTAACTAGGGTTCTAATTGAAATCTAACACAAATCTTGGGTTCTAATGACAATTTTTTTTAAAAAATCTTCCACAAATCATCGGGTTGGGTTATTGTAGACCGATTACCTATAACACAAAATAGGCACAACGCGATTTAGGTTATTGTAGATTGATTGACCAAGTCAACTGATCACTTCCTTGCTTTTAAAAATACTGACTCCTTGGAGAAGTTATCAAAGTTGTATGTTGATGAGATTATCAGGTTGCATGGGATTCCAGTTTCCATAGTGTCAGATCGCACGTCCGGTTTACTTCAAAGTTTTGGGGCAGCTTACATACAGAAGGTTTTGGGCATGAATTTGAGTATGAGTACGACATTCCACCCATAGACTGATGGTCAATCCGAACAAACCATACAGACGTTAGAGGACATGCTGAGATCATGTACCTTAGATTTGCAAGGGAATTGGGATGACTATCTGTCATTAATTGAGTTTATATATAATAATAGTTTTCATGCATGTATTGATATGGCACCGTACAAAGCATTATATGAAAGAAAATGTAGGTCGCCTACGTGTTGGGATGAAGTGGGCGAGCGATAACTTTTGGGACCCGAACTAGTACAGATTACGCCAAATAAAGTACAGGTGATCAAGAAAAAACTTCTTATGGCACAGAGCCGACATAAATCATATTCAGATAAGCGTCGTCATGAGCTTGAATTTGAAGTGGGAGATCATGTTTTTCTTAAAGTTTCACCGACCAGGGGAGCTATGAGATTCAACGTTAAAGGGAAATTCAGTCTGAGATTTGTAGGGCCTTTTGAAATTTTAGACCAGGTAGGGGAAGTCGCTTATAGGCTTGCATTACCACCAACATTATCAGGGTCCGCAACGTGTTCCATTTGTTTTACGACGAACAACCAATTCGTATAGTGTATCGAAAGGAACAAGTGCTAAGAAGACGAACTATTATATATGTGAAAGTGTAGTGGACTAATCATATGGAGAGGGAGGCAACTTGGGAACTTGAGGAGGATGTGCGAGGAAAATACCTAAATTTCTTCGACTAATGAGGTACGCTAAGTTTAGAGGACTAAACTTTTTTTAAGGGGGTGAGAGTGTAATACCCCAAAAATTTATATATTAAAATAAAATAATTTTATTAATTATTACTAGATATTAATAATTTTTGTGGGCTTAACTATATAATTTGGGACTTAGGCCTAGTACACTTGAGTTTAGTTTTAGTGGGCTTGGTGTACTTGGTAAATTTTGAGTGTGGGCTTGACCCATCAATTTGGGATTTCTTTTACTTATAATGATAGTTGTTATATAAGGTAATAATAATAATAACAATAACAACAACAACAACAACAACAACAACAGTAATGAAACAACTTGGCAGTCGGCCGCACATAATCGGGAAGAGAGAGATAGAGAAAAGTGAAGGAAAAAAATAAAAAATAATTCATGGGGTGAATGCATAAATCGATTACGTACATGTTTGATCAGAAGAGGAAATGTTTGAGCAACTGGGTATAAATACTCTTGTTACCTTCTGGTTTGGGACACATATGAAAATCATATAAAAAGCTGCTGACATGTTGTGAAAGGGAGAGAGAATTGCAAAAACGATCATAAACCGGATTGGCGAAATTCTAGACGAGGGCAAGAAGAAAGAAATCTTATTAATCCATATTTTTAAGGTAAGCCCGTTAATTTATGATTTAATCAGTATATAGTATGTATATGAGTGAGTGGATGAACTTTATTTAAACTCACCATTTAAGATGGACATGGAGTTGAAATCTGCAAAATGGATTGAATTGGTAGAATTGGTGGTAGTGATGTGTTGGGAAACAAATAAAGAAGAAAAGAGTCTTCAGTTGAAAAGAAAGAGATTAGAAGGGAGATGAGTCTTGGAACAAGAAAGAAGAAAGAAAGAGAAAGAAAAAAAAATGTAACCATGTGTGTGTGCGTGTACTTTGGTGGTGGAGGAGTAATTGAAGAACAAAAAAAAATAGAAAGAAGAGAATAGAGAGGGCAGAAGGGAAGAAGGGAAGAAAAGAAAGGGAAAAGGAGAGAGAGGATGGAGTAGTTTAAGGTGTGATATTGGAGTTTTGTGTATGTGTATGTGTGTTTGTGGTGTTTTCAGTGTATGCACAGTGGATCATTAAATCAAGAAAAGGAAAAGAGTGATGGATGAAGATGGGCTGTCACGAAAAAAAAAATCAATAAATAAATAAACAATGATAAACTTTCCTTTTAATTGAGTTTTGGGTTAACAATCGGGCATACGGATATTAGGGATTAATTATTAGAATAGTTTTAGCTAATGATTATATCACGTTTGTAAATTTTAGATTTGGACAAGAGCGGTTAGCTTTCTTCCGGAATTGGTGATATTTGTTTCGTTGTACACCCGCTAATCAGGTAAGAGATTATACCTCTTGCAATCTATATTTTAAAACATCCTCCGTTAGAGTTACAATTATATTTATTGAAATCGATATTCCTTTGAAACGTCCGCCGACTTAGGTCGGTAGTTGTTTTAAATTCCATCTATTTTACTTCTTCAAAAATCTTGAATTTGATTCACATTAAATCTCATATAGTCATTGAATTCCATGTTAGTTATTCTCCCTACATGAAATATATGATTGTTGCGATGCATAATTTTGCAATGCATAATTTTTGCGATGAAATTTGATTATTGTTTTCTTGAAATTCTACCATGATCATTAAACTGATTTTATGATTATCGAATTACTGATTTTTATCGAATGTCATTTGAATTGTGAGCATAATTATTGAATGATCGAACTTATCGAATACCACCTAGCTAGTGGTATATGGTTATCCGGATATACCAGATCGAATTATCGATACTCCTCGGAGTAATTATTTAAACTGCTTATTGATACTCTTCGGAGTAAGTATTTAGAATGGTTTTGTGATCATGAGATTCTGTGAGTAATTTCTCGTCTCCAATCAGTATGGGACAGTTACTCACTCGAGCCGTTTTTGTTGCTAAATCTTCATTTGGCTGCCTTTTATTTTGAATTAAAAATTTGATAAATTACGTTCGCTTATCGATACTTGAACTGTGAACTTGGAATATTAAAAACTATTCCCCTCTGATTTATTATAGTCAACCCCTCCTTAGTAACCAGAGGGATTGTATATGATCTTACTGACCATTGTTGTTTCACTTATTTTCTTTCAAAATTCTCTTTTCTTCAGGTAATGAGTACGAGTTATTAGAAGGATTGACTCGTGATGTGTATCTAAAATAGTCGGATACACTGGGCTTGACAATCTGGATAACGGGCTTTCAATTATATCCACAACTTTAAGGCCCAAACCTGTCAAGAAAACAAACACGAACCGTGAACTAGGCAAGGGCTTACCTACAAATGCACTCCGGCATTGTGAGTCCCACGGATTTTTACGGCCGTTCCCCGCTAATGAAAAACGGGTGGTTTCAAAACCTTTAAGGCGCGTGGAATACGTCTGGCCTCAGTTGTGGACTCAAAATGTGATAAACAGAGTCGCCATCTTTATTTTAAGGAAAAACAAATAAAAACCAAATGTAACCCAGTTGCAAAGGGTTCGGAGGCTAAGTTACGAGGTGGGAAGAAGGGTTAGGCACCCAACTCGCCCTTCGATCTCAAAATAGCTTTTGGCTAAAATATATATTTTTATATTTATTTAACAGATTGAAATAAAGCATTAATATATATATATATATATATATATATATATATATATATATATCCATATTATTACAACACTTGCTGCAGCCTCCTTTCGGGAGTTACAAATACATATATAAATATTTGACCATAATAATGGCTTTTTTTAGTGCTATTTTCTGTAGAACTTCGGACAGCATAACTGCTTATTTTCTTTACATCGGGCTTGTGACGACCCGACCCGAATCCCAAGACGAAATCCTAAGGTCGTGCCACCAGGGGAACAATTAACAACAAACAAGTAGCAAATAATGGGTAGGGCCATAACGGCGATACACCGATAACTCAAAACACATGCGGAGCGAAATAAATTAAAAGCGGTGGGCGCCCGAGCTAACAAGCTCAAACTAAAACAACCAAAGAGATGATTAATCTCTCGGTCCAAAAATTCGATTCGCGTGCCGCAACATTGGGCACGTAGGACAAACTCCCTGTTATGCAATTCATATATAAGCATAATAAACCAAGTCATCGGCGAAGCTACGGCCGGAACCCAACATTAAACTAAGTCTAAGACTCTAGTCTAACAACTCGACGGCTAAAAACATGCCGGAGAATAAACATAATATTTAACTAGCAATATATCATGCTAAACATACTCACCCACAAACCAAACACGACTAAACCAGTCGGCTACCAACAAAATAAGTACTAACAACAGAAAACATATGGAAGTTTAACTACCAATATACATCAAGCACAACCACCACCGGTTGGCTACCAAAAGAATAGGCTAACCGCAATTACAATATTACAAACACATACAGGTTTGCTACCCAAATCATGAAGTTTATATAACTTCATCTTCCCAACGACCTCACCAAAAACAAATCGAACATCTAAGTAGCAACCTGTCCAAAAGACTTCCTTGCCAAAGTAACCTTCCTGATTTACTTGGATCCGCTAACTCGGCTCGGATCTAGGGAAAAACAACCAACAAATAACAGTAAGTCACAATGACTTAGTAAGTTACTAACCATAACTTCCTACCATGGCATAATGCTCAATTATAAAATATATCATGCTATTGTCATGAAACAACCTCATAACAAATCATGTATGGCATTCATGCTCAACATTAAATAAATATGTTATCTATTAAGTATAACATCTCATCATAAATCCATGTCAAGTCATTCTTGTCTTAACAATAATAATTTATACCTTTGGCATAAAACAACATTCCCATAATATTCATGTGATAGCATACATGCTTAACAACATTAATCGATATGTTATCTATTAAGTATAACATGTGAGGAAATCAAAACAAACTTCATATCATATCCAATTCACGAAGCACGTTATTCACTTAAGCACTTGTGAAACAATTCATATATATTAGGGATATGATACCATTACCAGAATTCCTCTGCGCGTGTCGCTCCTGCAAAAACACGTGCAAAACCCTTATGTGTCCTCGATATCCCTCTCGTAGATATCGGCGCGTCCCGAGATCTCTCGCTCTCGAGTTCCATAGTTATCAAAGCCATGTGTATTACTACAACTAAGATAAACTACTTCCCCACCGTGGCCATCGATGGAGGGTGTGTGGCAACCGACGGCGATACATCGCGATCACGAACCCCATAATTCGTGAGGGCGATGTATCAACCCACCAAAGACTCAACAGGGCCATTTGGTGGACTCAAAACCCAAGCACAAGTAATATATACTCATATGCTCAAAACAAGTAGGTAAACACTCTACCATCAAACTAGTCATGCAATTTATCCACAACTAGCATAAACATCACAACCGAGAATCATATAAGTTCTCATAATCAAGTGTGCTTCACACACCTTAAACTTCTTGGAGGCTCGACCTCCATGAATTCTACCCAAGATTCCATAGGACTTAAAATCATAGTTCCTAGGATTCAAACTAACCCAAAGGTTGACTCCGTTGAGTTCAATCTAAGTTTTCGAAATTTCAAGGAATAGAAGCTTAGGCTTCATCATCCCCTACATTCATATCTATCGTCAAAACCATAAACCCGACGATCAATACCCTCATAAACCCCACAAAGCGATTAACAAGGTAACTTAGAACAAATTAAACATCTTGGTTATAAATTTATTCAAGTCACCATACCAACCAATAATTTCCAATTCATGATTAATTCACACAATATAATTTAATATGCTCTACTAAACATATAAAACATTCTAATCATGCTCACATCATTAATTTTTGCAAGCTAATCAAAATTAGGCAAGACGCCTCTCAAGCATCTCATCCAAACCAACATTAATCCACATTGTCAATCAACATAAACAAGTTCATTAGGCTAGTTAGAGCATGAATTTTACAAATATCATAGTCTCACATAGGCCAATTGAGTTCTAGCATTCAATTGAAAACCTAGGGTTCATACATATTCTATAACCCTAACAATGGCTTCCATTGACCTCAAATACCACGAATGGCTGTTTCCTAGGGTCAATGGAGCTCAAAAATCAAGGAAGAGAGGTAGAAACTTACAATTTCTCGGCCTACAAAGCCCAAACTTCGAACTCAACGATGAACCGTTTCTTCTCACTCCGCTCTCTTCAATCTTGCGGGTTAGATGGAGAAAGAAGACACCCAGCTATGGCTTCCAAGCTTAGCCTCTTGAAGCCCTAGAATCGCCCCCTCAAGCCCTCACTTGCGTCTTGGTGAAGTGGTCGCAGGAGCAAAGGAGAAGTCGCAATATTACGTCGGCGAAGAAGAGTGCGGCAGATTTTTGGGTTTTATAAGGGGGATTAGTTCACTAATCAAATCACTAATTACCCCCTAATTCTCTTAATAGGTGATTAGGATTAGTATTAGGCTAATTAAGTGAGGTTAGAATAGGTTTAAGTTGGGTTTAATAGGCCAAAACGTTCGGACAGCGCACAGACCAAACCAAAATCCCGTAAGCTGTTAAGAGGACCTTGCGGTCGCATCTAATTGCTTGATGCGGCGCATCGTCAAACTCCATGTTTTACGCTTTCCTTGCTCGGTCCCGGACTCTCCCGCATTAAATCCCAAGTCCTTCCAAGCCAAAAATGGTCTATAAATCAACCTTAATAACCTCCAAACCATAACCAAAGTAATCAAGCCTCAAACCCCATCAAAACAAGGCCAAGAAACCAGGCAGAACTCTCCCGAACGACGACCGGAAAAGTTAAACTGAAAAGGGTTAACGCTAAAATCAAACTAGCAACCCAACCCACAATGCAACAAGCATCTAACCAATAACCAAGGCATGTTAATGATGTTATAAATGCCTTCTAACAATTTTCCATGTGTTAATCACATAAAACGTAAGCCCGAGATTCAACACATCTCGCGAAAGAAAAATGCATACATGCATTTCCAACAACGTCAATGATCATGCTATTGACTCTATACACAACCGGGAGCTAAATGAACATATTCATCATGATTATAAATATATGAATTCATGCATATCACAAGCAAGCAGTATTTCAGGGTTTTACATTCTCCCCTACTTTAAGGAATTTAGCCCCTAAATTCTTACCGTAGTCATCGAACAAATGAGGATATTTCTCTCGCATCTCCAACTCGGTCTCCCAAGTTGCTTCCTCGATCTCGTGATTCTTCCAAAGGACTTTCACCAATGGAATTTTCTTGCTTCTCAAAACTTGCTCCAAAGGACTTTCACCGGCTGCTCAACATAAGACAAGTCCGGCTGAAAAGTAATCTCTTCATACTCAAGAACATGGGAATCATCCTTAAGATATTTCCGAAGCATAGACACATGAAATACATTATGAATCTCTGACAAGGACGGCGGTAAAGCCACCCTGTATGCCAAACTCCCAACTCGCTCCAGAATCTCAAAAGGTCCAACATACCTCGGTGATAATTTCCCTTTCTTTCCAAATCTCTTGGTACCCCTTCTAGGCGTTACCTTAAGAAATACTAAGTCTCCAACCTGAAACTCCAAATCTCTCCTTCTATTATCTGCATAGCTTTTCTGTCGACTCTGAGCGGTGAGCAATCTATCTCGAATTATTTTCACACTCTCAACAGACTGCTGAACAATCTCTGAACCCCATAATTTTGCTTCTCCAACCTCGTCTCAGCAAATAGGAGATCTACACTTCCTCCCATAAAGAGCCTCATACGGTGCCATCTCGATGCTCGACTGGTAACTATTGTTGTACGCAAACTCTGCCAAAGGAAGATGTGTATCCCAACTCCCTTTAAAATCAATCGTACAAGCCCGTAACATATCCTCAAGTATCTGAATCGTTCTCTCGGACTGTCCGTCGGACTGAGGGTGAAAAGCTGTGCTAAAGTTCAACTTAGTCCCCATAGCTTCCTGCAAAGCCTGCCAAAACCTCGATGTAAACCTCGGATCCCGGTCCGAAACAATACTAACTGGAACCCCGTGCAATCTAACAATCTCCTGCACATACAATGCCGCTAGCTGACTCAATGAATAAGTCATCGCAATCGGAATAAAATGAGCCGACTTCGTGAGCCGATCAACAACAACCCAAACAGCATCAAAACCTCTACGAGTACGTGGAAATCCCGAAACAAAGTCCATCGTAACATGTTCCCATTTCCACTCCGGAATATCCAACGGCTGTAACAACCCTGCAGGCCTTTGGTGTTCCGCCTTTACCTGCTGACAAGTGAGACACCTCGACACATAGTCTGCTATCTGTCGCTTCATGCCACTCCACCAGAATTGTTTCTTTAAATCTCTATACATTTTCGTACTTCCCGGATGGATAGTATACTTTGCTTTGTGAGCCTCATCCAACACAAGCCGTTTAACATCATCAACTGATAGAACACAAACTCTACCCTTAAATGTCAAAATACCATCTTGGTTCATCGAGAACTCATTCTCTTTATTCTCACTCAAACCATCAATAATTTTCATCAACTCTGGATCTTTCTTCTGAGTCAAATTTGTCATGGGCGTAGCAATCTTCGAAAATCCCTCAATGAATTTTCGATAATAACCGGCTAGCCCCAAGAAACTCCGTACCTCAGTAACTGTGGTCGGCCTCCTCCAAGTCATTACTGCCTCAACTTTGGAAGGATTCACCGCTATCCCGGCACTAGAAACAACGTGCCCCAAGAATGAAACCTCCTCTAGCCAAAATGCACACTTGCTAAACTTGGCATAGAGTTGCCTCTCCCGAAGAATAGACAAAACCATCCGCAAATGTTGTGCATGCTCATCCCGAGACTTAGAATACACAAGGATGTCGTCTATGAAAACCACCACGAAGCAATCAAGAAAATTGTGGAATACCCGGTTCATCAAATCCATGAATACCGCCGGCGCATTAGTCAACCCGAATGGCATCACCATAAATTCATAATGCCCATACCTCGTGCGAAAAGCCGTTTTCGGAACATCTTCGGCTCTAACCTTCAACTGATGGTACCCAAATCTCAAGTCAAGTTTGGAATAGACCACCGATCCTTGCAATTGATCAAACAAATCATCTATATGTGGCAATGGATACTTGTTCTTGATCGTTGCCTTGTTCAACTCTCGATAATCGATGCACAATCTAAGGCTCCCATCTTTCTTCCTTACAAATAATCTAGGCGCACCCAGGCGTCGGCAGCTTGATGAAGCCAATGTCAAGGAGTTCTTGTAACTGAACTTTCAACTCCTTTAATTCCATAGGTGCCATTCTATACGGCGCCTTCGAAATTGGTGTAGTCCCCGGCAATAACTCAATACAAAATTCAATCTCTCGATCTGGAGGCATCCCAAAATCTTTCGAGAAAACATCCGGAAACTCACACACAACTGGCACATCTTCAAGATTAGAAGAAGAAACCCGCTTGTCCACTACGCAAGCAAGATACCCTGTGCACCCACGCGACAATAGTTTCCTAGCCTTAAGCGCAGAAATGACGCGTAAACCACTCGGTGCATACTCTCCCAAAATTACAAAGTTAGGAACACCAGGCAAAGCAAAAGTGACTCTTTTACTAAGGCAATCCACCAATGCATGATATGTGCTCAACCAATCCATACCAAGAATAACATCAAAATCACGAAGTGGTAACACCACCAAATCCGCATGCAACACATGTTTATCCACAAGTACATCGCATGCTTTATAAATATCTGAAGCTAACAAACATTCCCCAAGAGGGGTAGATACTTCAAGCACATATGGTAAAGACTGAGGCATAACACATAGTTTATCAACGAAATGTGATGCAACATATGAATGCGATGATCCTGGGTCTATAAGTGCACGAGCCTCACTACCGAAAATAGAAACAGTACCTCCAATCACTGCTGTAGACTCAGGTACACCTCTCTGATCTAGAGCAAATACACGACCCTGCACTTTAGCTTTCCCATCGCTATCTCTCTTTGTTCCAGCTGTAGTCTGACTAGAACCTCCCGACTGATTGCTCTTCAACTTGGGACAATCTTTCTTCATATGCCCGGAAACTCCACAGTAATAACACTCCATTGGTGCTCCGTTCTTATTCCAGCACCTATCTTCTGTATGCCCAATCTTAGAACAATAAGAACAAACCAATGCCACACTACGATCCCTCTGAGTAGATGTAGTACTAGTCCCTTTGTCACTAGACTGATTCTTCGCATGTCCTTCATAATGAGATTTTCCACTAAAATTTCCACGATTACCCGATCCATGACTCCGCCCAGAAGACTGCTTAGGCTGCTGAGAAGAACCCGAAATAGACATAGTACGATGCTCATCAATGTCTCTCTCAATAGTGTAGGCTCTATCAACGGCCTTCTGCTCCACGGCGATGAGAAAGAAGTTGTTTCCTGAACTCCGTCCTTAAACCCTTTACAAATTTCTGTGTCCTCCTGGCCTCATCAGGAATCAAATGTGTGCAATATCGAGCCAACTCAGTGAATCTGGCCGAATACTGGGAAACTGTCATACTCCCCTGCACCAAATCCATAAACTCTTTCTCTCTTTTCTCCCTGACAACCTCCGGTACATAGGAAGCTCTGAACTCTCGAACGAAATTAGGCCATATCTGTGGGACTCTATGCAGTTCCCAACTCTCCTCAAGACTGCCACCAATGCTCTAAGAAGACCCCTCAAGCTCGAACACGCCTAATACAACTGCTCATCATCGCAACCCAATGCGAATATTTTCTCCAAGTGTTCGATCCAAAGCTCGTCCTGGCCTCCATTAAATTGCTTAACTTCACAAATCTTTCAAGCATAGAATTATCATTATGTCTAGCCTCCCTCGGCCTCTACTGTGGCTCGTCCGTGGTCCTCCTTGTGGATCCACTCTACCAAAACCTCTCTGATTCATTTGGTTCATCATATCAAGCATTCCACGATACATGGTTGCCATCGCCTCATACTGCTCTTCCGGTGTTCGCAGTGGAGGAATATTCTGTTGACGGTTATCGTTAGCATTTCTGCCACCGCCAATACCTCTACCAAAGACTCTACGGTGCCACCTCCTGAACTAGCTCCTCGCTCTAGTATCCACCATTAAACCTACAATAACACTGGCTAATAAAATAAATCTATCACACAAACCAACCCCCAAAGCCAAGGAACCTATCCCTACTGAAAGCTAAATTTATAATCATAGCTCGATACCAATCGGTGACGACCCGACCCTGATCCCAAGACGAAATCCCAAGGTCGTACACCAGGGAACAATTAACAAACAAGTAGCAAATAATGGTAGGGCCATAACGGCGATATAATCGACAACTCAAACACATGCGAAGTTTAAAAATAAATTAAAGCAAGGGCGCCCGAGCTAACAAGCTCAAACTAAAACAACCAAAGAGATGATTAATCTCTCGGTCCAAAAATTCGATTTCGTGTCGCAACATCGGGCACGTAGGACAAACTCCCCGTTATGCAATTCATATATAGCATAATAAACCAAGTCATCGAATGGCTACTTCGAACCCAACATTAAACTAAGTCTAAGACTCTAGTCTAACAACTCAACGCTAAAAACATGCCTGAGAATAAACATAATATTTAACTAGCAATATATCATGCTAAACATACTCACCCACAAACCAAACACTAACTAAACCAAATGGCTACCAACAAAAATAAGTACTAACAATGTAAAACATATGGAAGTTTAACTACCAATATACATCAAGCACAACCACCACCTGGTTGGCTACCAAAAGAATAGGCTAACCAATAATTACAATATTACAAACACATACAAGTTTGTTACCCAAATCATGAAGTTTATATAACTTCATCTTCCCAACGACCTCACCACAAAAACAAAACGAACAACTAAGTAGCAACCTGTCCAAAAGACTTCGCCAAAGCAACCCTTCGATGCATTGATCCGCTTAACCTGGCCTCGATCTAGGAAAAACAACCAACAAATAAAAGTAAGTCATATGACTTAGTAAGTTACTAACCATAACTTCCTACCATGGCATAATGCTCAATCATAAATATATCGTCATGTATATCATGTCAT
>CM028381.1:107691566-107928219 GCA_013146195.2 Codonopsis lanceolata | reverse complement strand
ATTTGAAGACATTGCTATGCAACGAGAATCTGGCCATCGAGATTTAAAAAAAAAAATTCCCTTCATCCCTAAATTATCGTCTTTTTTTTTTTTTCGTTCGTTCCAAAATAATTGTCCACTTTGAAATTTACCTTTTTAGAACATCACTTTTACCACTTTACCCTTACTTTTCCATCATACTTTAATTATGGGCCGCATACATATGAGCTTTAAAGGAACTACACATTAAACCAATATAAATAATCAAGTCAATTGTTTTTTTTAAACTAAAGTGGTCAACTAGGACAATTATTTAGGACGGAGGAGTAAAGATTAAAATAATTTATTATATGGAGTACAGTTATGCCCTTATAATAAGTTTTGGGTTTTTAGCTCGTTTTTTTTTTAATCCCAAAACAACTCAAAGCAGACTAGTTAGAGCAAGCCTAACTAGGGTTCTAATTGAAATCTAACACAAATCTTGGGTTCTAATGACAATTTTTTTAAAAAAATCTTCCACAAATCATCGGGTTGGGTTATTGTAGACCGATTATCTATAACACAAAATAGGCACAACGCGATTTAGGTTATTGTAGATCGATTGACCAAGTCAACTGATCACTTCCTTGCTTTTAAAAATACTGACTCCTTGGAGAAGTTATCAAAGTTGTATGTTGATGAGATTATCAGGTTGCATGGGATTTCAGTTTCCATAGTGTCAGATCGCACGTCCGGTTTACTTCAAAGTTTTGGGGCAGCTTACATACAGAAGGTTTTGGGCATGAATTTGAGTATGAGTACGACATTCCACCCATAGACTGATGGTCAATCCGAACAAACCATACAGACGTTAGAGGACATGCTGAGATCATGTACCTTAGATTTGCAAGGAATTGGGATGACTATCGTCATTAATTGAGTTTATATATAATAATAGTTTTCATGCATGTATTGATATGGCACCGTACAAAGCATTATATGAAAGAAAATGTAGGTCGCCTACGTGTTGGGATGAAGTGGGCGAGCGATAACTTTTGGGACCCGAACTAGTACAGATTACGCCAAATAAAGTACAGTTGATCAAGAAAAAACTTCTTATGGCATAGAGCCGACATAAATCATATTCAAATAAGCGTCGTCATGAGCTTGAATTTGAAGTGGGAGATCATGTTTTTCTTAAAGTTTCACCGACCAGGGGAGCTATGAGATTCAGCGTTAAAGGGAAATTCAGTCTGAGATTTGTAGGGCCTTTTGAAATTTTAGACCAGGTAGGGAAGTCGCTTATAGGCTTGCATTACCACCAACATTATCAGGGGTCCGCAACGTGTTCCATTTGTTTTACGACGAACAACCAATTCGTATAGTGTATCGAAAGGAACAAGTGCTAAGAAGACGAACTATTATATATGTGAAAGTGTAGTGGACTAATCATATGGAGAGGGAGGCAACTTGGGAACTTGAGGAGGATGTGCGAGGAAAATACCTAAATTTCTTCGACTAATGAGGTACGCTAAGTTTAGAGGACTAAACTTTTTTTAAGGGGGTGAGAGTGTAATACCCCAAAAAATTCTATATTAAAATAAAATAATTTTATTAATTATTACTAGATATTAATAATTTTTGTGGGCTTAACTATATAATTTGGGATTTAGGCCTAGTACACTTGAGTTTAGTTTTAGTGGGCTTGGTGTACTTTACTTGGTAAATTTTGAGTGTGGGCTTGACCCATCAATTTGGGATTTCTTTTACTTATAATGATAGTTGTTATATAAGGTAATAATAATAATAACAACAACAACCACAACAGTAATGAAACAACTTGGCAGTCGGCCGCACATAATCGGGAAGAGAGAGATAGAGACAAAGTGAAGGAAAAAAATAAAAAATAATTCATGGGGTGAATGCATAAATCGATTACGTACATGTTTGATCAGAAGAGGAAATGTTTGAGCAACTGGGTATAAATACTCTTGTTACCTTCTGGTTTGGGACACCTATGAAAATCATATAAAAAGCTGCTGACCTGTTGTGAAAGGGAGAGAGAATTGCAAAAACGATCATAAACCGGATTGGCGAAATTCTGGACGAGGGCAAGAAGAAAGAAATCTTATTAATCCATATTTTTAAGGTAAGCCCATTAATTTATGATTTAATCAGTATATAGTATGTATATGAGTGAGTGGATGAACTTTATTTAAACTCACCATTTAAGATGGACATGGAGTTGAAATCTGCAAAATGGATTGAATTGGTAGAATTGGTGGTAGTGATGTGTTGGGAAACAAATAAAGAAGAAAAGAGTCTTCAGTTGAAAAGAAAGAGATTAGAAGGGGCAGAGATGAGTACTGGAACAAGAAAGAAGAAAGAAAGAGAAAGAAAAAAAATTGTAACCATGTGTGTGTGTGCGTGTACTGTGGTGGTGGAGGAGTAATTGAAGAACAAAAAAAAAAAAGAAAGAAGAGAATAGAGAGGGCAGAAGGGAAGAAGGGAAGAAAAGAAAGGGAAAAGGAGAGAGAGGATGGAGTAGTTTAAGGTGTGATATTGGAGTTTTGTGTATGTGTATGTGTTTGTGGTGTTTTCAGTGTATGCACAGTGGATCATTAAATCAAGAAAAGGAAAAGAGTGATGGATGAAGATGGGCTGTCACGAAAAAAAAAAATCAATAAATAAATAAACAATGATAAACTTTCCTTTTAATTGAGTTTTGGGTTAACAATCGGGCATACGGATATTAGGGATTAATTATTAGAATAGTTTTAGCTAATGATTATATCATGTTTGTAAATTTTAGATTTGGACAAGAGCGGTTAGCTTTCTTCCGGAATTGGTGATATTTGTTTCGTTGTACACCCGCTAATCAGGTAAGAGATTATACCTCTTGCAATCTATATTTTAAAACATCATTCGTTAGAGTTACAATTATATTTATTGAAATCGATATTCCTTTGAAACATCCGCCGACTTAGGTCGGTAGTTGTTTTAAATTCCATCGATTTTACTTCTTCAAAAATCTTGAATTTGATTCACATTAAATCTCATATAGTCATTGAATTCCATGTTAGTTATTCTCCCTACATGAAATATATGATTGTTGCGATGCATAATTTTGCAATGCATAATTTTTGCGATGAAATTTGATTATTGTTTTCTTGAAATTCTACCATGATCATTAAACTGATTTTATGATTATCGAATTACTGATTTTTATCGAATGTCATTTGAATTGTGAGCATAATTATTGAATGATCGAACTTATCGAATACCACCTAGCTAGTGGTATATGGTTATCCGGATATACCAGATCGAATTATCGATACTCCTCGGAGTAATTATTTAAACTGCTTATTGATACTCTTCGGAGTAAGTATTTAGAATGGTTTTGTGATCATGAGATTCTGTGAGTAATTTCTCGTCTCCAATCGGTATGGGACAGTTACTCACTCGAGCCGTTTTTGTTGCTAAATCTTCATTTGGCTTCCTTTTATTTTGAATTGAAAATTTGATAAATTACGTTCGCTTATCGATACTTGAACTGTGAACTTGGAATATTAAAAACTATTCCCCTCTGATTTATTCTAGTCAACCCCTCCTTAGTAACCAGAGGGATTGTATATGATCTTACTGACCATTGTTCTTTCACTCATTTTCTTTCAAAATTCTCTTTTCTTCAGGTAATGAGTACGAGTTATTAGAAGGATTGACTCGTGATGTGTATCTAAAATAGTCGGATACACTGGGCTTGACAATCTGAATATCTGGCTTTCAATTATATCCACAACTTTAAGGCCCAAACCTGTCAAGAAAACAAACACGAACCGTGAACTAGGCAAGGGCTTACCTACAAATGCACTCCGGCATTGTGAGTCCCACGGATTTTTACGGCCGTTCCCCGCTAATGAAAAACGGGTGGTTTCAAAACCTTTAAGGCGCGTGGAATACGTTTGGCCTCAGTTGTGGACTCAAAATGTGATAAACAGAGTCACCATCTTTATTTTAAGGAAAAACAAATAAAAACCAAATGTAACCAGATTTGCAAAGGGTTCAGAGGCTAAGTTACGAGGTGGGAAGGGGTTAGGCACCCAACTCGCCCTTTCGATCTCAAAATAGCTTTTGGCTAAAATATATATTTTTATATTTATTTAACAGATTGAAATAAAGCATTAATATATATATATATATATATATATATATTTGCATCCATATTATTACAACACTTGCTGCAGCCTCCTTTCGGGAGTTACAAATACATATATAAATATTTTACCATAATAATGGCTTTTTTTAGTGCTATTTTCTGTAGAACTTCGGACAGCATAACTGCTTATTTTCTTTACATCGGGCTAATCTAAATAGCACTAAAAAGAGTCATTATTATGGTCAAATATTTATAAATGTATTTGTAACTCCCGAAAGGAGGCTATAACAAGTGTTGTAACAATATAGATACAACTTTTAAATAGCCTACCTCTTGAAGCGTGGGGGTTTTATCCCGTACCAACTAGCTTCTAGTAGATTTTAGGATGCGCTTGCTCTGTGTTTCCGGGAGAGGGAGTCTTTTTTGTTGCTTTTGCTGTTGGGATTCGGGCAGAGTAACTGCTTCTGAAAGTTGTTTTTCGGCCTCGGGATCCGGGCGGAGCAACTGCTTGCTTTTTTGCTGTCGTTTGCTTGTTGACGACGGAAATCAAGCAGAGCAAATGCTTTTTTTTTTTTGCTGATTTGGCGTCTAGATTCGGATAGGGCAACTGCTTTTTTTGGGATTTTTGGACCGGAGGAATAAGGTGAAATCCTAGCAGGGTAACTAGGTTTCACTTTGGCCGGCTGATTTTAGTGTTTGGGGGAGATTTGGCGGAGCTTCGGAGTTAGAGGAATAAATCTCTCGCTGCTCTGAGAGCGATCACTCACCGCAAGTGAAAAGGTGTGTATTCTGAGTACCGGATGCCTTTATTTATAAGCGAGAATCCTGGCTTCCTTCATTGTTAAGTTTCATTCACTGAGCTTCATCGGCTTGTACCACGCGTTGAGAAAATTGTACCGAAGACCAACGGCAACAGTACAGGGGAATTGTTTGGGCGCCACCCACAATGGAAGTGGGGCGGCTCCCAAACACTATATGGGCGGTGCCAGGGGGTCCTGGGTAATTCCCAAGGCCTCTTTTGTTCTGATTTTTGGCACTTTGGCCCCCTGCAGTTCACTGTTCATGCATCCTTTCATTTCTTTTGCATTTTTTTGCAATCTAAACCCTGTAACTTGACATTTGTTAGCTTTTCAACATATTTTGATATTTTATGTCATGTTACATACAAGGGGTACGAAATTGGGGTGTCTACAGAGCCCCTCAATGATGGAGTTTACGGGTAAACCGAAACTTACCAAGTAAACGAACATCGTTGATAAGAAATAGACTCTCAAATTTCGTGAAAATTATAATGGGGAGAGATGCAATATGCGACAGTTTATAGATGTGACAATTTTATGATGCAGTAGCTCAGAATCTCACATACCCTAGACATATTTAGTCGGTGGTGCGAACAAACAACAACAATCACGGGTAGGATAGATGGTGCGTTCTGGCCAGAATAGGCAAAACTGGTGGGACTCAGCTGCGTTTAATTAGCCCAAAATAGGCAAAACTGGTGGGACTTCTAAATGCCCGTTCCCCAAAATAGGGAAAGCTGATGCCACTTCTTAATGTCCTTTCCCCATAATAGGGAAAACTGATACCACTTATTAATGCCCTTTCCCCATAATAAGGAAAGCTGATGCCACTTCTAAATGCTCTTTCCCCATAATAGGGAAAGCCGATGCCACTTCTTAATGCCCTTTCCCCATAATAGGGAAAGCTGATGCCACTTCTAAATGCTCTTTCCTCAGAATAGGGAAAACCGATGCAACCTCTAAATGTTATTTCCCCAAAATAGGGAAAGCTGATGCCACTTCTTAATGCCCTTTCCCCAGAATAGGGAAAACTGATGCCACTTCTTAATGCCATTTCCCCAAAATTAAGGAAAATGATGCTGCTTTTTCAAAATGCGCTTAACCCAGAATAGGAAAGCGATGCTGTTTTTTCAAAATGCGCGTAACCCATAATAAGAAAAACGATGCTGCTTTTTCAAAATGTGCTTAACCCAAAATAGGAAAAGCGATGCGATTTTTTTATTTTATAAAAGTGCTTACCCAGAATAGGAAAAGCGATGCGGCTTTTTCAAAATACGTTTAACCTAGAATAGGAAAAGCGATACTGCTTTTTCAAAATGCGCTTAACCTAGAATAGGAAAAGCGATGCTGCTTTTTCAAAATGTGCTTAACCCAGAATAGGAAAAGCAATGCTACTTTTTCAAAATGCAGGGACGATGACAAGGTCAGTAATATGTGGGAAAAGTTTCAAGATCAGATATGGTGGCGCGAAACAAATGTCACTGAATTACTTACTCCACCATTTTGCAATTTAGTCCACATGCAAAATCTAGTTGATAGTATATGTACACGATTGACTTTTTAAGCAAAAAAATTTATAAACACACTGTACTTCTTGGCCAGCGAGCGAAAAAGACTTAGGCTGTAGCTCTGTTGGGGTTTACTCGAAGCTTTGGCTACAATCGTAGGAGGTGTGACATATATAAGTTTGTTTGGTTTTTGGTATCTGGTGGGGTTTCTCAGTGAAGAAATTTAATAGAAGGCTTTTGTTTCTTTCTTTTGACTTGATAACAAAATATCATGGCTTTTGGCAAATAAAGTAAGGAGGGGTTTCAAAAACCAGGCCCATAAGACGAGATAACACGATGGTCAAGTAGCAAGATCTGATAGAACTTTAGAGAAACCGACACGGCGCCAAAAAGAGACAAAGAGTCCAACCTTGTAAGTGAGGTTCCAAACTTTTGGTATTCTGGACGGACCGATAGACAACTAGTTTGCGTCAACAGGAAGGTAGGAACAAAGTGTATCCGAACTAAAACCACCCGACTTGCAGGAATCATGAGGGACCCTATAGTAGTATATCGATTCTGCAACATGTTATCTGTGACAACCTTGGATTCAGATTAGGATTAGGCATAAAAGTGATCCTGTCATCCAATCCTAAGAAGTCCTTGCCTAATAAGGCTGATGCAGAGCTTTCTCGGTTGATATATGTTTCCAAAATGCCTTTTTTTCAAAATGACCAACAATTCATGACCCAATTAACATGAGATAGGAGACTGCATGGATGAGACTCATGAGTTCAATGGGAAAAACCCCAGGGTAACTCAATCAATAATTTTTTCAAAATGGGATAGAAAGCCCCTAGCATACTCAAGTGATACGTTTTTATGGATATAAATGACCCAAGAAGGAAGTGGATTGAGGGAAAGCCCCTTGTTTTTCTCTTTTTTTTTTTGTTTTTATTTTTGTTTTGTTTTTTTTTTTGAAAAAACAAGGGCACAAGATATGAGGACGACTCTGTGAAACAAGAAAGAGAGCCGGAATTCAAAGTTCACCTTATTGGCGAGTATCACCATGTTGATGGGTTATGGACCCTACTTGATAATTATTTTTTGATATTTTTATGTGTTTTAGCAAGGAGTTCATCTTTGACTCAGATCATGTTATAATAGATTGAAGCAGAGCTGTTGATTGCGACTGGTTCAGGGCGTACTGTTTAAGTTTTTGGAGATGGATTAGTTTTGAGGGTAAAAGGTTTTTTCATGGAATTGGTTTTTAAAAAGCGATCAATAATTTGATCGTTGGTTGGCTTTTCAGGCTGTGGGTTCTAGATAGATAATTGGCTTTTGGTTTTGAGTATGGTAGGCTTTTCGGCTTTGGGTTTTGGGTATAACTTTGGGGCTTTGGGTATGGCTTAGGCTTTGGGTATGGTGGGCTTCCTTTCGATCCACACCTAAAAGTGTATGTGTTGATTTTCAGAGAAGCCCCAAACTAGTTTTAGGTAAGAGGGAGATGGACAAATGATGGACTTGCTCCAGAGAGATTTTTTTTCTTCTTATTTTTTTTTCTCTCTCACTTTTTTTCTTTATGTTTTTTCTTTTTTTCTTTATTTGTTCTTTTTTTTTTCTTCGGAACATCATTATAGCAGTTGGGGAATGTCATCTCTCTTTTTGGGACAAAGGGATAATCATTCTTGGTGGATATAAAAAGGCGATACAGCCGCTAGTTTTGGAAAGCCGGATCATGCAGATCGTTGTTTGGCTGGAAACATTGGAAGGTGTTACTTTTGGTAGGGATTTTGGCATATGATGGACTAAAAAAAAGGGTTTCAGGTTCTTTTGGAGGGGGTTTTGGTGTTGTGGTAAGAAGCACTAGTATGCTGCTAACAGCTCGGCTGTAATGGGTCGAAGGTGATTCCGATCAAGACGACTTACCTACTTTGGATTTCATGTGTTCTTAATAGTTTGCGGGTCCACATATTCTGGATGAATCATTATCAACTTGTGTAGATTTAGGTGTTTTTAAGTGAGTCAATTTATCATATTTATAAGAAACAACATGTCCTGAGATACTTGGAAATAGGTGACCTGAAAAAGATAGATATATATGGAAAATTTACGAAAAATCGACGCTGGGTTAAAAATAAGTTGCCTCATGAAGATTTGATTTGATAAAAGGAGGTTCGAAGGAAAAGAAGTTTTCTGGAGGTGTATACAAAAGGGGTATTCTAGGGTTCTATGAGTCTAAAAGTCTTCCTTTGTCTTTCCCTGAGTGACCAATAACTTCTTGTACTAATGTTCTGCCCTATCCAAATTCTTTCTTAATGTTGTTCCTTGGGCGATGCTTGATCACTTTTTATCGGAATTAATCATGGGTGCGGTTTTTCAATGATTTTATCATCGATAAGGTTTTGGATATCATTCATGAGTGAGAAACATTTGTCGGTGATATGACCACTGGATTGGTGGTATCCACAGTATTTGTTATGGCTCCATTTGGCGAGTAGTGGGTTTGGAGGTTTGTAGTTTTTAAGGGGCTTAAGGACTTCTTATGCTGTTAATCCTTGTAGTATCAGTGACATTGGAGCATGCAATTTATCGTAATGCCTTTTGTTTCCTTCGTAAGGTCCTATGCAGCTTCTGTTAGTACTACTGCTTCCTTCAACAAAATTGGCGAACTTATTTGTCCCATATGACCATGGCACACTACTGTACTTTTCAGTCGGGATTCTTTCTACAATATTGACTTCTTCCGTAGATTCTTTTTCTGATTCAGAATAACATAATGAACTTGGAGGTGTATAAATTTCTAGGCCTCTACGTATTTCTTCATCAATACGATTTCTTGTTTCAACAATGGTATTGGAATCACCGTAGGGAAGATACCTCATGCATTCAAGATAAATTGGCTGGAGGTTTTTTATAAACAACCGGGCTGATTCAAATGGATCAGGTCTGTCCAGTGTTTGGGCAACTTTCTTCTTCCACCTGACTGCAATTTTTGCAAAGGTTTCTTTTTCTCTTTGGGTGCATGCCTCAAGATCTATTTTATTTTGAGAGGTGGTATTGTCTTTGTATCTCTTTAGGAACTCTTCTACTATTTGGTCCCAAGTGCCCATGGTGCTATCATCTGCTAGTATTAACCATTGCTTAGCAGCCCCTATCAAAGTAAGGTGGAAATTGGAGGTCATAGCTTCGAAACTAGCTCCTATTGACTGCATGCTAGTAGCATAAGATTTTAGGTGGGAGATAGGGCATCGAGTCTCATCGAATTTTTCTATATTGGGCATTTTGAATTTTGAAAGTAGTATGGCTGAAGGTTGCAGCGTTAATGCATGCGTAGAAAATTCTCTTTTGTTTATAATTTTGAGCACCATGCTTTTTAGGTTTTCCATGTCTACCTCTATTTTGGTGGGAGGGGGTGCTGAGTTTTGGTATATGCTGGAAGGATTAGGGAAACTGGGTTTATTCCTTGCTAGGGTATTTGGTAGGAATTTGGAGGAGATAGGTTATTGGCGGTTTCTGCCTGATGACCATGATTATTAAAAGGTAAATAAGTTGTTACTTGTTCTGACTGGGTATAGCTTCTGGGGTCCATAGATGGGTTATTTTGGAGTGGGTTAGTGATGGGAAATGGGAGGCCATTTGGATTTTGGGGTATATTGGTGTTTAGGAAATGATATAATGGGTTTGGTAAGAAAGGGTTGAAATTTTGATAATAAGTATTTGGTGAGAAATTGGTGATTGGGGTGTTGGTGGTTGGTGGTGGATTACTGTTTGGCTGAGGGTTTGGGTTTAGAGGAGCATGCGAAGTAGATGCTTTTTGAGGGGTTGCAGGGAAAGTGGTTCCCTCAGCATTGGGCTTTGGACCTTGCATGAGGTTTGCTAGTTAGCTCAACATGCGATCAGTGTGTGCATCCAAACTTTGGTCTAACCACTGTTGCATGGTCGGAGTAGGAGCGTATCCGGGAGCCCCTGTATCAGTACCCACAGTAGATTGCTTATTTTCGGTGGCCATTCTGCCCAAATTTGTACTCTCTGAACTGATTCTAATATTTTCTGATTTGACCCTCGTGCCTGTATCTCGTATCAGTCGACCAGTGCTATCTCTGCCTTTCCAAATTCAAGCCAGGTTTCTGAGCAAAAGGGGTTGAAGGTATCAGAAGGGAATGGTTGAAGGCTTTTGGGCTTTGAGTACAGTGTGCCTTTATTATTAATATTTTTTTATTATTATTTTTCCTAAAAAAATGATCGTACAAGCACCCGCTTTGTTTTGACAGTCTCAGGACTATTCCTGGAATAGTGGATTCTTTCTCCAGAGTATAGGACCCCTCGTATTCCACCTGCCTTTCGACTCCCCAAGATCGGACTGATCTCAGGCGAATGACATATACTCTTTTCGGGATCCACCATTCGAATGGTCTAGGTCAAACATCATAGAAATTATTGGTCAGCCCCTATGCATTTTTTTTTTGCTTCTCTCTTTTTTATGCTTTTGTTTTGTTTTGTTTTGTTTTTTTGCAACATGGATTGGTCAATAATTCTGATATATAAAAAACTGATCGGTCCATGAAGTGTCCTGAGAATTTATACCCAATTAACGTTGACTGATGCATGGGGTAGGCTGGCCATGGTGTAGGGTAGTAGTTCGGAATATTTCTACATGCGTGCACGTACGTGTGTGAGGTATATAAAAAGTAGTTAAATCTCTTTTTTTCGATGTAAAGCAGTAAATAAAGTAGATATGGTCCGTCTTTCTGTTCTTTGTGGATTTTCTCGGCTGATTAGTTTGAGTCCTTGAAAGGACGGCGCGAGCAATCATAACAGTCATTCAGATCAATAAATAGAAAGATAAGTGAAGAATCTATATATTCCTATTAATTACAAATTGATCCTAATCCCCAAAATAAAATGATTGAATAAAAGAATATTTACATATTTTTGCGCGAAATAAATAAAGCAAACAGAATAATAATAGCGAGATAAAGCAAAACAAAGCAATAATAAGTCCCTTGCTTTTTTTTTTTTTTATCTTACCAGAAATTCTATTTTATTCTCCCTTTTTTTGTATATATATATATATATATATTGTAACGATACCCAAAACGAAACTGCTGCAAGTTTAATAGTTATTTGCACAAATATATATACAGATATATAAAAATGCAATATTTAAAATACTAAATAAATATAAAAACAACGTCTTCAGTGGAGTCGCCACTGTGAGTGCCCCGGATTTTTACGACCGTTCCCCGCTAATGAAAAGCGGGTGGTTTCAAAACCTTTAAGGTGCGTGGAATATGTCTGACCTCAGTTGTGGATTCTAAATGTGATAAACATAGTCTTCATATTTATTTTAAGAAAAAACAAAGAAAAACCAAATGTAACCAGATTTACAAAGGGTTTGGAGGCTAAGTTACGAGGTGGAAAAGGGTTAGGCACCCAACTCGCCCTTTCGGTCTCAAAATAGATTTTAGCTAAAATATGTTTTTTTATATTTATTTAACAGATTGAAATAAAACATTATATATATATATATATATATATATATATATATATATATATATATATATATATATATATATATATCTGCATGTATATTATTACAACATTTGTTACATCCTCCTTTCGGGAGTTACAAATATATTTATAAATATTTGGCCATAATAATGTCTCTTTTTAGTGCTATTTCTGTAGAACTTCGGACAGCATAATTGCTTATTTTATTTACATCGAACTAATTTAAATAGCACTTTATATATATATATATATATATATATATTTAAATATATATATATATATATATATATATATATATATATTTTAAATAGCCTACCTCTTGAACGGGGGTTTTATCCCGTACCAACTAGCTTCTAGTAGATTTTAGGATGCGCTCGCTCTGTCCTTTCAGGAGATGGAGTCTTTTTTGCTTCCGAAAGTTGCTTTTCGGCCTCGAGATTTGGGTGGAACAACTGCTTGCTTTTTTGCTGTTGTTTGCTTGCTGACGACGGAAATCGAGCAGAGCAACTGCTTGTTTTTCCTGATTTGGCGTCTGGATTCGGGTGGGGCAACCGCTCTTTTTAAGATTTTTGGATCAGAGGAATAGGGCGGAATCCTAGCAGGGTAACTAGGTTTCACTTTGGCCGACTGATTTTAGTGTTTGGGGGAGATTTGGCGGAGCTTCGGAGCTAGAGGAATAAATCTCTCGGCGTTCTCTCGGGAGAGCAATCACTCATTTCATCGACTTGTACCGCGCGCTGAGAAAATTGTACCGAAGACCAACGACAACAGTACATGGTAAGTGTTTGGGCGCCACCCATAATGGAAGTGGGGGCGGCTCCCAAACACTATATGGGCCGCGCCTGGGGGTCCTGGGTAATTCCCAGGGCCTCTTTTGTTATGATTTTTGGCACTTTGGTCCCCTGCAGTTCACTGTTCATGCATCATTTCATTTCTTTTGCATTTTTTTGCAATCTAAACCTTGTAATTTGAAATTTGTTAGTTTTTAACAGGTCTTTATATTTTATGTCATGTTACATACCAGGGGTACGAAATTGGGGTGTTTACAGGCGTGTGAATAAGTGAATACTCAATTGAGTAAGCAATTTGATAAAGTTTAGCCTGTGTATAAGATAACGTACATCCATTCTTCATTTTAAAGGGTCTATATAGGGCCAGCCTTCAAGACTGGGAGATGAACATTGAAAGCAAGAGCGTAAAAGGTGGGCAAGTTCAGGGCCACGTCCGGAACGTGGGGGCGGGTTTCCTGGAATTAACTCCTCATATTCAAGACAGTCGTTACCAAGTAACTAAACGGGATGAGCGTGCTTGCATATATCTCTGCATGTTCGTTATATTCTTGGGCTCCTGCCTGAAGGCAAGAGACTGCCTACTTGTTGAGCTTGGGCGGCCTGAGATATGACTCTACTCGCTACATACTTGGCCCCTAGACTTCTAGTAGGAAGCTGCCTGTTCGTCATGTTTGGGCGACCAATAATAATCCTTCCCTGGCCGTCTCTGGATTAAGCTCGGGCTAGGATGAATGCACGTGATTCATTTGTGACCCTAGATACGACGTGCTGGGCACGTGAGACGTGACCCATGCTTGGGCCTTTTGGGCCAGGCAGCTCAGTGGCCCCCTGCTTCTTGTCTGACGAGCACACGTGCTCGGAGCATGAGATTTCGTTCATGAAGGATGCATTGTCTGATCGTCGTAAGACTTGTTCATTCCTTGTCTGGGTAAGGCTTTAGAGAGCATGAAGGATCATGTGTGCTCAAGGAATCACTTTGATTAACAAGGTAGGCAACTGCTAGGTTCGTATTAGCATGACAAGCTAGCACAACCGTCGGTGAAGAGGTGAAGCTACATGCGTACATCTTTCCCGAGGCGACATTAAATGTGACACCTCGGTTCCAGTGCCACGTGTCTGAGAAATCACGTATGCGGGTAATTTATCTTCCCCTTTTGCCTTCCATTGGCCTATAAAAGAAAAAATCTCCCCCTAAAACTCTTTTCACAAGCCATCCCTTTCACGAGCCCTTTTCTTCCTACCGCTTTCGAAACGCCGGAGCTTTTGAAGAACCAAGGAGACCAATCAACCGGCCGACATCCAGTATCTAATAACATGTAACTTTTCAAATATGCACTGTTCTATTGTCTTCATCTCATCTCCATTTGTCCCCTGCTACAAAACATTAGGGGTTTTGCGGTTACCTATTGAACGCTTCGACATTCAACCGGAAAAACCATTTGAAACTCCACTTTTCACTTAATTTCTGTCTAATGTCACTCTCTACTTTTTAGAACCTACCTTGGTTGCTTTTCTCCACCTTTGCACATACATGCGAGCACGCCCTTAGATAGGAATCGAGGAGATTGAAAACTAGTGCCCTGTTTACCGGTTTGAAATGTGAACCCTAACCAAGGGTTTTACTTATGGGTTCTTGCCTATTTTCACGAGCAGGAATTAATGTCTTTCCCTCGATTCCTGTAGGATGTCTTCTTGTGAGGAGAACGGTTCAGATATCGAAGGACGCAACTACGATCATGGAGCTTCTAGCGAGCAGGAAGAGAGTTTTGAAGTAGAATTTGGTATCTCTGAAAGAACCGAAGATGAACAAACCTTGGCCCCCCATACAATCCTTGAAGAACACAACAAAACATCCCCTATAGCATCCACATAAAAACTTGATGCAGAGGTTGGAACCGAGCAGGATAAGCAATTATCTGACGAGAAGGAAAGACGCTATGGGTCTAACTCTCCCAGCACGAGCGCTCCTTAGGGAAACAGGAAAAGAGTTGCTCATCGTAAGGGTAAACAATATGTGGCCGTTGCACCGGCCTTGATAAAATGGGACGACTTGACATGCGAGGAAGACGTGTCCGCCTGGTTTTACTCCCTGGGTATGGACCCCAAAAACTACCGAGTGCGAGCCTTCGATCTGGACATTGAAGAGAGAGGCCACAATTACCAAGGAGACCGAATGGTCTTCTATTTTGACTTTTTCTTGGTTAGCCTCAAACTTCCCCTGGATCCCTTCATCACCGAATTCCTCCATCTCACCAATACCCTCTCCTGCGACCTGACCCTTACCACAGTGAGGTTCCTGGTCGCATGCACTGTAGCTTGCCGGCTGCTCGGGTTTGAACCTAAGATGACCTTATTCCGAAAATTCTTCCTGTTCTCGCTGGATAAGAAGAACGGTCATATCACAGGTCGTTCCAACCCCAATTATTTCAAGATCCTGAGTGATGGTCCCAATAAGGTTGATGCCTGGGATGGGAAAACCCTGCTCGCAGAATCCTGGGTAAGGTGTCCCTTCCCTTCCTACTTAAAAAAATGGAAATTCCTAAGTACGACAAGAACGCCTTTGGAGGCGGGGAACCACTGCTAGCCACTGCTTTCAAGGCTTTACTTGGAGTGAAAGAGGGAAGAAACATACATGATCGGGTACTTGACTGGGTAGCCATTACATCTGATCCCTCGTCTCTTCGTTTGGCCAACATACCGAGTTGGCCTCTGGAAAGGGTAGAGCCAAGGGTCTCCATAGATACAGAGAAGCCCCACCCATACTGGGGGAATTGCCATGGGGGAAGATTCCCCAGTGAATGCCCAAATTGTGAGCGAGCTGGAACAAGCTGTACTCATTCCTTCTCGTTAAACGGTTTGACCATCTTACATTTTTCTTGCTTGTTATCTCCTTGTAAACTGCCTTTGCTTGAATTTCTCTGACTGTTGTAATTGACATTGCAGATATGAGGCATCTTAATGATGCTAGTAAGTTTTTACAGGCTGCAAGGAAAGGGTCCTCGAAGAGGAACACCCAGCTCGCAGCTCAAGAGCATGCTCCTCTTCCCATAATTCCTGCTGTTTCTTCTGGTCGAGGAGCCAACGGAAGTCGGATTGAGACATGCAGGACTACTACAGTTTCCATTGTCCCTCATGCCCCTCTTGTTAGCGACCAAGCCATTTCGACGAGAATTCCAACCCCATGGTGCAGCCCACTTATACCTCGAGCAAGCGACCTGCCATCGACCCAGCCCTTGAAAGGGTGACCTGGGCTCGGGCAGCGAAAAATGAACAAAAGATGCCTGGCTCCCAAGTTCCTTCATGACATAAAGAAGACTTTCACATGCCAGAATCTTGGGAAAAAGCCAACGAGTTGCCGAGATAACAAATGTGCCCGACATGGTTAAGCTTAATATTTATAAGCGCAGCGGCTATCCTTCAACGGTGGGGCTTGGGGTGATGAAGATGCTTCGTCACAGCGTGGTCCGAAAGAGGAGTTATGAGCATTCAAGCTCAGTTCTGGTCGGAGAGATTGGCTTGTGCATGGCTGAGGTAAAGATTGACTCATTTATTCATACCACGAGTAAGCTTTGAATGTTGCATATAATATTTGTTTTCTTTCATTTTCAGATGGCCACAAAGACCGAGCTGGTCTATGAGCGGCTGATGGAAAACGTCAACGCCAGCGCCATCCTAACCAGTGAGAAGAACAAACTGGAGGAACATGTCAATTCTCTTCGATCCGAGCTTCAACAGAGCGAGGAAGCTGTTACTGTAAAAGTGACAGAACTTTCAAAAATTGAAGAGTAGAAAAGGACCTTGGAGTCTCATCTTTACTTCTCCAAGAAGTTCGAAGAGGCTGCCATTAAAAATATCTTGGCGGTCAGGAAGGATCTCCAGGAAGAAGTAAGCCAGCTGGAGAAAGCCAAGGTTGAAGCTGCCGAGTAGGAAAAGAAAATCAAGGAGCTTTCTCAACCGAGCGAGGAGCAGAGGCAAGCTATCATCAACGCTTACAAAGACTCCTTCGATTTTGCCACTTGCATCGAGGACGAGGCGTACTCGTTTTATCTTCAAGATATAAACCACATCCTTAGGCAAATAGCGTGTAGCGGAATGGAAATCAAATCGAAGTTTCTTGCCGAATAGGGTACCAATACACCGTTTTGCCCCTCAGCTCACTCCGGTCATATGCCGATGCCTTTTACCGAGGATGAGCTGGCTTTTCTTGCACTGTCCGATGCACAAAAAGGACTGCTTGTCTGTACTCCTAAAGTCGTCGAAGTTACGGTGACCGATCTAATGACGCAGAGTTGGATGGCTCAGATCTAAGAGGTTGCAACCCTTGATACTCACGCCGCTGGAGATGACGGTGAGGTGGTCGTGATCAAGGACGAGCAAAAGGCAAACGATAAGGAAAAGGACGCCACCCTGACTGCACCTCTAGAGATTCCCTCAGACCCCTAGGCCTTTATCGGCCTGCGTGCCATAACACTTGTATTCTTGCTATTTCTCCTGCAAACAATTTTTATTTTGACATGTAATACTGATATCTTTTTGCAACATCATTATGCTTCTGTTGAATAGTTTTTCAACTCTTGGTCATTCAGTATATTTTGTCTCCTTGAACTTTCACATGCTAGCTCGATGTTTCGAGCCAGACTGCTAGTGCAGCTAATTCACATAACCGCTTAGATCTTAGGTACAAGCTAAAATCCAAGCTCGCTAACCGCTTAGACCTTATGTATAAGCTAAGATCCAAGGTTGTGTTTTCATTTGCTTTTCAACCGTATTTTTACTAAACCCTTGCTCACTTTCACGAGCAAGGATACCAGTTCAATTGGTCTGCCCACCATTTGGTCTCAGATATGGACTAAGGCCCAAACTCGAACATCAACCCTCTTCAACGAGCAGAAACATATCACGCTCGTGAAAAAGGAATAATTGAGATAAATGGTACAAGCATAAATCCGAGCTTGCTAACCACTTTTAGATCTTAGGTAAAAACCAAGATCCAAACTTGCACTGCCCCGCCACCTTCCCCTTCGAGCAGGCCTGTTTCGAAACACAAAATAACTTCTGCTCTGATAAGCCAGGTACTGGCTTGAGCATTTTCGTGAACCTCTCCAAGTAACTAGAAGTAGATTCATGGGCCCCTTGTTTGACTTTAGACAAATATGCCCTTATCTTTGCAATTGCTCCCAAAGTTCCAAAATCAGCCAGGAACTTTACTCGCAAATCCACCCAATTATTAATCGATCTACGAGGAAGAGCTCACATCCAAGCCAAAGCTTTTCTTTGCAGCGAGCCCACAAACGCCTGAATCTTCAACGCTTCATCAGAGGTCACCAGGCCAATCTGAGATTCAAAGGACATCAACCAGTCCTTTGCTTTAGTCTTCCCGGTATACTCTTTGATGTTGGGGAAGATGAGGCCTTGTGCCGGAGGGGCATTTTTAATCCATGGGGCCAAAGGGCGAGATGTCGTGCCCAAGAAGTTGCCTTCCAGGACCTTGCTCTGCTCCCACGCCTGTATGTGTTGCTTCATTTCCTCAAACTCCTGTGCGTTTACTACGGCGGTAGATCGTGGCGAAGCGCCCACAGGGCACAGAGGGGCTGTGGAGGACCCGTAGCTCCATGCTTTGAGCTATGCCAACGGCCTGCGTCACTTGTGCATGTGAGCCGCCCGCGGCCTGATGTGATCCCCTTGGTGACGGGAAGCGATTGCCGATGGGCATACGATCAACGTGGAGATTGAGAGCGATGTCTACGAGCACGTGACCTGTGCGGGAAGGGTGATCTCTGGAGGCATCGAGATTGAGCTGAATCCTCCCTTACTCGTGGGCCGAGGCGAGAATGTATACTGGGAACAACTCTATGACTAACCCGCCCTTCATGTTGGTTACGACCTTTATTCGATTCCCGTTCATGGGGCTAAGATAAAACTTGAACTGGTCTTTGGGGGTCCCTCTCTAATCTAGATACACTGACGAACTGATTCTGTGCGGGCACAGTTGGAAGTGGTTCCAGTTCAATGGGTAATGGAGGCTTACCCATTGTAATCAACTGCTGGTTTAGTTTATGCATTTGTCCCAAGTACAATGCCCGTTGACGTAAAGCCTCCTCTCGAAACTCGTTGGCTAAACTAACGGCAGCCACATCACTTCTAGCCAATGATTCCAGGGCTCTCCTTTGGTTGATCTGATGATAGGCATCTTGGAGATGAGGAGGGGGGAGTATGATGTTATCAGCTTGAACTTCCACTAGGCGTGGCTGTGTGTCCATCCTCCAACTGATTTCCACCATCAACACTATTTGCAGCCATACCTGAAGCTTGAAAAGTCGTCGAAAAATGAATTTGAACTTACAAATCAATCATTTCCCGGCAACGAAACCAACTGATTTATCCAAAATAGTTGGATACACTGGGATTGACAATCTGGATATATTGCTTTCAATTTTATCCACAACTTCAAGGCCCAAACCTGTCAATAAAGCAAACACGAACCGTGAATTAGGCAGGGGCTTACCCACGCAAATTCACTACGGCGTGTGAATCAGTGAATACTCAATTGAGTAAGTAATTTGATAGAGTTTAGCATGTGTATAAGATAATGTATCTCTCTTCTTCATTTCAAAGGGTCTATATAGGGCCAGCCTTCAAGGCTGGGAGATGAACATTGAAAGCAAGAGCGTAAAAGGTGGGCACGTTCAGGGCCACGTCTGGATCATGGGGGCTGGTTTCCCGACATTAACTCCCCATATTTAAAATAGTCGTTACCAAGTAACTGAACGAGATGAGCGTGCTCGCATAGATCTTTGCATGCTCGTTATATTCTTGGGCCCATGCCTTCAGGCAGAAGGCGGCCTACTTGTTGTGCTTGGGCGGCCTGAGATATGCCTTTGCTCGCTACATACTTGGCCACCAGACTTCCAATAGGAAGATGCTTGCTCGTCATGTCTGGGCGACCAATAATCCTTCCCTGACCGTCTCTGGATTGAGCTCGGGCTAGGATGAATGCACGTGATTCATTCGTGACCTTCGATACGACGTGTTGGGCACGTGACCCATGCTTTGACGTTTTGGGCTAGACAACTCAACTCAGATACACCAAGATGACGGTTTCGAGAGATTTTTTGATCTAGACTTTTATTTGATAAAAGGATAGTTTATTTAAGAATGATTGACATTTATTTAGTATCGAGTTTGTAATAAATTATATTGAGTTATTTGACTTGAGTTAAAGATGTTTCAAGGTTTATCTATTTTGAGTTGGAAACATTTATAATTTTAAGATGTAATTATAAGAAACATGATTAAATTATGAAACTACAACATCGATACCGCGTTTGGGACGTTACGCTAAATCCATAATAAGAGGAAGTTTATGATCTGATTCCACTAAAAGGAGGAGAGTCTCCACTCAAGTCTCCTAGGTCGTAACTCTGTTTTGTCTGATAATAAAAGCATTCTTATTTCTTTTTCACAAGTACATTTACTTCAATAATTAAATAAAATAAAGTTTATGATAACACTCAAGTGTCATCCATTCCATATTAAAGATACTATTTTATGTTCTT
The DNA here is from genome assembly GCA_013146195.2 of Codonopsis lanceolata. Classification (NCBI taxonomy): domain Eukaryota; kingdom Viridiplantae; phylum Streptophyta; class Magnoliopsida; order Asterales; family Campanulaceae; genus Codonopsis; species Codonopsis lanceolata. The sequence goes on along the minus strand of CM028381.1, from coordinate 107,907,957 downwards.
TGTTCAAATTTATCCGACCACTTTTAACATGTTCTAAGAACATATTTTAACTTTTCATTCTATGAAAACTATTGCATTAAAAATCATTGTAGTGGCATTGTACAACAATAGTAGTAATTATCATAAATTTTAATATTAGTTATATATTATCTAATAATCTATATTATAAAAACCTAGGTAATTGTCTAAAATTATTAAGACGTTGAGATTAAATTATCTTTAAAAAATTAACGGTTGCGATTCACCCTCATATTCACATGTGTGTGGTAGTTATTCATTTTTAACTACTTATTTTTTTCTTTCCCTATTAAAAGTCAACCCATACAATTAATATTATGAGCAGTCACCATTTTTTCTTCTTCATACGTTTTATCTTCATATTACAAAGTCATACCATGCGATTAATCTTCTGAACAATCACCCTTTATAAACACATCAATCCCTCAATTATCACTTGAAGTAATGTACCACTCAACTGTAACATTTTTTTAAATCGCATCTTCTATTTAGACATTGTCATTTTAATTGACGAGATCAGATATACTGATATTGTGTCATAGACACGGGAATGAAGATCTATGGCTATTCAGAGGTTGAGATTAAATTATCTTAAAAAATTTAACGGTTGAGATTCACCCTCACATCACATGTGTGAGTAGTTATCAATTTTTAACTCTTATTTTTTCTTTCTCTATTACAATTCACCCCCTACAATTAATATTATGAGTAGTCACTTATTTTTCTTCTCCCTATGTTTTATCTTCACATTGTAAAGTCACACCTTGCGATTAATCTTTTGAATAGTTACCCCTTATAAAACATGAATCCATCAACTATCACTTGAAACAATGTACTCCTCAACGGTAACATTTTTTAAAATCGTACCTTATATTTAGGCACTGTCATTTCAATTGACGAAATCAGATATACTGGCCCCGTGCCATAGGCACAGACATGGAGATCTAGTTAAAATTTTAAATATGGATTTTTTTGGGTAGAACTAATCAAGTATGTATACAATATTGGTGACATATATTTGATGGTTTCAAAGGTTTGATTGTTTCTACATGATTGTCACGGAAAACGATTTTCGGACCTCACTATGACTCCGTTTGTTTCATGGAAAATGTTTTTCTTATTTTTCGGTGTTTGGTAATCTTAAAAAAATGTAATCAACGTAAAAGCTTTTTCGAGTCAACGAAAAATGAAGTCTTCTTTTCCTGAAAATGACTTACAAATTTATTTTCTGTTACTCATTTTCCAAATGTTCGTGCACCCTTCGCCATCTTCCACAATTATACATATTTACATACACACACAATATTTCACTCAACAAATAAATTGTTTAGAAATATAAATGGAATTTGTATACACTATTAATAAATTATAATTTTAATAAATACTCATTGTGTCCTAAAATTAGTGTCAACTATAATATTTAACGATATCCCAAACATTGTAATTTTCTTTTTTAAAACGTTTTTTTTTCTTATCAATTATCAATTTTTTATTTGTGATCACGCGATTTTGGTGGTGATCTTGTCTTGTTGTCCACGTATGAAACAGGAATGGCAAAGTCTTTGCACGGTCGTCCTTGTCGCGGTTTCCAGCTACCTGCACGAGATAAACAGTGAACGCCGTTAAGGAGTCAGGGTAGTCCGACTGGAACCCTCCGGCGTGAGAATCAGATTTCTGGTGGAAATGAGTAATAAATATATCGTAATAATAAATGGTCCGACAAGGGGTTGTGATAAGAGAGTTTTGATATCTCCAATTGTACCTACCTTTCCAGTTAAGGAATGTCCCCTATTTATACATGTTTCTCCTGATGACGTGGCGGCTTCTCGTTGGGGAACAGGTTGCGACGGATATTAAATGCACTGATGTCTTTGTCAGAAATAAGTGGGCTGACCGCTGTCAAAGGGTTGGTGGTTGCGTGTAGCGGCTTTACCTGGTCTGGGGAAGCTTATTTGTCAGACCTGGTGATGATTGTCCCAACGCCGAGGCCGAGCGGTCTAAGGACATAGGGCTATTACTGCCGAGGTCGAAGGCGCTGGAAGTCATTCTGGTTGTCGAGGCCGAGGGCTTTGGAAGCCATGGGTTTTGCTTGCCCCTTGACTTTTTGGCGAGCTCGCATTGGCTCGGTGGCTTTGCTAAAACTGCCAGTGGTTTTCACAGTGGGGCTCGTAATTATGCCGAGGGTGATTTCCTTGGTTTCATCCTTTCAGTGGCCCCCTACTTTTTGGCCGCTCGCTGCCGTAAGGCTAAGAAGTATTCTTTTGAATCTTTGGTGGTGAGAACTTGGTACCGAGGTTGGTTCCAGGGTTTAAGCCGAGGGCTGAGGAAGATTATGGAGCGTTCTTGGATATCTGTCCAATCAGGACGGTTTGTCTTTTCGGGCTGACATGGCATTAAATGCAAGTTTTGGCGGCTTTTCGAATTTTGTTTGGGGAGGCTTTTCGAATTTCGAAATGTCTTTAATGCCGCATTTTTCCCAAATCCAGAGAAATCCAGGGCATACGATGTCGTTTCGGGTGTTTTTAAGAGAAAAACACGCGGGTTGACCCGACAGACAACGGTGCCCCATCTTTATGCGACGTTGTTGCAGGGAGTACAAAAGCCTTTTTTTCCCCTTTTTTCACTTTTCACCGTTCTCACTTTCATTCTCACTGTTCCTTCTACTAAGACTTTGGCGATTTCCGGCGATTCTTCCGGCCATCCTTCCCGTTGAATCTGTTTGTCTGCACCCATAAGTTTGCTTTTCTTTCCACTTTCTACTTTCTGCTTTTTTCCGGTGTCTTTTATTGTCACCATTTTGTTTTCTTCGGTTTGTTACTTTGTCCGGGGTGTCTTTCTCTCCTGCTTGCTTAATTTTCCGGCTTCTCTTTGGTTTTTTCAGGCGTGTTTCTGCTTATTTTGTTGATTTCTGCGGCGTCCTTTCCAGCTTCATCTCTTGGTACGATATTTCTTTCCTCTTTTTGTTTAGAGTATGTCTTGTAGAATCCTGTTTCCTGTTTTTTATTCTTCGTCTTCCTCTAGAAGCTCCTCCATGGAGCTGATAGATTACTGGAATAGGGTAATTCGTATACCCGTGTCAGTTAGGAGTCCTCTTCTTCCCCTTCCTAGTAACGTGGCCAAGGCTTCAACTTTAGCCGAAGATATGACGGGTGTGTCACCTCGGGCCGAGGATCTTTCACGTGCCCTAGTACCCTATCAAGGTGTGAACAACCCTTTTGCCGAGGTTCCTTCCGAGGTTTCGGCTAATCCTGACACCGAGGACCCTAATTTAGTCGAGTCTAGGGGTCACGAACTAAGTGATGACGAGGCCGAGTCTGTCCCTCGCAGCCCCGTCTGGACAGGTATCGAGGTGAGCATTTGTTTGGCCGAGGAGAGAGTGGTAGACACCATTGTTCATGTGGAGATGACCGTGGGCCCTCTGAGCTCGGGTACCTTTTCATCGTGCTCAATTTCCTCAGTAGACTCTGATGACGAGGGCCCGTTTCTCGAGTCAATTTTCGGGAAGTCTCTGCGTGGGGGTCCTATGTACAGGCAATGCCAGGGTAGGTGGGTAGCGGTTACTCCTCGGCAAGCGAGGTTTCTCCTCGCGAGCTTTGGAGTGAAGGTTAGCTCGCATTGGACGTTCGGTGATGAAGTATTTTCTGCTCCGGATTATCCATCTAACACCCCTATGAGGGTGTTCTTGAGCCGAGACTGTATTGCGTTAAGTCTGATTGCTCAATTCTTCACCAGGGAGAGAGTCATGCACTTCCGTCAAATCGAAAGAAGCCTGCAACATCGGCAACTTGGGAGAATGTCGAGTGGAGCTGAGGCCTCTGTTTCTGGGCGAGCTGGAAATGACGGAGAGAAGGTGCCTCGCTACTTGAGACCTTTTGAGAATAAGATAAGTTCATCAGATGTAGAAGAATGGTCTCTGGCGTACGGTTCCGACTTTTTTCGAGGTTTGGTCCCTGATTCGAGATTGGGTATTTCAAACAAACATAAAATATAATTGAAAAACACTTCAGCTATTAAACATGGTCTTAGCATTATGGCTTCGTGCTTTACTACTAAATATCGTTCTTGTTCGAGTCAAGAAGACAAGAACTCCTATATAATACATTGGGGTTGCGTCTCAATCTGCTCTCTTGATAGTTAATGACCTCTTTATCAAGCATGCGAGTTGGATTTTGATGAAGATAAGATTATAAGAAGATTGAAGCAGACAAGCTACGTCACAATTTGAAATTTCAAATTGACCTCATGAGAAGTTAATGACATAAATACCTTACCAAGGCAATGATCTCGACGTCGGCTTCATCATTAGGCACGCGAGGGAGAGTGAAAGGTTCGCCCGCTGTCAAAAAAATTTTTTTTTAAATAATAGAAGGGGTTCGACGCCGACGACTCTCGCTCTTCTCGCTTCATTCCGCACTACAAAGTCAGTATCTCCATGAATCGACTAACTGTCTTAAGGCATCCGTAAGGATTTCCCCTGCTAGCCAGCTTCGACAATAAAGATCATCGGTGGTCGGAGAAGGTCCTCTTGGTGGAGTCTAGCTGAGGGTGGAATTTCGAGGCTCCTGAGGGAAAACCCCATGGTCTTTTGAAGACAAAGAGTTTGGGTGCTGACGATGAGGTCGTGAAGAGCGCCATTGAGGCCCCCTTTCTCAATGATGAAGGGGTGCATGTTCGGTCTTACAACTGGAAGGCCATAGTTGGGGATGAGGGCCTGCTGACCAAGTTCCAGGTCTCGGCGGCCAGTGTCGAGGGGGTGGAGAGGGCCTACTCGGACTTTGAGTATGTGAGCCGAGAGGGCTGGGCCTTGTACCGAGGATGGGTGTTTGGCTCGGAGTGTCCGGAGTTTAAGGGTATAGATGGGTCAGAGTGCTCGACACCAGGTTAATACTGTTATTTCTGCCTTGTTTATTTTTTAGTCATTTTTGTTATACTTGTCTCTGGGTTTCTGATGCGAGCTTTCTAATTTGCAGATATGGGTTTGACTCGGGATGCCATTCTGAACAGGAGGAAGGCTGAGGAAGAGCGAAGGGAGGCCGAGCTGAAGGCTTCTCGTTTGCAAGAGGCGGGTGTTGGAGATGCTTGGTTGCTGCCTATGGTCGGCGTCTTGGAGGATCCTTCGAAGGTGGTCCCCGCTTCTACTGCACCGGCTCCTAAAGCAAAGGGCAAACAACTCGCCTCTGACGTCCCAAGGCCTAGAAGCAGGCGGGCCTACTCGAGGTCGGCTCCTCCTCGCTTCGATTCTGCCGAGAGCTTCAATCAAGCCTCGGCCGGGCCCCTACTCCGGCGAACGAGGAGGTGGCCGATAATGACTATATTATCGGTCACATATGTAAGACGGTCAACAACTTTCCTGCCTCCTTTGTTGGCTACGGGCGAGACTAATGGGCCAGAGCGTACCGGCTGAGTGTGGAGATGGTGCTCCCCGTCGATTTTAGGAGTTTCAATTGAACGATCTATGTGCGCTGGCCATGAGCGAGGTAGGTGGATCTTGTTATTTTATTCTTTACTTCTTAATTTGGTTCGTTTGTTCATTGCCTGTTTTTGCTCCCCAGCTTATTAAGATCGGTCTCGCGACTTCAACGCCAAGCCGGGTAAGGCTACAGAAGTGCAGCGAGGGGGGCTGAGGCGGGCTTTGTTGAGCGAAGGGGAGATCTCATCTTCTGGCCGAGAAGATAACGCCCTAGGAGGGAGACTTCTTTATTTGAAGAGTGATGAGCTCTCGACTTAGTCTTTGAAAAAATGGTGCGAGGAGAAGATCTTCTTTGGATAGGGTTGGCGAGAGGGATCGCAAGGTGGCCGAGCTCGAGGCCAAGTTGAAGGGTCTGGCTGGTGACAACGACCGTTTGAGGGCTGAGCTGGTAGCGAAGCTTGATGAAGAGGAGGTTCTGGCGAAGTATCGGGGTTCGCTGGCCTATGAGGAAGAGGCCTTCAACTACATGGAGACCGGTCGGGTTCAAACCTTCCGGGCGGCGGTAGCGGTTGGTGTGTCACTGCCGGAGGTGGTGAGGATGGCGGGTCTTGCCTCCCACGGTCCGAAGTGCCGAGGGGTCTCCTCGCTGGTTCCCTTCGATGAGACCGAGCTGGGCGAGATCAAGGATGCAGACTTTTCGGCTCAGGCTCCCGAGTGGCTCCCTCCCCCTTCCGAGGTGGGCAATCTTTTTGCCCTGATGGCTCGCGAAAAAGTTTGGGTAAAGGAAAGCTATCGCCATTTTGTGGTGCCGAGGGCCGTCTCTCCGCCCCAGGACGAGTATGTCGGCGATCGGCTGATGGTGGAGCTCGAGGGACAGAAGACCAGTCGGGAGGAATTGTCCCAGCACCAGTATGAATCCGAGCAGGTGGCAGCTCGCGAAAAGGAGGCCCGTGGTAGGGAAGAGAGTTTAGAATATGTTTGTAAACAATGAAACAATGTTGTTCAATGGTCATGTAATGTTACTACTTTTGTGATGTGATTTTGCAATGTTGTCCAATGGTTCTACAAGTTTTTGTGATGTCTTTTTGCCCTTATGTTCCTTGTTTCTCTGTATTTCATGTTACTACTTTTTTAAGGTATTAGAGCTTGACCTCTCCCTGACTAGGCTAAGAGGTTTTGAAGGTTTTAGAGTCTGGCCTCTCCTCGACTAGGCGAGTAGGTTTTCAAGGCATTTGAGTCTGGCCTCTCCTCGACTAGGCGAGGAGGTTTTGAAGGTTTTAGAGCCTGACCTCTCCTCGACTAGGTGAGGAGGTTTTGAAGGCATTAGAGCTTGGCCTCTCCTCGACTAGGCGAGGAGGTTTTGAAGGCATTAGAGCCTGGCCTCTCCTCAACTAGGCGAGGAGGTTTTGACAAAAGACTAAGCGATCTTAGAAGCATGGTTTAAAGAGGCAAGTTTTTATCGAGATTTTTCTTTATAACAGAAATAGCAGATCACTGATAATACATTTTCAAGTGGTCTAAATGCCAGGGGTTTTTTAGTGGGGTTCCATCTGGTTTTGCGAGCCTGTAGGTTCCAGCCCGAATGGTGTCTGTGATTTGGAATGGTCCTTCCCAGTTGGGAGAAAGCTTGTTTCTTCCTGGCTTGTTTCCAGTCACCTCGATTTTCCTTAGTACTAGGTCGCCGACCGAGAATGTGCGAGGATTCAATCTTTTGTCATGATGGACCTTGGCTAGCTTTTTGTAATTGATGGCTTTTAGCCTGGCTTCGAGCCTTCTTTCCTCCAGGTAATCGAGGTCCAACGTCCTTGACTCGATGTTCGCTTCTTCGTTGAAATAGATGACTCTTGCAGTGGGGAGAGCCATTTCTACTGGGGCCATGGCCTCGGTATCGTAGGTCAAGGAGAAAGGTGTTTCTTCTGTTGAACCTCTGCGAGATGTTCTGATAGCCCATAAGACGGCAAGAAGCTCCTTGAGCCAAGCGCTCTTCTTTTCATCTAGTCTTCTTTTTAAAGCATGAAGAATTTGCTTGTTACCGGCCTCTGCCTGGCCGTTTCCTTGAGGGTGTGCTACTGAAGACTTCCAGTGGCGGATCCCCCTTTCCTCGCAGCTCATCATGAATCTATTGGAGAATTGCGTGCCATGATCTGACACGATAGCCCTCGACAGGCCATATCTGCACCAGATGCTGTCTCGAACGAAGTCGATGGCTCTTTGTTCAGTAATGCTTGCTAGGGGCCTGGCTTCGATCCATTTTGTGAAATAGTCCACTGCAACTATCACAAATTTGTTTTTTCCTTTGGCTAGAGGGAATGGCCCAATCAGATCGAGTCCCTACATTTCGAATGGCCATGCTGCGATTACCGGAGTTTGAGGCGCCGAAGGCAGTCTTGGGATGTTTGCAAATTTTTGACATTTGTCACATTTTCGGGCATATATATCGGCATCTTTCCTCAATGTGGGCCAGTAGTATCCGTGGAAAATGATCCCGTCGACCAATGTTCGAGCCCCTGGGTGGCTTCCACATACCCCTCCGTGTACTTCGGCCAGCAGTCCTTGTGTGATTTCTGGTCGGACACACCTTAGGAGAGGCTTGGTGAACGATCGTCTGTATAGTACATCCCCGATTACTGTGTATCTGGCCGACCTTCTTGCCATTGCCCATTCTTGCTCTTTGTCGTTGGGTAGTATCCCCTGGTCGATGTACTTCTTAATGTCGTCGATCCAACACTCTGTGGCCTGCTCTAGCATCATTATTATTTCTTTATCAATGGCCGAGGTATCGAGGATTTCGATCTATGTTTCTGGAGGGAGCTCGCCGAGTTCGCTGGTGGCCATTTTGGAGAGGTGATTAGCCTTTGTGTTTTCATCCCTTCCTATTTGCTCCAGTTCCCAATATTCGAATCGGGCGAGGACGCCCAGGGCAAGCTCTTTGTACTTGTCTAGTGTTGGGTGGTTGACCCCATATTCCCCCGAAATCTGCTTCACGACGAGCTGGGAGTCGCTGAAGATTAAGATTTGAGTTGCTCCCATTTCGACAGCCAGTTCGGCACCTGCTATCAGTGCTTCATACTCGGCAACGTTATTTGATGCTGGGAAGTTTAGTTTAAGAGCTTTACTGATCTCCGTTCCTTCTGGTGTTACGAGTAGAATGCCTGCTCTGTTTTCGTTTTTGCTGGACGACCCGTCTACGAACAATGTCCAGGGTTGGGATGGTCGCGTTTTACGAGGCAACTCTCGCCCGGGCACTTGTTCGCTGGTGGAGGGTCTCTGGTCTGGTGTGTCGCTCCTTCCTTCTGCCGAGGTGAAGGAGGTTTCGGCAATGAAATCTGCCAGGACTTGAGCTCTAATGGATTTTCTTGGGAGGTAGACGATTGCGTATTCTGTCAATTCAATGGCCTATCTCATCATCCTCCCAGCGACGTCAGGTCTGTGCAGGATCCTTCGCAGGGGAAGGTCTGTGTACACCCGATCTCATGGGCCTTGAAGTATGGCTTCAGTTTCTTCGCCGTTATCATTAACGCGAGTATCACCTTTTCTATCTGCATGTATCTTGTTTCGACCCCGGTGAGTGCATGGGACACATAGTAGATGGGTCTTTGATGGCCCCCTTCTTCTCGCAATAGGACCGATGCTATGGCTGTGTCCGTAACCGAGAGATAGACGTAGAGTCTTTCTCTTGGAATGGGGCAGCTAAGCAAAGGTAAACCGCCGAGGTACTCTTTGAGTTCGGCGAAGGCGAGGTCGCATTCTCTGTCCCATGTGAATTTCTTCGCCTCTTTCAAGATTCTGAAAAAGGGGAGGCTTTTTTCTGCCGATTTCGAGATAAACCTTCTCAGGGCCACGATTCTCCCGTTCAACTGTTGTACTTGTTTAATGCATTTTGGGACTTTCATCTCGGCTAGGGCTTTGATTTTTTCAGGGTTTGCCTTTATTCCACGCTCGTTCACCATATACCCCAGGAATTTTCCCGCTGTTACGCCGAAGGCACATTTGGCGGGATTTAGCTTCATCCTATTTTTTCTGAGGTTTGCAAACGTTTCTCTGAGGTCGTCGATATGTCTGGCCTCCTTGGTTTTGATCACCATGTCATCTATGTATGCCTCGACGTTCCTCCCCAACTGGTCCCCGAAGACCTTGTTAACCATTCGCTGATAGGTAGCGCCTGCATTTTTTAGGCCAAACGGCATCATGTTGTAGCAGTATAGGGCTCCCGCTGCTTCAAAAGTCGCGTTCTTTTGATCCTCCTTCCACATTCTGATCTGGTGGTACCCTGAGTAGGCGTCTACGAAGCTTAAGATTTTGTAGCCCGAGATAAAGTCGACCAGTTGATCTATCCTCGGCAATGGGTACCAATCTTTTGGGCATGCCTCGTTCAGATTGGTAAAATCGACCCACATTCTCCACTTGCCATTGTTCTTTTTCACCATCACAACATTTGCAATCCACGTGGGGCAGTTGATTTCTTTTATGATTTCGGCCCGTAGCAGCTTGGCTATCTCCTCTTTATTTGCTTCTTGTTTTTCAGGGGAGAAATACCTTGGCTTTTGCTGGATTGGTGAAAATGCTGGGTCAATGCTCAGTCGGTGGACCGCAACTTCTTCGGCAATGCCTTCCAAATCCTCGGCTTTCCATGCGAAGACGTCTGTGTTGCTTCTTAAGAACTCGATGATGGCTCTCCTTTCTTCGCCGGCTATTTCCATTCCCACCTTGATTTTTTGATCGGGGTAGTTGAAGTTGATGATGACTTCTTCTACGTCCTCCATGAGCTGTAATACTGGGTGGTCTCGTACGTCGAAGCTGTCGATCTCAGTCTTTTCTGTCTCGTCGCACGACGTCCATTCTTCCTGACGCGGGCTAGCTTCATCGGCCCGCCTTGATTGCTATGGGGTAAAGTTTTCTCCGTCGAGTCATCAGGCTCGTTTGGCCACTTGCTCGTCCTCTTTTTCCTCGGCTCCCTCCGGCCTTTTCAGTCTTTTCTCCGCCTCTCTCCTTTCATTTATGAGGTACTCTAGGGTAGTGCGAGCGTCATTTTTGAGACTCCTACCCCGCATGAGGTCATGTACTTGACCCTCTGATGTGCCATTGAGGCGACCATTCAGAATTTTGCCTGAGATGGCGCGCCGAGGATGACATTATATGGAGATGGGAGATCGAGGACTAAGAAAGTGATCTCTTCACTTCTGGCGGTGTCTCCTTCTCCGAGGTCAACTTTGAGGGCCACGGTTCCCTTTGCTGTTACTTTATGGCCCGTGAACCCTTCCAACTGGACTCAGCTTGGTGTGAGGTGGGAGTCGCCGAGCCCTAATGCTAAAAAACATTTGTAGTACATCGCGTCCCTCCCAGCACCTGTATCTATTAGAACTCGTTTGACGAGGCTGTTGTGTATAACGACTTGTAGAGTCAGTGGGTTTTGCCGAGCATATGTGTTAACGGCTAGCTCGGTGTCTCTGAAAACTATTTCATGTTCGACCATTCCTTCCATAACGCTGTCGGCCGAGTTGCTCAAGCAGTTGATTGCATTTTTCAATTGTGTGATACTCTGAGCCTCTTCTCGAATGGTGTTGACCAGGTGCATCTGTTTGTCGCCCAGAGCCCCGGTCCGGCGCGATTATTTGGCTCTCTCGCTACGAACCTCGATCACCCTCGTTTATAACTCCGCCATTTGTATAGCTCTTTTGAAATGTATGCATTGTTAAAGTGACGGCCGATCTCATTGTGAAAATTGCATCTTTTCCTTGGGTTTCGGGTATCGGGGGGTGACTTCATGGGGAAGGGGGGTCGTATCTTGTTTTTCGTCAAGAAGACGTCCATGATGTGCTCCCTTGATGCATTGAGAGGGGTGAAGTCTTCTAGCTCGTTGTCTCGCCTTGGGCCCCTGATTTCACTAGTCAATTTTGCACCTCTTTCTTCCTCTCTCCTCTTTGCTGGGTGGACCTCGTCTTGTCGAGCCCTTCCTTGGTCTTTTCCTTTATAGCCTTTGTCGTGGCGGCGTGCAGTCGCAACATTGGCTATGCTTGAGGGACGGATCGCCGTGAGTTTGTTACAGGGGCCGCCATCCAAGAGCCACTCTTTGAGCCGTTAGGAACATTTCTCCGATCGCTTCCTCGAGGTCTCATGAGGCTCGGTTCGGCGCTTTCCTCGTAATAGGCCTCGCAAGCACATTCTTACGGAGGTATCAGGGATGATGGGGATTTGGTCCAGGACCTCTTTAAAGCAGGTCATGTACGAGAGCACTATCTCTCCATTTTCTTGTTTTACGCTGCACAGGTCTATCTCACTTTTTGGGAGGGCGCCTGCCGAGGCGAACTTTTTCAGAAAGGCCCTTTGAAGTCATCCCAACAAGCGATAGAGTCATGGGCTAACCCATTATACCACTGTTGGGCCTGCTTCTTTAGGGTTCCCGCGAACGCCAGACACCATATGTCGTCGAGCCTGGTCGCGATGATCATTTTTAACTCGAACCCCGACACATGATCCGGGTTGGTACCGATGTAATCTTCATGAATCTTTACTTTGGAGGGCACCACTACTTCCCTGATCTGCTTTATGAAAGGCCCTCCTATTTTCTTGATGGTCGCGTTCGTTCCAGTGCTCTGTCGAGCTTCTAGCTTTTCCATCCATGCTCTTATCTCGACATCCGTCATTGGTCTGCCGTAAGCCTCGCCGAGCCTACCGCTATGTGGGGATGCTTGGCCCCCGTCCGCTGAGGTACCTCGACCTCTTCTTTGCGGCGTAAGCTTATTGGGGACCCCAGCGAGCTTTTTTGCTAGTTGGCGAGATGGATGCCTGGGATGAGAGACCTTTGTTGGTTGAAGGCGGGGGTTGAGACTCCTTCCTCACTGCGAGCCTGACCGCTTTCTCAGATCGGGGAACCTTAGCGAAAGTGAACGCCGTCCTAGATCCCTCGCCGGCCACTCTTTTGCCGAGCCTTGACTTTACGTTGGTGGTAAATTTCGCCCTTTTGGGTTTTGCGGTTCCCACCCTCACAAGTTACCAGATTGAGTTAGAGTAAGCTGGGGTACTATGCATGTTGATCACAGGTTCGGGTTCTGGGACCCTGCTTTGTCAGGTTCAGTGCATCCCGGCCTCACCTCAGATCTTGGTGGTGGCTCGCCGATGCTCCCAGGTATGCGTATTCTTGGTTTATTTGTTCCCGAGCCGTAGCTTTTTGTTTTGGCTTCGAGGTCGCTCCTCCGCTGGGCTTTTGAAGACTCGATTTTAAGCGACGGCCTGGGTCGGCGTCTCTGTTCTTGTCGCTAGAGAGCCGTTTTGCCATTGCGAGTCTTCTTTGGGCTCTCGCTGACACTTCGGGTACCGAGGCGCCAGAGTCCTGTCTCGTTGAGAGAACAGGGCCCCTCGCGCCTCTTCCCTTGTTGTGTTCTGCGGGCTCTTTTTCAGGGTGGTTAGATGTGGTGGGGGTGACATTCTTGGAGGCTTGCTTCTTTGATTTCACCATCCCTTCTCGTTTGTGGACACGGCGTGACTGAGAAAGTTAGTCGTTTCCCGACAACGGAACCAAACTGATCACGCGATTTTGGTGGTGATCTTGTCTTGTTGTCCATGTATGAAACAAGAATGGCAAAGTCTTTGCACGGTCGTCCTTGTCGCGGCTTCCAGCTACCTGCACGAGATAAAAAATGAACGCCGTTAAAGAGTCGGGGTAGTCCGACTGGAACCCTCCGGTGTGAGAATAAGATTTCTGGTGGAAATGAGTAATAAATATGCCGTAATAATAAATGGTCCGATAAGGGGTTATGATAAGAGAGTTTTGATATCTCCAATTGTACCTACCTTTCCAGTTAAGGAATGTCCCCTATTTATACCTGTTTCTCCTGATGACGTGGCGGCTTCTCGTTGGGGAACAAGTTGCGGCGGATATTAAATGCACTGATGTCTTTGTCAGAAATAAGTGGGTTGACCGCTGTCAGAGGGTTGGTGGTTGCGTGTAGCGGCTTTACCTGGTCTGGGGAAGCTTCTTTGTCAGACCTGGTGATGATTGTCCCAACGCCGAGGCCGAGCGGTTTAAGGACAGAGGGCTATTACTGCCGAAGTCGAAGGCGCTGGAAGTCATTTTGGTTGTCGAGGTCGAGGGCTTTGGAAGCCATGGGTTTTGCTTGCCCCTTGAGTTTTTGGCGAGCTTGCATTGGCTCGGCGGCTTTGCTAAAACTGCCAGTGGTTTTCACAGTGGGGTCCGTAATTATGCCGATGATGATTTCATTGGTTTCATCCTTTCAATTTGTATTTGTTAAATTGAAAAAAATAGACCTTATTGATTTGATATCACTAATGATAAAATGAAGGTTATAAAAGAAAAATTATATAAAATCCAACACTATCTTATTAGAATATAGTTTTTGTATTTATTCATTCATATACTATTTTTGGTAACATTTTTCATGTGTTTGCCAAACACCCAAAAACGTTATCGGCCATATTTTCAAAAGATTTACCAAATATCTGAAAATGGAATGTTTTAATTTTCCAGAAATCATTTTCCGGAAATCATTTTTTGAAAATAATTTTCCGTGAAACAAATTAAGTCTATACTTTTTTAAATCCAACTCGAACAAATTATTAATTTATAATTTTAATTAATATATCATATATTCCAAATATTTCATACAAACTAATAGATTTATGTATAATTTTAATAAATATATTTCATATTCCAAATATTTTGCATAAAAAATAAATTCATTTTGTTTGTAAAATATTAATAATGAAATATCAGTCTCAAATCAAAATTGTTATTAGTAAAAACACAAAAAGGAAAAAAAGGAAAGCAAAAGGACGCCATTTGTAAAAAAATGAAAGAATAACAGAAAACAAAACATGAGAGAAACGAAAAAGGAGGAGCGACTAGAGAGAGAAAGAAAAACAGAGGGAGAAAAAAAACGCAAAAGAGGGGAGGGGGTGCAGAGAGAGAGAGAGAGAGAATGCGGAGAGAGGAGAGTAGTGGCCTAGTGGGTCACATGAATGGCACGGTGCAGTGCACGCTAGTGATCAAGAAAAAAGAGTGACCATTGTTTGGTTTTGGCAAGGTTAAAAACTTAAAATTTTAAATTTGTGTTCCTACACCGAAACAAATTTGAACAATGCGTAGGAACTTTTTTTTTTTTTTGGTAGGAACACTTTCTATAGGTCAGGAACACAAAAGATGTGTTGGAACAAAAAAATTTCTAACCAATGGAGATGTTCTAATAACTTTGATCTTTTTTTTCTTTTCATCATTTTCACATGATGAGATATTAAAAGAAATCCATTCACGGTAGCTTAGCATGCTAAATCATTATTGTAATTTCAAATGAAAGAAAAGTTAATCATTAGATAATTTGATGTGAGTAATTTAAAGAGCTAAAGCGTGCAATAAAGTACAAATTACAGTTCAAAATTAGGATTTTGGAGGTCTCTAATTGATTTAGTACATGACGTGCTTGCCAAATTGCCACATTGATCTTTAACTTTGACAAGTCCTTGTCAATGTCACGTGGCCAAATGTATCTTGGTATACACACAATACTAGGAGAATATCTTAGAAAATTGATTGAATACTTATATTGTAGGTGTTGTTTACGCTATCAACTTGATCATACAATTGGCGTTGATGGGATTTACTCTGTGTTGTCACAAAATTATTGTGTTATTTGACTTGTGATCACGCCAAATAATGGGTGACTATACGTGGAGTGTACGTGGAGTTGGTCCAAGTAAAGGATGTCTGCTTGGTAGCTGCGATCTGGATATCTGGCTAGTGTTCTTGCTGGTTTCTTTATCGTCTTCCTAAGCCCTGCGTGTAAGACCTGCCAAACAAGAGAAAGCACCGTCAGGGAGTTGGGAGGTTATCCCAGCTAAAGCCCTCCGGTGTGAGAGTCAGTGAAGGGATAACGTGGGTGAGAACAGGCGTTCCCTGTGATCACCGTAAACAGTTTGTATGCTCAATGCAGGATGTATGTTAAGTGTGAATAGTAGTCATACCTTGTGAAGTTGGCTACTTCCCTTTTTATACTCCTCTCCAGGCTTGGCTTGCAAGACAGGCAAGGACGGCACGTTGGAGACAGGATCTGTTGGTCGGCCGAGGTGGCTGGCTCCTATTGGTTTTCACTTTTTCAGGTATGTCAGAGTATCAGGTAGGTCAACTGTAAGTGGAGCGGCGGGTGCAGAGCACGTTGGTGTCTCTCCAATCAAACTGGGCCACCTGGTGTACTTTGTACTACGCTGACGTTTCTTCGTTTAGGTCGGTTCACGGGGTCGACCATGAGTTCTCGTGCTCACCTGGTCGGTTGGACTTACGTCCTCGTTCTCTCATGATGGTCGGCTAGAGTCGAGGACCGACCATGTAAGGTCTGCCTAGCAATATTAATGATGCGGAATGATTACTGCCCTGGTGCAGTCGGCTGGTGGTGCTTGTGTCGAGGATGGCGCTGAGCTGTGCCACGTCGGTTCAGTTGCCAGGTGTCGTCGTTCCGACTGCCACGTGTCAACCACGTGGAAGGCGAGTGGTTGAGTCCCTTCAACTTGGTATATTCATAATTAAAATAAGAATAACAAATAAAAATAAGATGGTAAGAGCATTGTCTTAAAATAGAACAAAACAAAATAATTTGTTTGAGATAAACGAAAAAAAAGAAAGCATGACAACAATTTTGAGACGTAGATAGTCTTTTGTATAACAAATCTGCTAGGTTTACAATCACTTCTACAATTATTACTATTACTAAGCCTTGATGAAAGTCAAATGTGTTTTTTTTTAGAAATACAACTTTACTCTTTATTAGTAAAATTTAGTTGTATCAATAGTTATGGAAGTAGTCATTTCGTCCTCAAAAGTCAAAAGCGTCATTTTCCGATTATAAATAAAAATATGGTAATAAAGCGAATTAAAATTTTGAAAAGTAGACCTTAAGCAATTTTACCTTCTTCTCATTCTTGAGTCCAGACTCCAAGACTTCAATTTGGCCCCTTGATAGCCCCCTAACACACTGAAAGTCTGAAACTATCGACCTAATCTTAGCCCAATTGGATAGTTGATCCAAGTCGTTACAAGTTTGGGCATTAACACATCCATCAATGTCAGTCTGTTAACTTGAAGGGCCTACATGAGCCCAAGTTACAATTTTCTCTCCAAAAAATAAAAATAAAAATAAAAATAAAAATAAAAATAAAAATCATATTCAACGGCCGACCACTGCTGACGTCCCCACACAGACCCTTCTTCCCCCCTCTCCTACTCTTTCTCCTTCCCATTTCATGAGATCTATCTCCTCCCTGTGATCTGGTAAGTCTATGCATATAACCTCCATATATCTAATATTCACCAATTTTTGAAATTCAGTTTCTTAATTTTGGTAATTTTTCCTCTCTCACGCATTTTTTGTTTATTATTGTTTATTATAATTTTCAGTACTCCAATTTTTCTAGGGTTTTTGTTTTGCCTTCCCCTCTGTGTCAAAGTGCTTCGAGGAATTCAACAATGGCCGCTCCACCCGCTAGAGCTCGAGCAGATTACGATTACCTCATAAAGCTTCTCTTAATCGGCGACAGCGGTACGTGTTTTTAGATTTGATTCCTCAGTTTTTTTTTTTTTGGGTTCCTTTGCCCTTATTTTTGAAATGTAATCCTTTTTTTTTTCCGTTGATTTTGACTTGCGATCTAGCTGTTTTGGTTAAGATTAGATTTGCTTTTAAGAAAAACGGAAATTAAGAGCAATCTTAATCCTAGTCGTTTTATATACAATAATGTATGTGATATAATCGTCTATCTGTGTGTTTACTAGCTTTGTTAGGTTGAAATTCTCCATAACTTGTGATTAAGGCAGGCGAATCCCATAATCTCAATGGCCTTTTGATATTATTTGCGTACTATCTCAGTCTCTGTGTGTATGTCTGAGTTGGGTGTGTGTTATGCCAATGAATCATATTCATTGTTCCTCTAATGTAAGCGCAACCAGCTTCATTTCCATTTTTCATTATCTTACTCTATACTCCCTCCATTGCGATCAAAGACTCCACTTTTGAAAAGTACTCTTGAAACTTCTTGTGATTAAGGGATATATTAGTGTCCTTGGTAGTTCCTCATAATTAGGAAAATGTTTGAGCCTACACAGGAGGGTTATTTGACATGCAGAGGGTAAAGCTTAAAGGCTATGAAGATTGTAAGCCAAACTTTAGATTTGCGAGTGCTTTTATCGAAATGGCGGAAGTATGTAATGGTGATGTTATTTAAAAGTCTATTTGTAACACTGCTTGGATAGGCATTTTATGCATCTTGCTATTTAGTGTTGTGAAGCACAATGACTTGTTGATGCTATTGTAAAACTATCTTATTCTGTTCTTAAGCAGGTGGGTGTTCTAATTTGCTTTACTAATCATGTTGAACTTTCGGCCGTGTCCTGTTAAGAGCATCATTTATGTTTTCATAGTCTTAGGCTCATCTGTTCTAGTGGGGGGGGGGTAAGGGTAATTGAGCTGTTGCTGTATATACGAAAGTTTGCTTTCAGATTGTTGTCCATTCGTGTTCGCTGAGGTAACACCTTAACTACATCAAGCCAGCTAAATTGATACCGTATACAGAATCATGTGATTGGTGGAAATGAAGCAACCAAGTGGTTTTGAGAACAAGGTTTTAGCTATGAGTTGAATCTTGGTTTTGTATGCTGTTACAGAAGCTAGGTTTCTGATTTTCACATACTTGAATGGAGCTGCTTCAAAAAGCTTTTTCTATGAATCATGTTGATTTTTTCGACCATTTAACTGCAAAGAGCAGTGGCGGATCCAAAAATAAATCTCAGCGGTGTCACTAATGTTAACTAGTACTTAAAAATAAAATTAAAATTAAAACAATGTCATTTTGTAGTGTATAAATTCAAAAAAAAAATATTTCAGCGGGGCACTTGCACTTGCACCCCAAGTGCAAGGCATAGATCCGCCACTGGCAAAGAGCATCATTTATGTTTGCATAGTCCTAGGCCCATTGGCCTGGAGAAGGAGGGGTATGTGGAACTGAGATGTTGCTTTATGTACAAATGTATTCTTTCACATTGTCCTCCATTTATGTTGATTGAAAACAACACCTTAACTACAACAGACCAGCTAAATTGATTGCTCAAACATGCATGCTCCATTGAGCTAGCTGTTTAGTGGTAATTGAAGCAACGAAGTTACTGCATTTGAGGACGATGGGTTAGCTATAAGCTGAATTTTGGTTTTATACGCAGTTGTAAAATATAGGTTTCTGGTTTGCTCATACTTGAAGGAAGTTGTTTGGAAAAGCTTTCTATATACTTCTTTGGCGTAGTTAGCGGGTTGTGAAAATTCATGTATTTCAAGATTAGCTGGGGAATGAACTTTTTATTTAAGTCAAGAGTCTTTCCATGGGATCTTATGCTTGTTCTGTTCGAAGCATTTCTCATTGTCTTGGTATGCAAATTCTTTTTGGCTTCTCGCCATGTTGAGGCTGCATATTGCTAATTGGATGGTTGTTGAGATATGAAAATTGCATAGTAATCTATGGAGTCGGAAATCAGTGTCATATAAGGGACCAAGAATACCAGAATCTAGCTGTTTCTGTTGGTGCAAACTCAACGAAATTGTCCACTGGAGTTGAACCAATGAAATGCAATCCTCACACATGATTAGTTTCTTCTGTCGCAAGTAAAGATATAACATGTGATATCTTAGAGCCTAGAGGACAGTCAAGATAATTGTTCATCTATGACATTATGTTACCCTGGCTAGGATGTGGGTGCAAGTCTGTCAAATCATCTAATTTCCCAATTTAATGAGACACAGGTACCAAGGCAAAATTTTCAAAATGATATTTATGGATATTTTATTTTTTCGGGATAAAGTAGCATTCACATGATATATAGTGTTAGTATGGTCACTTTACTTGTTTTTTTTTGATAGGTGATTGTGGTCCCTTTTTGGTATGGGGATTGGAACCAAGGACGTCAAGGTCTTTACCTGAGTGCCCTTACCATCTCTCTCATCCTTTGGGTCCAATCACTTTACTTGGTTTTAAGCAGTTTTGGTGCCAAGATTGAGTTATGGAGAGCACCATATCCCATAGACTTACCCAATTGCCA
This sequence comes from Codonopsis lanceolata, assembly GCA_013146195.2. Lineage (NCBI taxonomy): Eukaryota > Viridiplantae > Streptophyta > Magnoliopsida > Asterales > Campanulaceae > Codonopsis > Codonopsis lanceolata. Next base: position 107,888,446 of record CM028381.1, on the reverse strand, counting down.
AGTGCAGTACAGGTGTACATGGAAGTGTTTAAATCTTTAAATTTAAATCTCAATTTGAGGCCAAAATCTTAAGTCACTCTACTTTTTTTTCCTCAATTTAATCACTATACTTGTCAAAGTCAATAGAAATGTATAGTTGGATGAAATTTTGAAAATACAATATTTTTGTTGACTAATTCAAGTCACACAAATAAGAAATTATGTTTGAGAGGAGAAGGAGACCCTCAAATCCCTCAAATTTAGTAAGAGTATTATTTGATTTTCCTAACAAAATTAAACTTTCCATCCAAATATATGGATGGAGTGATGAACGTGCTAATTATGTGAAAGTAGAGTGATTAAATTGAGGAAAAAAAAAGTAAAGTGAGCTTAATGAATTTTGGTCTCCATCTTTAAATGAGTCTGTGTAACATAGAAATGTATAGCTATTTTTCACCTGCAATAGTTGGAGTTTCACACTCCAGAAAGCCAAAAGAGTCTAGGTAACGTTAATTATACATCTGCACTTTACCGAATTCATATCCCAGATTTCTAGGTGTACAACCACTACCTGAGATAGGTTTAATGTGATTTTTTTTGGATAAGCAATAGGCATAATGTGATATGGTGCAATATAATGCTGGAGAGTGCATCTTTATATCTTTACCAGTGGACTTCTTTCAGAATAATTATTTGAATCATATTTTGGCTGGAGATCTGTCATGTGTGTTGAAACCTTCTCTTTATCGTATAACATGTTAATCTTGTCCTTGTGCTTGTCTGAGGTGTGAGACTTATGATAGAATATGGTACTCTAGTTCATATTGTCTTATTTTATATTGGTTGAGGCTTGTATTGCTTAATTTTGATCCATATATTTTTTGTACTTGACATTTATCTCATATTTTGCTTACAGAATTTTCTTGACAAGTCTGTTTCAATTTATTCAGGTGTGGGGAAGAGTTGCCTTCTTTTACGATTCTCAGATGGTTCCTTCACTACTAGTTTCATTACAACCATTGGGTTCGTTTCGACTAATCTTCTGCCTGCTACTTATAAGAAAAGAAGCATTGCAAAAGGCTACGTATTATAGGGGTTTCTAATGCTAACATCCTATTTTGCCCTTATTTTATAGCATTGATTTCAAAATAAGGACCATTGAACTTGATGGAAAGCGAATTAAACTGCAAATCTGGGACACTGCTGGTCAGGAGCGATTCAGAACAATCACAACTGGTGAGTTTGTGGCCGAAACATTATTTGGGTTTCTTCTATTTTCAAATAAAAGTGAGTTGTGTTTATCTGTAAATGCATTGCAAACACATACCTTCTTTGCATTTTGTTAAAATGTTTTAGGAACCAATATTACCCACAAGAACTATGTATTAATTATGAAGTATTGTTTCTTTTCCTGTTACCCATTTTCACGATGGACTATCTGGTGAATGCGGACAGCTACAACATGTCTTCCGGAACATTTACACTTTTCTTTTATTTGGACAACTTGGGAAAGAGTCACTCTAGTTTCATCCTAGTTGAACAAATCAAATGTTCTGGGGGAAATAAAAAACAGATTAAATACTATATCATATCTTCTGGGACCTCTGGGCTTTCTAGTTGTCTCAGACTTTACATGACTGGTTTGATAACTTCTCCCATCCTTTGGGAGGAATGGGAGGTTGTAATGAAGTCGCTAAGAAATATCTTCAAAAAACTAATTCTTGAAATTAGTTGTGCAGATTGTTAGATAGACATGGACTGCATGGTGTCTATATGAAATCTCATCAGGTTTTAATGGAAATTTAAAAAAGAGCTGCCTACACCTCTCTTGTGTTAGAGTGCAATTCGATATGAATTTAGATTGCTAATGCTCCCCAAAAGAAAAAGGGTGAGGTGTGGAGGGAGGATTAAAGTCCCTGTGAAATCTTTCGTTATGATAAATTTGCAGTATCTTTTATTCTTTCTAATTGTCACCAACAAGCACTTAAATTACATGACTAATTTGAGTTCTCCATCCTTGAAGGATGATGGCCGGATTTGAAATACATGTCAAGCAATTTGATGGAAGGAATATGAAATAAACTAAATCTCAAAAATATTCGTGGAAATTTGTAGATGGACAAGATTGATTTATAATTTTGTCAGGAACAATTGTTAATGATAACATAAAGCAACCTCTCTCTCTCTCAACAACAATTTAAATAAACTGATAAAGGTCTTTGAAAGAAATTTATAATTTTGTCAGGAACAATTGTTAATGATAACATAAAGCAACCTCTCTCTCTCTCAACAACAATTTAAATAAACTGATAAAGGTCTTTGAAAGAAAGGGATCAAGTATAATTTTTTGGCTTTCACATTGTTCGCACGTTAGAGCACGATTAGTAACATTAGTTGAGCGAGTGCTTTTTGTTTATTTTATTTATTAACTTCATTTACAAGAATAAAATGAAAGAATTACCAATTGGTACCCCAAAGATTGGGAATCCCATGGGTGAGAGACGTGCAGGGGGGGGGTTCTATGTGGAGAGCTCAGCACATGCAATCAGATAAGGCTAGTCTTGGACTATCTTTCACAATTTTTTTGCTGTTGGTTTGTTATACAGTGTGTAGGGCCTGTAGGCTTGATCACGAAACACTGTCCTTCTGAATCATAATCCTTAGGTTCCCTAAGCTGCTAAGCAAGTATACAGCTTGTTCTGAGAGTGAGAACTATTACATGTCTTCCTTTTTTTCTGATAGACCAAGTTCAAGTGTTCATTTATCTTGTTTTGGAAGACTTCTCTCCTAAGGTTAAAGTTCTTTAATGGATGCTGTGGCGGTATCCCGTACGTATAGGGTGCATATGGGATACTGGTGCGTATTTGATGGATATGGCTGTCAGGCTGTGGGTCCAAAAAAGTATATTATTTCTTTGCTTCCTTTTTTCTGCTAGACCAAGCTCGAGCGTTCTTTTATCCTCCTTTGGAAGACTTCTCTCCAAAGGTTAATGTTATTAATGGATGCCACGTGGCCGTATCCGGTTCGTGTAGGGTGCATGTGGGATACGTCTTGGTGCATATATAACAGATATGGCTGTCAGGATGTGCTTTCAGAAAATTAATAATATTTCTTTCTCAGAAGTAGGGCCTTCATAGAAAATACTACTCCTTCCGTCCCAAACAAATGGTCCCACTTTATTGGTTCGAATCCCTACAGTGCCACTTATGTAAATTTTTCTTTATCAAAAACAAATAGTCCTACTTTGACTTTTCTTGGTCAACTTAATTAAAACTTTGACCAAGGACTTATAAAAATTTACTTATCCTTATGGGGTCTTAGAAATTATAATTGATAGTATTCTTAACATTGTATTAATCCTTGAAATTACCCAAGGCATAATAAATGTATGTTAAACAGTCATAGTGTCTTATGTTGACTTTCCAATAAAGAAGGGACTATTTTTTATTTTATTTTTGGGGATAGAGGGAGCATATTTTGTTTGTTTGACGAGTTTCCAAATAATCAGGAGTTGGAATAAAAAGTGTTCGGGCACTAAAAATACCCTTTAAGATATTATACATTGTGGCTTGTGGATACACTTCTGCCTGCAGAGAAGTATGGAATGGTTCAATATCTATTCCTTTGACAAGTTTACCGTGGCAGTGAGTAAGAGGGTCCCTCCACTTCTATTATTTTATGATGAGAGTTATCTTTAGATTAAAGGCACCATGTAAAGATTAAATTGTACTATACATGTTATATTTATATATACATGTATGTATGCATATGTATATTTATATATATATATGTTATATTTATATATATATATGTTATATTTATATATATATATACATATATACATGTAAATATAAATATAACATATATATATATAAATATACATATGCATACACACACATACACATTTTTTGATATTGGTGTATCGCTGCTCCCATATCATATCAAGCCCGTATCTTGTATCCATATCCATGCTTCATACTCGGCCTCTATATGGTGAATTTCCCTTGATAATTAGGTAGTGATGTAGTGTTTTTCTTTCCGCACAGTATCGCATGCATTTCATGTACCCATATCTGTGCTTCACACTAAGCCTCTCTATACTGTGAATTTCCCCTTTATATAGGTAGCCTTTTCTATCTTATCTGCTAGTATGTTTAAGAATGTGAATGACCTAACAAAGACCAATGTAAAATAATCATGGTTAACTGCAAAGAAAATAAAGCACATTTGAGTACAATTGCAGGCTAGAAAAATCCACTTTCACATTTTGCTTTTTTGCTGCCAATTTAAATGTCATTTTTCTAGCCCTCCCCCTTCTTCCTGTTTCATTTCTTTTATTTTCCTTTTATTTTCCTTTTAAATATCACCAGTATTTTGTCTAGCCAATCATAGATTTGCAGGTGTTGATTTTTATCTTGTATATCTCTGATTTGATTGCAAAGTGATGCTCAATTTAGTTCCTTTCTTCTGCAGCCTACTACCGCGGAGCCATGGGTATTTTGCTGGTGTACGACGTAACTGATGAGTCGTCATTCAACAGTAATTGCTTGCTTCTCTCTTTTGGTTCAAATATGAGCAGTGACCCCTGGCTTTAGTGATTTAAATAATTCTTCTCCTTCATTGGCCAGAAGAAACTTGTGCTTTCTCGCCCTATACCCATGAAGCTTAGTGGTCGAAGTAAAATGAGGGACTGGTAAAATACTAACCACATGTTTGAGGGTCTTAAGTAGAATTCTGGGCTGGTTAATTACAACGCGATGTGACCTACTGTGGTGGCCTTTACCCCTCAGTTATAAAAAATAAAAAATAACCCTTGCCATTGGCCTCAATCCTTTGTTGAACTGACTAGGTATGGTGACCTCATTTTACGCTTGAGGCCATAGTTATTTTTGTACGATACATATTACCCTCTTAGATACGTATCGGTATATCGTTTTGCAATGTCTTGTTTATCATATGATACACTTGGTGTATCGTATGATACACCCGTGTATCGCAAAATTGAGTCTCTGATATTTTTTGATTGTTTTTTTTTGTAATTCACGGCACACAACATACTATCATAACCGACTTCTCCTCTTCTAATCTCATCTTTAAAAAAAACCTTCCTAGCTTCTCTTCCTTCCGTCTTGGCGTTTTCCTTTACTGCTTGTCTGTTTCAAATCCATTGTTAATTCTTCTTGAGTTCAAGGTTTCATGCCTTATCCTTCATTAAAAAAAACCCTAGCCGCCTAGTCACCACTCACTAGTGATAGAAGGATTGAAGGGGTATCTCTGTTTCTGTATGACTGTATCACCACTTTAATTTTTCGATTTCCCTTCTCAAAAGGTAAGATAGTTTGTTTATTTTATTACTTAATTTGACTAACAGTTGTCTTTTCATTTATTTTATAATTTTTTTACTTAATATGTATAATTGCATCGATCCTTTTACTCTTTTTTGAATCTTTTGATTACTCTGTTTCTGTGTGAGTGACATTTTGATTACTCTGTTTCTATGTGACTTTGGTTATGAAGCTTAAAGTTGATGGTTTGTCAAGTTATTTTTATTTATTTGTTACTTAATAGTATTTTTATTATATATTATATATGTATATAAGTTGGCGAATGATACGATACGCAATGCGTATCCCAATACGTATCATAGAAACAGGATACATGTATCCCGTTTTGACAACTATGCTTGAGGCATCTACAAGCTGTTTACTTTGGTTGGAAGCTTGTTGTTAACGACTTGAGGATGTCTCGAGTTATCTTCTCCTTGATATTTCTCTGAATTGACTCTCCTATGTTTAGACATTAGGAATTGGATTCGTAACATTGAGCAACATGCTTCTGACAACGTAAACAAGATACTGGTGGGTAACAAGGCCGACATGGATGAAAGCAAAAGGGTTTGATCCTCTCTCTCTCTCTCTACATTTTAATTTGTTTGTGTGTGTCTCTACCATTTTTCCGCGGTCTTTTGCCTAAACCTTCTTGGGTACTAACTGAACGTACACTATAATCTCTAGGCTGTTCCCACCTCGAAGGGCCAGGCACTTGCTGATGAATATGGCATCAAATTCTTTGAGACTGTAAGTAAAACTTCTCGCAGTTGGAGTCTTTCAGATTACATTTTTTAATCAGCTTTATTTGTCAATATGGTGCTTAAACAGAGTGCAAAGACGAATTTGAATGTGGAGGAGGTTTTCTTCTCCATAGCCCGGGACATAAAGCAAAGACTCGCCGAAACTGACTCGAAAGCTGAGGTAGATTCTAACCCTCAGCGAAAGTTGTAAATTTGACACTCTCTCTCTCTCTCTGTGCTTTTTGTTTTTGGGGGGGAGGGTTTTTAAACACCTGCTTTTTATTGTCCTGCTTTTGATCGTTGTTTTTGAAAAATTGCAGCCTCAGACTATTCGGATCAACCAACCCGACCAGGCAGGAGGGGCTGCCCAAGCTTCTCAGAAATCAGCTTGCTGTGGCTCTTAAGCTAATCAGTTTCATTGACATAACCGCACAAGAGGTACATCCACATGGTGACCATTTTGGAGGGAAAAATCTTGTTATTACAGGATCAGGGTTGCTTGTATTGTTCTCGATATTATCTTGTTCGTTTACTAAGTTGTGTTTGAAAAGTAGTTCCTATTTGAGAAATCAATTCATAGAATCCTTCATTTTCTATTTTCTTGATTTTAAATCAAAATTTCCTGCATATTGCTACCTGAAAGTAGAAAAGATTACACTCTATTTCCTTTTTTTCTCCTGGTTGTAGAAAATATCTGGTAGCTATCCTGGTTTTGAGTGACTTTTGGATGATGAGGTGTTGTTTAATGGATGCCTGCTATTTCCAAGCATTATATGGCAATAACCTTGCTCCTGCCATTCATTCTCAATTGGTTTATGTGCATGGTATTATGGAAACTGCGCATTGTAAAAGGGTAGTTTAGCATTGAGTTATGACTATGAGCTCACTTTGGGGATGCCATAGTTGTAGAAGCTGTGTTGTTATCCCTGTTCTTCATTATTAGATTCATTATGGAATGACTCGGGAAAGAAAACGACATCCATATCATATGTGGGTGTGAGACTGCAGGTAGTGTCACCCTAAATAGTAATTTAGGGATTATCCGAGGAAGTTAACGTGATTGAGACGAGAGTGGAAAACTTTTGTGAGGGACATTGTGTTTTTGTGTATACTCTGAAGAACTAGAACTGAAGTAAATGTGATTGGATAATGGATATGTTAATGTACTTTCAATGTTCTCTACTGGATCCAGATATATATGCTCCACGGCGAGGGGTGAGTGGGGGGTTGTTTATTTATGAAAAAAGAAGAACTTGTAGTTGTAATTTTTTTTATAAGACCAAGGAAATTACAATGGATTTAGCTTCTCTCTCATTCTGTCGATGGGAAATGGTTTTTTTTTTTTTTTAAATTCTAATTGTGATTGGTTTGATATCTAATGACTTAGTATGTGATGTCACCCTTTGACCGGTCACATGCTTTGACACTCCGATTGTATTAAAATTGTCTCGATTAGTTTAGTTTAGGAGGACGTAAGAATATATGCTAACCCTAAACTAAATGTTGAAAAAGATTATCTCCATTCCACAACTTCCTTGATAGCTATCCTCCTGGTTTTGAATGACTAGACTAGGTATTGTGTTTGTGTTTGCATTGTATGTGGGTAGAAGAGAGAAGCACAGTATTGCCATGTTTGTAAATTTCTTATTTTGTCCTTCATTACGACACGGAATTAATAGAAGCAAGATGCCGAAAGGCATATATATACTGAGAAAACGACGTAGTTGCATTATGTGAAGGCAGGGAGGGTATATAGGTAATTTGGGGATTACCATACGAGGTTAATAGTGAAGGTGTGATAGATATACATCAAACATGTGAGGGAAAGAAGACTTTTGAGGTGAAGACATTCCATTTAATGATAAATTATATTAAATTAGAGTTGTGTAGAATTCAAATGTATAAATATTCATTTCTATAGAATAAACATTATTTTCTTTAAAAAAAGGCTAGTGGGGATAGACATATACCATTATTAACAATGCCTTCCTTGTAAGACCACAAAGTATTGGTTGGCGATGGAATAAACATTGTACTACCACTCATGGAATTTACTTAGAATGTTAGTGACCCTCTATATGGAATTCAAGTTATTTCCTTCTCATATGAAATTCATTTCATGAGATTGAGATTGGGATCTCTAAAATTCTAATTCAATTCTTCTTTTGCTACATCTTTTTCCATGGCTGTACATCCAAATGACGAAATCGTAGTTGTCTTGGAATATTCTCTCCCAATTCATGGCATGATATACACACACACACACACACTGATAGGGGTGTCAATTGGGTTGGGTTGAAGTGGGTAATGGGTTGGAATGAGTCATGACCTGTCACAACCCAAATAATAAATGTGTCAGATGAGTCGGGTCATAAATGGGTCGGGTTAAAGCGGGTTGACCCACTTTAACCCGTTTTTTATTTTTAAAATTTTTACTTTTTTTTTTAATTTTTTATGGATAAATAAAATATACCTCCAACATATTAAATAACGAAACATCGTCCATAAGAATTTAATCATAATGCGGAAAATGTTCATGTCAATAATTTATACTTTCCGTTAAAGAAAAATATCAATAGTTAGTGCCGTATGAGAGAGAGAGGTCAATTCAATACTATAACTTAATTTATGATGTGAGAGAAAAAAGAAAAAAATATATATATATAGCAAAAATAACATAAAATATAGCAAAAATATCATTTTACTTTAAAAGGGAGATACAATTTCATCATTATCCCTATCTTTCATCCAATTTTGAACATAATTAATTCTAGTTGTCTTCGTATGGTTTTAAATATGTAGGAAAATCCTTAATGATAGTTGAAATTAATTTTTTTTTTTGGTTCTTAAATAATAAGAAAACATATATTTTAAGAACAAAAGAAAAGTATGAATGAAATATAAAAATAAAAATAAGAAGGAAAGATATATTACCTAAATAAAAAAGTTAGAGAAAAATACCTATAATATAATAGCATTCAGTAGCTCACTCACAATTGACAAAAATAATTTCATGATTATGATTAAATCATTTTAAAATATTTAATGGTTGCGATTCACCACATGTATAGGTGGAACTTTTTTATTAAATAATATTTAATAAGTTATTTACGAAATTATTAAATAATTATTTTAAAAAGTACTACAATTAGTGAAAAATTTCGAAAATTAACTATTAAATTAATTAAAATTATTTGATAAATTAAAAAAATATTAAAAAAATATGTCAGACGTAAATCATTAAATAACATAAACATTGTTGAAAAATAGTTCTTATAAAAAAAGAAAATTATTTATGATTTTTTTAACACATCATAATTTTTCATGCTGGCTATTATAGGTTGAATTATATATATTTTTGGTTATCTCATCTTTATAATTCCAATTATAACAGATTTTGAAAAATGTCAATACAAAAATAAGTTATAATTTTAGTCAAATCTCTTTACGAATTAAATTACGTTGAATGAGTGTTAATGACTAGATTTAATGATTTAGAATTTTCAAAATTGATTATATTTATTTAAAACTTACAATGTTTTTTATTATTATATTTTTATTATATGATTCATTGAAAGAAAATGTATATATTAAATAATTCAAATATTTTTCTCCTATTTTTAATTTGGACAATATATATTTTTCTTCTTATTTATATGTTTATATTTCTTTCATTCTTTCATTTTTTTGTTCATAATTTTTTAACCCCTAAAGGAATTAAAAGACCCCCATTTAATATAAAACAAAAAAACATCTACAATTATTAAGAATCTTCCAACATTTTAAGAAACCTTACGGGAGGCAACTGAAACTAATTCCGTTAGAAATTGGATAAAAGTTAGGAATAGTGACGATATTACATTTCTCTCTAAAAGTACAATGACAATTTTGCTTAAAAAAATAATAGTACGATAGCAAAATGTAAAGATTAGTCAAAGTATAATGACAAAATTAACTATTTTTCAGCTCAAAATTGGTTTTGACGTGTCTTTAGATCTATCACACTTCCCCCGTTCCACCAAAAGATTTCATATTTGAAAATTCTAATAATTAAAAGATATAATAATGTTTTATGGGAGTTGGTCATATGCTTATAACATAAAGAAAAGGTAAAGATGAAAGGTTAAGAAATTTGTAAACATAATTATGTGAAACATCTTTAGTTTTGATTTTTATATTGTATGGTTCCTTTTAAGCACAAGATCTTGCGATTGCATGCATGGTCATGATATGACTCATGTGATAAGTGTGCATCACGAATGTACGATTGCAAAGCAAATCTATGTACCAAATACGTACGTTTTCGATCCTCCATATCTTCAATCCTTGAAGAGTAAAAGACCATAAAAAAAAATATAATATGGCAATGCAAGGCTATAAAAATATTAAGTGTGGAGCACTATATAAATAAATAGATAGTGCTAGGTCTATTATGAAATGAAACAAGCACAAGCATAAGCATAGATCCATACGCATGATGCATCTATATACATTTCAGATCAAGATAGAATCACAAACAAATAAAGATGAAAGAATCAACGGGGAAAGAGAAAGAATTAGAGTTAATTGATTCTATTATGGATATTATGTTATAATTTGTTTCGTATAAAAAGTTAACTATTTCATTTTTCGATATTTTACTCAAAGAATTCACTTAAAAAAATTAAGACATAAAACTGTTATTTTATTACTAATGGACTATTTTCTCGAATGAGTAGTATATTTTGTTTTTCAAACGATGACATTTTACTCGGAACGGAGAGAGTAGTATATTTTCTCAAATGTGAGACCCATCGACTAAGGCCTCGTCTGGTGTAGCGTTTTGAAAACGCAGTTTTTTCTAAGCGCATCATTTTTAAAACGCAATATTTTCAAAACGTAATTTTTTTTCTTGTAAACATGTTTGGAAAACTATTTCAAAACGTTATTTTTATAAACAAAATAGTTGTAAACGCAACACATTTTTAAAACGCTACAAATTAGAGTGTTTTAAAATATTGTGTTTTAAAACGTTACATTGAAACACTTTTAAAGAAGAAATATTGTGTTTTTACCAATGTTTTGATCAAAACATTTCACCAAACAAACATTAAAATAGGAGTGAAACGATAAAAGTAGCGTTCAAAAAAAAAAAAAAAAGAGAAATTTAATCTTTTGAGAGATGTACTCTAAAAAAAAAGGAGAATGTATGACTTGTGAGATGTTGATATTCGAATTTGAATCTTTATCTTTAGACTTTAATACGTAATAAACAGAGAGAAAAATAATGTATAGTGGACTCCAAATGTAATTTATTCACTTAATTTTTTTTATTTTTTATTTTCACTTTGTATCCTACTTTATTCACTTTGTATCCTACTTTACAACCCAACAACAACAAGACCTAGTGGTCTGTTGCTCAATCACGTCACTTTGTCACACACATCTTTGTCTTAATAATTGTTCATATGATTGAACCCTAATTATATATCCATATCTTAAAAGAAATTCTTCCATTTGTTTTTAAAAAATTGTAGATTAATTTTCTTATTTGTATCTTCTTGAATCGCATCATAGATATTTACTCTCTTAAAATATGACTATTTTTGGGAACAAGCTAGAAAGAAAAGTCGGAATATATATATTTTTCCAACGAAGGGAGTATTTAAGAGAACTCGGAGATAAAATGATTGGACCCTTTATCATACTATTTTGAGAAATATTAAAAAAAAAATCACAAAAAGTATTTCATATTAAGAAAATCTCAAAATTATTTATTCCATAAAAGAAGTTGAAAGTTAAATCTTTTATAATACAAAAAATTCGGCCAACACTTTTTGATAGATGATGATGGTGATAATAATAGGCAACAATTACTCTGTAATTAAAATAGTAAGAATAAGTAATACTCTTTAAATTATTACTTTTTTTTTTCGTTCGTCACAAAATAATTATATTTTTTTAATTTTTATTTTTAAGATAACAATTTTACCACTTTATCTTTAGTTTTTCATTTAACTTTAATTATGAGCCACATACACATGGACTTTAAAGTAAATTATATATTAAACTAATATTAAAAATCCAGTCAAATACGTTTTTTTTAAACCATACATCAAGTTAACTCAAATTATAATTTTGAGACAAAGGGAGTGTAATAATGATCAACATCGTTATTATAATTATTACTCCTTATTAGCCTCGGTTGTCATCATCTCATTAATATCAATAAAAATGATATCGACTTATTACTATTAGTATTAATTGATTAAAGAGTTCAGCTTTTTGAATAGGATAATTGTTACTATAGATATTTTCTACATAATTTTTATTTATGTATTATTTCTAATAATAATGATGTTGACATAGATAAGTAAAATAATAATATAATTAATATTAATAAATATATATATGTAACACAGTGATCATCATCATCATCATCATTATTGGAAGAAAGAATTAATATTTCCATCCAAATGAGAATGCTTACCTATAAAAAATTTCTTTTGTAACCATCTAACATTAAAAAGAAAACTTACTATTTGGGATAGAAGAATTATTTTTTCAGTCTTTTAGACATGAAAAATTCTTTAATGGTTTTAGTATTTTCAATTAATAGTTAATACTTTGTTATTAGCCATATTTTTTCAGTATTTTGAATAACGATGCATCTAATTGATGCATCGATTTTCACCCATCTTGTCCCCAGTCAATCTATGCAGAGCTTCAATTTGCTCACAGGAGAGTCAACTTTTGGCTCCGCCACCAAATTTAGTATTCATTTGAACAACAACAAGATGTACGAACATGCAAATGAGTCATAATTGCTAAAGTGAGGTTTAGCTTCCAAATCTTTTGCAGACTGATGCAATGCTTTTGCAACAAGGGTTTGAAGTGGTAAGAAACAGAGGAAGGTCCGTCCTACTTGATGCAACATGAGACCTGGTGTATCTGTCCCGTCAGGTCCGACGCCGACTCCTCTGGCTTCGAATCGATGCTCCTGGCGCCGCTTCCTATTTCCGAACCTCTGTCTCCCTCTACAAAATAAACTTCCGCGTTTAGGTTGCTGAACCACTATTTTCACAGATACATTTGTCATGGTGTCGTGGAATAAGTCAGTTGGCTTTGTTGTCACCATAAATAGTCTTTTTCGAGATTCCTCCAACTTATATCAACAGAAGCACCATTGAATAGCTACGGGTTCAATCCATAAGCTCTCAAAACCTTCTCCAAAAATTTCAATCCAAAACCTAGATTTTAACCATACGAACAAATATAATTATGAAATCAATTTCGAAATTGTTCATATCAATCAAAAAAGTGGATCGGTCTGAATTTATTCATATATATTTAGGTAAAATTCTGACCAGTCCTTTTTTTAAAATTTGTAATCTCAAAAGTTTACTTTAAAAAAAAAACTGTGAAAGACAATTTTTCGAAATGTTGTTCCAAAAATGTAATTGTCACTTTCAACAGCTCCGTCAAACACATTGGATTTAAAAATCACAATTATTGCTGAACGAAACGAGGATCGACCTACTCGGTCAGATCACGTGGGTCGAGGGGTCAGCGCCCCTTCGTGGGGGTTCAGGGGCAACCCCCCAAAAGGTAAACAACTTTTTTGATTTATGAAATACAAAATTGTAATAGATTTGTGTTGGGTTGAAATTTTTCAGTAAAAACGAAGACGGAGAAGGAGAGGGAAGAAGAAGGCTTACAACGGAGGAGATGTAATACGAATGCGGAGGACGTGGTCTGATTTTTTATGATTTTATATCACGGTGCAAAAATATCGCATTAATGTATTGCGGTTCAAACATTGATGTATCACGGTTCAAACATTGATGTATCGTGGTGAAAAAATAGACTAGACAATTAAACTGATGCATCGCGGTGTAAAATTGATGCATCGCGGTTCAATAATCAATGCACCCAATTAACTTGATGAATCGTGGTTCAAACATTGATGTATTGCGGTACAAAAATAGACTAGACAATTAAACTGATTAATCGTGGTGCAAAATTAATGCAATAAAATTGATGCATTGCGGGGTGCAAATATTAATGCAATAAAATCGATGCACCACAATTCATTTTCATACCGCGTCTCATGTTCGTTAAGGGTGTCATAGTCTTTTTGCCCCCAAGTGTCCTTTTCTGGTTTGAAAAAAAAAACCACGGTATTGGAGCGAATAAAAACTTTGGAAAATAGACCGACCCATAAATTTTCCAATATATTTTCCTTTGAAGACCATAAATAAGTAGTACTCATCAATTCATTGAAGTAGCAAGGAAAACAAGAGTAAAATATTAAAAATAATTTTTAAAAAAACTATTAGAAAATAGACATGCTTTTTTTGGAACCGATGAAAAAGAAAAGATAAACTCTTTATTTAGAACAAGTTATAATTTAATCTCACTGTCTGCCCTTGTAAAGATCGGAAAAATCACAGAGGCTTCTCTACGATACCAGATAGATTCGAGTTTTGTCGGTGTATCTAATCTAAATAAAATAAGTAACAACGACAATGGCCCCTTCTTTAAGGGATAAATAAAAAACTTGCCTTATGCCAAGAGCAAGTTAAACCACATATTTTACTTTTGTGGCAAAAACAATTTATTATGGGAAGAAAATTTCATAATGGCCATAACCTCTACTAAAAAAAAGGGCAAAAAAAAAGAGAAACAAGTAGCTATGTCTACTTGTACCCACTTTAAAACCAACAGATTAAAGCAAAGGTTTCCCAACAAGGCAACATCATATTAATTTCAAGCTCCATCATACAACAAAGAAATCCAAAAGTTTGCGTAAACAACTCTTTCTTCTTTATTTCTGTAAGAGAAAAGATTTTAGTGAGCAGAAAGATATTATATTGGCCAGCACAATATATCCAATTGCATAAAAAGATTCTTGTGTTTGTGTTTGTGTGTGTGTGAGAGAGAGAGGGTGGTCTTTGACTAGGTTACGTTAGTGCTTTATACGTAATGAGTCACTTGCATTATTGCAAAGGTAGAAATGATTTAAAGGGTTATACTACTATTGATAAAAATAAAAAATGATTAGATTAAAAAAAGCTATTATATCACACTTCCATAAACAATGTTATACAACAAGAAGAGGGAAACGATCTACCAATTGCCGCAGTTGATGCTAAATAGAAATTACCATTTGATCAACATCTACAGACATACTTTGAACCATAACAAACGAACTCAACAACCTCAAACAAGTGTAAGAAAACCAACAAAATCATCCACATTATGAACATGAAAACGTAAGGGTACCGTTGCCAAATCTGTGTAGATGTACCAGGTAAGCCAGATTCAGATAGACCACCCTTGCAGTACACATACAGTAGTACAATCTCATTCCTTGGGTCCAATACATGCAAACAAGGCCAACAGCTACCCTCCTTGAGTTGCAAGGGCAAATCCAGTGTTATATTTCATTGCAAATGGGCCACAGAGCTAGATTCCACAAGCCATAAAGAGGTTTTCATTTGGATGAGTGCTTGGTGCATTGCCTATGCAGACAGCACAAGAAAACTTCTGACATAACTAAGAAATTGCAAATTATTGATGTAAAGGGACTATTGAGTGCCTAGTTGACAATAGTCGAGGAATTCAGTAATAATATACCAAAACAGGGAGCAGCTGAGGTTTCTGCTAAGCAATATCGTCACTGTTAACTATCAATTAACGTAAACGTGATGCAAAATTATAACTTTTGTGTTGCTGTCATAATTTACATTATCTTACCAAAAACAGTGTACAGTCACAACTTCTCTAAACAAAAACTTATCACAGATTGTTGGTACATGTACGCTACTCTCCTCTGGATCAAAAAGCAAACACAATGTTGTTTTGGCTTGACTGACGCAACTTCATGTCCCCTACAAAACATTTATGAGTGAGTTAAGCACTTTACAAGTAACCCATTGAATCATTGAATGTTTTTTTTTATGTTATAACTAAAGTTAGTATATAAATAATGTGTCAAAGCAGGTGAAACAGGTGACGCGTCCTATGTACACAGTATACAACCAAGCCCCCAATGCGTCAAAGTGGCTAGATCCCTGAGAAAGCACCTCATAACACCAAAAATACAAAGACTGAATAAGTTTGAGCCCCTCTATACTCCCATCCTTGTTCTCGAACGCTCTAAGGTTCCTTTCTTTCCAGATAGACCAACTGACCTCCAACGGAGCAGCATCACTAAGGGTTGGCCCAACGGTAACTTTAAGTGCGTGTGTTAGATTGCCAGTCCTTGTACATGCTAAAACTATGGTCCAAAATTAGGGTCAAGCTAAAAAGCATGAAAAAAAGTATATTTCAATCCACATATATTTGTAAAGACAAGGTAAGCCAATCAGAAAACCTGCACAAGGAACTTTTTGAGATAATTAAAAAAGCAACTCCACAAAGATGGTGATCCACGGTTCCTAAAGCATACAAATTAGTAGGGTGCACAAGAAACTTGTATTTCCCATTGCAGGAGAAGAAATTAATTAGTTGATGTGGCAAGGAAACCTTTTTCTTCAATTATGACAAGGGTCATAATCAACTTTATACATTTTGGTGGAAATTTCAAATTCTGAAGTATTTGAGAAGGGCAATTAAAGATATGGAAAAAGAAAAAAAAACATGCAGAAGCTTAACCTTACTACTACACACACTGGTCTTATATAAACATAAACTTGGGTACCATAATAACTCCCGAGGATCTCAAGTAACAAACAGCTAAGTCCCATCTCCAAAGGTTGAGCTGTGAGAGACAGTGAAATATGACTATCGACGTATCAAGAGAGGGAATCTGCAAACTGTTTAGCAGGGCAAAGCCCTTCTTAGCAGTTGTTTTCTTGCAGTTTGGGCTTGCAGGAATGGATGTCCTTTCTAAAGCTGCACTAAATGAAGGAATGAGCAATTACGTGTTCGTCGTTTACCGCCATGCCATCGCCACTCTCGTCATGACCCCTTTTGCCATCATTCTGGACAAGTAACTCTCTTTTTTACATGCACACACATCTCTCTCTCTCTCTTGTGTCTACATGTTGATATATGCATATATATATATTTATTTATTTATGAAGCAACTCTATCTTCTATACATGCATAAACACATCTCTCTCTCTCTCTCTCTATCTGTGTGTGTGTCTACATGTTATTTATGCATGTATATGAAGTAACTCTCTTATATACACGCACACACGTCTCTCTCTCTTTTGTCTACATGTTGATACATTCATGTATCTGTATCTTCATAAACAACTACCCTCAATTTAGTTTAGCACTAGAGAACCAAGAAGTTAATAGCTTTTTCTACAGGAAAGTAAGGCCGAAGATGACCCTGGCAATTTTCGGCAAGCTTATGCTTCTTGGTCTATTAGAGTAAGCTTCTCATGACCTCCCTATCTTCGTCATTTCTCATCAATGATCACATAACAAGGCTCTGCATCTCTCAACTGGCAGGCCAGTTATTGACCAAAACTTCTATTTTTTGGGGATGAAGGCCACAACAGCAACATTCGCAGCTGCTATGTGCAACATTCTTCCTGCTATAACTTTTGTCATGGCTTGCATTCTAAGGTAAATGACACATATTTCTTCCTCTAAATAGCTTCATGCTTGAATATGAGAATGACAACAAATATGCACTAGTCGAATCTACAATGTTAAATTTCAACTGACAAAATTATAATCAAAATCCTGTACAATATTTGATTGTCCTAGGCTTGAGGCGTTAAACCTTAAGAATATTCGAAGTCAAGCTAAGGTAATTGGGACAGTAACCACCGTTGCGGGAGCCATGCTCATGACTCTGTTAAAAGGCCCCATCCTTGACCTGTTTTGGACAAAGGGAAGAAGTAATCATGAACAGCAAAGTGGTGTGATAGATCTCCATCATTCACTTAAAGGTGCTTTCCTGATCACAGTCGGATGCTTCAGCTGGGCTTGCTTCATGAATCTGCAAGTAAGAGCCACAAAGACTTCTAATAGCTATAGCTAAATGTTGTATGCCTGATCTATATTCTGTATCTATAGGCAATCACGCTAAAGACATATCCTGCTGAGCTCTCGCTGACTGCTTGGATATGCTTTCTGGGAACAGCTGAAGGAGCTATAGTGGCACTGATAATGGAGAGGGGGAAAACAGCTGTATGGGCTATAAAATGGGATACTTCACTCGTGGCAGCTCTATACAGTGTAAGAAAACCATTTCAAATCAGAAAATTTGCTTTAGATATATTTGAGTAAGGTGCAAGAGATTATACTTGGTAAGAGTACACCAATCATCCACATTCATGAGTGGTTTCTAAGAGTTGCAACTTAAATCTAACGAAACCATCTGCCTTCTACGGGCCCTAAACCCTTAGAATCCATCAACATTCAACAAACAGAAATCATGACCATTATTTCTTTCCTAACCCAGACAATTGCTTTTACTTTCTAGAATTCAAATAACAAAACTAGTAAAACTTGTTTACCCAAATGTGATGTATGAATCAAATCAGATTTAGTTTTCATACACCATGGAGTAAACAATAAAATTGTACAAGCGCTTCATTGAACTTTCATATCAACCTATCCAACAGCTTGGAAAGAAATCATGGTTTAATACTGAACTCAAAATTTGTGTTTACAATATTCAGGATGTGGTTACTAACTCTGATAAAGACCAACATATTGACATTTTTTAGATCTTAATACCAAACAAAATACTTTTTATGCTGCTCGTGTAAATAAATAAATAAAAAGTTATACCGACAATGGACCAAAAGTTTATTTTTACGAATTTACCCCTTTCCATCGGAATACTACGTCATTTGTTTTATGTATTGATAGATTTACATATTTAAGCCTTCTAACTTGATGAATTTACATGCAGGGTATCATCTGTTCAGGTCTTGCTTATTACATTCAAGGGATTATAATGAAAGCCAGAGGTCCTGTTTTTGTGACCGCCTTCAGTCCACTAAGTATGATCATTGTAGCTATCATGGGATCCATCATCTTAGCTGAGCAAATGCGCCTAGGAAGGTGATTTCCAACTCTATCTAGAATCACAAATTTACACCTAAAGAGAAGATAAACTCACCAATTTCTTAACTTCACAGGGTTGTTGGGGCAGTTGTCATAGTTTTAGGCCTTTATCTTGTTGTTTGGGGTAAAAGCAAGGATTACAATACCCCATCCCTTTCTATTGGTGAGCAAGCCGCAGCAGAAAAGAAATTTTTTGATGCCACTAAAAGTGCCAAGGAAACCTCATACCTCGAGGTCATCACCATCAACGGGCAGACAGAAGCAATCACCACTGGGGATGAACAAGTACATGATAAAAGGGATCCAACAATAATTACATAGCTTTTGACCTTCAAAAGTATCTAAAATTCAAAGAACTCCCTTAAGCTAAGAAAAGAAAAGAAAAATCAACCTCATCTGCAATGGTAAACTTGGACATTGCTCTTTTATGTTTTATGCCGGAGAGGGGTAGGAGAGAAAGATGATATAGCACTAGAGGTTCTAACCATTAGTGACCATTCATAGCTAAAAAACAGCCCTCATAATTTTGAGACATCAAAATCAATCAAAACTTGAAGGTGTTTTGCATGACCTGGAGTACATGTATTTCACAACTGTCCTATAACAATTGTTTTTTATTTTACCTGCATCTCCATTCTTATTTTTTATTGTAGTGAATTAGAGATGGGATTCTTTAATAACAGATCTTTTTCGAGTTTGAAGAAGAATAACCACTACCTCCATTGAGGAACATGATGAGTTGATGATAGTGATCTAAATTTCCCTTACCAAGCAACCCAACAAATGCAAAGGCCTAATCTTTGGATATCTGCAATATATGAGTGATTTCATGCTAAAATGTGCACCACCACACATGGTTATCCAAGCACTTTGCCATCATATCAAGCAATGATGACAATGACAAAGATAAGCTAGTTGCATGAATGAGCTATAAAATGAGTAGATAAGACGAGCAAGAAGACTAGGTGGAGTTTAGCGCTCTCACTTGGTACAGCTCCATAAAAGACCCTAAAACCCTAACACAAGTAGCAAGAATACTCTGTTTATATTAGTGCTCTCACTTGGTGCATCAGTGGCAGTCACAATTCTACTTTAAGGGGGTCAGGGGAATATTAGGCGTAGAAAGTACCATCTTTCTTGCATTGGGAGCAAATTATACAATATGCAAGTTTTTCTAAGATAAAGAAGGTCAAAATTGGAAGAAAAGTTTCATTTCTATGTACTGATCATTTTATTATTTTTTAAAAATTTTTTTATTTGAAAAGAGTCAACTTTTTCCATTTTGGGATGCTTCATTTAAAAAGTCCACTTTAAAAATAAAAATAAAAATTGATAAGTAAATGTAATATTAACACAACGCCAAATGAGGTGACGCATCCTTGTACACATGAAGTGTACAGTACCAAAAGAATTAAATCTACAAACTATCCATAATATTAACATTAGAGTCTCCCATTAATCCATTATAAGGGCAAGGCTGGTTATCCCCCTCAAGTTTGTAATTTTTTTCCTATCAATAAAATCTAGCATGGACAAAAAAAAAGTCTCCTGAACTTGATGCCACATAGAATGCCAAAAATCAAGTAACTGATGCACTTCCTTCTTTAGCCGGTCGACGTCTACCTCCTCATTGTCAAACACCCTATGATTCCTCTCCTTCCAAACGCTCCACCAAATCGCCAAAGGAATAGACTTCCATCTACTGTTTTTACTTATACTTCTGGAAGAGCCCCAACCATGAAGTAGATGGAGAGAAGTCCTTGACATCACCCAAGAAATACCTGTTGCACACAAAAAGGAATCCCATAAGGCCCTGACAACAGGGCAATGCAGGAGCAAATGATTTACTGTTTCCTCCTCCTTTTTACACATGAAACACCTATTAACATAAACCTTCCCTCGAGCTCTCAGATTGTCCCGAGTCAAAATAGCCTCCCTCGAAACTTCCCAAGCAAAGAATATTACTCTACTAGGAGCCCTCGACTTCCAAATTACTTTCCACGGATAGTGATTCCCGTCTTCATTTTTTAAGAAAGAGTAGAAGCATCTCACCGAGAGAATATTCCTTTTTGAACCGTCCCAAACAACTCTATCCTCCCACGTACCCCTCCGGACATTCACTTTCAAAAATTAAGCATAAAAGTGTCATTTTATTACTAATGGGCTACTAAAGTTACTTGGAAACTCCTTGAAAAGTTGACAATAACCAAAAAGAAATTGTTTAATCAGAATGGTAAGTTGGTAACTTTAGGATCTTTTTTTTCGTTGTTGAAGATATAGAAATAATCTCCCTTTAAGATATGCTTCTTGCCACTAAAAAGTTTTCTTTGCAGGCAGTTCTTTGATCTTAAGCATACATTCTTTACTCTTAACTTGATGCCATGTTGAATGGCAAAGGTTGTGGAGTTCAAATCTGATTGATTACTATTAGGGCTTTGGACATATTGTTCATGAATGCATGAGCATATTTAGTGGCGTTATGACCATCAAAGTGGCCATTTGCTCAGACCAGAAGATTCAATCATCAAGAAAACTTCAGCCTTGGACGTCTGTCAGAAGTGCTGGAAAATCAATACATGAAGGTGAATATTTTCAGATCCAGTGCTTACTTCGACAAATTTGAAGTTCGTAAGCTGACTCTCAGTTCATGGATGAGCCACGGAGCGCCAAATTTGCCTCCTTGACACCATAATTTCCAAAGGCGAGCGCCTCTGGCGCATGAGGCGAGAGGCGACACCCTAGCGTCTCAATCATGCTGGGCGAGTCGATGTGCAAGAGGCAATGAAAGGCGTGCGCCATTTTAACTACCAAACGACGTAATTTAGGTTTAGTAGAAATATATAATAAAATGTAAAAATACCCAAAAATCCCAATTCAGAGTCTCGGACCACATACATCGACGACGAAGACGAATGCGATACGACTCATACGAGCCCTAGGGCTTCTCCACAGCTTGCGACTTCAGGTCTAGGACTTCGTCTTCTACTTCCGACTTCAAGGATAGGTTTCATCTTCAGCTGTGACAACTGTGTTCCAAGTAAACTGCTTTCTTGACTCTGTGACATCTGTGTTCGGCTTTCACAGAATTTGTTTTTTATATATAAAATACCCTGCTTTCTTGACTCGCTCTGTGTTCGACTTTCATTGTCTGACTCTCAGTTCTATTTTTTAAAAATTGTTTCTATTTTTGAAACAAATTTACACCGTTATTTATTTTCTTGTTTGAAATTTTAGTTAAGTTATCTAATGCATTAAAATTTCAACTATGAATGATGAAACTTGTGTTATTGATAATATGTTTGAACTTAGTTTCATGTATACTTACAACATGTTTTGTTGAGATTTGTTAAGTTATATATATTTTATATATTTTTCCTTAGTATTGTTTCCGTGAGCGCCTTTTAGGCGCCTTTTTAGTGCCTTGCCTCTCACCTCAAATATGGACCTCTGACCCGCCTCTCGACTTTTGCCTTTGACAACTATGCTTGACACTCTTACTTGAATGGATTGTAGGATGATTGGTTCTCATTCTAATCCTTCGGCTTCTTTTGGCTTAAATTACATCTTTTCTATCATTTGGTGATTTATAAAAAAGGATAAATTAATGAATCTACTATTGCTTTTGTAAACCAAAATGGTTACCCTTAACCTAGTACTCATTCTAGTAACATGAAAGTGAAAAATAAACCATTAGCTTCTGTGTTGCTCACAAAATCGGCTAGAAGAATAGTTTTTCCTATCAGGGTTTTGACTTTCTTTTTCACTTTATATTGCTGTACACTGCCTTAACTGCATAACTGGTGCTTGAAGTGTGGGTGACTAGAGTTGGTGTAAATGTTTGAACAGAAGTTAGAATAAAAGGCAGTATATCCTAGGATTTTCCAGAAAGGCATCTGATATCTCTGAGTTCAATTGAGGGATTTCCAGGAAATATTTTCACAAGAGGGTAATCATTAATTCATTACCCTCTAGCAATAATTACTGTAAGTCTGTAACTTCTGAATTTCCTTGGGTTTTGACCCTTGTTGCTTCTTAGGATTAACTCGATTTAGATTTTCATGATAAGGAAATTGAATAGACAGAAAGAACGCACAAGTTTGACCTGCATCCA
Organism: Codonopsis lanceolata; assembly: GCA_013146195.2. Taxonomy (NCBI): domain Eukaryota; kingdom Viridiplantae; phylum Streptophyta; class Magnoliopsida; order Asterales; family Campanulaceae; genus Codonopsis; species Codonopsis lanceolata. The sequence goes on along the minus strand of CM028381.1, from coordinate 107,865,266 downwards.
AAAATCTTGGTGTTCATTGAAAAAAGAGTTGCGTGGCACCAGCCAGAAAACATGAGATAAGCATCCGTATTCTTGTAAGGCAGCTAGGAATCTTTTTTTATAAACAAACTGGAAAGAAAATGAAAAATTATATAAAGTTCCCAATAATAACAAATATCTTAATAGTCGCTTTACATTGATGAATAAAACTTCAAATCTAAAAATGGGCAGTGGACACTAAATCAGTAAGCACTGTAATTCATGAAGTATATCGTTTTCTTAAGAATGACCACCATCTTGAGCATCCAATATTGGTGCTAAATATGTCTAGAAAATATTCTCAAAGGATGTCTAAAACCAGCATAAAACAGCATATCATACCTCATTCAAGAAAAGTTCATGATAATGTCTTCCCTTCTTCCTTTCCATATATTCGTTGTAGCTCACGTGTAGCAGCTAAGAATGATTCTGAAGAGGAAACCCAAGCATGGTAAAAAGGGGTAATTTATTATTGAGACTTGCAAAGGCTTCAACAAACAAAGATGAAAGAGGCCATCAACAAAAAATTGCTTTCACCTTTCCAAAGACGAAACGATTTCTGGTTAATTGGTGATCCAGTTATTGTCTGGATAACGTCAAACAACAAATTCTGAGGTGTGTTTCTCAGTTCTTGAACTGTCCCATAGACTGTTTTCCCATTCTCGAAGTATATATGATTATTCGGGTGCTTTGTTTTGCAGCCAGCATGACGCTCAAACTCATATGCATTAATGGCCTAAATATTAATATTCCAGGGTTAGATTGACAGAGAAGGCTCATAAATGCCTGGGAAGCGGAAAAATCAAAGAGCAAACTCACCTTAGAATAACTACATGTTTGACAACCACAGAGATAAGATGAACCTTTTATGATAGCGCGAAGCTCCTTCTATCACGCAGAGGAAGAATGACACGTCACAGAATGATAAGTGAATCTAAAAACAAACTCATGACAGTTAAGATTTACCTCCCGTGACCAGGCAATATACTTCACAGGCACTCCATCCAGCATACCAGTTGACAGCAAACTTCTGACATTTGAAGGGAAGTTATTTGGAGGAGCCTTCTTAGTTGCTTTTTGCTCTTCCTTTTTCTTTGAAACAGTTTCTCCAGACGCAATAACTTGTACAGAACTTCCAAGTGCATTGGCATTTAATTCAATCAAACCCTTTTCAGTAAATTCTTCTGATCTTTGAACTGAATTTTGGCCCATTAACAGGTCATAACTGCATATAAGCCTTCCTGAAGGGTCGTCATCATCATCATTTAATCCACCAAATGATATGATATTGCTCTCCCCCTTACTAAAAGTGTGTCCTATGGATAAGTTACTGTTATCAACTTTGCTCGATATTGTATGATCATCTACCTTGTTTCCCATTAAGATGGTATTGCAAACCCCCTGGTTGAAGGTATTACCAAGTGAGGTAACATCACTATCATCCTTGCTAAAACCCTGAACTACTGATATTGAGCTATTATTTTCCTTGAAGATGCCCATTTGTTCCCTATTCGCACCACTCTTGATAAAGGCATGGGGAATTGCTGCATTATCGGTGTTATCCTTGCTGACAGAATGACCGATATGGATGGAATCAGTATTCTCTCCGTATGCGAGACCCATAGATATTTCACTATCATCCCCATGATTAAAGGGTTGACCCATTGTTATAAAGTTGCCATCCTCTCTGTTAAAAGTATCACCCATCATCATGTTGTCATTTCCTCTGTTAAAAGAGAGCCCCATTGTTATGGAATTGTCATCAACCTTACTGTAAGCATGAGCAGATGCCATGTTACTACTTTCTCCCGAGGAATAGGACTGTCCCATAGGTACAGAGATAAAATTCCCCGCATCCTTGACTTGACTGACTTTAACTTTTCTAATGCCACCATAATTAACACTGGATCTAGGATCTTCCAGTGGATGAGATATAGATAAACCAAATGAGGGATCAATCCCAAATGAATCCTCATTTACCTTTCTTCCCATATTCATATTCCCTATGCCAACTGAAGGAGGGTTCCTATCATCAAAGTTGATGGGCCTAGCTACTTCATGGTCAAAAAGCCTTTCAGTAAACTGGCCTGCAGTAGAGTGGAAACTGGAAGCATTTCCCCACACAGAAATATTTGAGTTTAAAAGTCCAGAATAAGAATTAGGGTTCGGAACTTCAGCTGCTTGCTTTTTGTTGGGAAAAAATTCTGCCTCGGTACCATCCATGAACCACTGGTGTGAACGCTTAGGCTCAATTCTCGATGAACTGTTGTATGCCATTTCACCATCACCTACACTCCCAGGACTCTTTGCAATCCAAAAGTTCTTGTTCTGGAACAACTATCAAGATAAATCAATCTAAATGTGATAACAAAAGAGCCATTTCAAACAAGTACAAGAATAATGAATGTCTAGCTCACATAGTGGTTCAATTCTCAAAAGTTAAGATTGTTTGCACCCATCTTTCCACCCAACATGGAACTTATAAAAATTTAAAAGATGACTATGAATGTAAAGTCAACTTCGGGGAAAAATGTCCTCTCGCAATGACATCAATTTTACAACAATGGTATAAAATTTCAATTGAGCTACGGACAAGCATGCAATTCTACCTTCTGATATAAATGTGGAACATGAAGTGAGCAGACAGCTTACCGTTTTTTGCTATTAATTTCTTTCTCTGTTTGAGTTGTTTCAGCACTCTCTGTCCTGATGCAGCAATCTAATTAAAGAAAACACAGGATTCAGACTGCCCACGTAGATTCAAGAAAAATTACAATGTTACAACAATATAAAAAACCAACTCAAAATGCAGCATTCATAATTAATCCATTTGAAGCCTAAGCATGTTTGTTACTCTCTCATTTCCATAAAGAAAGTCTACATTTTGACCTTTCAAAGTCAACTCTGACTGTTCTTCATGTCAACATTTAGCAAGCATTTTTTAAGTCACAAAGTATGAAACTACAACATCTGTAAACTACCATAAAAGTAACATGAACTGCAAGCTTTATAGCTTAGGAAAAGCAACCAACTCCACATCACATCTTCGTTCCGAAAAATGGTCTTTGAAAGTCAAAACGAGAATTTTATTGAAATGAGGGAGTACAAACCTACAAAACAAATCAAAACTCTTTTTGAATGTACTTCATCATTCAACTTGAAATCCCAAATAGAACACTCCTTCCTTTTCGAAAAGAGTCTCGTGCATCCTATTTTGTAATGTTCGACTTAAAAAGTCGTGCTAAAAAAACGAAGTTTATAAATTTTATGAGTATCCAACGTTATCCTACTCGCATAAACTTAAAATTGGCGAACTAAGGGTATGAGCGATCATTTATTTTATTCTTCATAATGTTCAGAATTTATATCAATTGACTCTTTGAGCAGAAGAGGGAGTAAAGAATAATAGCACTGAGGCTAACTCGGATGCAGCTAATTAGTTCAGTCACAATTTATACTGAAATGCTAGCAGCAGCAAAACTAATAAGAATCAACATTTACTTTCTTTATTGCATTTTCTCAACCGCCAAACAAAAAATGAAGGAACATTAAGCCACATAATTGGGACCCTAACCCTACCAAATTCAAATTACTACAAATTTGTAGCTCTTTGCCTAATGCATTCTTATAACATTCTCACATTCATTTCATCGCAAATATGAATATAACTATACCTCCGGCGGCCTTAATGGTGACCGTACGATTTTCGATCGATCATTTTCCCGGCGAGTCGGCGAGATCTAGGTAAGGGAGATAGAGAGTTTGCCGAGTGTTGTTGTCGAGGAAAAGATTTAATACGATGCTTCACAGCACGATCAGGTTGTGTGGGGTTCAATATTGGTGTACACGTGGTTAAAGAGAAGAGTGTCTTGTAATTCTGTATTGTGACTTCACTTTGGAATCAAGAGAAGTGGTCTGTCATGTCCATTCAGAGAAAGGACTTGCGTTGAGGGTCAAATTTAGAACATTACATTAGATAAAGGATTCAATTTTTAGTGTATTTTTTTTCTTTTAAAGTTATGATCTCAAACAGGGGTGGCAAAAATTTATCAGTTATTCATTATATTCATTATAAGAGCATTGTCATTCTGAAAATTTTTATCACAATTTTTTAGTTGGGTCCTGCTGTCACGTACACATTTTTTTCTTCTTACTTACTTAAAAATATCTTCTTATTGAATAATCTTCTTAACATATTCTTAGGGCATCCACAGTCATAAACCTATCAAAAGGTTTATTCTTCCTGCCACGTCATCAGCTTATAAATTTTTTCTCTATAAATCTATTCTCCACTATACATAAACCCATAAACACTTTATAACATGGACCCACAACTAAATATTTTATTATTTCTCAATAAACATTTAACCCCAAAATTATAAAACTAAGTCTAGTCATCAAGTATAAACCGGTTGATAAACATCAACCTTTTGATGTTTTGAAGCTATGACATGACATCTCACAATGGTTTCAAACTTTTGGTAAAGGTTTATAAATTTTTATCAACTTTTTGCATTCTCTCATTGGAGTTGCTCTTATAGCTGGGTCTCACTGTCACCTCATTAACTTTACACTTCATTTTTATTTTTATATTTCTTAATAAATAAATTTATTTCACGTTATTTAATATATTTCCTATTTAAATATTATGTATAAATAAATTAATTTATAAATTAAAATATAAATTAATTTATAAATTAAAATATAAATTAATTTATAAATTAAAATATAAATTAATTTAAAAATAATTATTAAATTATAAATTATGAAGTTTAAAGTTTACTTAATAAATGATCTATAAAATTATACATAATAACTTGCAAAATTATACACATACATAACTTATAAAAAAGTCACCCCCCCCCAACACACACAGCCGCCCCCCATACAAACAGCCCGGCCCCAATTCTTAGCAATTGTGATCTTCCTAAATTGGAAGAAATTTTTTTCTCTTTCCTACATGGCATGGATAAGAAGAATCTTCACATTGTATATTTTGTCTTCTTAATAAGAAGATGGGTAAGAAGTGGGTTAAATGGAACAATGGTGGTGCTCTAACACCCAATTAAGTTAATGGATGTCGATATATGTTTAGCAAAAATGCTATGTTTACTACTATTTACGTCGAAACTTTGTCATCATTAAAGCTAGTAAGTTATAGGGGAAAATTTGAGTCGGTCCACTTTGAAAAATTATCAATCGATATGGTGTCTTATGTTTTTTAATCTAAAAAAGTTAATTTTGGGGGTGAAAGACTATGATACCTTTAATGAAGTTAAGGCGCTACAGATCAGTTACTAAGTGTGCATCGTTCTGCATCAATTAATGAATCGCAATGCATTAATTTTAATTACATAATCTAAATTTGTATCGCGTTGCATCAATTAATGCACCGCAATATATCCATGTAAATAACTAAATCCAATTCGTGCACCGCAATGCAGCATGTCAAGCAAATTAGTGCATCGTGATGCATCAATTCAAACTACCAAATGCAATTCGTGCACCGCGATGCAATAGTTCAAACCCTCAATTAATGCATCGTGCTGCAAATTATAATGAAACCAGATCTTCATGTACCTTATTTCCAGTACACAATCAACAAATAATTCAAATTAATGCATCTTTCTTGCATCTCAAATCCAAATTGATGCATCGCGATTCACAGATGATGGATTTATTCAAAATTTATGCATCAAACTCAAAAAATGATATCCAACACGAACAAAATTATATTCAGACATTTTTTTGGAACAGTTATACATGCATAAAACACAAAGCACACATGTAAATATAATTTGAATCATACACCCAAACACAATAAAGAAGAACAACAACAACAATAACAACGGATGAATAAATAATATGAGCGAGAAGTTAGGATGATGAAGACACATTATATATATATATATAATGGCATACGCATATAATTCTCCTATTTATAGTAGTTTCCCGCCTAAACTTACTTTTTAAAAATGGATTGATAATCAACAACATTTACTTAATATTTAATACTTTATATACATAAATACATAATTTATTATTAGCCAAAGCTATTTGCATTCTCACCACTTTTTGCATTATGTCTCTTCAAATTTCCATCCATGTATATATATACTTATTGGTAAATCTTCTAAAGTAGTCTCTAAAATTTTGAAAGATACATCTAATTTAAACCATTAGACATTTACACATTACTTCTTTTACCGAAAATACTATGGTCTTTGTACCATTGAAAAGTCTACAATATTTATAACATTTCAAGATAAAAATTGACTAAAGATAAAAACATATAGATAGTACTATATTGTAAGAGCACCCCGTATTAAACACTTTTATTTAGTATTATCTGTATATTTTTACCTATATTAAATAGAAGTGTTTATATATATAAAAATTGAAAAGTCTACAAAACTCTACAATTGACTAAATATAAAAATATGAATGGTCTTTGAATTGATACATTCAATTAATGATACTGATATTGTAGAGTTTCAATACCAAAACAAAAATGACTTAAACTAAATAGAAGTGATTCCAATTTTGGAAAGTGCATTTTTGCAGGTACTTTCAAAAAATGGGCACCTCTCTCTCTCTATATATATATATATATATATATATATATATATATATATATAGAGACAAATGATATTACAAGCTAGAGCTTGTGATATTAATACGAGTTTTAGTGTTAGAGCCGTTGGATGATTAAGTTTGTGGTGATTTGAAATATCTACATCATTATTTAGAAAATACCATATTTGATCTAATGGTGTAAAATTTTTAGTAGATTTAATCTAACAGCACTAACACTCAAGCTTGTAGTAATATCACAAGCTCGAGCTCGTAATATCGTAGCTCATATATATATATATATATATATATATATATATATATATATATATATATATATATATATATATATATATATATATATATATATATATATATATATATATATATATATCTTGATATTGTAGATTTTCAATACCAAAACAAAAATGACTTAAACTAAATAGAAGTGATTCCAATTTTGGAAAGTGCATTTTTTGCGGTATTTTCAAAAATGGGCACCTCTATATATATATATATATATATATATATATATATATATATATATATATATATATATATAATGGCACGAGGAAGCGGGAGGAGTTAAACTTTTTACATTGTAATGAATTTTTTGATTTGAGAATTTAGGAAAATCGATAAGAGTTCATTGCATGGTAGTGTCTTTTAGGGTTTTTTAATGGACTTGATTTTTTATATTTTTTGAGTTAAATTTGGGTCTGTCCACTAAACACTATTTGAAAGTTATTTAATTCCTTATATTTTTTTTAATAAAAAACAATACTTTTGAGGCTAAATACTATAATACCCTAAATAAATCAAACATACGTCCAAAAAAGACACGTCATGCATTACAATCTAAAATCATGCATCACAATGCACAAATACTATGCAATGATAATTAACAAAAGTCAAAATCAATCACTAATGCATGTAGGATTGTTTTTGAATAAGTCAATTTTATCCATAGACAATTGTATATCACGGTTTCAAGGGTAGCAAACCGTTTAGATCGATACTCATATGCGATGAAAATGAAAAGTCAACCAATAAAACAACAAATGATGTGTATTAGAAAAAAATTCAAAATTTATAATGTTTTTGTTTAAGTACTATACTATAATATTACAGATAGCTTTGTCGGTTTATAATTGTTTGTGTCTTGTATATGTCTCGTGTACAAGGATGTGTCTCTTGATTTGACGTTTTTTTCTATTTAATATATTTTATTTATATAAAAAGTACTATACTCTTTTCTAATTAAGTAGTTTTTTTTTATTATTTACTCTTTTGATTTTGTTTTTTGCTATTTATTTGCTTATGTATAGTTTAGTTGAAAAAATATATGACATGCGTTTAACACACGGGTACAAAAACTAGATATGTAATAATCACCGTTCTTATTCACCACCCAACTCCTCACTCTCTTTCCTCTTCATATATATATATATATATATATATATATATATATATATATATATATGTTAAAGAAGGCAAACTAAATTGCAACTACAGACTGAGACCTGGAATAGAAGTGAGGGCGATGCAAAGTTTGGAGGCTGGCAAGCGAGAAGCTTTTGAAATCAATTACATTACAAAATACAAGTGGCTGGTTGTAATTACGTTTAAGTTCAAAAGGAGGCTGGTTGTATTTTCAGAAAGTTTGTAGTTAAGGTAGTTAGTTATGTTCTGTTATTCTGTTCAAATGTGAACAGATTTCCACATTGTAACGGCTATCATCCTGGTATATATATTTGCAGTATGCACAAGAGAGCAATCAAGTTTTGATCGCTCATCTTTTCTTTCTGTTTTCTTGTCATGGTATCAGAGCATTAGATCATTCACCCATTATCACCAATTTTTTTCATTCCCCGAAACCCTAAACAATGACAGAAGGAAAATTAGCCGACCAAACCGAGCAATCCAATTCGAAAAACAAAGGGGTTTCCATGGAAATTGGAATTGATTCCAATATGCATCCGTTATATCTACACAACAATGATCATCCATGATTAGTTCTCATCGCTACAAAACTCACAGGAAGTGAAAATTACAATTCATGGAAGAGATCTCTCGAAATTGCATTTTCGGCAAAGAACAAGATCATGATCTTGAATGGCACTTTTGCAACACCGGAAAGGGACGATCCTCTCTTTCCCTTATGGGCCAGAGCAAATGACATGGTCATTTCCTGGATCTTTAATACAGTTACAGAAGAAATTAGTAACAGCCTTAAATTTGTGACTGATGCCAATTCGATGCAGGAACTTGCGTAAAGATTCTCCAACATTGATGGACATAGGGCTTTCAGGTTACAAAAAGGAATTGCATAGACTTGAACAAGGTACAACTTACGTAAATTTTATTTTCATAAAATGAAAGGCTATTGGGATGAAAATGCGACCTTAGATCCCATTCTTGCTGTAAGTGTCTTTGTACACGTGGTTACCAAGATCAAGAATCAAGGGATCAAAGAATCAAGTTGATGCGGTTCTTGATGGGGCGCACGAAAGTTATGTGAATCTGAGAGGACAAATACGAGGATGAAGCCATTGCCCACAATTTACGAAGCCTATTATATAATCAGGCAGGAAGAAACTCAAAGACAAGGATATGTCCCTGAATTTAGCTCCATTGCAGCCAACATTAATCAATTGGGGCAATCTCAGGTCATGGCAGATAGATCCAATTTTGGCACTTCACAAAACAAGACAGGATACACTAGAACTATTTTCAAGAAGGGGAATATTTTGTAACTATTGTAACAGGGAAGGTCATGTCAAGGAGGAATGTTATAGACTCAGGGTTTCCCAATTGGGCATCACGGAAATCCTAGTCATCCGGCACACAAATCCGGGGCTAATCTGCTTTGGTAGACAAGTTGGGAAAGACAAGAGAATCGACAGAATCATCAAATTCCAAGGTTATGCAAGTTCGAGCTGCATCGGTTGGAAATGCAAAGTAATGACAAGGCTAGATTGGGAGTGTCAAGATTGATCAATTACGGGGAACAAATAAACCAGGTCATGGCCATGCTAAAAGCCAAAGACAGCCCTGAAGATCATAGTGCTGATCAAAGTGGACACAAATTTGTTGGTATGACACACATGGCAGGTAGTTCTATTCCAAACCATCAGTCTAAACTTTTTCATACCTTGCATACCTGGATTATTGATACAGGTGCCACTGATCACATATGCACATCATTATCAGTCATGCATGATGTAGAAGTTGCTAATCACCCTATTTTTCTGTCCCTTCCTAATGGTACTAAAGTAAAAGTCACTCACATAGGAAAAGCTTATATTAATCCTCAGCTAACACTGGAAACTGTTTTCTACATACCTGACTTCCATTACAACCTTTTTATGCGTATCAAAACTTACTATGCAAGCGAGATGTCACACTTATCATTGGAACACAATGTTTTTCCAGGGACCTTGGATGACCGGGACCTTAGCTATTGGTGATATGATTGATGATTTATACCTTCTGAAGGCATATCAATTTTCAGACTCTAAACATGTTTGCACTATTGCTTCTAAACACAAAGATATTGTTAGCTGGCACCAGAGACTTGGACACAGTTCCTTAAGTACTCTCAAAAATATTGTTGGTTTGAATTCTCTTTGTAAGCATAAAAATGTTGAAATTCAGAGAATTTTATCTTGTGATATTTGTCCCCTTGCTAAACAGCACAAATTGCCTTTTATATTAACACACATTAAAAGTAAAGCTCCCTTTGATCTCATACATTGTGATGTGTGGGGGCCATATAGGAAAACTACCATGAATGGTTGCGAATACTTCCTCACTATTGTTGATGATTTTCTGAAGGGGGTATGGACTTTCCTCATGTCAACCAAAACTCATGTTTTTTCATTGTTAAAACAGTTTAATGCCTATGTTCTAAATCATTTCAAAACCAATGTTAAATTCTGTAGAACTGATCATGGGACTGAATTCTATAATACTGAGGTTATACCCTATCTAGCTAGCCTAGGTATTTTACACCAAAGTTCATGTGTTGATACTCCCCAACAGAATGGGGTTGTTGAAAGAAAGCACCAGCATCTCTTAGATATGTCTAGGGCTATTAGGTTCCAATCTGGTCTTCCTATCCATTTTTAGGGATACTGTCTTTTGGCTGCCACCCACATTATAAATAGGATTCCTCTTGCTGGCCACGAGTTTAAATCTCCTTATGAAATGCTTTATAGCACCAAACCTTCTTATGATCATTTGAGAGTCATAGGCTGTTTAGCCTATGCTTCCACTCATCCTAGTGACAAGTTTGCCCCCAGGGCTGTGAAGTGTGTTCTTTTAGGGTATCCAACATGACAGAAGGGATATGTTATGTACAATCTTGAAACCAAGAAAATCTTCATTAGTAGACATGTCATCTTTCATGAATCAATCTTTCCTTTCATTAATAATGAATCTGTGAAACCTGATCAGCCTGAAATAGACATAAATCTTTTCCATGATAATATTTTGACACGAAAGTAGGAGTAGTACCAATTCTGATATCAAAGAACAAGATCATGATCCTGTTAACATGAGGAATGATGCCAAATCTGATGATCATACAGATGTTAGAAAAGATGACAACCCTGAAGTTTCTAGTAGGGTTTCAACAAGAATCAAATATCCCTCTGTCAAGTTAAAAGATTACATTGTATCATCTGTTTTTACCAAACCTGTGCATTTCTTTAATCAATGCAATATGCAGCATAGTAGTGTAAATTCCATAATGCTAGTCCAAGAGCCTCAGTCCTACCATGAAGCTGCACAAAGTAAAGATTGGATTGAAGCTATGAATAAAGAAATTACAGCTTTGGAGTCAAACCAAACATGGGACATAGTGAGTCTGCCCCAAGGAAAGAAGGCTATAGGATGCAGATGGATCTACAGGTCAAGTACAATTCGGATGGCGGTGTGGAGGGCTTAAAGCAAGATTGGTTGCCAAGGGTTCTGACCAAAGAGAAGGCATTGATTACTCGAAACTTTTGCTCACAGTGGCAAAAATGGTATTGTCGAGGGAGCTATCATTCTTCTTTGCAGAAATGGGAGGTTCATCAACTAGATGTGAATAATGCATTCTTGCATGGTGACTTAGAAGAGGAGGTATATATGCAACTGCCATTAGGGTACAAGTCTCAGGTGAAATCAAACAGTGTTTGCCTGCTAAAGAAATCTCTGTATGGCCTAAAACAGGCATCTAGGCAGTGGTTCTCAAAGCTAACTGAAGTTCTTCTAAGCCTTGGATATACACAATCCCTAGCAGATTACTCCTTATTCACCTTGAAAAGAGATGCAAAGTTCACCAGTGTACTAGTATATGTTGATGATGTACTAGTGGCAGGCAATGATTTAGATAACATTGTTTCTTTAAAGAATCTGTTGCATGAAAAGTTTAGCATAAAAGACTTGGGACATGTGAAATATTATTTGGGTATAGAAGTCATGAGATCTGAGCATGGTTTCCATCTTAGTCAGAAGAGATATGCTTTGGAGTTAATTGAGGCAGCAGGATTGTTAAATGCAAAACCACTTACCATTCCTTTTGATCCTAAGAAGAAACTTACGCAAAATGAAGGGATCCTTAGCTTGATAATCCCTACTGAGAATAGGGCAACAGCGGTAGGAAAACTCATTTATCTAGCGTGACGGACCAGTTGGCTTTTGCGAAGATGTTTGAGTCGGTTTGTGCAAAATCCAAGGGATACTCATTTGAAGGCATTGCATAGAGTTCTTAGGTATGTTAAGACTTCACCAGAACAAGGGATATATTTGCCTTCAGCCAATCATCTACAACTTAAGGGATTCTGTGACAGTGATTGGGGAGGGAATCCTAATGACAGAAAGTCCATAACAGGCTTCTGTATGATGCTGGGAAACTCACTGATTTCATGGCACTCTAAGAAGCGTCGTGGTTTCTAGATCATCTAGAGAATCAGAATATAGGGCTTTGGCTACAGCTAGTTGTGAAGTGATTTGGTTGACCAGTTTGTTGAAGGATCTGGAAGTCAAACTGCCAAAACCTGTAACTATCTACTGTGACAATTCATCTGCCATAGCAGTGGCCAACAATCCAGTGTATCATGCTAGAACCAAACACATAGAATTGGACTGCCATTTCATTAGAGAAAAGATTTCTAGTGGTCTGATCAGTTTGCAGCATATTCCAACTAAAGGGCAGATTGCAGACATATTTACCAAATTTCTGGGAAAAGCATTGCACTGGAGATTCCTTTCCAAGTTGGGAGTAGTAAGCATTCACCTACCCTCAACTTGTGGGGAGGGTGTTAAAGATGGCAACCTAAATTGCAGCTACAGACTGAGGCATGGGATGGAAGTGAGGGCTGATGCCAAATTTGGAGAACTGAACTTCAAACTGAGAAGCTTTTTGAAATCAATTACATTACAAAGTACGAGTGCTGGTTGTAATTATTTTTAAGTTCAGAAGGGGGTTAGTTGTATTTTCAGAAAGTTTGTAGTTAAAATTTGGTCGTTAGTTATGTTACGTTATTACTTCAAATGTGAACAGATTTCCTCATATGCGGCTATCATCCTGATATATATATATATATATATATATATATATATATATATGCAGTATGCACAAGAGAGCAATCAAGTTTTTGATCGCTCATCTTTTTCTTTCTGTTTTCTTGTCAACACACTTTGTCAGGATTTCTCTTATCAACAAAACCTTCGGGTAGTCTCATGAAATTTTTTTCATCCAAGTCACCATGCAAAAACGTCGTTTTCACATCCATTTGTTTTAATTCCCAATTAAACTGAGCAACTAAAGCAAACATGACTCTTACCGTAGTAAATTTGACAACCGGAGTAAAAATTTCTTTGTAATCTATCCCCTCCTTTTGAGTAAATCCTTTAGCAATCAACCGTGCTTTAAATCTAACACTCTCATTCTTAGTTTTAACCTTAAACAACCATTTGCAAGCAACAAGAGAACATGTTTTAGGTTTAGGAACCAAGGTCCATGTTTGTTTAACATGCAATGAGTTCATTTCATCTTTCATAGCATTTAACCACTTAGCAGAATGAGAAGACTTTAAAGCATCATGGTAAGATTTAGGTTCATCACAATTGTCAAGAGAATCAAACACACTAAACACAAAAGATGTCATATGAAAATCATTAAGTCTAGATGGTATCCTAACTTTCCATCTAGGTCGGTCCCTAGCAAGTTGGTAGTCATCTAGATTTTCTATTTCCGGGACATGCTCATCCTCTACATTTTCATCATCTTCATTGTGTTCGATTTCAACATTCTCATGATCAATTTCCACCATTTTCGGTTGGCACATCATCAATAACATGGGGTTGCTCCACCGCAATTGGAGCCGGGGGAGGGGGAACATCATTAACAAGTATAGGTTGAGCAGGAATCAAGCAAGGAAATTCAAGTTCATTGAAGACAACATCCCTACTAATTATGGTCTTAAAACCATTTTCCTCTTTTAACCAAAGTCTATACCCTTTCACACCCTCCGGGTATCCTAAAAACACACACCTAGCAGCCCTAGGTTCAAATTTGTCATGTCTTTGATGTGCATAAGCCGCACAACCGAACACCTTCATATGCGAGATATCAATCTCTTTGCCCATAAAGACCGCTTCAGGGCATCTACCATGCAAAGGCACATAGGGGGACCTATGGATGATATAGGCGGCAGTTACAACTGCCTCTCCCCAAAAACATTTGGAAAGACCCGAAGTATTGAGCATAGCTCTCACTCTTTCCAAAAGAGTCATGTTCATACGCTCGGCAACACCATTTTGTTGCGGGTTATAGGGAACAGTTTTATGTCGACCAATACCATGAATAGCACAGAATTCATCAAACTCATGATTACAGAATTTTAATCCATTATCGGTCCTAAGCATTTTGATTTTCTTTCATGTTTGATTTTCAATAAAAACTTTCCAAGTTTTAAATTTCTCAAATGACTCAGATTTGTGTCTCATTAAGAAAACCCAGACTTTTCGTGAAAAGCCATCAATGATGGATAGATAATACATATTGCCACCTTTAGTGGGTACACTTGAGGGCCCCCATACATCGGCATGTATGTAGTCAAGGAATTTCTTGCTAGAATGCTTTCCTAGGGAAGGGGGTGGAAAACTCACTTTATGATGTTTGCTCTTAACACAAGTATCACAAAAAGATAAACCATAAAATTTTGCATTTCCAAAAACACTTGTTTTTTGCAAAATTTCTAACCCTTTATTACTTATGTGATCTAGTCTCTTATGCCACAAAATCATTTTATCTTCCTTAACGACATTAGCATGAATCTCAGAAATAGACATGGGTAAAGCATGACAAACATATAAGTTCCGACGTTTTTCACATTTTGCAATAACTAAAGACCCCTTTAGTATTTTCATAACACCCTTACCCCATTTTCCTTCTAAACCATCATCCTCTAACGAGGCACATGAAATCAAATTGCTACATAATTCAGGCACATGTCTCACATTTTTCAAAGTTAAAACATAACCAGAATTGCATTTCAAATTAATATCACCAATACCAAGTATATCACATTTTTTCTCATTAGCCAGAGAAACAGAACCAACATTAACTTCTCTATAAGTAGTAAACAATGATTTCAATGGTGTCATGTGATAAGTGCAACTAGAATCTATAAGTCATTCACTAGCACAAGCAGAATGCACAAAATTCACAACATTATCACAAGAATCAGTAACCATAAACACATCAGCGAAAACATTACTACCAGAAGCTAAGTTGCAATCACCTTGGTTTTGTTCTTGATTTTGATTTTTCTTTTTCGGATTAGGGCACTCCTTTTTTAAAATGGCCCACTTCACCACAATTGTAACACGTTCTATGTCTTTGCTTTGAGCTCGACCTACTTTTGCTTCTCCCTTTATTTTTGCCCGAATTTTGATTTTGACCTTGATTTTGATTTTGATGAGATTTTCCATTGTTCCTATGGAGAGATCTACCCCTAACCATATTAACCTCACTCATACTAGACTTCCCTTTATTGACCTTTAAATCTAACTCCTTACTCTTCAACCCGTTAATCACCGTATCAAGTTTAACTTGGTCTCTACCATATTTGATCGCAGACTTAACATCAGAGTAAGATTCGAGTATAGCATTTAATACGACAATAGAAGTATAGTTATCTATGTGCTCATCACCCGTTTGCTTTATTTTTTGAACTAACTTAGTAAAAGCATCAACATTATCTTCGATATCCTTATTGATGTCTAATTTAAAACTAAAGAATTTTTCTAAAAGATACGTCTTATTAGGCAAATTCTTCTCAAAGTAAATTTCCTTAAGTTTATCCCAAAGATTTTTAACATGTGATTGTTTACCACACTTACGAATCACAGATTCAGTCAAGTTCAAAATAATAGACGAGTAAGCACATTCATCAATTTCAAGTATAGCATCTTCAGATGCATCCTTTTTGAATTTTTGAGTTATAGCAGAAAAACATTTTTCTTTTATCAAAATTCCTTTCATATTTTGTTGCCAAATTGAAAAATCAAATTTTCCATTAAACGGTTCCAAAGTGTAAGTAGACATAGTCAAAAAAAATACAATTTAACCTTTATGAGAAAAATCACTGATTTTAATTTCGCAAGTGATCGATGTCTTATTTTAATTATTTCCTTGCAAGTGGACAAGACTATTGGAGAATAGTTTTGGGAAGCAAGGGTCGAACCACCGAGACAAGAAGATCACGGATAGTATGATTTATTAATAGTAAATTATTAATCTAAGGGGGTTTTTATATTAATTATATTCCAAACTAATTATTATTATTCTTATTTAACTAATTAGCAGCAATTACAATTTATGAAGATCTTATGGTGGATGGAAATCTAGGATTCGGGTTTCACTTGTATCTCCTCTATGCTTATTTTAATAAATTATCATTCAATCTCTTGGGTTCGTTCACAAAATATAGATATAGTCTGTTGAATTACCGTTCAGTCTCCATCTTCAAATAATCCATCCATTCTATATCCTAGGCACAAGAACATATGATCTAACTGTCACTTAGGTCATCTATGGAACCTGACCCTAACTTATCACTCTCGTGCATCGATAGGTTCAATTTATTGTGATGGTGAGCCGATTGTACGACATATGCATTGATCATGCGGTTATCCGCACTCTAGGCCTTTATTATTCACGATTACATTCATTTGTTCAAAGTGAAATAATAGAGGGATTGATAAACACCACAATCAACAAGAATTGAATTAATAAAAATATAGATTAAAGCATAGATTCGATACAAGTTACCTCCCACCTCCTAGATTAATGAAGATTTAGTTCATCCTTGAAGATGAACAGCACATGGAGATGATTGAATACATGAATCGTTCTTCAATACTTGTAATTACAACAACTAATTATGTTATACAACCTAAAATCTATTCTAAAGCTGTAGAAAACTACTTTCTAGCCGTCCTAATGCCTTGGCTACCGGCCTCGATTTATATCATGGAGTTGTAGGGAGATTAGATCTCTTAGCCTGAAGTGAAAACGCGAATTCTGGCATTCTGACCACCTTGCGGTCGCAAGGTATAAAGCACCTTGCGTCCGCAAGGTCATTAATTTTTCCGGGGCTTGAAATCTGGAGTTTCTGCCTACCTTGCGGAGGCAAGGTAGATTGCACCTTGAGACTACAAGGTGCCCAATATGGTCTTCTTCGTTTCTTCTTCAATTTTATACCCTGGTCCCTTTTTGGAATTTTCACCAAAAAACTTTATAATTTGTATACTTTCACCTAAAACCCTGAAACTCACAACATCATTGAAAAACACATATCAGTAGCCAAAAGCCTCGTGGAATCGCTCAATTTAAGTCATAGAAGTATAGGAAATCGACGTATAAAATACATCGATCAGCAAGCAACAATGATAGACAAAGAGCAAAAAATATTCGAAAGTAAAAAATAATAGAGCAGACAAGAAACACAATTTAATAGGCGAATAATAAAATACCAAAGTCACAACCCAAATTTGGAATGAAGAAGGCTCCAAAAATTTTTTTTGATTCAACCCACCTACGCTCTGATACCACTGTAACATAAAATTAAGGATACGTACCGAATTAAGCGAACACCGGAGCTACACCAAATTATAATAAGACTTTGAATAACTACCCGTCTTTGACTTGAGCAGTAAACTTACAATATACCAAAGTCGAAGACACACTAATATATCAAACTATATTGGCAATGAATTACCTGCAACAAGCAATGTATAACAAAGCAATATAAACAATAAATTAGTGTTTTGAGTATCCTCGGCTCAACGAAGCCTAACTCGAATCTGTCTAGGGCTTATAATGCCTAGGCTCAGATCCCCACTGCCTATACACAAAGTATAGCAGTCCAACCCAAGAGTTCACTACCGAAGGGACAATGTTTCCAATGATTTCACCCAACTGTGTATACAACCTAGCCTTTCAACAAGAAATCCCACAACCCGAAACCCTTCCCCCCCCCCCCACAGAACTCACTATCACTGTAATCTCTAGGCTCACGCACACACACAGTGTATACCAAGAAGCATGGCTCGGTAGAGGCGCAGAGAGAGAGATAGATAACCAAAGGAAATTACCTCATTTGTTAATGGACTCAATCGGATACTCACCTCACAGCAAGAGGCGGACAAAAGGGAGTATAAATAACCTGCCAAGCTACTAATCATCCCGAAGAAATCGGCAAGGATGCAAGGACGCGGCTGACAGAGAGAATAGAAGGAAGGAGCCAAAAAACAAGGAAATCAAAGATTCCCCAAAACTAAAAAACCAATCAGCCGAAAAGTCAACAAGGAGGGAATAAAAGGTAAGTGGGTTTGGGTCTTAGGTTGCTGGGTTTGGGTGTTTGGAGTGGGCTGCCCATTTGGGCCAAGCCAACACTCACATCTCTGGCTAGGAACAATCTTTCTGGCTCAATTCCTTTGTCAATCACCAATTACTCAAATCTCAAAGGGGTGGATTTCTCATTTAATGGATTGAATGGTGGATTTCATTCACAAATTTGTGACTCTCCTGGATTAGTTTACTTGTCATTGAGGAGCAATGTGTTGACAGGAAGTGTTCAAGAACAACTTTTGGGTTGTGAAAATTTAAAGCTTTTGGATCTTGGTAGCAATTCCTTTACAGGCCACCATTTCAAAATCAAACCCAAGACTCTATTCTTGTATTGGAGAAGAAGGCCTCTAGGTCTTTTTTTCAAACCCTAAGGGGCAATTGCAAATTATGATATAAGTTAAGTTTGAAAAAAGTTTTATTTTAGCCCTTACTTAGCGCACGTGCGACGCATATGGCAACTTAACGGTATTTTTTTAACGTTATCCATAAAAATGACAGCGATTGTGAAAATTTTATAGTTTTAGGACTCAATTTTAACAAAAAAATGTTAACAAACTAATAGTGAGAATGACCCAAAGTTGAGGGACCAATGGTGTCATTAACCCTTTTTTTAAAGGGTTGGGTTATTGAGACATCCTTCCTCCAAGTTGACCCCCAAAATCCAAACTTCCTATTTTACCCTCCCCATCTAAGTTGACCCCTTCCACTGCCTCCTCCTCTCCCCCTTCTCCTCCCCACCACTATATCCTCCTTTCCCTCCCCCACCTCAATGTCTTCCTCCTCTTCACATCTTTCTTCCTTCCCTTCCATCACCACCTCATCTCCTCCCATCACAAGAGGCCCACCCCCTCACATATCTATTCTCCTCTTTTAAAAAAATATTAGTTCCGTGTTAGTTCACCGGTCAACCGAACAAACTTGTTATATTCGGCCATGGGTGACCGAACAAGGCCTTGTGGCCACCCACTAAGGTTGTTCGGTCACCCATGACCGAACATAATAAGTTTGTTCGGTTGACCAAAGCTGAACAAACCTGGAATTAATTTAATCTTATTTTTTTAAAAGAGGGAGAAACAGGGAAGAATGAAGATGTGGGGGGGGGAAGGGATGAGACTATGAAGGGGGTGAATATACTGTGATGGGGGAGGGGGAGGGGGGGGAGGGGGAGGAGGTGGTGATGGAAGGGAGGAAGAATTTGTGGATTGGGGGAAAGAGGAGTCGGTGTGGGGAGGAGACAGTGAGGTGGGAGAGAGGGAGGATGTGGTGTGAAGGGAAGAGGGAGGAAGCGGTGAGGTGGGGAGAGGGAGGATGTGGTGTGGAGGGGAGAGGGAGGAGGCGGTGTGGAGGGGATGGAGGAGGCGATGAGGGTGTGGGAAGGGGGGGTCAACTTGGATAGGGGAGGGTAAAATAGGAAGTTTGGGTTTGGGAGGGTTTTGGGAGGGTCAACTTGGAGAAATGAGGGGTCTCAGTAGTGCGACCCTTTTTTTAAAATGGACAGTTCCTTTGGAGAAAAATAAAGTTTTCAAGTTTTCAAATCTATTTTGAACGGTTGCTGTTTTTTTTTTTTTTTTTGTCGTTTTGACCCTTTAGAAATATTTTGTAATAAAATTATAAATTAATTAATTTATTTTTAATTTATTTGTAATATTTAATATTATAATTAAAATTATAAACAAGATTAAATTATTTTATTTATAAATAATATTTAAAATTACAATATATTCATTAAAATTAAAAATGAATTAATTTAGTTATAAAACAATAAACAAATTAATTAATTTGTTTAAAAAATAAAAAAATAAAAAAATTGTGTAAATAAAGTGAATGATTTGGTAGTGGGACTCATGTAAGAGTTGAGGAATAATGAAACCATTATGAAGATAAATTCTTAGAAGAAAAAAAATTTAATGAGTAGGCGGCAGTGGGACCCTGCTAAAAATTGGGTTAAGAATTCTCCTTATTGGAGATGCTCTAGAAATAGGACCCCTTAAGGAAGTTATTTAACAGAGTTGGGGTCCGTTCGTATCATTAAGTCGTAAATTTGGCTTAGTTCATTTTGAACTATTTTTAATTGATATAATATTTTATTTATTTTTTTAAATAGAAAAAACATTTTGGGGGTAAAAAAACTAAGATATACTTAATGAACTGAAAAACGCACAATGAATGACTCACTTCGTGCATAACGCTGCGTCAATTTTTGCACCGCGATGCATCAATATTTGTGCTCTTTGGGTGTCCAACAACGAACAAAAAAAATTCAAGCATTTCATCGAACAGTTCACATGCATAACAACAAAACACACAAGGTGTATCCATTTTGAATCAAACACAAACACAATTACAAGAAAAAGAAGAAGACACAAGTGAAACTGAAGATCGGTGGTAGATGAAGAGGAAAGAGAGTGAGAAGTTAGGGTGATGGAATAATCAAATTCAAGACGAAGAAGTCAAGAAGAGCATTACCACCCTACCTTTCCAGCCTCTTCGCTTTTCATCCCTGCAACTTGCTGTCGTTTCTTCACTACGGGCATTTTAAGAACGATTTCATGAAAATTGACTTTGGCGATTGAAAAAAAAAATGAAGTACTTCGGCAATTAAAAGTTTGGGAAAGGGGACCGGCTCGCAATTCTCCAATCATTAACTAAGAAAATTGCAGGCCAATACACCTTGGTGAATTTTTGACCTTTAAGTCTGTGATCTTTTTTGGCAAAACACACCTTTGAGCCACTGTACTTATCAAAACATTGCAATTAGGCCGTCATCTTTTTTGAACCCCTTTTTGGTTAAGTTTGGTTAAATTTGGACGTTAAGTTGATTAAATGTCTAATTTCGTCTTCATATCGAATATTGGCCCCAATCTCAATCCAGATCAATCCAATTCCATTGACGACCAAATCGATGCATCACCATGACAAATGCTTGCATTGGCTAACGTCAAACAATATATAGCCTTTTTCAAACGATGTATCGCGATGCATAAAAATGTTTTTTAGTGGTTTGAAAAAAATATTAGGGACAAAAGCTATAACCCACCAAAGTGTAATGACCCGAATTTTCCTCTAAAAATATATATGTCCGACATGCGTTTACGAAAAATCCAAGTTTGTTTAAATATTACGAGCTCGTTTGATTCAAAAAAAATTCAAAACACATTCTTTTTGAAAAAAACTTCAATTTGTAGTAATGAAAAAATGGAAGGTCCGTTTTAATAACGCTACTCGAAATGAGTTATAACCGAAAAAGCTGCGTTTTGGCAAGACGCCAAACCAAACAAGCTAAAAGCCCAGTTTGCTAATAGTTCATAATTTTATCACATCATGGTTCACTTGATTAAAAGTTCATTATAATTGATTTCAAAGCTCATTTAAAAATTTTTTAAATCTTAAACATGTTTCTAAGATAAATCAATTTAACATCAAAACTTTAATATCCATCATTTGAGACTACTCAATTTGCATCCCATTTAAAATAACAACATTGTTAGGATTACACTTGAGTTATCATTATAGCGACAACTATGTTTTAAAATAACACATGCACTTTGCCTTCAAGGCAAAATTGTAAGACTGGTGGTAACTCTAATATTATTGTTAAAATAAAAGACATTTCATTTAAAATAAAAGACAAATTACATCAATCGTCCTCGCACTTAAGAACTTTTACAAATATTTCTTGAACCTATCTTCAAAAGTGCTCCTTATGTCAAACTCTTTTCCTTGGCAAAAACTTAGTGAGAGAGTGCTCCTTAGTTAAGACATTCTTACGGATATTTTTTTGTAAAACTGTTCCTCCTAATTCGATCCACCAAGTGTTGGTGGGTTGAGTTGTGAGTGGGTGAGGTTTCGTCTTACGAATTAAGATTCATAAAACAGTTTAACAAGAGACCTACTCCCTTTCCTTTGACCTGGAAAAGATTTTAAGTTGACTCATTTTTCAAAAAGTTATCCAAATACAGGAAAGTATGAACCAAACCGAGCCTTTTAAACATACATGATAATTGTACACAAAAAGTTCTTGACTTTCAAAAATTACCATCTCAAACGAGACATATCGAGAACTGTATTAGCCATACTGCTGTTGGAGCTCGTTTCTTGGGTCTGCATTTGATTTCCTTCACATTTCAATGTAGGAGACGGGTATCTCATTCTTCTCGAACCTCTTAAACAGTCTGTATTGCAGAACAGAAGCAGTTTTCTTGTTGCACAAAGAATGCTTCAAGCAGAAACGGCTTATCCACTACTTCAAGCTACGGTTGTCTCAAAGAATAAGGAGCCCTATGTCATTTCAATCAAATCTGAGCTGGTTTTGGCTGCATACCAGCATGTTGATGGTAATGCAAATATTTGAATGTCAAGTACTTTACACAACACTGAAACAGGAGTTGAAATCCTGCAATCTCACAAGTATAGCAATTAAAATTTAATAACCAACTCAGTTTTATTATGGAATACGCTCACCTACACCTAACAGGTTGTCGGTTCGAGTTGCCCAGGGGTAAGTGGGGAACAGTATTGATCCTCTTTAAAGAAGAAAAAAAAAATACCAACACCGTTTTATGAGATATTTAACTTCTCAAGTGGACATTAGGACAGTTTTCATCCTCATCCTCACTTGATTCTTGTTACATACATAGATCATTGTAGCAACAACTGAAAATTAAGAGCTGTTTGAGGCCTAGCCAGAGAGCTCGAGCTGGGATCTTTAATTTTTAACCGAGCTTGGTTTGTCAACCAGCCCGAATGTCTAAAATCATTGAACTGATAGATTGGACAAAGGCACAAGTAAATACATTGCTCCAACTAGTAAAAAACTGATGGATTGGACAAAAGCACAAGTAAACTCCTTGCTCCAACTAGTAAAACTCATTGTCATCGTGGTATTAATCTTTTTTTTTTTTTCATCGTGGTATTAATCATAGTTTGTGAATTTCGAACATCTTTAGGAAACAGCACTAACAGAACCATTACCTTTGTTTTCTGGAATGAAGAGGAAAACTAGTATATCAAATTTGGAAACACCAGGAGCTTCCAAGTTTTGCAGTAGTGAGTGAAGGAAATGACAATTGAGTTGACAAATCCAACAAAGAGATGGCTAGTCTCATCAGGCTATGTTTGGCAGCTCAATTCTAACCCTAACCATGGATTTGAAACTAGAAGAACATATTAAGTTCCATTCAATTGCTCTTCCAATTCCAAATCAAAGGCTTGACTTTGAGTTGCCAAACATAGCCCTCAAAAGATTTTCCTGTCTACCTTGAATCAAGAAATTTCCATAAGGAGGATGGATTGTCCATATCAATCTTGTTTTGCTCATTCCCTAATACAAAGATGTTCTCGTGAGACCTCCAGATGCATCTGAATCAGGTCTACTAGAAGAGTAGAAGTCCAAATCAATCGAATGAGCAGAGTTATTGTTTCTTTTAAAAATTCAGTAGTTTTGAGTAAACCCATGAAGATCAAGATTTCTATCAATGACAGCAACGAGTTGCCAGTGTCTTTAGCCCATCTTCTTTTTCTTTCTTTCCTTTCCTTTTTCCTGGCATTGCAACTATCTTAATATGCTCTATGAAATTCCACAAAAGGCTGAGGAGGAAAACTTTCTTTCTGGGGTAAGTCCACCTCCTCAACCAAGGTATGAAGTTCATGTACTCCCTCCTTTCCGCTCAAAGAGTCCAGAATTGAAAGTGAAAACATTTTGCGTATTTCTCCTTGTGTGATTTAGTGACTTGGTTTGTGTTTTTGGACTTTCTCTCTTTGGTCCTACCAGCTTTCACTGTACATCTCTCTTAACTTTTTTTCAATCATCACCAAAAAAATCCGAAGTCTCAAAATCAAGTCAAAATAAATTTATGTATTAAATTTTTGCTAATTGCAAGTTTCATGTAATAAGCGTAAATTTGGAAACACAATAAAATTATATAAGCTTAACTTTCAATACTCCCAAATTAGAAAGCAGAACTCTTTGAACCGAACGTATATCACTCTTGTGGGTCAGACAGATTTACCTGCAGAAGCAAACTAGATTGCAATGAAGCAACCCTGACAGCATACACAAGCAACCAAGATACCGAGCAAGGCCCCAGCAACAACTTGTGATGGAGTGTGGCCCAGTAGTTCCTTGAGCTTTCTTTTACTGATAGGATGGCCTTGGAACAAGTCCTCAACAATCAGATTGAGAACCTAAATGATCAGTAAACTTTTAGCAACATACCCCAAAAGCAGTACAAATATCAATCTTTATATAAGAACTGCCCCAATCATAAGGGAGCCTAATATACATGGCCATACCGGCATACCCCTTGGAGAAAATTTACCAACTTAATCGATGAATATAATTTTTTGACATGTAAACTTACTAGGCTGCATCAAACTACTTGGGATCACCTTGATAGATCTGCTTTTATTATACTTTACTTATAAAGCTGCTCCCAAATTTACATATCGATTATTAATTTAATGAGTTATCACCTGTTAAATAATTAGTGCACCATCCCTCTTTCTCCCCCAAAAAAAAAAAATCAAGTAGGCTTCAACCTTATTTTATGGTGCCTCGACGTTTATGGTTATATCACCTAACTCATTAACTCAATTAGTTTGTGGAACTGAAAGGAAATGCTCAAGCTTCAAATATAATAGTATGATTTAACTAAGCTTACTCAGATCAAGTAGCAAATGTGCCCTAGGGCACGTAACTAATATTAACAAGGATTTCTAGATTTCACTGGATTTGGTTTAAGATAAAGTACCCGAGTGGCCCCTAGGGTGTGCAAGGATACTAAGAGACTGAAGGAGCTGTTACTATTTTGAATGGCCAGACTTTGGCAAAGACCATACAAGGCAATCGAAATGAATGACTTGTAATGAATAGTCATCAACACTATCTAAAAGGAAATTGATTGGGAAGGCTGACACCATCAAGTTGTCCTTACTTTCACATACAAAGAGTGGCTAATGTAATGGGTCTATTGGATACGTACACTAAACTTTGAGTCATTGAGGGTTAAGACCCTAAAGTTCTTAATAGGGCACAGTGGTAGGATTGTATAGGAGCTGAGCTGAGCTGAGTCTTGCTGTGGGTCATTCATGCTTGCTCTATTAAGAAAAAAGCTTTTCAAAGCTAATTCAATCTTGAAATATTTAGTTACTTTTTTTGATAGGTATGTGTAACCCCTTGTTGGTATGAGGAAAGGAACAAGGACCTTTGCCTAAGAGCCCTTGCCATCTCTCCCACCCCTTGAACTTTATCACCATATAAAAAGCTAGTTTGATTGACCTCGGATTGGTTAAAAGCTTGTTTGAGATATTAGTAACGAAATAATTAACCAGCTTCACAACATACTCGAGAAGCTGGTTATGCCCACAAACTTATCTAAAGCAAGCTCTACACTTGGGCTCTACATTGAAAGACTCTAATTTGACTCTTTTGCCTAACTGCCATCTATACTAAATTTACCTTTGATATACCTTAGGAACGGTCATTTAGGAACGTGTTTAGTTTGCTTTATCAAGGTCATGAATTCCAATGCCCTTAGGGTAAAACTGAACATATTATATTCTTTTGAGTAGGTCTGTAAGACGGCCTTATGAACTCATAAGACGGACCCCAACTCACTCATAGATGAACTCACCAACATACGGTACGACGGGTAATGAGGATATGTTTACAAAACTGTCAAACCTAAGTTTTTGCCTATTCGTTTTCCAGACACAGAAAATGCTATACATACAACTATACAAGTAGATTGCAGTCTTATCCACACACAAAAAACGAAAATTTTACCTCAGCTTGCATCCCAGCATGCCGCCGAACCCCAATAGCATCATACATAACAATCAAACTAAAACCCAAACAAACCGGAAATAACGAATCTGCGACTCCATGACAAATCGCCACGGAAGTCGTCAAAGCCGTACACAAAGCCGTATGCGACGAAGGCATGCCACCCGAGCTCCACATTATCCTCAAATTCCATTTCTTTTCGAAACAAAAATACAAAAACACCTTCATCGATTGGGCAATAAACCAAGCGAAAAAACCCGAAACGAACGTTGGGTTCGCAGCCAATGTCGTCACGAAGGGGCTAATTCGAACTTTGGCTGTAGCAGTTACGCTCAAAAGCGCCATTCCAAAACCCCCATTTTGTGAATAATTAGCGTTGAGTTCATCATGGGCTTGAAGGATAGAGAAACAGTTGTTGATGGATTTGATTGCGTGTGAAATTGGGGCGAAGGTGGAGAAGGTTTTGACGAGACTTGGAGATTGTGAAGTGGGTTTTGGGGGATGCGATTGGGAAAGTGAGATTGAAGAAGTTTTGGGTTTCTTGAAAGTGGGGATGGATTGAAGGTTGAAGGAGGAGTATGTTAAGAGAGAGTCCATGGGATTGAATTGATGAATGCTCTGTTTTTTAGTTCAGTCAGCATTGAAACAGGGAGAGCAGTGTGTGGAGAGGAGAGTAGAAAGGTCAAAAGTGGTTACCTTTGAGGATTTGGAGATTGCTTTGGCCTCGGCCTCGGGGTTTCCTACTTTTGGAGGTTTACACTTTAGACTGCCGAATATGCTTTTGGAGGTTCATTTTGGTAGTGAGTCTATTACTCACTCAGCCTCCTTTCCTTTTTAAAATTCTTTTTCCCCATCATCAAGGCAGCCAAATTCCAAAATAACTCTCCCATATTAATTTAATTTTTTAAGAAAGTATTCTTTTTAATGACGTCAAACCCATCCACCGCTACTTCTTTTTTATATCACAACTAGTTTTACACTGTGCGTTTAATGTACGGCCGTACATTTTTTCAATTAACTTATATTTAAGCAAAACAAAAAATAAAAATAAAATTTCAAAAATAAAGAAAAATAAAATTTCAAAAATAAAGAAAAAATAATGTTGGAAGCAACTACTTTCTATTAAAAAAAAAACTGATATGTTTTGATTTAAAAATTAAAGACTTGTATATTTAAGATTTGAGAAAATAAAGTCAAATTTTTAGGGAAAAAAATTGGGGTTTAATAGTATGGTGTGTTTCAAGAAGTTTTGACTATTTAATGTTATAAGAGACGCAATTGTAAATGATAAAGTTTGTTGTAAAAAAATAATGAATGCATTTTTCGAGGAGTATTCAAATATAATGAAATCACATAAAAACATTGTGTTTAATTTTTTTGTATAAAAAAACATTTTTGACATTCAGATCTACAGTTAATTTGTTAATAGTTTTTATACATCGATTTTTGTTTTTTTATTTTTAGATAAATCTCCAAACAGTTTTAATCATTTAGAATTCTCGAAATATAATTTTTTCTGATGATTTTTATTCCATACTACTTCTAATTTGTCAATGGTTTTTTTACATCTCAAATTTTGGGTATTTCTTGATTTACATGACTTTTTTAGTATAATATTTCAATATTTGATGAGTTTATGTTGTGAAGAATCACTGTTTAGTTGAGGAAGGAGACTGTGAAAAAAATGTCAAAGAATATTTGATGGGTTCATCTTTATCTTTTCTTGCAGTTGCAGGTAGCTGATTATATACAAAAAAGGAGACGGTGACTATGAACTAATTCATTTTCACTAATCATCATTTACAATGTGTTTATTCATTTCCGTTTGACACAATCGAGAATTGGAAAACTGTGTAAATTGAGATAATTCAAGGTGGAAGTTCCAAGAAGTTTTTGAATTATTTAATTAAAGAATTCATTAATTGTTTCTTGTTAATTGGGGTTTCTATTTTGAGAAACAAAATTTTGGCGGGATTTTTCCATATCGACTACCCTGCTTTTATATATATATATATAGATTTTTAAGAAAATGAACATTTATTTTGATACGTCCAAATATATAATAAGGAATACTTATTTTAGAGCGGAGGGAGAGCAAATATATGTTTTTTTTTTTACAAAAGACCAATTTGATAATTGGACTTTTAAGTGAGTGTTATGTTTAGGGTGGTTATAATTAATATAGACTATTATTTGTGTTCATACCTATAGCACGGGACGAGTATGGGATGATGTCAGTATTGGAGGGTGTTAGTATTTAAATAAATCATTATATGTTTTAATCATGTTTCAAAAGGAATCTAAAATTTTTCTGGGTATGATGACATACATGTACTCCAACCCAAAGTGTTTATGAATATGTTCAACAAAGGAAACTCAAATTTACAAAATAACAAATTGAAAATGAACATCTCTCGCTAATCAATTAAAACAATATGATATCCAACAGTGGAAACAAAATTTCAAACTTACTTTTGTAATTTTATTTTTTTAAAGGAAATATGGGCGGTACACTGCTAGATTTTATTAATAAAATAAAAATATAAACTTGAGGGGGACAACTAGCATTGCCCTATAAGAGGGAGGACGGGGGAGCCTGACCTCAAAAAGAAAATACTAACAACAAACAAAAACTAATAAATTTGAATTTGAGGTATACCTTGGGCATCTATAAGAAGAAATTTGACATGTAGATACAATAGAGACTCGGATGATGCTCAAATCAAAAAATGGTGTAGAAACCGAGATATATCATACGAACAGGCTCTTATATATCTTTGGATAAATTGCAGACTTGCCCACTTTGCAAGATTTTCAACCTCTTTAGCCCCCCCATTATTTTTGGAGAAATTGATGGCCGATCCTTTTTCTTAAACATTTTTACACTACAGTTCCTCATTTATTTTTTTCACCGCTAAAGTTCATTTTCAAAATAACACAACAGCCTTGGCGCAAGTGAGAGAGATGTCATCACATGCATGTTATCTCTCTATCTCTCTGAAAGGTTGTGTTATTTTCTTTGATTTATTATTTTTCAACTCTGGCTGAAAAATTGGGAAAACTCAATTGATTTGGGTTTGGTTTATTATTACGTTAACATAAATGACTAAATGGTTTGTTGAATGACCTTTATTGGCTTTGTGTCTGGCATTGTGACTTTTATTAGGACTTGCTCGTGGCAGAATTTGACCAGCCAGATTTAAAAATAAATAAAGATTAATATAATTAATTTTATGGAGTTACATATATGCCCTTATATTGAGTTTTGAGGTTCTGGTTCTATTTTCTTCATCTCAAACTACTTTACAAGTAATTAAACTAACACATTCTCAAGACCTATCTCAGTATAGGGTCGTTAAATGACCAAAATCCAAGAAAAATTGTGCACGTATTTTCGGTGGGTTGGCGTAGCAGAGTTCATCATCAACATCAATCCTTTTACTTAACTTAGCACTCCCCCTAACCCTAGAAAAATTAATAGAACCTAGGAGTAAAGAATTCAACACCAGAATCCAATCAAAAAGAAGGCAAGGTAGCAAAATGTTTCAACCAATAAAATGACATAAATTTTAGGCTATAGCTACCTTAGTGGTGAGTGGATAGGTGGGTGGATTTATGAATATGGTCAGGTCCCAAAATAGTTGTTTCCATAGCTCCATAATTCCATTTCCATCACATCAAAGAAGAAAATTACATTACGGAGTAGTATTAACACGTTTTCTGAAATTTCTTAAACACCTATTCTTTAAAAGGATATAGATAACATATGAATAAATAATGGGTAAGTCTCCTGCCAACATGATTTTTTTTAAAACACGTTTTGAGTAGTATTAACACGTTTTCTGAAATTTTTTAAACACATATTACATCTAATTCTCATTGCCACTAATCATCGAATTAATCTTTCATGTAAATTTTCTCTTCCCTGCCAACATGATATTTTTTTTCCACGTACGCCCATCAAACTGATTTCATCTACATCTTTTCCGCTTTCTTCCTCCTTCGTCATAAGCCTTGGATTTAGGGTGGAGCTTTGGTTTCATCTGCATCTTTGTCTGCCTTACCAACATGATCCCCGTTTTATTGAGTCAACACTTGGATTTCCAAGCAATTTAAATATAATAACAAAACAAACACATTAAGGAAGAAACCAGTTTGATGGAAGGAAAATCATATTCTAAAGGAAAAAAATGATTTCGCGTAAAGATTTAGGAAGAAACAAACAAAACAGCTTGTTACGGGGTATGTATGGAAAAGTTTTACGAAAATGTCTTTTTTCGATTAAAAAATTTATAGGGGACTGTCTGAAATGGTTGGATACTTGGGAAAGTCTACCAAATCGTAATTTTTCTACATTAATAATCAAGTTAATTGTTTTTTCTTAATTCGTATGTCAAATCAAATAAGACAATAATATTGAGTCGAAGTATTACTCCATATTAGTTGGAGTGTTGGACTAATCATTATAATCATTCAACCTCTCATTTTGATCAAAAAAGGGCTTATTAATACTCAATGCGGTTCTTCTAGGCTTCTAGCTAAGATATTGAGAGGTAATCCATAAATGCACAGATAGATCATGTGTATTTTTAGACTCACCCAAAAAAGTGAATTTAGTTAGGACATGCATAAACTAATTCAAAAACCATTTGAATAAATAAGCAAAAAATAAAAAAAGATAAAAGGAAAAATGACAAGAGCCAATCTTTAAACAACACAGTAAGTCATTGGATTTATTGTGCTCTATTTATGTGGTCATCATTTACGATATATTAATTTCATAACTATATAAAGTGAATATAAGGCACGTACAAATTGATTTAAATGAACCATCGTTTGAAGTGAATCCCAAAAACACAACCCCACTTGAATTTTAGTTTTGAGAGTTGTGGAATGATGATCAAACACGTTAAACAATTTGGTTGTAGCCCTACCCTCCCGCTCGAGTGTTATTCGCGGTTTGAGTAATACATCGCGCCTACCTGCGTTTATTCTCCCCGCTCGAGTTTACTTACGGCTGAGCGATATATTATTCTCCCACTTCAATTTACTCGTGGTCGAGTAGACAATGCGCATTTCCGCGCTTACACTCCCTGCTCGAGCATCTCGCAGCTGAGCTTTATATTGTCCTCCCGCTTGTGCATCTCGTTGATGAGCTTCACATTATCCTCATGTTCAAGCGTCTCGCGGTTGAGTAGATAATCCTCCTGCTTGAGCATCTCGCGATCGACCTTTATTTATCCTCCCGCTCGAGCATCTCGCGGTTGAGTAGATGTTCTATTTGTCAAAAAATTATACTCCTTAAATCTCAAGGAATAAGGACTAAGGGGCTACTGAAGTGTCTATATTTAATCTGCCTCAAAAGATATTTGGGTCTCGCTTAGGCAAGGGGACTCTCAACTACATTGACCCACTATGCTTTACAGGACTACTGAACACCATGGGTCTGGACCATGCATGACAAGCCAACCATAACCCCTCAGGTATAAATAAACCCTATTAGCTCATAGTAAGGGTACTCTCTCTCTTCTACATTTTTCACTCCACACATGGGGGCTACGAGCCCTTCTGTTTTATACACTGGACTGATTATCACATCGGAGGGTTTTGGGGGACATCCCCACCCGCTCACGGTGCTTGTTTTGCAGAGATTACTTGCCAGATATCCGACCGCAACGACAACGACCTCCGTCGAATGACGACTCCGACGATCGCTATACGACGACTTTCGACACCCCGGTATACTGATATTTTTGCCACATCATTTTTCAATCATTACATAATGAAAATTCAAAACCTAAAATCAAGTCACTAAATCAATGACCCAACCTGAGTAATTTGTGATTTATGACCATTAGAGCTTTCTGTATCTTTTATTGCAAAGTCAAGGTTTGGATTTTGAAGTGCAAAAATAGTTAGCGAATGCCGAATGGTTCTAGGAAGTAGGAATTGCGGGCCTAATGAAACTAATAAGCAAGGAACTACTTAGACATGATAGCTTGAAATTATATTTTTTATTTTTTCATTCTTGCAATTTATTGACATGATTTGTGATTTTGGACAAAATAAATTCCAATTTGATCCCACTTGTTTTTTCCCCCTCTCTCTATCCTTTTTTCCTTATAATGTTACGAAAAGGCAAAAAAAATAAAAATAAATCAAAACTCTCAAAATCAAGTCTCTAAATTAGCAAAATAAATGTTTTCTATAATTTTTTTTTTTCCAAACATGAGTTATGAGTCAAACCCTAATTGCCTAATTTCTTACATTTTATGATTGGATTATAGAATACTTGTGAGCCGATAATACTTTTTATCCTTACAACTAGAGCAGACAATTTTTGCCCATACACATTTGTCCGCCAACTAAAATATAGACATGTACACACTTAAAAATTCAAATAGGTACAAATGGACATCCCCATTTGAGATTATAAACTATAATGGGCCCCCAACTAGACACCCGCGCTAAGAAATTCTTGCTTTGCTCATCAAGTAAGAAATTAAACAGTAAGGAGAAGGATCATTTTACTTTGTTGCATCTTCTTGTAGATTAGTTTGTACTCTGTTTTGCTTTAAATTGTAGGTGGAAAGATTTACATGCCTTTACACTAGTCAACGGAAGACTTCATGCCCCATGAGATGGATATGTTTGAGTTGTGAAAGCCCCCATGCCTTTTCTACCTTTCTACTCTAGCCTTTAGGATCATCTTTAAAAAAAATGTGTTGTTTGAATTATGGATATTTGCAGTTTTTTTATATATGTTTTGTTTTTATTTAAGACAACGTTTAAAGTTAGCCTACTGCGTAATTTTTGAGTATTTTTTAATGATTTTTTTTATATATATGTATGGTTAATTGTAATTATTGAGTAATTTTTTTTATAGAAGGGAATGATTTATTTTGTAATTTTTATAGTTATTTGATAATTACATGTTAATGAATAAATGAGCGCTCATGCTCATTTAGCGTCCGCCCATATATACCCATGTAATTAAATAAATACTTATTTACCCGTCCATTTGAGCCCACTGACCACCGCACATATAGGCACATCCATATCCACCCATACATGTCTATTTATCACCTCTACTTATGACCAATGGGGTTTGTTTGACACATAATATAAAAAAAATAGTTTGAAGAATGATAAAATCTTCGTACAAATTTTGAATACACTATTAGCTCTAGGGCCTTAACTTCGTCTCTCTATTCATGGTCCAATATTCAAAATACTAAATCTTGAGGCCATTCGGCCCATTCCACACCACAGTAAAGGCCATGAATTCTATTAGTGTTGTAAATAGTTTGGCCTGACTTGATTTGAAACAAATCACGAGTTGAACCACGTGTCATCGGTTTATAAAAAATCAAATCGAGTTGAATCGTTTAAAGTCTTGAACTGAGCCAAACCAAATCACGATGTCGACTCAGTTTGGCTCGGTTTAGTGGTTTGGTTCCATGGTTCGGTTTCATGGTTGTGCTTTCAAAAACAATTATGGGACAACATTTTAAGTAAACCAAAAGAATAAAAAGACAAATTAAAGAAAATACCAAAAAATTAAATATAATATGAATTCATAATATTTAGATGTTTTCATACAATCTCCCAAATTTAAAAATACGGAGCTGAACCGTTTAAATTTTTGAGCCATATCGAACAAAACCATATATAGATTCCTCTTAACTTTGAGAAACATAAGGACAAAAAAAAAACATAAATACTTAGTAAACATACTTATTGCCTAAAAAAAGTCAAACTTTAAATCATTTGTGTATGTAAGAGAGAGGGAGAGAGATTCAAAAGCAAATATTAAACATATAACACTTTAGTTCGAAAAAAAAGTAGAAGTTGATCATAATTTGTTTTTATCAATGAGAAGATTAAATGAGGACAATATAGTAGATGAGACCAAGGAGGACGACAAGGATATGTGTCAAGAAGATTGAATATTTGGATGACAAATGGAAGTGACTAAATGAGAATACAATGAGTTGTGTAACCAACTAGCCTTTATATTTATATAGCATACGAATAATAATTAAAGGTCATAATTCTAAAAGATTTTTGGATTGGTGACTCAACTCAATGGTTATTGGTTCAGCTCCATGGTTTAACTCGAAAATGATTTAGTTCGATTAGGTCTGACTCCACTTAACTGGTCAAACCATGAGCCGAGCTGAACCACTCGGTTTCTCAAAAATACAAATCAAACCAAAACCATGTAAGTCACGAAACCGAACCAAACCATTTAGTTCGACTTAGTTTGACTCGACTTGGTAGCTTGATGACTCAGATTGACACCCCATAAATTCTATTATCCAATCGCAAGACAATTACTTTTACGAACAGAGTGATAGGTTTATTAAGTTAAGTATGGACGAGGAAGATTTTGTCACCAATAAAGTTATGATTAATAGTAGGTCTCACATGAGATCGTTTTACGGATCCTAATTCGTAAAACGAAACATTGAATGGTTGAAGACAATTATTTAAAGATCAAAACACTAGCTATTCCCAACTACTGTGCACTAGGTCATGGGCATCCAAAAATTGATGGGATAAATAAAGTTCGTTTGGAGGCAATTGCATTTTTTCAAATTTGTTAGAAGTATTTTTCATGAAGTACAATACAACAATTTGTACGATAAACTTAAAGATTGTACGATATTCAAGAATGTTTGAAGGTAAAACTTTTAGGGAAAACGTACATCTCCTATAAGACCGTGGTTCATAATTTGTAAGACGAAACCATTTTATCTCATAATTCAATCCATCAACACATAATATATCGAGTTAGGAGATTTGTTTTACTTAAAATACCCATAAGAAGATCTTTCATAAGTCAACGACCCATTAAACAACATAGATGCAACTCAATTCATAACGTTTATGTCATCCAAAATACTTAACTCATTGAACTTCCAACCTAAGGGTCTCCAACTCACTTCAAACAACACAAAGGGGACACTATGATAATTGCCAAAAACTAAAAGGGCAAAATATGTAAAATAAATTCAATTTCAAAAACCCCAATGCTGTCTCCTACTATGAAGTGTCACCAACATCCACGCGCTTGTCTCTGTCTCTTTAAACTTTGAAATCAAATTCAATCCCCATTTACATCTTAACCAAAAAAAACTTCCCGTTTTCCCGTCCGTTCCCCGCCCCCCCTCTCTCTAGATTCGGAAAATTGACGTCACCGACGCTACCGGCGGGGATTCAACTCACCGATTCAACTCATCAAAATGGAGAACCTGATTCAGCTCGTCAACAGACTGCAAAGAGCGTGTACAGCCCTAGGCGATCAAGGTGGTGGCGAGGAGAGCGCTTTGCCTACCTTGTGGGATGCCTTGCCTTCCATCGCCGTCGTCGGTGGCCAGGTCTAGATCTCATCTCTAATTTATCGATCTCGCTTTATCTATCCCATTTCATCTTTAATTTCAACCAGATCGATTTTATGAGTTCAGATATTTGGTATAAATTGATTGATTTCTTCAATTTCCTTTTTCTCTGTTAATTTTTAAAATGTTAGTTTTGAGCTGAAATTGATACAAGTTTATTGAATTTTCAGCTTCCTTTGTATGTAATCTTGGATTTTGTTAGTCTTCACTTTAATTTATGCCAATCCTTGTCATATGTTTGTGTTTGAGCTGAAACTGATGTAACTGCTTTGATTTTTCCGTGTCCTCTTATGTTAAAATTTGATTTTTAAAAGTTATTTTGATTCCTGCAAGTATTTGTTGTAGGCTTGTTTAATTATCTGTTTGAACTTCAAAACATTTGTTAAAAGGTCTGGTTTATAGACTGGTTAGTGTTATTTTCGGAATGTTTTAACGTCCCTTTCTGTTTTTTTCAAAGTTATTCTGATTTCTGCTAGGTTTGGCTGTAGATTGTTCTATTATAGATGGATTAATGTTGCTGTATTGATTTTGTCATTTCCTTTGTGTTTAACTATGGGCATTCACATGTTTTGAGCTTTTGCAAGTCCTTAGTTTTGTAGCCGCTTGTCTTAGGGCTGTTTTGTTATCTATCCAAGCTTCAAAACTTGAGCCAAAAGTTCTGAGATTTTATGGAGATATTAATTAAACTGTGCTGATTTGTACTTGATGTCTAAAGATCCTTCTTTATGTTATATAAATAGATTAATGTAAGTTTGTTGATTTTTCCATTTCTTCTCTTTAAGCTTTAGGGTATTCATTTGTCTTTTAATTTTGTTCGTAGTCTGCTTGGTATCAAAATTTTAGGTCAATTGGTTGTTTTAGTATCCACTTGATGTTTCAAAACTCGACCCAAAAGTTGTGTTTTACATTCTATGGATTGATCAATATAATTGTTTTGGTTTTGCTATTTCCTTTGTGTTTAACTTCATGGTTATTCATTCTTATTTTGTTTTGATTTTTTTCGTTGTTAGTTTAATATCTGCAATATTTGGTCATAGTATTGAGAGTTCTCTATGTAGCTTATCAGCGACCATCCTATTAATGAATCCCTGGGTTTTTATTTAAGTATCATTCTAACATGTATACTCTAGGCTGAATTTTTAATTATTTTCTCTCATGAATGATTTGCAGAGCTCTGGAAAGTCATCTGTGCTGGAGAGTGTTGTTGGAAAGGATTTTTTGCCTCGTGGATCAGGTAATTATGCTGTAGGTCTCAGTTGCTGTTTCTTAATTTAATGAGTGACTGTTCAATTACAAATCTACGTGTTCATTTTGGAAATTAAAGAAAGATGTATATATGTATGTATGCAGGGATTGTTACACGGCGTCCGCTTGTTCTACAACTGCATAGGCTCGATGAAGGAAGAGAATATGCAGAATTTGCGCACGCCCCAAGAAAACGTTGGACTGATTTTGGTAAGTCTTGAAGAGATGAACTAATATTTCCTCAATACAATACCATACTCGTGCGTGCCTAGTTGTCTTTTTTACATTGTATCTTCTCTTATCTAATTACAACACAAAACTTGGTTACTTTTGATTGTTATCTACTAAAAGTTAGAATGCCTTTTATGGTATCTTTCCTTCCACTTCATACTAGCATTTCTATAGCTGCATTTATTGTTTCTATCATGTTTGTTTCCTGGGTTCTGCTTCTTTATTTCTCATGCGAGTGGCATGTTGTTCACTTGTGCTAAACTTTTGGTGCAGCTGCTGTGAGGAAGGAGATTGCAGATGAGACTGATCGAGAGACAGGTCGAAGCAAACAAATTTCCACTGTTCCAATATATCTCAGTATCTATTCCCCCAATGGTGAGATAGCACTGTAATTATGTTTCACCACCCTGTCATTCATTTCTCTTTCGATTTCTTTAGTTCCGTTATCTGTATGTGGTGAATTCCTATCTGCATTGGTATATTGTTATATGAGCTATATTGGACAGCATTTCTGAATGATATTCGTAGTTAGTCATGTACTCCCACCGTCCCGGATAAATGTTCCTAGTTGACAAAACACAAGGATTAAGAAATATAATTAATGATGAGTTGTAAAATATGTTGTGACGATAATACCCATTTTACACACTCTCTCATTAATTATGTACCCATTACTCTCACTCTCTTGGATGTGCAATAATGATAATATTAAATGAAGGGGCATACTGGGAAGAACGGTAGAAAATTTGTACACCAAAAGTCTTTAGAAACATTAGTTGGTACATCTTAAAATACAAAGTAGGAACATTTATCCGGGACGGAGGGAGTATATGGTTTCAGATCATATATGCATGTGATCTCTCTCTCTCTCTCTATATATAATATATATATATATATATATATATATATATATAATATATCTGTCTCTCCTTTACTGGCCTTATATTATTGAATTCTCTGCTGATTGCAGCATGTGCAATTCCCTTGCTTTCTTTTGCTCTCCTGAATTAATTGCAGTTATTGAATGCGATAGCTCACTACTATTTGCTTGATCTGGGCAGTTGTAAACTTGACGCTGATTGATCTTCCTGGGCTTACAAAAGTAGCTGTTGGTGAGTTTACTGATTTTGCATATTCTGAAACTTGATTTTGGCTTCATATTAGATCCCTTGGGGCTTCATGCTATTTTCTATTTATATCCCTTTTCTCATTTTAAACAGTGATTTAATGATGATACTATAATAATCTTACTTTTTAGATGGTCAGCCTGAAAGCATTGTGCATGACATCGAGAACATGGTTCGCTCATACATTGAGAAGGTATATTATTTCTGATTAAGGTGTAGTTCTTTGCTTTCTTGCACTTGAAAAACGTAGTTGTGAACAATATAGGAAGTTTTTGGATGATCATATTGAAAATCTTGATTTTGGGTCAGTATGCATGAATTGTCAACTAATCATGTGTTTCCATACGTTAGCTCTTGAAGCTCGGCTATCTACTTACCTGGATCTAGTCCTTTATCTTTTAAATGAACTTTCGTGTGGTTATTTTACTGTCATTTCTCTTTCAACCTTGCAGCCTAATTGTATAATTCTGGCAATATCTCCTGCCAACCAAGATCTTGCAACATCTGATGCTATTAAAATTTCTCGTGAAGTTGATCCAAAAGGTAAATGAAAAAAAACCCATCTCTCTTTACTGTTCTATCTTAACTTGGATTACTTGATCTACATCATCCGCATTTAGAATATTTGGATTAACTGAGCTATTCTTCATATGTTAAATAGATCAACATGTTTGTCAGGAAAATGACAATAAAGATAAAAATATGTAGAGCGGCGATGAAAAATGAGATTTGTGCTGCAACATAAGTAATTTTCTATCTCAAATGAAAGGTAGCAGGGACGAAAGTAGAAAGCATCGATGAAAAAGTGGAAATGACAAATGATTGGAATTGCACCCGATGAATGAGATGCATCCGATTTGTAATGGGGAAGCAGTATTGAGACATAACTTTGAACTGTTCTCGTAGT
The DNA here is from genome assembly GCA_013146195.2 of Codonopsis lanceolata. NCBI lineage: Eukaryota > Viridiplantae > Streptophyta > Magnoliopsida > Asterales > Campanulaceae > Codonopsis > Codonopsis lanceolata. The sequence continues at coordinate 107,826,070 of CM028381.1, read as the reverse complement.
GCTTCTACATTTACTGTCATACTCACATATGTAGGTTGTATGGTAAACTCTGTACTTTTTTTGTAAATGCTTTACATAGTGGTATCTATGTCATCATAAAACATGAACTTCTGGTGGCTTGGCATTTGCCTGCTGCCATTTGATAGGTGTATATGTTCGAGGATATGAAATTGATGGGTTGAATTCATCTGACAAATGGCCACGACAAACTGAAATTACTAATGCCCGTGTCAATAAATCTAACAACCGATACTTTTAGCATATTTTTTTTGATAAGCGGATACTTTTAGCATTTTAAGCTCTGAGGTCTTTCTCAGTATTCTATTAAAAAAAATACCAGATTAGGGAGCGGCCTTGTAATTATATGTATATTTGTGGTTGTGTGGCTTTGAGGAGCACATGTTGATGTTGCGAAAGCTTTATCTGTTTACCAGCAGTGACCGTAGAATACCTTTACTCAGTAGTTGTAATAAACAAATTATAGACGATCCTGCTTGGAACATTCAGACAGGAAAGCTTAGTTTGCTGAGGCTTATTAATTAATCAGCCTGTCTGCCATTTGTAATAATATTCTTGAGGGTCCTTGGTTCCAATCCCCGTCCCAACAAGGGGTCACACTTACCTATCAATTTTTTTTCTTACTAAGCTTCTCTCTCCCTCTATTGAGTGTGGGCATGCATGTGTTCAAGTATGAGGAGAAAATTTAGTAGCCTTTCTACACTCATACACTCGTTGACTTCTAGTCTTGTAGTTTGATGTTTTTTATGTCCATTCAGCATACATATTGGCTACTCTTGTCATTTGGGCACTGCTCCTGTAACACATTTGCTTATGAATTGGATCATTTTTTCAGGGGAAAGAACATTTGGAGTGCTGACAAAAATTGATCTTATGGACAAGGGTACTGATGCAGTTGAGGTGTGTTGACTTTTGAGTCTGAATCTGTTCTAACATCCAATTAGTTTGTTTGGTATTAGAGATAAAGATGTCTTTTTGCTAAGATTGCAATAACATTTGAAATGGTAAAGTGCAATATTTATTGGCTGAATATCAGCATGAGTTTTGGTGTTCATTTTGGTTTGTTGTCCTTAAGCTGGTAGATTGCTCTCTCCCATTGTAGAGGCAGCAGAAATGATGACTTCATTGGAATGTCCCATCGTGCATAGTTAATCGTTTTTGTCGCTTGAATTTTTGTGGACATAATAATGATTTCCATTAGTTGTGTTGGTCCTGAAAGGACATGATACTGTTCTTTAAGTTGTTTCCGGGGTTGCTTCATAAATCTTATAAATATCTCATTGAATAGTGTATTGAAGATTTAAAGTCGTATTATACCAAAGATGCTCTATATATTTGAGATAGGTAAACGGTTTTGCCTGCTAGATGGGGTAATGTGTCCTTCTGTTCACATTAGTGGAGTTCTCCCTTTTTACCCAAAATGTTCACATTCTCCGCTTGAGTTTTGGATTCCTGCGTATTCCCATGCATTCTCATTCATTTAAGCATCCATTGTGTTCTGTATGTTTGGTAGTTGCAGTGTGTGTAAAGGTCTGGTTTGTTTTGTATTCCATGGAGATTCGAACGTCATCCACCTTACGTTCTTTACCTTTTTGTAATGTATATATGATTCTTCTAATCGATTTCTCCCCTTTTCTATGTATCTCATTGGGTATGCTACATTTAGATGCAGTTCATGTATTCAAATCTTCTTGCCTAGTAGATTTATAAAAAAGAAAAGTGGAAGATCTCAATGCATTCAAAGTTTCTGATATTCAATACTCAAAGAAAAGTGGTTTATTTTGTTTTTGTCATATGATAGACTGAAATTGGTGCACTTGATTCTCTTTGTTTCTCAGATTTTGGAAGGAAGATCTTATAAGCTGCAATTTCCATGGATCGGTGTTGTCAATCGCTCTCAAGCTGACATTAACAAAAGTGTTGACATGATTGCTGCTCGGCGTAGAGAGCGGGAGTATTTCGCTAATACCCCGGAGTACAGGCATATGGCTAACAGAATGGGCTCTGAGCATCTAGGGAAAGTATTATCCAAAGTATGCTATCTTTCTGCTTTATTCCATCTGTCTTAAAGGGTTATTACTTGTACTTCTGTTTATCAAAGCTAACATCAATGGAATTTCGTTTTGGCTGATTGTTTTAACTACTTTGGTGACATATGTCAGTATTTAACTTCATTCACTGTATCGTTGAATGTTTCAGCATTTGGAATCAGTCATCAAATCACGAATTCCAGGCCTTCAGTCTCTTATTAACAAAACAATCATTGAACTAGAAACGGAGTTGAGCCGCCTTGGGAAGCCCATTGCCACTGATGCTGGAGTAAGTGTGCATCCTTTTCCGTCTCCAAGTTCTCCATTTTTTTGGCAAATAAATATGCTTATGTACCACTCTAATTTAAATTGTTTAGGTGTGGTATTTAGGTTGCAATAGTTTTTTTTTTCTTGGTCCTTTATTTGTGTTAAGTTGGTCGTTATAGAATGTTTATGCTCATTTAGTTGTTTTATATGTGTGAAGTGCTAACAGTATCTTATTCTTTTCCATGTAGGGAAAACTTTATATGATCATGGAAATTTGCCGTGCTTTTGATCAAAATTTCAAAGAACATCTTGATGGCATGTATGTATCACAAATGAACTGTATTATCTATTTTGCCAGAAAACAATGCGGGTTTAATTTTAATCTCCAATCTTATCTTGATTATTATGTTCATTTCATTCTTCAGTCGTCCAGGTGGTGACAAAGTGTACAATGTATTTGATAATCAACTTCCTGCTGCATTGAAAAGGTTGCAATTTGACAAGCAACTTTCGATGGAAAATGTGAGAAAGTTAATTACCGAAGCTGATGGATACCAACCACATCTAATAGCTCCTGAACAAGGATATCGCCGTCTCATTGAATCTACCTTAGTTACTATCAAAGGTCCTGCTGAGGCAGCTGTTGATGCGGTATGCTTTTGAGTTTGTAGCAATTGTTTCTTTGAACATTTCTGCCCACTAGGTGATTGAACGTTGCACCATTTGAAGTCGGTTCATTCTTCTGGATGGCCTTCCTATGTGTGCTAGTGCTTATGGTCATATGGATCAAAGACCCAATAAGGGGCACAAAACTGTACTGATTAGATCCAGGAAAACTCCAAATATAAAATAAATTCTTTTCTCGGACTTGCTGGGTTGAACATGCTTGCTTCATCTAATGTTCTCTAAGCTACTGTACTTAATTATTTTTGTACAATGTTTTCAGGTTCACAGTATACTAAAGGATCTGGTTCACAAGGCGATCAGTGAGACTTCGGTTAGTCCCTAAGATCTTCCACATTGCCTTTTGGATTTCATTTAAGTAAAAATAACCTAATAATCTAGAGGGATGACAAATCTTATGCATTTCATTCGGAAAAAGTCTGAGTTGAGTTGACTTTTGGCGAGCGGAGTTACATTGAATTTTTGTGGAACTCAAGCTTAGCTCATGTGAACAGTAGTCAAGGCGAGCGTTCAGGAGCCGAGTTTATAGGGAGGTTAAAGTGCTTGGCTCACTTGTGCTCTCCAGCTAGTGATGAGCCAACTCGAGTTGGCTCACCTACTCCCTTGGTCCAATTTTATGATTAAATTTTTTTTTTGTTTGCTAGTCTGTCACTATGACCCATATGTAATAGATAGTAATAAACCTATTTATATTGTGTGACCCATAATGATCATTATATTGTGCGACTGTCGCACTAGCTGTGGCCTTTTATGTATATCTTTTTTTTTTTTTTTTTTAAATGTCCAGGAGCTAAAGCAGTATCCCTCTCTTAGAGTAGAAGTCACAAGTGCAGCTGTTGAATCATTAGATAAAATGAGGGATGAAAGCAAGAAAGCCACTCTACAGCTAGTTGAAATGGAATGCAGTTACTTAACTGTTGACTTCTTTCGAAAGCTTCCTCAAGATATTGAGAAGGGTGGAAATCCAACACATTCAATTTTTGATAGATATAATGATTCATATCTTCGTCGTATTGGTAAGTAGCAATGATGTGACTCATTGAGTGATCCTATACAAATCGATATTTGTTTTATTCTGTTTGAATTGGTTGATTTTTCTGTTTTAACTCTGAGTAAAACAGGATCAAATGTATTGTCTTATGTCCATATGGTGGTTGGAAGTTTGAGGAACTCCATTCCAAAGTCTGTTGTGTATTGCCAAGTGCGTGAGGCCAAACGCAGCTTACTCGACCATTTCTTCACGGAGTTGGGTGCAAAAGAGGTGAGATTCTTCTCTTAATGGATCCATGGAGTAAAAAGGGGAAAAAGAAAAAGTAAAGATGACCTGTACTTCTCTTTGCAGGGAAAGCAGCTGGGTAAATTGTTGGATGAGGATCCAGCAATAATGCAGAGGCGTATCAACCTGGCAAAGCGACTGGAGCTGTACAGATCTGCCCAAACTGAGATTGATTCAGTAGCATGGGCTAAATAGATATAACGAGATACCCATCTTTCATGTCGTCTTTCATCATTTATATAGTAATAACTCGGTTTTTACTTGTAGGAGGGCCGTGATTATTTGGACTTGTGACCAATTCTTTTTATACAAAGTGCAAGAGGGGCTGCTAGTTACTTTGACCTTTGTATTTCTTCAGTATTACGACTAGTAATCCCTGTTGTATCCACGGTCTATCTCGATGGCGTAGTAGATCCATATTGTTGGCTGGTAGATAAGGGCACTGTGCCATATGTTAATAGAGAAATTCCTGTTGTAACGAGACACTATTGTAGTTTGATTACTGTAATCTTCTTTTTATGTTTTGCATTTGGTCCTTCAAAGTGGATGTCGATTTCTTCATCCATGATAGGTACTTAGGTAGCATTCCAAGCCGATACGAGTCCACTCTTCACCCTTTTCTTGGGACTCTACTAAAGCCGTTATGAAAAATATTTTATTTGGATGTAATTATATTATTTTCATTAAAGGTAATAGTGATAAATATTGAATCAAATAATAAATATACTAATCATAAAATAAAAGTACTACATCTGTTCTAAAGTTATTGTCATATTTTCTTTTTTTTTGTCTGTTTGAAAATTTTCTTTTTATGATAATACTTTTACCGTATTTTTTTTTTATTTTTTCATCATATTTTAATTATGAGTCGTATATATATGAGTTTTGAAGTAAACTACACATTAAACTAATATTAATAATTCAGTAAAATGTGTTTTCTTAAATCGTTTTAAGTTAACCCAAATGATAATTTTGGAAGGGAGGGAGTAATAATTATTATAATTATTATTACAATGTTATGTAATAAATTAATATAGCTAGCTAGTAGGCTAGCATAGGTTAGCTAGCAAAGGCTAGCATTGTAAGGATGGTTTGGTTTGTCAATATTGGCAGACACCTTCGTTCATTGCTCGGTTATAAATACCGAGCAATGTAAGGTTATTGAATAGAGACGAATCATACTCTGAATAAATCTCTCTCTCTCTCTCATACACTCATTGTTTTAATTTGTGGTTACTTTATAACTCGTTATCAGCACGATTGTTCTACTGTTAACAATCCTAAACGATCACAAATATGTTTGAATCCAAAATCCAAGGAGGAGATTTATGTCTTGCAGATAGCGCTACTACGCATACCATACTTAAAAATAAGAAATATTTTTTCTTATCTCAAAATTGACAATGCTAATGTCAACACTATATTTGGTAATGCCAAAATAATTGAATGATTTGACAAAACAATTTTCCTAATGCTTGGAGGTACGAAATTCATGATAAATAATGCATTGTTCTCTCCTAAGTCTCGAAGAAACTTGTTAAGTTTCAAAGACATTCGTCTGAATGGATATCATATTGAGACTATGAATAAGTGGAATGATGAATATCTGTGCATTACCTCAAACACTTCTGGAAGCAAGTGCATATTGGAAAAATTGCCATCTCTATCATCTGGATTGTATAGTACAATCATAAGAATATTTGAATCATATTCTACAGTAAACCTGAAGTTTACTGAAACATTTAAAGCTTGGCATGATAGATTGGGGCATCCAGGATCAATAATGATGCGTAGAATTATTGGGAATTCTAGTAGTCATCCATTGAAAAACCAAAAGATTTTTCAATCTAATGAACTTCATTGTGATGCTTGTTCTCAAGGAAAGTTGATAATTAGACAATCACCAACTAAAGTTGGATATGAATCACCATCGTTTTTGGAACGAATTCAAGGTTATATATGTGGACCTATCCATCCACCAAGTGGACAATTCCAATACTTTATGGTATTAATTGATGCTTCTAGCAGATGGTCGCACGTATGTCTATTATCAACTCACAATACAACATTTGCCAAGTTCCTTGCACAAATAATCAAACTGAGAGCACAATTCTCATATTATATGATCAAGAAAGTTAGACTTGATAATGCTGGTGAATTTACATCTCAATCATTCAATGATTATTGTATGACAATAGAGATTGATGTTGAACATCCAGAAGCCCATGTTCACACACAAAATGGTTTGGCTGAATCGTTGATCAAACGTATTCAACTCATTGCCAGACCATTAATGATGAGAACAAAGCTCCCTACTTACGTATGGGGTCACGCTGCTTTGTTTAACATGCGAGATTCGCCTCGGGCCAAGTGCATATCACAAGTACTCCCAATACAGTTGGCATTCGGGCGAGAGCCGAATCTATCCCATCTAAGAGTTTTTGGTTGTGCGGTATATGTACCAATTGCTCCACCACAACGCACAAAGATGGGACCACAAAGGAGATTGTGAGTATATGCTGGGTATGAATCCCATTCTATAATAAAATATCTTGAACCAAAAACAGTAATATGGCAAATATCTTTTAATAAAGAACCAAAAAGTTTCCACCTTTAGGTGAAGAGGGAAACAAGAGGGAAGAGAAATCAAATTTTATGGCACGCTGCACATTGTCATTTTAATAAAGTAAGTTTCCACCTTTAGGTGAAGAGGGAAACAAGAGGAAGAGAAATCAAATGGTGCACATCATCGTCCCACAAAGCAACGTGAACCTGGAAGTTCAAAAGATCATACATTTACAAAATGTAGCAAATCAATTGCCAGATGCATTTATAGATACAAAGAGAGTGACAAAGTCACATGTAGCTGCTATAAATGCTCCTGCCCTAATTGAAATACCAAAAGGGCTACCAAATGATAAAATGACAAATGAATTTAAGACACGCCTGAAGCGTGGACGACCCATTGGTTCAAATGATAAAAATCATCGCAAAAAGGTAGTGATTGAAAATCCTCAATCACTTGAAAGTGTTCCAGAAGAAACACACGATCGTGAAATTGTTTAAGAAGAAACACACGATCATGCAAATCTAGTAAGCCCTGCAGGCAACGATAACCATGAGATTTCCATTAATTACATGTGTAATGGAAAAATATGGAACCGAGATGAAATGGAGAATATTGATGATATATTCTCTTATTCGGTATCCCAAGAAATTAATGACGAGACTGAAGATCCCGAACCAAAATCTGTATCTGAATGTCAAAAGAGGCATGGCAAGATCAAATGGATAGATGCCATGAAGGCTGAATTAAATTTGTTGAATAAACGAAAAGTATTTGGATCTATCGTTCTCACACCTGAAGCTGTGAAACCCATTGGATACAGATGGATTTTTGTTCGAAAGCGAAATGAGAAAAATGAGATTGTGAGATACAAGGCTCGCCTTGTTGCACAAGGTTTTTCCCAAAGACCTGAGCTTGATTATGAAGAAACGTATTCTCCTGTAATGGATGCTATTACGTTCAGATATCAAATCAGCTTATTGATTTCGAAAACTCTAGATATGCATCTCATGGATGTTGTAACGGCTTATTTATACGAGTCATTAGATGCCGATATTTATATGAGAATTCCTGATGGAATCAAAGTGCCTGAAGCATTGAGCTCAAAGCCCAAAAAATTATGTGCAATTAAACTACAGCGATAACTGTATGGATTAAAGCAATCCGGTCGCATGTGGTATAATTGCTTAAGTGAGCATTTAGTGAAAGACGAATATGTGAATGATCAATTATGTCCGTGTGTCTTTATAAAGAATACGATAGTTGGATTTGCAATTATCGCTGTCTATGTAGATGATCTGAATATCATTAGAACTCCCAAGGAAATCCAAGAAGCAGTTGATTACCTAAAGGGAGAATTTGAAATGAAAGATCTTGGACAGACCAAATAATGTCTTGGTTTACAAATAGAACACTTGCATAGTGGAAAATTTGTACATCAATCAAATTACACAACAATGGTTTTGAAGCGCTTTTATATGGATAAGGCAAACCCTCTCACTAGCCCCATGATTAATAGATTACTGAATGTTGAAAAAGATCCATTTCGTCCTTGTGAAGAGAATGAAGAGATACTTGGTCCTGAAGTACCATATTTAAGTGCTATTGGAGCTCTCATGTGCCTTGCTAATTGTACCAGACTGGATATAGCATTTGCTACAAATCTATTAGCAAGATATAGTTCATCTCCATCACGGTGACACTGGAATGGTATCAAGCATATATTTCATTATCTTCAAGGGACGATCGATTTGAGATTATTTTATCCCAAAGGATCAAAGGATGAAATAGTTGGTTTTGCAGATGTGAGTTATTTGTCTGATCCCCATAAGGCCAGATCACAGACCGGCTATGTCTTCACGATGAGTGGTACTGCAATTTCCTGGCGTTCTCAAAAGCAAACGCCAGTTGCTACATCGTCAAATCATGCTGAGATGATCGCACTTCATGAAGCCAGTCGAGAGTGTGTATGGCTTCGATCTATGACTCAGCATATTCAAAATGCCAATGAACTACCTGTTAACAAAGATCCGACAGTATTATTTGAAGACAATGCCGCATGTGTCGCCCAAAGTAAAGAGGGATACATCAAAAGTGACAGGTCCAAACATATCCCCCCCGAAGCTCTTTTTATACACTCAAGAACTTGAAAAGAAGAAAGAGGTCAGCATCCAATATGTTCGATCAAGTGATAATGCTGCAGATTTATTTACGAAGGCACTCCCCACCATAACCTTCAGAAAACATGTTCACAATATTGGGATGCGAAACCTACGAGATTTACAAAGGTGATTTCTTTTGACCCTTGTCAGTTCAAGAGGGAGCATATATGGCTGTACTCTTTTTCCCTCTATCATGGTTTTTTTCCACTGGGTTTTTCATGAAAAGGTTTTTAACGAGACAGCTCATGCACATGGTTCAGATTTAAGTTGTATACTCTTTTCCTTATGTCCGATTTTTTTCCATACTGGGTTTTTCGGCTTAAAGGTTTTTAACAAGACACACTTAGTCAACTTACAATGCTATGTTCAAGGGGGAGTGTTATGTAATAAATGAACATAGCTAGCTAGTAGGCTAGCATAGGTTAGCTAGCAAAGGTTAGCATTGTAAGGATGGTTTGGTTTGTCAACATTGGCAGATACCTTCGTTCATTGCTCGGTTATAAATACCGAGCAATGTAAGGTTATTGAATAGAGACGAATCCTACTCTGAATAAATCTCTCTCTCTCTCTATCTTTCTCTCATACACTCATTGTTCTAATTTGTGGTTACTTTATAACTATTATTACAACACTTATTACAATCATTATTATTGAAGAGTAAATCACATTGTTTGATGGATCTTAATTTATATGAGATAGTCATGTTTTTTCACAACTCGCCCACCAGTACATGGTGAGTCAGGTCAATGAGATTTGTGTTAAATAAAAGACAAAAAACTTAGATAAGATGATTTTACGAGTATTTTTTGTAAGATGAATCATCTTTACTTGATTTACTGTGTGTTGGTGGGTTAAGCTGTAAGAGAGTAAGACTTCGCCTTACGAATTAACGTACATCCGTAAGACAATCTTACAGTAGATGTATTTTTAATAAAATACCCTTAAAACCGTACTACAATTCTTAAGTTTTTACTATAATTGAATACCAAAGTTTATTTAAAAAATTCATTCAATCTTTTTGATATAATCAAAAGTTAATCATCTATACATATATAAAAGGAGATGAGCAAATTTCTGAAAGTTCCCATCAAAAGTGACTTTCTAAATTTAGAAACTTTTCTAATTTGTATATAAGCCACTTTTTGCATTGGAAATTAAAAATTAAAAATATAATTATTATTGTTGATTGGATAAATAATTCCAAAACCTCTTCACATTCTTATTTAGTATATTAAGAAAAATATGCATAGTAGAAATATGAGAGATAACAAAACCAAGTTTTTTTTTGTCAATTTCTTTGCATCAATATCCAGGCTAAGAAAAATAAAGATGAAATAAAACAACAATTTTGAAACTAAATCTTATACACACACTTTGAAGTAAAACTAATTCACAGACAATCAATTAATAATAATACCAAGATCTGACAATTTTTTCTTTATTTCATCATAACCAAAGTTATTATTGTAAAAAATATATATATAAATCGAGATATGACTAATTTTTTGAGACAACTAGCTACATGTAAAAAAAAATAAAATAGAAACCTGATAATTTCTGATTTTTTAGTTACTTATACATGTTTAAAAATTTAGATATAAAAAAAGTACTGATGATGAAATTAATCAACATTCGGATCAAATTTGTTTGTTAGTTCAACTAAATCACGAATTAAAATTAATAAACAAGTTTTAAAGTTAAACAGAGTTTTTGAAATATTTTTGGAAACATGAACATACCAACAAGTTTCCAATAAGTCGGTGGTCATAGCTTCCGTTGCCGGACGTTCTTTAGGTGGTAACCTTGGGGTTGGCCATTGATATAAAAAATACGTAAAAAAAAATTGCAATATGTGGTGAAACTAGGGTAAAAGTATTTTCTTTTCGTTTATATATATCAACTAAAACAACGTAATTTTATTAGTGTTTACCTGGCCGCGGTCCAAAAGTTATCCATAGCACGGTTTAAACCAAATTTTCCGATGTCTATCCATCGATCGTTTGAATTTTTGGTTCATTTTCATTGACCCATCTCCTACATTTTATTTTCCTTGGTTATATACTATTTTAATTATTTTTTCTTTATGTCTAATTTTTAAATTGAACCATAATACTTGAACTATTTTGTAAAAATTACAAATTTTGAAAAATGTGGTTTTTAAGGTTTTATGACAAAACATGTTAGTATATCACAAACGATTTGCCCTTTTTGTCTGGTTTTATTTATATATATATTTATATATATTTTAATATTATTTTTTAATACGAGAAACACATCAGCGAATTTAAATTTTGTTGAAACTCCAGAGTAGAGAATGAGAGAAAGTGAACCTCAGTTCCATTGTTTAGAATTGGAATTGTGGGCTTCAATGTAAATTTTATTATTTATATCCAAAAAAATATTATAATTAGAATAGAACTGGAATTCTTAATATTTTTATTCTATAAATTGATTTTTTTCTCCAAAGGTCAAACATTTTTAAACCTAAAGACTCTTGATTTTCATTAATTTTTTATTTATATTAATTTGCTTATACGTTTAGATTTTTAATTGAACTCTACATGAGAGCCAAACATAAAATTGGAACTTTAATAACAACAATAAACAGAAAACTCACTCACTGAATTATGTGAGGAGAGCAATATATTTATAGTCACAAAAATGGAGGAGATAAAGATTACAAAGATATGAAAGAGATATGATAAGAATGCCATCAACAATATACAACTAAGTGATAGATGTCAACTAAGATATATGTGATACGGATATGGTTCAATACCCCCCTCAAGACGAGGGTGGTCTGTGGAACACCCGAAGCTTGTCACGAAGAAACCGAAAACGCGGAGCAGACAGTGGCTTAGTAAAAAGTGTGACGAAGATAGAATAAGATACGCTTGACAACTGCCTAATGTAGATCAGATGAAGCGTGCATGAATTGGCACACCTTGTTTACAGGATATGCTAAGTCGGGGCGAGTGAGAGTCAAGTATTGCAGCGCGCCAACTGTCTGGCGAAACAAAGTTGGATCAGAAAAAGGAGTGCCACTGGTCCTGGAGAGTTTGGCCGTAGTAGAGAGTGGGGTAGAACAAGGCTTGGCCGAAGACATACCTGTACGAGCCAAGAGATCCAATGTGTACTGTTTTTGGGAGAGAAACAACCCATGAGAAATGGTGTCAACCTGAATACCTAAGAAGAAGTGCAGAGGGCCCAAGTCACGGAGAGAGAAATCTGAACCGAGAGATGCAATAAGAGATGTGAGCTGAGAGGACGAATTGCCTGTGACAATAATATCGTCAACGTACACAAGAACATAAACAATGATAGAATTGCGAGAATAGACAAACAACGAGGTGTCTGTTTTGGAGGGAGCAAATCCATGACGAACTAGGGAACTTGAGAGACGCTGAAACCAGGCACGAGGGGCCTGCTTGAGCCCGTATAGAGACTTGTGAAGCTTGCAAACAAAGTCAGGATGAGCTGGATCTGCAAAACCCGATGGCTGAGACATATACACTGTTTCATCAAGGGACCCGTGAAGAAACGCATTATTGACGTCGAGTTGACGAATAGGCCACCCATGAGAGGCAGCAATAGAAAGAACAGTGCGAATTGTCGTGGGTTTGACAACTGGACTAAAGGTTTCGACGTAATCAATACCGGGTTGTTGATGAAACCCCTTCGCAACTAAGCGGGCCTTGTAACGATCAACACTGCCATCGGCACGACGCTTAATACGGTACACCCATTTACACCCAATGAGATTCATAGAGGGAGAATGGGGAACAAGAGACCAAGTGCCATTTTGTAAGAGAGCATCAAATTCAGAAGCCATAGCACGACGCCACTCAGGAGTTTGATTTGCAGTAGTGAAACAGGTGGGTTCGGTGGAAGGGGAGACTTGAGAGATGGATATAATGAGAGGTTTTGGAAATTTAGTGGAAGGTTTAGGGTGGGGACGAAGATGGATAGGATGAGAGTGAGTGGACCGAGGAAGTGGAATGGGTGGCGCAGGAGGTGCATTAGTAGAAGTAGGAATAGGAGGAATAGTCTGTGAAGGAGATGAATGTGCATGGGAAGGGGAAGTGGTCGAGGTAGGGGACATAGGGGCAGGTGCCATAGGAGAGATTGGAAAAGGAGTATTAGTAGATGTAGGAGGAGGTTGTTGCACTAAGGGAGAAGACGGAGGACAGGGTATAGGAGCAGAGGGGAAAGAGGGTGGATGCTGTTTAGTGGGAACCATCGCCCAAGGAGTAGAAGATGGTCTGGAAGGTGAAGGTTTGGGAGGAGGTCCAAGGACAGAAGGACCAGAGAAGGGAAACGAGAACTCATCAAAGCGGACGTAACGGGCAATGTACATACGTTGAGTTTGAGGATCATAACACCGATAGCCCAGATGATTGGGGCTGTAACCCAGGAAAACACACGGGGATGAACGAAAGGACATTTTATGACGAGTATAGGGGCGGAGATGAGGATAACATAAGCAACCAAAAACTTTAAGGAAAGAGTAATCAGGTGCAGAGCGGAAGAGACACTCGTAAGGAGAGATACCGCGGGATACACGAGATGGCATGCGATTGATGAGATAGACCGCAGTTTCAAAGGCAAAATCCCAAAACTGAAAAGGGACTGAGCTGTGAGCAAGTAAAGAAAGACCTGTTTCTGTGATATGGCGGTGACGACGTTCAACCAAACCATTTTGGGCATGAGTGTGAGGGTAGGGAAGACGATGACTAATGCCACAAGATTTGAAGTAGGTACTAAGAGGACGATTTTCACCGCCCCAATCACTTTGGACAGATTTGATTTTAACATTAAATTGTCGTTCAACAAGAAGTTGAAACTGTTTAAAGATGGATAAGACTTCAGACTTGCGACGCATGGGGTAGTACCAAATATATTTAGAAAATGCATCCACAAAAATGACAAAATAACGATTACCAATAGAAGAAGGGTAATGAGAGGGACCCCAAACATCAGTATATATTAAATCAAGCACGGAAGTGCTACACGTTTTATTTGCATAAAGAGGAAAACGAGAAGACTTGCCAAGTTGGCAAGCATTACATAATGAATGAGAAGAGGGAGAGGAACAAGGTAAACTATTCCTAGAAATTATTTGACGCAGAATCTTGAGATGCGGATGACCTAGTCGCCGATGCCAACAATCAGATGAGACTTTTTCAGATAGAGAGGCAGAAGGCATCGAGTATAGACCATCCTTACTCGGACCGGTGAGGAGCGTTTGCTTGGTGACCTGATCTTTAACACAGAAAAAGGAGGGATGAAATTCAAAGAAAACATTATTATCCTTAGTAAATTGCTGAACAGAAAGAAGAGATTTAGAAATAGAAGGAACATGAAGGACATAAGGTAAATTAAAGGAACGTGAGGGAGAAGAGATTGAAGAAGAACCATTATGTGTAATAGGTAGAGGCTTACCACTGCCAACATTGAGGGTGTCAAGACCATTATAAGCATCATATTGTGAAAGACTAGCAAGGTCGGGTGTTACGTGATGAGTTGCACCCGTGTCGGGAAACCAGGAGAAGGGATTAGGAGTGGACTGATGATGGGCCAAGTGAGCATGAGGGGAGGAATATGGGGTAGAAGGAGGAGTGGGCAGAATACCGGGTTTGTTGTGAAAACAATTAGCAGTGACATGATTGTTGCGACCACATGTGGCGCAAGGAGAACGAGGGGCAAAGGCGCGATGATGGGGAGAGGGATAAGACGGGTGAGAGAAATGGCGACCTCGACCTCTTCCCCTAGTGTGACGACCGCGACCACGACCACGAGAAGAGTTGTTACTAGTGTGTTGAGAGTAATGAGCAGTCGGTGTGGGAGGAGGAGTGGAGTCGGGGGTGGGAGAATCAATGTGAAGAGAGGAAAAATTATCGCGATTCAGAAATTCATGGCTAAGTAGAAGACTATGGAGTTCGGGTAAGAGACTAGTTCGGCCCTAGCGGAGAGAGTAGTGATGAGAGTTTTGAATTCAGGTTGTAAACCACGGAAAACATAAATGTTGAACTCGGGATCCGATACTGGACGGCCAGCAGCGGCGAGTTCATCAGCATAGGATTTTGCTCGCTGAAGATATGTGGTGATAGTGTCAGTACCTTGGCGAAGTTCGTGAAGGTGTGAATGAAGATTGAGGATGCGTGTGTGAGAAGGAGAAGCAAAGGCAGAAGAGAGAGTGGTCCATATTTCGGCGGAGGTGGAACATCCAACAATCATGGGAAGGACATACTCAGAGAGTGATGAAATAAGCATACTCATCACAGTTTGGTCCTGTTCGAACCACAATTGGTAGGCCGGGTCAATGAGGTTCGATTTGTTGTGGACGGTGGTAGTTTCATAGGGCTGTGGGAGGGTGCCATCAATAAAGCCGATTAATTTTTGTCCACGGAGGAATGGAAGGATTTGAGTTTTCCAGTATAAAAAATTGGTGGCAGTTAGTTTTAAAGACAAAAAATGATGAGCAGAGTTTAAAGATGGAGTGGTTAATTGGAGCAGGGAGGGGGGAAGACGAATCACTGGTGGTCATTGTGCTTTGGCAACCTAAATGCTCTGATACCAAATTGGAACTTTAATAACAGCAATAAATAGAAAACTCACTCACTGAATTATGTGAGGAGAGCAATATATTTATAGTCACAAAAATGGAGGAGATAAAGATTACAAAGATATGAAAGAGATATGATAACGATGCCATCAACAATATACAACTAAGTGATAGATGTCAACTAAGATATATGTGATACGGATATGGTTCAATGCATAAAAATCTTAATTTTAATGTTAGAAAATTATGATATTCAATTCTACACATTGAACTCATAATCTTTATGTTGCAATCATTTGTGTATTTTATTAGCACTAAAGTTTTAACTATTGTATTAATAAGAATATAGGTTTCGTGTATCGCACGAATGCTTTGATTATAATTTTCTATGATTAACTTCAATTTTTATTGTACAAAGTAAACTGTTTTGGTCAAGGACATGTCACTTTGATATCAATTTAAAGATATGTTAAAAAAATTATTGTTTTTATTAACATAATTTTCTATAATTTGTTTTATATGCATATTGAACACGTAATTTTTCATATAATTATTCGGTTAAGGTTATCATTACAATTTTATATTGTTTTATTTATATCAATATTGAACTGTGCATTACATGGTTGTGTTGTAGTATATATAAAAACATAAGTGCATAATTTTTAGAAATTTTCCGCCAAAACCCACTTTTCAAAAATGGAATAACTTAAGTTTTGTTTATGTCAATAATTTTTTTGAAATTGAATTTGAAAAATTTCATTTAATGATGTTTACATAAACTATTCTAATTGAATTGACATTTTTTATTTGGAGAATTAAATTCGAAAATGACATATAACTGATTACATACAAAAGTCATATAAATATTAAATATTACACAAAAATAAAGTAGAAATCAAATTTTTATGCAATCTATTTATAAGTCAGACAGAGTCCATGTGCATATAACTACTTACAAACAAAATCAATATATAAAGATTATTCGTAAAAGTGGTATTTATTCAAAAATATTGAATAGCTTAGTATTATTATAAATAAAAAATAGGTAAATAAAAATACTTGCGATTGTTTTTAATAGATCTTGAAATACAGTTCTATAATATTTAAAACAAAAAACAAATAAAAAATACCCATGGGCCTAACTTCGTTTGTTTTTTTAGTTTGGGTCCGTCTTAGTTTAAATTATCACTAGATTTTGTATCCATATTTATGGCACGGTGTCAGTATGAAACTTATTTAATGTATGAAGTGGACAGTATGCAAATGAATTGATATATGCTTGAGATTTTGTAAATATCAGATGAATGCACACTACACAACTGAAAAGAAGACAAAACTCAATAAACTAAACAAAAAAAAAAATACATTTTATGATAGTTCATTATAAATAAGTAACAATATCGAGAACTTTATGTCATGTTCAAATTAGAGTGACGTTTTTTTTTGTTAATTCTTTATGTAATTGAAAATTGAAATGTAATATATAAGTTATGTTGTTGAAAGAGATACATGTTTTTTTTGTGTGGTTTCAATTAAATAGTCATATAAAAATTAAGATGCAATATTTTAAATTACATCACATCAATGAACAATACATATTCTGAAATCTCAAACTGTGAGTTAAATTTGAACAATACATACTTACGAATATTTCAATTGAATTACAAGTTCTGAAATCTCAAACTGTGAGTTAAATTTGAAGGTTGGAACTCAAATAATGTTGTTTCGTAACATAGTCTATTTACTTGAGTTATTCAATGACACATGATTAATTGTTATAAGATTGAGAAACCATGTTTTAGAAGGTTGAGTTCTTTCAAAGGGCAATTCTGGTGTTACTCTTTTGATTCCAATAATGTCACTGATATTATTTGATCCTAAAATTTCTTTCAAATTTCAGATAAAATATTTTTTGTTGATTATGTCTTACGCAATGTTTATGAATAAAAACCATGGTAAGTCATTGTCTAATATATGATTTCATTTGAAAACATGTTTTTGGTTATCATCAGTTGTATGTAGTTTTGTCTAGAGTTACTATGTGATATTTATAGTTGTAATAGTCATATATGTTGAACGAAAATTATTGTATATAAAAAGTATTCCAAAATTTATATATATATTTTTTCAAATTTATATGATTTTCTATATTTAATTTTAGTGTTTATTATTTTTTGTTTATTTTGTTCATATTAAAAAAAAATAATTACATATTATTCAACTTTAATTTAGTATATAATTTTATACACATGTATAATCCGTGCAACATATGGGTGCATCACTAATTGTTACTAAAATTCAAAATTTTAACATTTCTTCACCTCTACAAAATCGTGTTTCATTATAACCAGGAGAGTCGATTTCCATACAATATTTGCTTCTTCACTACATTCATTAAATTTAATAAAGTTAATCAGTGTTTTGATATTTGCCCCTCAAAGACAACCTATTTAAAATCAAAACTTATTTTGTTTCCATTTGCATTTTTTTTCATGGTTTCAAATAAATTTTTCGCACACACACAAAATTATAACAAAAAATCAAATTGGAAATGAAAATTTTAAAAGAAAATCATACATAGCCACATAGGCCTAGTTTCTTTTGCTTGCAAATAAGAATTTAAAATTATGAATTACAAATAGAAAAAAACAATAGGGTGAAATGAATCGTATTACATTAAAATACAAATTATGAATTTCAATTTTTTTAATGGTAAATCCATTCATAAATATGTATATTAATTTTTTTTATAGAATATGTACACAATCTTTAAGTGTTTTTGACATTGAAATTTGTTTTTTGTTAAAAATCATTTAAGAAATTATATGAAAAAAGTTGTTGTAATAGACATAAATTATTTGAAAAGATAAGAAAAGAAAAAATAAATTTTAAATTAGAAAAATAATAGTTGACTTAAGATATATACATCTACAATACAATAAAGCTCAGTCTCGTACGCTCACAATTGACAAAAAGCTATTAAGAGGTAAGATTTACCATTTTATCGACTATGGTTCTTCTGTCCTCGAATACCTAGCAGATGAGGTACGTCATTCTTCACAATCTTTATATATATATATATATATATCTTTTTGGTCTGTGAAATTTTAGGTGTTGAGGGTAAAGAGAGGATAGAGAAATTTGTGTGTGTGTGTGTTCTGAGTGAAATTTTGTGTGGGTGTGTGTTTTGTGTGTTGGGTTGAAAGAAAGTTGTATGATAGATTTCTTATAGAGAGTAGTTGTCAGTGGAATTTTATTAATGTTAATAAATACATAGTATGGGTAGAAAGGTCTATTTTATTTTGGTTTGAATTCTGTATTTTTGTCTTTTTATCTTCATCAATCTGTGTTTTATTTTGATTTTGAATTCTGTGTTTATTTTTATATATCGTCTTACAGAAATTGATTCCAAGTTTGTCTCTCTTCTCTTTATACTTATCATTCTTCTTAGTGTTAATTCGATTTTTTTTTGTAATACTACACCTTTCTAGCTTTACATCAATGTTCTAAGGAAAAAACCATATGCATAGTGGAAACCGTGTGTGGCAGTATGGCAGTGGCGGATCCAAGAATAATATTGATCGGTGTCCAAAATTTTAACTATTATATTAAACAAAATTAATTAAAAATTACAATTGTCCTTTACGCGTTTTCATACGTTGAAAACGCGTAATTACATCATCATCACTAACATTCATTAACATGTCTTTTTCGATATAACATACAAGAGAATCATTTAAAAATTGATTAGACATTCGATTTCGTAAATCCGTTTTGACAATATTCATTGCAGAGAAGCATCTTTCCACGCTTGCTGTTGCTACTGGCAAAATCAACGCAAACTTCAAAAGTCGATACAACAGCGGGTACGACAAATATTTTTTTGTTTGCACTAGCAATGTAGATAAATCACAAAGCCCCTTCAATTGACTGAATTTGTCATCTGTTCGCACATCAAGAATATATGTCTCTAGTTGATTTTGAAGAGTCATACGTTCAAATAGAGAGAAGTCATGAGGATAAAATTGAGTCATTCTTATCAATGTTGTTGTATTAAAATCACCAAAATCATTACTTGGACTCAAACTAGCAACACAATGAAGCAACTCAGAATTAACTTCATTGAACCGATCATTAATCTCCAAAAGTTGTTGATCGATAACGGCATAAAAACATTCCACACGATAATGAAATTCGTTAGAAATGTTACTTTTACGCCAAGGATTGCAAGGATTAACATATTCAACATTCATATCCAAACAATCAATCTTATGCATATTGCAAAATGCAGTGATCACACCTAGAAGAGAATCCCATCCATTATCTCTTACCGTTTGCAATCGCGTCCTAGTTACTTTGACAAGTTTCATAGTATTCAAAATATCTTCATCTTTTCTTTGCAAAGCTAATGACAACTCATGTGTGTGCCACAATATAAACATCATCAATTGCAAATAAAAAACAAAATCAAATGATTTCAAATACCTCAATAGACCTCGTGCTTGAGCTCTTTTTGTTGAATCAGAAGCATCACATGAAACAACTTCAAGAACTTCACGAACTGAAGAAAACAAAGAAACCAAGTTCATCAATGACTTATAATGAGATCCCCAACGTGTATCCGCAGCCCTCTGAAGACTTAACTCTTGATTTAATCATGTCCTTGTCTCAATTAAACCATTCATGATTCCTTTTGCCACTTTTTCTGCTTGTTTCTGTCGAATCATGTCTTTACGCTTACAAGAGTCTCCAACAACATTCATCAAGGTGGAAATCATACTAAAAAAAGTCTACAATATCAGCATGTTTTCTAGCCACAGCAACAAGAGCTAATTGAAGTTGATGGGCAAAACAATGAATATAATATGCAGACGGATTTTCATTCATAATCAAAGTCTTCAACCCACTAAATTCACCCTTCATATTACTTGCTCCATCATAGCCTTCACCCCGAATTTTCATCAAACTCAAACCCAAATCAGCAAACAAATTATCAATAGCAGATTTTAAAGACAAAGCAGAAGTCTCCATCACATGGACGACTGAAATAAACCTCTCTTTTACATTCCCATGTGAATCAACAAATCGCAAAGCGACTCTTATTTGTTCTTTGTCAGATACATCACTAGATTCATCCACCATCAATGAAAAAAAATCATCTTTAAACTCTTCAATTATCTTTCGTATTATCTCTATTGCAAAACAATTAGCAATATCCTTTTGAATGCTGGGATCATTTGACAATTTTTTGGAGCATTTTTACGAACAAAGTTATTTTTTTTTCTCATCACGAATAGTCATATGCTTAAGCATTTCAAGAAAATTTCCTCTATTCGAAGAACCTTCACTCTCATCATGACCACGAAAAGCTAACCCTTGGTGCAATAAAAATCTACAAGAATCAATTGAATCACATAATCGAAGTCGATATTCATTTCTCTCAATTTCTGATTGTCTATAAAGAGAAACTGCAATAGATTGTTGTTGTTTCATTAGATCCCCGCACTTCTTTAATGACATATTATGAGCACTATTAACTGCACCAACATGCATATCCAACCTAGCCTTTTTATTTCAAGTAGAAAAACCTTCACTAATAAATGCTCCACCACCACCTTGATTGTTCACTGGATCTCTAAATAAATAACAACACAAGCAATATGCTTTATCTTCTTTCATGATATATTCTAACCAATTAGCATATTCATCAAACCAATCGGGATTAAAACGACGCAATCTACCTTCTATCATTTTCTAAGGGAACTCATGACCACGAGGTTGACAAGGCCCCTTTAACAAATAAGCTCTTCTAATTTCATCAATTTGGTTTGGGTGAAATTTATATATCTTTTTTCTTTCAGCAGGATCTGAAGGAAGACTACTTACATCAACAAAATCTCTCATAGCTGAAGTTAAGGAAACATACTGTTGATTACTAGCAGATGCACCACTAGAAGCACCCGCTGCACCCCCTACAGGGCCTACACCATCTGACAATTTTCGTTTAAAAAATCTTTCCATAATTCCTCAAAGGTCAAAACCACCAACCCTGTTGAAGAGACGAAAAACCTTAAATTAACAGTAATTTATTATATTAACATATTCTTAAAATCATCGCAGACAAGTCGCAAGTAAATTCTCTAAATTAGTAAATCACACATTCACACACAAGTAAATGAGATAACTAACAAATAGTTAAACTAACTTTTTAAAAATACAAAACCACCCTAATTTCAAATATAAGATTTGTGAATTGACTAATTGAAAAAGATTGAAAATATATAATAAAATGAAATGAAATTAAAAATCTATAATCTATAAAAAATATATAAAAAATAGTAAAGTATTGTATTTGTACCAATGGTGAATATATGTCGGAACAAGGGATGAGAGACCGGCAGGAGTGGAACCAAACTGGCACAGTGGCACTGTATCCGGCCCAAGCTGTACAGGTAACAAACAACAATAGCCAAGGAGTTACGGGACTTGAGAGTTGGGTTGAGAAGTTGAGATTGGAATTTGGAAGTTGGAATAGATTTATAGAATACACAAATACTAACAAATTAAATAAGTATATAAATTAACTACACAAATTAAATAAGGGTGGGTGAGTGCCGGGTGGGTAGTTGAATTGAATTAATGAATTGTTAAGGTAGATTAGATGGGAACATTGGGAATAGGCAAGGGCCGCAATTCGCAAAGCTGGCGGACTGCAGCCTGCATGAGAGACAGAGAGAGCCAGAGAGGGAATAGGAATTAGGCAAATTAGGCGGATAGGATAGTATTAGTAGACTAGTAGTCACAGTACACACTACATAGTCTACATTACTCACTACAATCATGATGTATTGACATTTGACAGTATTGTCTTGTCTAATTCCTTTTTTTGTGTCTAGTGAATTAGGTATTAGGGAGTAGGCCAATAGGGTAGGGGAGGTAATAAATAATTTAGGAGGGGTCCAATTAAAAATTTTGGAGGGGTCCAATTGTCAAATATATCAAATTTACTCCCAATTTTTTTTTTGAGCGGTGTCCATGCACACCCCTCGGGTATATGTGCATCCACCCCTGAGTATGGGGTTTTTCTATGCCTTGGTGTATTTGAATTTTACACCATAATTTTCAAAGAGACATTGACTCTTTTGTGGACTACAACTTCTCTTCTGGCTTTAGTAAGGGGTGCTTTCCCTGGGGTTTCCTTTTCAAAGATTCAGTGTGATTGGCAAGCTTTGTTGTTCTCATTTATTTAACCTTTGTTGTTTTATTTTATTTTATTTTTTTATTCTGCATTTTCTGTAAGTCTAACATTACTCAAGTTAGATTCATGCAACATCATTACGTATTATTTCATCGCAAACACTTGAATTAGGTGTGCTACACTTGGATTAGCTGAACTACAATTGCGACCGATTAGACCTGACAATTATAACCCATTACCCATTAACCATTAACCCACCCAATCCAACTCACTAATTACCCAACCCATTAATATTTTTGGGTTAAAGCGGGTAATCCCTTTCGACCCAATAATATTAAGGTGTCGGGTTAAAGCGGATCGAACCCGTTACCCATTTCGACCCGTAACTTTTTATACTGTATTTTTTTTTTGGAAAAGTTTTTTGGGTTGAGACGGGGCGACCCGCTTTAACCCGTTACTCGTTTTAACCTGACTCATTCTCACCCAACCCATTTCAACCCGTTTGATATGTGGGTTCTAATGAGTTTCAACCTATTACCCATCCCAACCCAACCCAACCCAACCCAACCCACCCAATTGACAGGCCTACGACCGGTCCATTCTAAATGGTGAGATTTATATGAAAAGTTCTATTCAAGGCCCACATATTGTAGATTATCGTAGGCATTTATACGAGCTTGCTTTTGTACTTTATGAATATTCCTATAAACTTCCAACGACTCCTTCAAAGTCCAAACCCATTTTTCTCTCTCAAACCTTTTCTTTATCTCTATCTACATCAAGACTCACTGCCAGTTTCTTCTCCCTCGATTTCACCTTCCTCACCCCGCCGTCAACGTGGGTGAGCAAGACTCATCTCCTCTCTCCCTTCCTCCTATCTGTTAGCCCTAATTCCTCCGCAGCCGCTACAACTCTTCGTCGCCATTAAAGCCAATTGACAACATGTAAGCTTTCTTTCTTTGCCATAACGAACACAAACTGCTCACCTTAATGTAATTATTATTTGCATGCTCTGCTCTTCTCTTCCTTAAATTGTTATTCCAATCATTTGTATTTCTCTTTGTCCGTTTCTTCTCCCCTTTTCTTTTCTTTTTTCTTTATCGCTTTTCCTTTTTCGTTTTCTTCTCGGTCCCAAAATTTGAGCAACCATCTGGAATGCATAAGCAATTAATTAGGCGTGGTTTGATTTGGGAAAATTAGGGAAAAGGTGTGAAAATTAGGTAAATAAATGTGGATCAATTTCTTTGCTCTCGATAACTTTGATACATGGTGTTTGTATTTAGCTCTGTATAGTATTATTGTGATTTAGTGTTAATTAGTGTCTCTTTTTGTTGTTTCTATTAGAGAATAATATATTTTTATTATTCTTGTTTATTAGTAATTAGTAATTAGTGATAATTACCTTGTACAGTTCTTTCCTTATTATGTTATCTTCCTTGTATATGTTTCTTGTACCCTACTTCAAGTGTAACCCTAATTGTAACTCTCCCTATAAATAAGTGATTCAATCAATAGAAAGGCTATACCGTTATTCCTAAACTTTATTAGTTTCTACATGGTATTAGAGTTTTGCTCCTAAAACCCATCTTCTTCCTTTAGCCGCCGCCCATATCACCCTCCGCCATGGCTAACGAAAATTACTCCCTCACCATTAAAAACCCCCTTGACCCTACACAAACCTTCGACCTCATCAACATCTCTCACCACAACATCATTAAACTCACCTCCACAAACTATATAGCTTGGAAACTCCAAGTTGAGGCCACCCTCATTGGCTATGACCTCTACAAGTTTGTAGATGGCTCACACCCATGCCCGCCTCCCACCGTCTTAGCCAAGGATGCTCAAATCATCCAATGACGTTCTTGTTCCAAACCCACACTACCAACCCTGGATCCGACAAGACAAACTCTTGTTCGACGCCCTTGTTGGTTTCCTCTCTGCTCCCCTGGTTCCTATGATCCAGTAGGCCACCGCCACTAGAGAAGCATGAGAAAATCTGGCTCACACCTATGCTCGCCCGACTCGTGGCCACATCAAGAAGATTAAAGACTACCTCAAGCGGGCATCCAATGGCACTTAGTCGTTCTCCGACTACATGCAGTCTATCAAAAGTCGGGCAAATAAACTCGTGGCTCTAGGCAAACCGTTTGACCACAAGGATCTTATTGAGACCATCCTTGGTGGTTTGGATGATGACTACCGCCATATCGTGGATGTGGTGGAAGGTCGACACACTCCCATATCGTTTGATGATCTCCATGAAAAACTCATCAATCGAGAACTACTTCTAAAGCAATCACAAACTGCGTCCTTTTCGCATCCTGTCTCTGCTAGTGTTGCTATCTCGAGGAACCATAACTCGCATGCTCGGCACTCCTCGTAAGCTCGGGCAGCTCCCGCTCAACCTCGGCAACCTTCTCAGCAGTCCTCGGCTTCTGCTCCCTGCCAACATCGACCTTATCTTGGTAAGTGTCAGGGCTGTCGCCAACAGGGCCACACGGTTGCTCGCTGCCCCGATTTTCAATTGGTCGCCACCACATCTCTGCCGCTGACTCCAACTCGGCTAGTAACTACACAAGGCACCTTTAGGCACACATTGCGACCACAGCGGACACCGGGGCTCCGGGCTGGCTTCTTGACAATGGAGCTTCTCAACATGTTACCAACAATCTTGGTAACCTCCATCTTCACTCCAATTATCCAGGTACGGATGACATGGTCATTGGTGATGGTACATGCCTACATATCTCCAAAACTGGTTCTTCTATCCTCCCCACCCCTGCACACATCTTTACTTTACAAAATGTCTTGTTTGTTCCTAGAATGAAACGCAATATCATATCCATATCTCAATTTTGCATATCAAATAACATGCCTGTTGAGTTCTTACCATCTTCTTTTCATGTGAAGGATCTACTGACAGGGATAATACTACTGAGTGGACAGTCTAAGGATGGTGTGTATAAATGGACGACCATAGCTCCCTCTCTTCGCCCCTCTGCTTGTGTCAGCTCCAAAGTCTCCCACCAAGATTGGCATTATCGCCTTGGGTGTCCGACTGGCCCCATCCAAAGTCAGATACTCTCTAGCCTAGGTTTAGCCTTAGACACTGCTCGCAATCATATTCATTGTAATGATTGTCCTTCTAATATAAGTCATAAACTTCATTTTCATCAAAATACTATTATGTCTACTCTCTCTCTTCAAACTATTTATACTGATGTTTGGACCTCCCCCCTTCCCCCTATTGATGGGTTCAAATACTATGGGATCTTTGTTGATCACTATACCCATTACATTTGACTTTACCCGCTCAGACTCAAATCTGATGTCGCCACCATCTTTCCTAAGTTTAAAGCCTTGGTGGAAAACTATTTTAAAACAACCATTGTCACTCTTTACTCCGATAATGGAGGCGAGTGCATGGGGCTTGCCTGGGATTCTAGCTTGGCTGCCTACCTGTCTGCCCATGGCATCTCTCACCTCACCTTTCCCCCTCACACCCCGGAACACAATGGGTTCTCGGAACGTCGCCATCGCCACATTTTTGAAATTGGACTCTCCCTACTCGCTCGTGCATCTCTTCCGCTGCCTTTCTGGTCGTTTGCCTTCCAAACCGTGACTTATCTCATAAATCGGCTACCAACACCCACTCTTCCTCACCAGTCTCTCTACCATAAACTTTTTGGCTCTCCGCCCAATTACTCCAAACTCCGTGCCTTTGGTTGTCTCTGCTACCCTTGGCTCCGCCCTTACTCTGCTCACAAACTCACTGCTCGCTCCACTCCGTGTGTCTTCCTTGGTTACTCGCTCACTCAGAGTGCCTATCTCTGTTATGATCAGAGAGCAGAATGCTTCTTTTCATATTGAAGCAACAACATAAGTAACAGTAGTATCAGTATTTGAATGATACCATATTCTGCAGCTGGCTCCTCCTCACTGGTATAGTATATGTGCTTCGATCCTTTTTGGGGAGAGAACAGGGTCTGCAGGTGATAGGGGAAGAATGAAGAGTATTAGTAGGCTTCATTTATGCCTTAGAAGCTGTTAGGAGGTTCAGCTGCTTCATCGGCAAAGATTAACTGATGACTATGCTACTTCATAATAGAATCCCAATTGGATGATAAAAGCATTTAGAAGCAAAAACGGAAGACAACAACCTTTCAAGTTAGAGAACTTGGATCACAAAGAAGCAAGTAACTCATACTTAGTTTGGCTGAAGGTTCTGAAGAAGAATGACTTTTGCTTCGAGGTCAACAGCTAAGATGATGACTAACCTTTTAAGGGAAAGGAAGTCATCTTTGTTCAAGATACGAGAAACAAGAAAGAGTTTTAGAGCAAAGTTGTCATTGAATGGTGGAAGCAGTCGATAAGAAAAAGAATTTGAAGAGACTGCTTGTTCCTCGAGAGGTTGTTGTTTCAGTAGTAGAGGTAAGGTCTACCGTTGAAACTATAGAGACCTAAAATTATGGATGGGAATTAAGATTCATCAGAACAACATGGGTTGAGATGAGATCTATAATTCCTGATGAAGTAGTTGCAAGGTATGCAGTTCCTTCTAAGAAATCCAAAACTAAAAATATCCATATTCCAACTCTATTTCTTCAGAAATCAATTGTTGAATAGGAAATTTTATGAATAAGGATTGGTTTGCTGTTGGGTTGACAGCAGAGTTATATTTGCTGTATGAATTCGGAACAACATATTATGAAAAGTACAGATACCGAAATCATAAGTAAATATAAGATTTCATGCTATCAAAGAATGTTCATACAAAAGCAGATAGACATGAGGTAAAGATGCTTTGAACAAGTTCTCATTTAGATCAAAATAAATAAGAGTACAAAGAGGATCTAAAGATTACAAAGTTCATTACAACTTCCGGTGACTTAACTACTCCCTTTTAAACAACTAATCTAAACACCTGATATAATTCTAAAGATAAGGATGTTACAAGGAGATGTCTATGAAGACCATGGACCCAGATTCAGCTAACCGGTTGGCAAACAGAATACAGGTCCTAGATCAAGGTCGAAAGAGGCAGCCAAACAAAATCTCTTCATTTTGAAAAATGCAGATATGTGATCCTGTCGCCTCCTCATCCTACTCCCATTAGCTAGCTCTCAAGCCAGGGTGACCTTCACAAACTCGCAGGACTTCATTTCTAAAGTCCGCTGTTGTGAAAAGAGCTATTCTCGTGTGAGAACCATGTCAGCTAAGGATCAAGTAGAAGGTCTACGAGGCCTTGAAGAAGTGGCTGACATGAGCATAGTCACTGGAATCTGGGAGAGGCATGCTAAAAGGTTGTTAAGGAAAGTCTTCACACGAGAGGAATCTTTGAAACAAACCAAACAACTTTCGAAGAATCGGAAGGGTGATTCCAAGTTGATGAGAAGAAGCCTTGATCTAGTGCTAAGAATTCTCCTAAGTAACATTTTTGAAGAAGGGGATTTTGTATCAGTGTCTATCATAGTGTTTGAGGTAGTTTGTGAGTGAAAGAGAAGAAGGAAGGAATGTCTCTATAAATACTCGCTGAGGCAAGACAATGGACCGACTCATTTAAGAGTGAAAAGTCCTTTTCAACCACTCGTATTAAAGTTATACGGGGAAGAGTGAGAGTTGGTATTAATTTCTAGATATCCGGTAAAAGTTATCTCTTTGGAAAGCTAAAAAGGTTTTGAAAAGAAGGTTCAACTTTTTAGGAAAGATAAAACGTCTTTAAGAAGACAAAACATTTTTCAGTGGGATTTGACAACACATTTTCTTTTCAGAAGAGTGTTTCGGGAAGTCTAATATTCACATTTCAAAGTCATTTTTATCTTTACCGGGATTCTATGAAATTTGTCTTTAGCCTTTGAGAAATAGTCAATTTCTAAAGCTTTACCTCAACCTTTGTAGTAATTGCAAAAATACCTGTGAAGTTTGCATATCATCTACCAAGGTGAAAACTTCTATAAGTCAGCACATAAAACTGAGCTTATGAAGTACAAAGCAACATGAGAGTGAGCTTCAAAGAAAATAGTTTGATGATGGCACAGAAATTTTCTAAAGAAAATGAGGCATCAAACCAGATGGGTAATTCATAGATCATACTTTAATGGAAATGGAAAGAAGCAAAGTATGATGGGAAAGATTACTCAAGCTTTATATTTGCTTTAAAAAGAATAGATAGAAGCAGAGCAAACAAATATAAGGTTATGCAGAGATGAAATATTCATGATCATGATTAGCAGGGAATCATAGACAAAAATCAATCGTATATCATAATCCAGAAGAAAGAAGACTGAGTCAGGTGAATAAGGTCCTGTACATTCAGTCAACGCTTTTAATACTGGAAGAGAGATAATAAAGTGTGCTTGTTGATCTTTGGAGAATATGCATTCTTGAATAAGAATTAAGGAGATCATTAGCACATTTTATGAGCTTTAGGAAGCTCCAGAAAAAATCTAGATATTGGAACAAGTATTTCAAGAAGATCCGTGAGAAAGAAAGGCTGGATCTTGAATTTCTCATTCTCCCTTGGTCCTTTTTGTGCAAAGATAGAGATTAAGAGAAGAGCACAAGACAAGGGATGTACTTTTTAGACAGTTATCTGGATCGAGGTAGACGTTCTTCAGACTATGTCTTTATGAATCTGAGCTGATAAATCAGTTGTGGATGTTGTCTAAAGAGTAGATTTCCTTTGCAAACAACTTCGTAAGATTTTGATTCATATTTTCTTGGATTCAAATAATTCTTTGAAATATAAGCCAAGTTCCCAGAAACTAAATATCATATAACAGAGGGATCAATCAATGTTTCATGATATAGAGTTTTTGACTCTTAACCTTTTTCAAGAGAATAAATAGGAGTCCTTTTGAAATTCTTTCATAGTAAAGTTTCAGAAAGAAAATTTTCTCTCGAGAAGGTGTTGGATTGATTTCAATCGTTAGCCTTATGTCAAGAGAACTTGAATCAGAAGTTCTTTCAATTGAAGCATCCATCTGAGAATTTTTCATCTGGAGATAGTTATTCATAGTGCCAATTGATATGCATATCTGTCATATGAATAATTATCTCACATTCATCATTGTAATCTTCTATCTCATGAAATTTTTGAAAACAAAAATAAGTACATTTTTCAAAAATTTATCTCAAATTGAAATCCTTGTCAAAAGTTTTTAAAGGAAAAAAAAACAAATTTTCTTTTGACATGCATTTGAACCGAGCATTCGAGGATCGCAACTCTCAGGAGGCTAGTCCTGACATATAGCTAGAAGAGCCTTGCTCTGATACCAATTGTTGGTCGACAATAATGCTCAAATAGGCTAGGGGGGGTGAATAGTCTATGATGCCAATTAAAAAACTTTTCTTTTGGATATAAATAAAGAACAGTTTAAGTGGCAATTGCAGTTTATCGAGTTGAGCATGTCTGCCGGTAGAAGCTATCGGTAGACTTGCTCTAAGCAGAAGTATCAACTCGCTTGAACCGCTAATCAAATCAAAAGCCTATTAAAAAGGTTTGGACAATGAAGGTAAAGAGGTTATGATTTGGAGAAGTCATAAGTGGTCAGACACGAATATATGTTCGTAACAACAAAGACACTTAATACTTCTATCAAATGCAAGTTTAGGAAATCAATTAGAGAATGACTTTTCTAAAGATAAATCATTTATAAAAAGCTCATAGATATATAAGGACTGAGAGATAAAGTATTCGTAAGAACATATGAATTTATTCAAAGGTAAATTACATATTACATCAGTCTAAATAATCTATGTATAGTTTTTGGCTTTGTCTTTCCAAGTCTCAATCCTTACTTAATTATCCATTCAAGGATCTTTAAGTAACAAAGGACAATAGGAGACGAGAACAAGAAACTGTTATGAGAAGGAAGGGATTTTCAAGGTCGTTCAGATATAAAGATATATCTGAACGATTGAGTGCAAAGCAGTCGACCTTCCATGATGAATGATTATTTCACAATCAACAGCATTTGTATTGGAATACAAATCTGAAGATATGAATGCAATATCTATAGACAACTCTTCATTTTCGTCAGACATAATCTAACATCAATCTTTAGATCTTGATCTCTGTCTATTGGAGTTTCTGATCAATCTCTTCTCCAAGATTTTCTTCCTAGCAATCCACTGAAGGTGTTTTGCTAGGATCTGGATGAGTTCACTGCAATCTGTGTAGAGATCAGAGATACGCTGGTGAAAACAATCTCTTTGAAGATCTCTTTTCTTTGAAGCTCTTGAGTAAGTTGAGTTACACACTGCTCATCATCTGTATCGTTTGATGATCTTAGATGTCGCTCACAGTGTGTATATTTCTTTGGGAAAGAGAGAGTATTTATATAGACGAGAACCAATGTGATCGTTGAGAGATGAAGATTTGAAGTTTCTATCCGTTTAGAGATGTAGTGGTTGAAGTCTATCGGATAGAGATCTTTGGACAGATCTTTGACTATTCGGGGCAGAGATTTAGTCCTGTAGATCCTGGAACTTGTTTGTCTGTCAGACTGTGTTGATATGTTTCTGAAGAGTAGGTCTGATGTCTGTTGCACTGTCAGGTGGGCTGTTCAATAAAGTAATTGCTTTTTGAATTTATCAGACTACTTGAGTGAGAGAAAGTCTTGTAACCTTAAGTATGTTAGGCTTTCTGAAGCTTTGAACATGTGTGACTTGATTTGAGCTACTTCTTGACTTTTCTCTGTAGCACGTGCAAAATTAAGTCTGCCGGTGGAATGCTTCGAGCCAGTGGAAACAAGTCTTCCGATTCAGGAGAACTAATGTCTCAGTGCGAGCAGCTTTAACTCAGTAGCTTGTCTCGGTGGTGAGTCTTAAGGATGTTCGATTTTTATCATCAAGGCTTTTGACATAGCCGCAAGTCTTCCTAAGTCGAGTGCATCAAGGCCGGTCTATTTCAATCATCATGTAGGAAGGTAGGACTTGATCGCCGCACTCCAATCTAAGACCTATGTGATATCATACGAGTTGCCATGCTAACCGGTATGCAGACCTTTTAACCACTCGTGATGACTCACTTGTAATGGGGGCAAGCAAATCAACATATATAGAATATGCAAGGTGATAACTAAATTATCAATAGCATATTCCAACACGCCCATACACCAGTCTCACCCACCCTCACCACTGCCCGCTACTAGTCCTTTGTTGACTGCTCAACCTTCCTTGGCAACCAGCTCCATGCCCGCTGACCTTGTTCATGTACCTGCTGAACCTGGACCTGTACCTGTGCTCGTGTCCGTTGATCCTGTTCCTGTGCCCGCTACTTTTGGAACTTCAACCATAGATACTTGATCTAAAAACAATATCTACAAACCCATCCCCAAACTGAATCTTTTGGCTCAACTGGCAGCAGACAGCGAACCAACATGTATCACTCAGGCCCTGAAAGATAAGAAGTGGCGTCACGCCATGTCTGAGGAGTTTGATGCACTAGCTCGCAATGAAACTTGGGATCTAGTCCCTTCGGCAGATGCTCGCAATATTGTTGGCTGTAAGTGGATCTATCGCATCAAAAGACATGCTGATGGTACCATTGATCGCTACAAAGCTCACCTAGTGGCCAATGGATTTCACCAGCGACCAGGGGTTGACTATCACGAGACTTTCAGCCCAGTGGTTAAACCGACCACTGTTCGTCTTGTTCTATCACTGGCCGTTTGTCAAGGATGGGATTTTCGACAACTGGATGTGAACAATGCCTTTCTTCAAGGAAATCTGTCCGAGAAGGTATTCATGGCTCAACCACCTGGGTTCACAGATAAGGACAAACCTCAACATGTGTGTCGACTTCACAAGGCTATTTATGGTATCAAGCAGGCTCCCCGAGCATGATATAATGAGCTGCGTCAGTTTCTACTTGCCTCCGGCTTCAAAAACTTGATGGCCGACACATCACTGTTCATCATTTGTATGCGAACAATATCATCTACCTCCTTGTATATGTGGATTACATCATATCTCTGCTCGCTAATCACTTCTTGCTCAAGGACCTTGGTGATCTTCACTACTTTCTTGAGGTTGAAGTTGTTAAGCACCCAAGTGGTCTTCTGGTCTCCCAGCGTGGGTACATAGCTGATCTCCTTGCTCGCACAGGCATGACCGATGCTCGCCCAGTAGCTACGCCCCTTGCTACCTCGCCTACCTTGACTCTTCACACGGGCACTGCTATCACAAATCTGATAGAATTGAGAGCAATGGTCGGGAGTCTTCAATATCTGTCTCTCACTCGGCCTAATGTTTCCTTCGTTGTCAACAAACTCTCTCAGTTCATGCATAGGCCGACCACTGAGCACTGGAATGTGGTCAAGCGAGTTCTTCAGTATCACTGTGGTACTATTAATGTGGCCATCCTCCTTCATCATCAGTCTCCTTCTGCTCTCCATGCCTTTACTGATGCGGACTGGGCTGGCAACAAGGATGTCTACACATCCACCAGTGCCTACATTGTCTATCTTGGAAACAACCCGGTCTCTTGGAGCTCCAAGAACCAGCGCACTGTAGCTCGCTCCTCGACTGAAGCCGAATACCGGGCAGTGGTTGCCACTGCGGATGAGGTTAGGTGGATTGTGCCTCTTCTTGGCGAACTAGGTCTCACCTCCTCGACTCAACCAGTCATTTACTGTGACAATGTGGACGCCATGAGTCTCTGCTCGAACCCGATTTTTCATACTCGCATGAAGCATGTGGCCCTGGACTTTCATTTCATTCGGCAACAAGTTCAGGATGGGCTTATGCGCGTTTGCCATGTCTCCTCGGTCGATCAGTTGGCCGATGCCTTGACCAAGCCTCTTGCTCGCCAGCGGTTTCATCAATTACTCCACAAGATTGGTCTCTCCTCTCGGACGTCCATCTTGCGGGGGCA
The DNA here is from genome assembly GCA_013146195.2 of Codonopsis lanceolata. NCBI lineage: Eukaryota > Viridiplantae > Streptophyta > Magnoliopsida > Asterales > Campanulaceae > Codonopsis > Codonopsis lanceolata. Next base: position 107,792,422 of record CM028381.1, on the reverse strand, counting down.
TATTAGAGAATAATATATTTTTATTATTCATGTTTATTTGTAATTAGTAATTAGTAGTAATTACCTTGTACAGTTCTTTCCTTATTATGTTACCTTCCTTGTATATGTTTCTTGTACCCTATTCCAAGTGTAACCATAATTGTAACTCTCCCTATAAATAAGTGATTCAATCAATAGAAAGGCTATACCGTTATTCCTAAACTTTATTATTTTCTACAATTTCACTATAAACCCCTCAGTAAATAGATGTTGGAGCAAATTCCTTGCTCTCGGTAAATTCATTAATAAACTTTAAATTAAAGAATTCCTTGAAACTCATGGCAGTCCAACATTATTTTGAAATCTGATTTTATCTAAACTGTTTGATTTTATGCCCACATTTTCACTGCTCTTGGTAACAGAATCATTATTGTTCAACATTTTGTTGGGCTAAAGCATGATTTATGAATTGCACTTTTTGTGCGATACTCTCTCCTCTGTGCCACCCAAAATTGAGATTTTTATTTGTGAATTTATGTTCTCTAAACTATTTGACAATCTCTCCTCAGTTACTTTTAGGTTTGTATAGGCACAAAAACATATCTTAGATAAATAGCCATTGTTATTTGGAATTTTGGGTAAATGCTCATTGTTGGATAAAATCACAAAAGCAATAACAACTCTATGCATTATTCAAAGATAGCATTTATTATATCTTGGTTGGAGTTTTGAACATGTATAAATCTGTAAACTTTCTCTCTTTCTAAAAACTGTAAAATCCCTTTGTCTCATTATTTTGTTGAACTTATTTAATTGAGAATTCTCCAGCCATTACTACGTTTGAAAGTGTTTCATCAAAACTTATTTCATTCTTATTTCATTATATCCTGATTGGCCAGCGTACCTTGATTACAGTCCAGGTGAACTCAATTGGTGGATACATGTTTTAGATTCAGTTAAGGCCCAAGGCTTTTGGGGAGACATTTTTAAAGGTAATCTATCTAAATCACCACCTAAAAATGCTTCAGCGCTGAAAGGAATGGAAAAGTACTTATCTGCCTAACCTTTAGCTTTCTTCAAGTATCGCACTCTCCACCTAGGGAATCACCTAAGACGATATGATCACATCAGTTGGACACTTGTGTCTGCTGCCATTTTTTATGTCAAAAACTCAAGATTTTTTAGATCTCATGAAAATATAGCTCTTTTTTGCTGTTTTGTTGGTTCTTCGATTTTATGAGCTTTGATAATAACAATATTGTTTTATAGTTTAAAGATTGTTGATATTTGCCAAAAGTTGGGATCTAAATGCTTTTTGGCTATCAGTTGTATTTAGTACATGTGAACCACCCGGATGGAGTCTATATTTCTTAAGCCATTTCCTCCATGAAGCAGGGCACACTGCATTTTAAGTGGGCAAATAAAATATGGAGGTGACACAATATAATTTTCTTGCTGACTGCATCAGTTTATATGTGAAATGATTTACTTTGCTAGTGTTTTCTTTATGACCTGTAACTTTTTTGGTTGTAATTAGATTATGTTACTTCCGTGAAATTTGTCTCCTCCAATAGCTCTATAGTCACTTTCAAATTGTAAGTTTTTTTAAGAGTTACTGATTGGTAGATGATTAGACTTTAAATCCTCACATTTGAGAGGTACTTTGTTTTCTTCTATGAATTGTAATTTATTTTTATTTTTATTTTTTGTAATTGATTATGTTACTGAAAGATTATTCTCATTGATCATTACAATTGATACAATCCTAATATATACAAAAGAGTTGCTTAACTGAAGGCAACATTCAAGGCTAATAGTTAGGAAACATAACAATCTACATAATATTCTAGATTGCATATCAAATTAGGAAACATAATAATCTACATAATATTTTAGATTGCCTATCAAATATGTACCATATTTAACACACCCCCACAGTCGAAGCGGGAGGTTTACAAACACTGAGACTGTCCCGAAAATCTTCAAATAATACTAGCGGAAGACCTTTGGTGAAAATATCCGCGATTTGATAACGCGACGGCACATGAAGAACGCGGACTTGACCTCGAGCAACCTTCTCTCGGACAAAGTGAATATCCATTTCAATATGTTTTGTACGCTGATGTTGAACTGGATTTCCTGATAAATAAATAGCACTGACATTGTCGCAATAAACAAGAGTAGCCTTTGTAATTGGACAATGCAACTCTAATAGAAGGTTCCGAAGCCAACATGATTCAGAGACAACATTTGCCACCCCTCGATACTCGGCCTCGGCACTGGAACAGGACAATGTGGGTTGTCGTTTAGAAGACCAAGATACCAAATTGTCACCCAAAAAGACACAATAACCAGACGTAGAACGCCGCGTATCAGGGCACCCACCCCAATCTGCATCAGTATAAGAGACAAGAGTAGAGACAGAAGACGGATATAAATGAAGCCCGTGATCCAATGTACCCTGAACATACCGAATAACCCTTTTGAGAGCAGACATATGATCAACTGTCGGAGCATGCATATGGAGGCAAACTTGCTGAACTACATAGGAGATATCGGGCCGTGTGAAAGTGAGATATTGTAGAGCCCCTGCAAGACTCCGATAGAGGGTGGGATCATCAAAGGGAGCGCCAGATGTAGCACTGGCCTTTGGCTTGGTGTCAACCGGAGTAGGAGATGGTTTACAGGAAGACATCCCCGCACGCTCAATTATCTCCTCGGCATACTTACGCTGAGAAAGAAACATACCATCCTTATAGCGGGTCGAAACAATTCCCAGAAAATAATTCAGAGGACCAAGATCTTTCATAGCAAACTTAGAACTAAGAAGATCCATTATAGAACACCGTAGAGCATCAGAAGAAGCAGTAAGGATAATATCATCAACATACAATAAAATGTAAGCCATATCAGACCCTTTGCTGTAAATGAATAACGAGTTGTCACACCGGCTGTTGGTGAACCCAATAGACAAAACATAATCAGCAAAACGCTTATACCAAGCTCGGGGTGCATGCTTAAGTCCATATAAGGACTTACGCAAAATACAAACATAATCAGGATGAGTATGATCTCTGTATCCCAGTGGTTGATGCATATATACTGTTTCCCGAGGCTCCCCATGAAGGAAGGCATTTTTGACATCTAATTGATGGATTGGCCAAGCCTGGGAGAGAGAAAGACTAAGAACAGTGCGAATCGTTTCCGGCTTGACCACCGGACTAAATGTTTCGCCACAATCGATACCAACCTGTTGTGTTTTTCCATCACCTACAAGACATGCTTTATGTCGCTCAAAAGTACCATCAGACTTGAATTTATGAGCAAAAATCCACATTGACCGAATAACATTCACACCAGGTGGACGGGGCACCAACTCCCACGTCTTATTTTGAATTAGAGCATTATATTCATCATCCATGGCCATTTTCCAATTCGGATCACGAAGGGCGACTATTGGGGTACGAGGTAAAGGAGACCTCGCAACCTCGGTCAACATAGAATATTTTTTATTGGGTTTGAAAATTCCATGTTGACTACGGGTCACCATTGTGGGTTGCTGAAGAGGAATAAGAGGAGGAGGTGGGTCAAGAGGACTAAATTGTGTTTGGGCTGGAGGAGAAGTAGGTGAGACAGTTGGTGGGCCATCAGGAGAGGAAAGCCCAGAGGATGGTTGGGAGACCCGGGTAGGAGTGGGAACTGGCTGGGCGTGTGGTGAAACTGGAGCAGAATGGTGGAGATGATGAATGATATAGGGAGAGGGCCCATAATCAAAAAAATCATATGAGTGAGTTTGAGAGGAGTGAAGCTGAGCAAAAGGGAAGGTAGTCTCATCGAAACTAACATGACGACAAATAATGATTTTATTAGAAGTTAAATCAAAGCATTTGTAGCCACGATGGTTCGTAGGAAAACCTAAAAACACACATGGAGTAGACCTAGGTTGCAATTTGTTAATTGTTGTAGATGGGAAAAGTGGATAACATAAGCAACCAAAAACCCGTAAATGAGAATAAGAGGGAACCCGTTTGTAAAGAATTTCTAAAGGGGATGTGTTGCCCAGCAATTTACTTGGAAGAACATTAAGAAGATAAGTTGCCATTTGCAATGCATGATGCCAAAACGAAGGAGGAAGAGAGGAATGAGCAAGAAGAGTGCGACTGATATTATTGATAGAACAAATTTTTCGTTCAGCTTTTCCATTTTGAGAGGAAGTGTGGGGACAAGAGAGACGGAAGGACATGCCATTAGTTTTACAAAAATCCCAAAATGGACCATTATCAAATTCCTTCCCATTATCACATTGCAAGGTTTTGATATTACGTTCAAATTGGGTGGCGATGTGGGCTTTAAAAGCTAAGAAAGTGGCATACATATCCGATTTCCGAGCTAATGGAAAAGTCCACAAATATTTAGAATAATCATCCAATAATAAAACATAATATCGATGTCCCGAAGAACTCAAAACAGGAGAGGACCACAGGTCACAATGAATAATATCAAAAGGCATAGTAGTACTAGAATTAGAGGCAACAAATGGCAATTTGATATGTTTTCCAAGAACACAAGAACCACAAACACTAGAACTAGAAAGTCTATTACAATTAATGCTTTTAGTTTGCCTAAGAGCATCTAAGATAGGAGCCCCGGATGATGCCAAAGCTTAGGAGAGATGGCTGCAAAGGTAGAAGGAGCTTGATTGTTGAGAGAAGATGTAATAGGGTAGAGGTCGCCCGCTATCACACCTCATTATTGGCATCCCGTCAGAAAATCCTTCACGGAAAAACCAAAGGGATCAAACTCGGCAGAACACAATTATCAACGGTAAACTTACTGATTGAAATGAGATTTTTAATGAGTTTCGAGCAGCATGAAGGACATTGTTTAGGGAGAGGGAAGACTCGGGAAGGTAAATTAGTGTGACCATAGCCAAGAATCGGAATAGAATGACCATTACCAACAATAATACCATTATTATGATGATTGCTCAAATTAAAATAAGGCGAGAAATTAGGAAGAGGGCGTCATATGAGGCGTAGCACCGGTGTCCATGTACCATGACGGTCGTTGGTTGAGAGACATAGTGTGCATAGCGGCTTGGATATCTGTTGGAGCAAAAGCGTTGTTGGATTGCCCAAATGAAGATGCCGCATAGGCTGTTGTTCTTTGGATTGGTCTTGGGCCCAATATACACGCTTGGTTGGGTAATTGAGGTCCCGGCCCTTTGTGGGAAAAGGACAAGGAGGAATAGCCCGGCCAGGATTCATCCTCCCATGAGGAATAAGCTGCCCCCGCCCGCCTCTGCCACCACGCCACGTCCACCACGAGAACCTCCACTCCATTCTTACCACCATTCTTGCCCCGTGATGCACCCGAATTCGGTGATTGAGCAGGAGGTTCATCGATGACGCAGCATCATTGATTCGGTTCCGCCTCCTTAGCCATCTTAGGCTTCCTCACAGGGTAAGCATGGAGCGAGCCTTATAAAAGGGGAAGAGGATTGCTCATGCGATCAAAGTGCCCACTCCAGTGCAGTTGCTGCGTAAGACCACCAACCAATTGCAACACCATTCGGTCGATCTTGGTGCCCCAACATTCTTCAATTGATCAGCAAGAGACTTGAGGCAAAAATACGTAGAAACATTAGGGAAATCTGCCATAGAAGTGTTGGAGAAGTCTTGTTCAAGAGCGACGGCAGGGAATGTTCATTATCTTGGAATATATCACGCAATCTATTCCAAGCTTGCATTGCCGTAGCATCGGGCTCGATAATGGTGTGCAACAAATCATTAGAAATTGTAGAATAGATCCACGAGAGAACCGTGGCATCTAAAGTCGACCATAGTTCCTTCTCTTGCTCATGAGAAGGCTCCTTCGCCGTGGCCGAAGGAATGATATGGTCAAAGACCTTGTGAGATCGTGTGTGAATTTTGAACAATTCTGCCCACGTAGAATATTGAACATTCTCCATCTCAAGAGTGATGGAAATATGATTCTTGATATTGGAGACGACAAGAGCCGGATGGAAAGAAGATGATTTGGAATCCCCCATTAAGAATGACGGAGATAAGGAAGAAGAAGAGAACAACGGAAAAGGGAAGAAAAGAACGGCTAGGGTGCTGCGGAAGTCAGAGAATTTCTTACCCTAGTTGCTCTGATACCATGAAAGATTATTCTCTTTGATCATTACAATTGATAAAATCCTAATATATACAAAAGAGTTGCTTAACTGAAGGCAACATTCAAGGCTAATAATTAGGAAACATAATAATCTACATAATATTTTAGATTGGCTATCAAATATGTACCATATTTAACAGTTACATCTAACAAATTTGTCATCTAAATTGGTTTTGTAGTCACTTTCAAATTTTAAGTTCTTTAAGAGTTGGTCATGACAAACATTATAGGTTTCTTTATTTATAATGTGTCCCGACGTTATTGGTGGCACAACTTTTTTGAAAATTTTGTGTCGCATTGTCCTACGCATGGTTGTCTTGGGTGTTGTTGTTTGGGTAATCCGAATAGAGCTTCGGCACATTGGAAGAAACTGGGTTAACTCGATCAAGGCTAGAGAGTCTTTGCTCGAGTTATGTGCGCATTTACTTAAACATGACAAACATGAAGATAGCTTGCTAAGGTGTTCATACCGTTTGACGAATAACTTATGTCTTCGAGAGAAATAACTATGTGGTTGACACAAAAAACTGGATCATTGCACAGGTAATGTAGGGGTGACTGCTGAAAATATAATTGAATTTGACCCATACAAAATTAATTGAATTTGACTCATACAAAATACCGAGCATCATTGATTTGATTCCATTGATTTGATTGATGTGTGTGTGCGGAAATATGTATCAAACAAGGTAAACGTTTGAAAATTTGAAGGGTAATGGCGTCCTTGATAATATCTACTTGAATTGACTATTAATTAATGTAGTTGATAAGTAATATTTTTAGTGAAAATTGACTCCTGATAATAATAAATATATGATGTAATAATTGTTGTTATTACTATAATTTTATGCTAAATACTGTAATTATTGTAATTGGATATAAAAAATCTTAGGGGCACTTATTGGTATTGCTTTTCCTAATTCTTTTTTGGTCTGCTCCAAAGAAGGTCATTTATTAATTTTTTTGGACGGAGTGTATAGATGAAATTTAAAAACGAAAATGGAGGTGCGGGGAATCGAACCCCGTGCCTCTCGCATGCGAAGCGAGCGCTCTACCATATGAGCTACACCCCCGTTGTTGTCTGTAATGTGAACATTTAATTTATAAATAAATAAAGAGCTCGACCCACTAGTGGAGAGAAAGAGAGTTTGTGCTCTCTATCCAGAATTCAAGCTGATATGATCAGACGGTTAGTGTCTTCTAGTGGGGGATTAAATGTGGGAAGATGTCATCTCTTCTTCGTTTGTTTGACCACAGAAACCCTCTATAATCTATATGGTTGTGATTTCAACTGTGACCGATTGCACTTTTATTGCTTCTAACAACATTGTGGGCTGTTATATTTTGGTTTTAAATATGTCGGGTTTGAAGGGTAATTTCATCAAAATACTGATTAAATTTTAATAAAGTGGGCTGTTATATTTTGGTTTTAATGTATTAATGAATTCAATATCATTATTTCATTTAATTTATATTCAAGAAGCTTTATTTTATTTAATTTGATTAGGTATTTTAGCAAAACAAATATATTATTGTAATATTAAATTAAATTTATTTATTAATGTCATATATATAAACTTTATCATAAATAATTTTAATATTATATATAACTAATAACTAACAATATAAATAAAATAATTGTATAAAAACCAAAACATCTCAAAATGTTTTAAACTAAACAACTAAACTAACAATAATAATGATGGACAGGTGTAATGTTATGGATTGTGAGGTGGTGGAAGGGGAGAGCAACAAGTCAACATCTCAAAACACCATATCAACTCCACGCCTCCACCCATCCCATTGCTTTAACAAATTTTCTTCAGACCCCAAGTGTAATGGATTCAATATTAAGATGGAGAAAACCAGCTCTCAAGCCCATTCAAACAAGAGCGATCGATCATACTCGACAAGAAGAAGATGAAGAAACTAATGTAGTGGCGGAGGAGGAGCCGCTGAGCCCGGCGGCGCGTTTGTTTCACGAGCCAAGCTTCAATGTTTACATCATAGCTATCATGGGGTCAAAGACCCCTATTTACCCTGATGTTGTCTATCAACACATTCCCAATACTTTGCTCAAACATCCTCGCTTCTCTAGCTTACAGGTCTCTCTCTCATTCTCTCTCACACACACACACACAGTGACGTGCCACGTACATATATTTTGAATTTCTTTTCATTTAGATAAATAAGAGAATTAAGGTTGAGGCCACTGATCAAGTATAGCAACAAGAAGATAAGAGAAAATAAAATTTTGATCATGCATGTTTATGAAAACTTAAAAACTTGGGTTCTTGCATGAATGACACCTGGCTGGCTCAGCTTAATTAATTGTTACTTCCTCCGTTTTCGAGGGAATAGTCTTGTTTGAAAGTTAAATTTTGTAAGAAAATAACATTTTTAATAATTTATTAGTATTTTCTTGGTTTAAGATAAAGAATCTTCGTTAAAAGTTAAACGTTTTAAGAAAATGATATTTTTAATAAATTATTAATAATAAAATGATCTTTTTACAAAACTCCTAAATCTTTATATCTTAATTTTTAAAAATAAAACTTTAAACTTTAAAAAATCCAAGATAGCAACCTCTCAAAAAAATAAAATAGTAAATATTTGCCAAATAGAATATTAACGGAGTTCCTAAAGGATTTGTACCTACTTACACATGTGGATGTGGACCCACTATGAAGTGCAAACAATTAAATAAAAAAAAGATTAAATAATTATTTGGTCGCTGAAATATCCATAAATTATGAGTTTGATCCCGAGACTTTTTTTTAAATGTGTTACCGTCATGGGTAATCGTCAATTTTGCGGTTACAATTTTTTATGAAATTCCAAATTTACCTTTTTAATGTTAGGGTAATGATTCAAAAGAAAAAAAAAAAAAGAAAGAAAGACGAAACCCTTTCTTTCTTGCCCTTTCTCTGATACGGGAAATCCTAATTCAAGGTCAGAACAACTTCCAGTCATAGCTTCCAGTCATAGATCCGGCTTCTTCTCTTTAATCCGCCATAGCTCCGATCCTCCACCTCCTTCCAGCTCCGATTTCTCACTACTATGTTTAACTTATTTAAGCTTGATTGATTAAGCTCTCTATTACTACCTCTTTCTGCCGTTTGTGTGTGTGTGTGTGTGTTATTGAGTTTCTTGAGTGATTGATTGGATCTGCTGTCAGTCAAGGGGGAGACCAGTTTTGGGTGAGTAGTCTTTGGTTATCGAAAAAGCCTCTTGTATTCTCATCAAGTTTACATTTTTCTTACAAGATATCCACTTTTTGAGTATTTTTGGACCTACCCATTTTGTTGTTTGGGTCAAAACAGATGTAGTAGATATGAAACTATGACCAGGAAGAACCAACCCCAAAGCCAAATCATGAAAAATTAGATTGAATAAAAAACAATTGCGTTCAAACAAGGTAAGAGTGAACAGATATGATTCAGGTTCCATGGATAAATCTTGGATTTGGTAGTTGTTGGGTTTAGGAGCAGCTGGTTAGAGGCAGTGGTGTTTAGGCTTTCAAAGGGACAGTACAATGGCTTTAATGGAGATCATTGTTGACTTCTTCCATTGAATTGGAATAGTGACGACGGAGTTGGTGTCAAGAAGATGCATTTCATTCATGGGTTTTGTAGGTAGACATATCTGATCGTCGAAGAGAATGGAGATCAAATAGGGGCTGGGTTTTCGACTATTAACTTGAGTAAGGGTAAATTTGAGATTTCAAAAAAAAAATTTGACGTCAAAACTGACGGTAACCACATGAGGGGTGAATCTCACAGCAAAAATTGAGTTCAAGGATCAAACACATACCGAAAAAAATATTGGGACCAAACACATATTTTGTGGGTAGTTCAAGGACCAAATTATTATTTAATCCTAAAAAAAATACTCTCCCCATCCCTAAATTAACTCCCGCAAAAAAAAATAAAAAAAATCCACTGTTCTATTATGTGATGATTTACTTAAAAGTTCACTTTAAAAAATTAAGTCTACGATCTTTGAAACATTTCAAATTTACCATTCATATGTGGTATAATCATTTTAACTAGCTTACATATTTTTGTAATTATAATCAAATACTTACATATCTTTTAATAATAAGATTTTTCAAATGTCGACTCTTTGGATGAAATGAAGTGTATAACTTATTTGACTTTTTTTGAGTCAAACAATCAAATTAAAAACAAAAATTTGACGTTTAATTTTTTTTTCAAAACCATTAAATCCTAATATTTAATCATATTTTATGATTTTAATAAAATAAATAAAAAATTATCCATCAGTTTTTTTATTTAAATATAATCAATTCAATATTCTAAAAAATCTAACCAGATGATAATTTAAGACCGAAAGGAATAATAATAGTAACGCTTATTTAATTGGCGAAACGGTGACGGTGATGGTGACGCAGGGTTCATAATATAGATGGTACTTCTGTTTAAAAATAAATCATTTTCATTGTCATTATATAATATATGGAGTACTATCTTCTTGAAGTATATTTGAATAATATTATTGCTGAAATAACTAAAAAGAAAATAATTATAACTTCAGGTTATGGATGAGAAAACTGGAGTGATGAAATGGGTTCCAACAAAGGTTAACTTAGACAACCACATTATTGTCCCAAACATACCCCAAAATCTTGAATGCCCAGACAAATTTGTCGAAGATTACCTCTACAACCTCAGCAAAACCTCTATTGATTGTCGATCACAACCAATGTGGGATCTGCACCTCCTTAATGTCAAAACCTCCGACTCGGAGGCCATCGGCATATTTCGCATCCACCACTCCCTCGGTGATGGCACCTCTCTCATGTCGCTGCTACTCGCCTGTACTCGCCAACTGTCCGATCCCGACAAAGTTCCAACCATTCCCGTGAACAAAAAGTCGGGTAGTTGGATGTGGGGTACTAATTCAGGAGGGTTCTTTTTGTGGCGATACTTTATGGTGGTTTGGATGGTTTTCAGGTTGTTTTGGAATACTACAGTTGATGTTGTGATGTTTATGTTGACGGCTATGTTCTTGAAAGATACGGAAACGCCGTTAACAGCTCCACTTGGGGCAGAATTTACTCCCAGGAGGTTTGTTTACCGGACGGTTAGTCTGGATGATATGAAGTTGGTGAAGAATGCCTTGAACTTGGTGAGTAATTTTGCCGTCATTATAATATTTCTTTCGTCCTAATTGAAGAGATACCTCTTGACTTTTTAAGTCAAATCGATTATTATTTTTCGCAGATGATATTATGATGAGGATTTACTTGTTTCTTCACAAAAACTATGAAACATGAGATATATAGTTGTAACTCAGTGCAAATGCTTTCTTTTGCAGACAATTAATGATGTCGCTTTAGGCATAACTCAGGCAGGGTTATCTCGGTACCTTAATAGGATATATGGTTAGTATTTTTCCATTTCATAATTGGTTTTCTATTTAATTCTTCCATACGAACATACATGTACGTAGGTCATACCAAACAGCTCGATCCATCTACGAAGTTATCTTAGGAATTATGAAACTAATTAAAACACCTTAGGTCCTCGGCTTATTTTTGCGTTGATTGATTTTGTTAGCTGAGAGTAAAAGTGACGATGGTGAATACGAGAGGAAAAACAACATCCCAAAGAACTTACGCGTCCGATCCACTCTTCTCATAAACATCAGACCATCTTCAGGAATCCAGGTATATTCAATTCTGTTCTACGCACAATCATTTCAATTGCAACTACCTCAAATAAAACAGCAATATTCATTTTGGTTGTTTGTTGCTGGTTTAAAATATGAATAGGTTTTGGCTGATATGATGGAGAAGAATACTGAAGCGAAATGGGGGAACTGGATTGGTTATGTACTTCTCCCCTTCACCATTGGACTACGAGACGATCCATTAGATTATGTTCGAGAAGCCAAGGCAACAATTGATCGAAAGAAGAACACCCTTGAAGCCATGTATACATTTTCCATTGCCGAATTAGTTCTCAAGTTCTTTGGCACGAAGGTCAGCTAACATAGTATCCCCCGTTTATATACCTCGCGTGTATCAATGTATACAAGGAAAAATTAGTTTTTTTTCTTGGTCATGGAAGTTGCTTATTACTATCCGTATACTTGTGTTTTTGAACTTGATTCAATTCATATTTCGGGTCGCAAAATGCTAGGCAGCGAGTACTCTATCGCACAGAATTATCACCCACACAACAATGTGCTTCTCAAATTTAGTTGGACCTCTTGAAGAAATTGGCTTCCGTGGCCACGCCATGGAATACCTTGCTCCAAGTTCTTATGGTCAACCACACGTAAGTGCACTTTTGTTCAAAATTAACACACACACACACACACACACACTGTACCTTTGTTTTTACTTGAGATGTGTTTGTACGTTTTACTAATTAAGCTGAAATAATCTAAATAATGCAGGGATTGATGATTAACTTCCAAAGCTATGCAAACAAAATGACCATTGTTCTATCCGTTGACGACAGTGTAATCCCGGATCCTCACCGGCTATTGGATGATTTGGAAGAAGCACTTATGATTATAAACGAAGCTGTTTTATCGAAAGGGCTCGTGAAAGATGACTATGGTCAGCTGCAGGCTGTGGCATTTACCTGATTACACAAGCAGCATGCATATATGAATAATATATATATATATATATATATAGTACGGTTGAGAAAGTTTTTCTGTTGTAATCACATTAAACTTGGTATGCTTCTTAACTATAGACTATGTATTGACCATTATTACCATCGAAAATTACTTCCTAAAGTTGTTGCCATACATATAGACCAGACCACCACCACCACCACCAATTGTGTTACTGATCTTGTTATGCTTCTTAGATACTCTCTCCATTCAGAGCAATGGGTCTTCGTTTGTAAGTAAAATATTTTAAGAAAATAACACTTTTTGTAGTTTATTAATAATAAAATAACACTTTTATACCTTAATTTTTAAAAGAAAATTCTTTAAGTGAAACATCACGAAATAGAATTGTTGTGATTTTATATCACACTGCCTAGAATGAACCCGTACAAAGAACGGAGCTTTTGAATTGAATCAAAATTACAACCTCCTAACAACTAGTCTAGAGTAATTAATTAGTACAACCAATTAAACTCTTAGACCAATAAGCTGTGTTCCTGCAAAACAAATATTAGTCTAGAGTAATTAAGAGTAATTGGACAAAGGAAAAGAAATGACACGAAGAGTTTTATTATAATGTCGTGACCCAAGCACGACTCGCCTTCATTGACCACGAAGGTCTAGACTATAAACTCTTCGGCTCAGACACCTTTCACCGACCCAAGTCTACCAGTGAGACCACGTTAATACCAGCAAATTAACCAAGGAGAGAGCCCCAAAACTCAGTACTATCAACACACTCTCCAATCACAAAGAAGGAGATGGACGAAGAGGATCACCACTGACCCACGGAGAGGCACCTTCGTCACAGAAGAAGAAGAGGAGGAATGGAGTTTTCTTTTCTCTCACAAAACTCACTGTTGTTTGTCTCACACACAAAGTTGTCGAAGGAGTGGTTTATTTATACCAAGTCAAGATGCTAATCAAGGAGAAAATCAAGGGATCCAAAAAGGCAACAGGTTATAACCGATTCACCAAGTCAAGATGATGGGCTGGACGGTCACCAACAAGAGAGAATGGGCATATCTGATTTTGGGCTTGCAATGGAAGAAGGCTGCCACACATATGAGCTTCCAAATTCTAACATTTCTCCACCTTGGAACAAGTGCTGGTACACATACATGGACTTATATAGACATAAATTAAGAAAGGTTTCATTATCGTCTATCCCCGCACTTGATCCAACACAAAGTAAGAACAAAGCAGGGAAAAAAAGATTTCTAATACACACAAAGATACAGAAATCAAAATACTTAACTAATTCATAAAGCGGAAAACAGAATTAGTCAAGTCACCATAGCTATGCACACAGAACAACCATGGAATTTCCTGGGGAAATCATGAGAAAATGGGACATCCTTAATTAACGGGATCACCGGTATCCATCACCAAAATTTTCAAGCAGTTTCGAAAAATTTTAACAGGAAGGCACTTGGTGCCCATATCAGCAGGGTTTAAGCTAGTATCAACTTTATCCAAGTAAATAATGCACTTAGCAATAACATCACGAATGAAATGAAAACGCACATCAATATGTTTAGTTCTATCATAAAAAACTGGATTTTTACATAGTTGAATATCACTTTGACTATCTGAAAATACTACCACTTTTTCTTTCAAAAAACCGATTTCAGAAATTAAGCCTTTTAACCAAAGAGATTCTTTAATCGATTCGGTTATAGCTATGTATTCAGCCTCGGTTGTGGACAAGGCCACAACGGATTGTAATTGAGACTTCCAACTAATGCAAGACCCACAAAGTGTGAACATATAAGATGTGGTAGATTTCCTATGATCTCTATCATTGGCATAATTCGAGTCAACATACCAAACCAATCTAACATCATTTTCAGATTTGAAGAATTTAATACCATAGTTCAAAGAGTGTTTCAAGTATCGCAACAACCACTTAACAGCGTGCCAATGGGGCAAACCCGGGTTCGACATATATCGGCTAAGACAACTAATGACATAAGCTATGTCGGGGCGAGTACTAACCATCAAGTACATAATGGAACCTATGACATTAGAATACGGGATTTTACTTATTTGATTCATTTCAAATTGATTTTTAGGACATTGCTCTTTACTAAGCACAAAGTGGGCAGCAAGGGGAACATCTACAGAATCGACATCTAACGTAGAAAATTTACTCAAAATCTTTTCAACATATGAAATCTGATTTAAGTAAACAATTGAGGATTTACGATCTCTAATTATGTTCATGCCAAGAATCTTGTTAGCATCACCCAAATATTTCATGTTAAATCTAGCACTTAAGCAATTTTTAACAACTTCAACCGATTTGAGACATGGGCTAATAAGAAGCATATCATCCACATATATGAGCAAGAAAACATGCACAGTCCTATCATTCTTGAAATAGAGACAATGATCATACGCACTCCGGCTAAATTTTAAATCAAGCATGCATTGATCAAATTTTTTATTCCACATGCGAGGAGACTGTTTCAAGCCATATAAGGATTTTTTAAGCAAGCACACATAATCAGGAAATTGATTATCCACATAACCCTCGGGTTGCCGCATATAGATTTTCTCATCTAAATCACTGTGCAAAAAAGCAGTTTTTACGTCCATTTGTTTCAATTCTCAATCAAATTGAGCTACCAAAGCAAGCATAATCCTAACAGTTGTGAACTTAACTACTGGAACAAAGATTTCAGTGTAGTCTATACCTTCCTTTTGAGTAAAACCCTTAGCCACTAATCTAGCCTTAAATCTCACTGAATCAGATTCATTCTTGACTTTATAGAGCCACTTACAAGCAACAACAAAACAGTTTTTCGGCTTAGACACTAAAGTCCGAGTTTGATTAACATGCAAGGAATTTATTTCATCATTCATAGCATTAATCCACTCATTACAATTAGCAGATTTCAAGGCTTGATTATATGTTTTAGGCTCGGTATTATCAATGGATTCAAACACACTAAACACAAATGAAGTAAAATCATCAAAACGAGAGGGTTGCCTAACAATGCGTCTAGGTCTATCACGAGCAAGCTGATAGTCATACAATTCATCCAATATAGGCACTTCATTTTGTTCATTTTCAACTTTATTTTGCTCATTAGGTTCAACATTTTCAGGATTAACATGCTCATTTTCAAAATTCACATTTTCATCAAACTCATGCAAATTTCAGAATTCTTAATTTCAGGTTGCACACTTGAACTAGCATCATTGGGTCCTAAGGGATGCTCCACCATAATGTGAGCCGGAGGAGGGATAGATTCAACAGGTTCAGCAGGAACATTTAAGCACGGAAATTCTTTTTCATTAAACACAACATCCCTACTTATTATCACTTTAAATCCCGGTTCCTCTTTTAACCATAACCGGTATCCTTTCACACCCTCGTGGTAACCCAAGAAAACACATCTCACAGATCGAGGTTCGAGTTTATCAAATTTCCTATGAGCATAAGCAGCACAACCAAAAATTCTCAAGTTTGAAAAATTAATTTCCCTACCAAAAAATACTTGATCCGGACATCTACCATGCAAAGGGACGGAAGGAGGCCTATTGATGAGATAGGCGGCAGTCAAGACTGCCTCTCCCCAAAACTTTTTGGAGAGACCCGAGGAGACTAAGATGCTCCTAACACGTTCCAATAGGGTTCTATTCATTCTTTCAGCAACACCATTTTGTTGCGGATTATAAGGCACAGTCTTGTTCCTCTCAATCCCTTTTTCAGTACAAAATTTATCCATTTCAAAGTTGAAGAATTCTAACCCATTATCAGTCCGAAGTTTCTTGATTTTAAGACCAGTTTGGTTTTCAATCAAAGTTTTCCAGTTTTTGAAATTTTCAAACACATCAGATTTGTTTCTCATTAAAAACAGTCAAACCTTCCTTGAAAAATCATCAATGATCGACAAGAAGTAACGACTTCCACCATGAGTGGGTACAGTAGCAGGACCCCACATATTAACATGTATATAATCAAGTGCACGTTTTGAAGAAAAATTTTTGGGGTTACGGGAAGGTGGAAAACTAACACGTTTTTGTTTGCTCATCACACAAGTTTCACAAAAGGGTAAATCATAAATTTTATCTTTTCCAAAAAATCCATTTTTGTTTAAAATTTCAAGACCCTTACTACTCACGTGTCCAAGCCTTTTATGCCACAAACTTGTTTTATCTTCCTTAGCAAGATTAGCAAAGTTATCATCAAGACAAACAGGCATGACAGAGCAAACATACAAGTTACGGCGTTTTTCAGCCTTAACGACAACTAAAGATCCCTTTAGAATTTTCATCATTCCTTTTCCCCACTTACCTTCTAAACCATCATCTTCTAAAGATGCACACGAAATCGGATTATTACATAAATCAGACACATGTCGAACATTTTTCAAGGTAAAAGTGTTTCCAAAATTAAATTTTAAACAAATATCACCAATTCCGGCTATAGAACACTTTTTCCCATTGGCTAAAGAAACAAAACCATTTTCCAAGCTTTTGTAGGAACAAAAGAAGTTTTTAAATGGTGACATGTGATAAGTACATCCATAGTCAATTAAGCATTCATTTTCACAAGCAGGCATAGTATGAATAGAATTAACAACACTTTCACATAAATCGGTTACCATAAAAACATCACCACAATCCTCACTAGCAGAAGTCATATTGTAATCACTTTGCGGATTCAAAATTTTCTTTTTAGGATTTGTGCAATCTTTCCTAAAATGTCCACTTTCACCACAGTTGTAACACTTCCTACCTTTGGTTCTAGATTTTGACATACTTTTATTTCTATTCTTATTTCTAGAATTCTGATTATTTCCTTGGTTTTGATTATTATGATTATGCTGATGACCATTATTTCTCTCGAGCGTCCTACCTCTCACCATGTGAACCTCACCGGTGTTAGATTTTCCCTTATTAGCTTTCAAATCCAATTCTTTGCCTTTTAAACTAGATATCACCGTATCAAGTGTGATCTTATCCCTACCATACTTAATAGCAGATTTCACGTCAGCATAAGAATCATGTATAACATTTAAAAGCACAATCGAAGAGTAATCATCTATGTGTTTATCACTGGTTTGTTTTATGTCTTCTACCAATTTGGTAAAAACATAAATATTATCTTCCATGTCTTTGCTAAGATCTAATTTAAAACTGAAATTTTTTTATATGAGATAAATTTTGCTTGGCAATGTTTTTCCAAAATAAATTTGTTCCAATTTTTCCCAAAGACTCTTAGCATGAGCATGTTCACCACATTTCCGAATAACTGATTCAGACATGTTTAAGATAATCGAGGAGTAGGCAGATTCATCCATTTCAATCATGGCATCTTCAAAAGTGTCTTTAGCATACTTTAAAGTTATGGCTTTGAAAACCTTTTCTTTGATTAAAATACTTTTCATCTTCTTTTGCCACATAGAAAAATCATTTTTCCTATTAAAAGGTTCCAAACTATAATTAGATGAAGAACTCATTTAGAGAAACAACACAAAACCAACAAATCAAACCAAATCAGAATATATAAGAGATTTTTTTTTATCAAAAAAAAATTTCAAGCAATCAAATTCCAACCAAACAGTAGCAATTTAAATAGAGCAACAAACAAATAAATTACAAGATTTTAAACACAAAAAACATAATTATTTCGAGATGAAAGAAGCTCACCAAATAAGGCTTTTTGGAGTTACCGATTTTTGGATCGAAGGAGGCTCTTCCGTTTCACGGTACGGAACACGCGCTCTGATACCACTGTTGTGATTTTATATCACACTGCCCAGAATGAACCCGCACAAAAAACGGAGCTTTTGAATTGAATCAAAATTACAACCTCCTAACAACTACTCTATTAATACAAATAGCTAATTAATTAGTACCACCAATTAAACTCTTAGACCAATAAACTGTGTTCCTGCAAAACAAATATTAGTCTAGAGTAATTAAGAGTAATTGGACAAAGGAAAAGAAAGGACACGAAGAGTTTTATTATAACGCTGTGACCCAAGCACGACTCGCCTTCATTGATCACGAAGGTCTAGGCTATAAACTCTTCGGCTCAGACATCTTTTACCGACCCAAGTCTACCAGTGAGACCACGTTAATGCCAGCAAGTATTAATCAAGGAGAGAGCTCCAAAACTCAGTACTACCAACATACTCTCCAATCACAAAGAAGGAGATGGACGGAGAGGATCACCACCGACCCACGGAGAGGCACCTTTGTCACAGAAGAAGAGGAGGAGGAATGGAGTTTTCTTTTCTCTCACAAAACTCACTGTTGTTTGTCTCACACACAAAGCTGCCGAAGGAGTGATTTATTTATACCAAGTCAAGATACCAATCAAGGAGAAAATCAAGGGATCCAAAAAGGCAACAGGTAACCGGTCCCCAAGTCAAGATGATGGGCGGTCACCAACAAGAGAGAATGGGCAGATCTGATTTTGGGCTTGCAATGGAAGAAGGCTGCCACACATATGGGCCTCCAAATTCTAACAAGAATAGTTGATTCTTTACCCATAACAAAAGAAGTATGGGAGTACGTAAGAAGCGGAACAAGATCAGTAACACAATTGGGAGTAATTGACCATATTTAGACTTTTTTAGTTGACCACTAGCTAGACCATTTAAATTAGTTGTTGTGACTATCAGATCTTTTGGGGTGATCACTTGTGGGGTTTCTAAATATGGTCAAACATTTGCACAATTTTTTTGTATAAACCGCAAGACATTTTGGTGGGTTTCTAAATTTAGGAAATATATGATATGCACGAATTTATGGGATTATCATAGAATTATTACGGTTGGGGTTTCTAAATGTGCACGAATTTATGAAATCACCAGATATTTTTGCGCGAGGTTTCTAAATGTAGTTAATAGTTGGACGAGTTTATGGGACTATCATCAAATCTAATGGGCATCCATTTCCCTTTAAAAAAAATAACTCAATAAGAAACCTCTCAAGTTTTTTTGTTTTTTTTTTTGAGGGATTCAATATATACAGTCCCTCTTTCTTCTCTATCTATCTCTTTGCTTTTTTTCTCACTCTGCATATCTCGTCTCTTACTCCACTCGGTTTGCATGCGTCGCGCGAAAATGGCATATCTTCAACCGTTCATCAAATCCATCATTCTCCTCCTCCTCATCATTGTCACCACCACCACTGCCACCACGACCCATGCAGTCAGCAAGACCGGATCAGTAGCTCCCGCCAAGAACGGAGGAGCACCTACCAATACCATCCCTCTCACCCCAAAAGAAAAAGAATTCCTCGACGAACACAACAAGGTTCGCATCCATTCAGGATTGCCGGTCCTCACATGGGGCCTTAAGACTGCCGCATACGCCAACTGGTATGCCAGGAACCGTAGCAAAGACTGTGCACTAGTACATTCGACAGGCCCGTTTGGGGAGAACATCTTCTGGGGAGAAGGGCGGACGTGGACACCGCAAATGGCCGTAAAGGCTTGGGTGAGAGAACACAGATTCTACGACAGGAGGTTTAACTCATGTAAGACAGGGCAAATGTGTGGACATTACACCCAAATAGTTTGGAGAGATACCGAAAGAGTTGGGTGTGCCCAAATCTTGTGTGGTGCCGGCGACACTTACGTTGTATGCTCGTACGATCCACCGGGGAACTATCAGAGTAAAAGGCCTTTCGACAAGCACAATCCGGCCATGTATAACACGAGCGACCGTCTGAATAAGATGAGTTGGATACCAGGTGGTCCAAGTTGATGAAGGGTTGGGAACTAATTTGGACTTTGGAGATAGAGATTGAAAGATGTTGAATATATAGGCCCTAGAGGCCAAACCTTGTAAGCCCAATAGGGCATTAGTCTTTAGATATATAGCGATGTAATAGTGAGTTAGGAATTAATCAATTCATTTAATTTCAATAAAGGGTTTCTTTATCCTCTGTTATTGCATACGAGTTCTTCTTCTCTCTCTCTCGCCTCCGACCACCACCGTCAACGGTGGTGGTCCGGCTACCCTCAAAACATCTAACCCAAATACAAATTTTAACAAAAGAGCAACTTTTTTACTATATTCATTCTTGTCCTTTAATTTGTAATTCACACAACTACATTCGATAATGATCGGTACTTTGATCACCAACACTTGTTTAATTTGGTACATTAGGGGCTATATTGTCTTTTTACTCTTTTAAAAAAAATTGAAATAGATAAATGGAAACAAAATATTTGACATTGTTTTACTTAATGTAGTGATTTCTTCTATTGGCAAAAATATTTAATTTAGAACCCTTAGGTGCAGTGTTTTTAAAATGTAGATTGTTTATTAAAACACAACTTTTTTTTTTTTTTTTTGTTGAAAAAAACTAAAATTTGTAGTTCCAATTTTTTGGAGCCATTTTTAACTTTTGGCTGAAAATATGTTATATGAGATGTACATTTTCAATGTATGCATATTTGATTAATCACATTCAAAATGAGAAAAGAAAAAAAAAGAAAGCTAGGATGAAAAATTACATGTACTGAAAAACAAATACTCTTTACATACTTATTTTTTGTTTTAAGCATGCATGATTAAGAAAATAAATATTATTTTAATATTATCCCGTGCTGACTTTTTGAGATGTAGGTGAAACTTTTTTTTTTTCTCCATGAAGGGAGTAACCGGGAATCTAAGGTTTGGAGTGGGCTTGGTTTGTTTCGGTCTTTTTTTTTTAAAAAAGGAAAATCAGAACTAGATTAATAGTTTGGTTCTCAAAAAATTTAGAACTAAAACTAACCAAAATATTAGTCTAATTCAGAACCAATCAAAGATGTATGAGAACCGAAACCGGACTAATGCTATGATTTTTTACTTTTTAACTATTTAATACAAATACATAATAAAGTTTTTAAGACATAAACTTCTTAAAAAATTAAAAAACCTTCGATAAAAGTACATTCAATAATTAAAAATATCAAACTCATAAACTTATAGCATAACAAACCGATAGAAATAAAATAAAAAAAGAGTACCAACTTAAAAGTTGAACAAAGAAAGTATTAGGAATATATATATATATATATATATATATATATATATATATATATATAATAAAATAAAAAAATAAACAACATATTGGGTCGGTTCGAATTCGATCCGGTTCCGTGTTTTTTTAGTTCGAGAACCGGGACCATTCTAAATGTCCGATTCTATATAAATTCAGATACAAGACCAAATCAAAAAATTGGTCCAATCTAGTTTTGATTAGTTAGGTCCGCTTCCAAAAAAATCCAGCATACCCCTATCTAGGGTGTTATGCTTAATTTGCATGAAACCAACTATTACAAGAAGCTAGCTAGGCAAGTTATTGTCCCCCGGGGCATAGCCGAGTGGTAAAAGGAGGGGAACATAAGATTCTGGAGGCATGCAGCGTGAGTTCGATACTTGGTAGAAAAAATTTGTTTTCTTTTGAGGTTGGACCTTGTATGTGTTATTAGTTGACATGTTCTCAAACCCTGTATCATTCGGACACATCCCGCGATTTTCCTGATAGTAATAATGAGGGACCGGAACTACTACCCCAGGATTCAACCTGGTTAAAAAAAAAAAAAGCTAGGCAAGTTATTGAATCCCTTCAAATTTGCTTGGTAGCAAGAGAGTGGATGTATTATGTGGTACATGAGATCTTATTCTCTCCACTTATGACAATAAAATGGATTTTTTTTTATTAGTTACGATAATCAAATTTGAACTGAGGGCATCCAAATTTCCACTAGGTTTCACTTTCTTGCACCAATCATAATTCCTAAAGTTATTACCTCGATCTTTAGCGCTAAGTAGTCTAAATATTTAATTTTATATGGTTATGTTGTCCTAATTTCAATGAATTAATTTTCTTTTGGACAAGTTTTATAAGCACTATACAGTTTATGATTTTGAAATAAATAAATAAAATAAATATACATCAAATTTTATATTTTTTTTTTGAATTTATATACAACCACATCGTTTCCTTGAATATTATTATTTATGAGGTAATTAAATTATTATGGAACGAAGTTGATACCTTTTAAAAATTATTAACTTTAAAAAAGGGAGTTAAAATCAACCCACCTAAATAGGTTTGACAATTGGGTGGGTTGAGATGGGTTGGAATGTGTAATGAGTTGAGAAATGTCAAAACTCGTTAAAATCCAAATGGCAAACAGATTGAAATGTGTTGGGTCGGATTAAAACGTGTACCGGGTTAAAACATATCGACCCGTCTCAACCTAAAATTTTTCCTAAAAAAACACTAATTTATAGCATAAAAAGTCACGGGTCGAAATAGGTCACGGGTTCGACCCGCTTTAACTCGATCCGATACGTTAATAATATTGAGTCAAAACGGGTTACCTGCTTTAACCAAAAAATATTAATGAGTTAGATAATTAGTAGATTGGTTTGAGTGAATTAATGAGTAATGAGTTACAATTATCAGATTTACAACTAAATATAAAATATCGAAACCAACACACCTCATGGGCAACAGCCAACAGGCATGCAAAATGCTCCTTTTAATATTCAAGTCAACTTTAGAGTATCTCCAATGCTAATGTAGATGTGAAAGAAATTAAATGTTACATTGGATTTATACTTTTTTTAAAAGAAAAAACCTCTCCATATAAATGTGGATGATGAGTGTGGATATGATATGACAATCATATTTTGTTCA
Source organism: Codonopsis lanceolata (assembly GCA_013146195.2). Lineage (NCBI taxonomy): Eukaryota > Viridiplantae > Streptophyta > Magnoliopsida > Asterales > Campanulaceae > Codonopsis > Codonopsis lanceolata. The sequence goes on along the minus strand of CM028381.1, from coordinate 107,768,941 downwards.
CATTATGGATACTAAGAGCATGAACAACAAAGCTCCTCATTTGGGGAGCCTACGCTCCATTTTTTTTAAATTTTATTACAAAAATGCCATTTTGCTCCCCAATAAAAATACTCTTTTAACAATACACAAACTCCAATACTTTTATATACCTCATCATCTTTATCTCCAATAATTTAATATTTTTATAGAATAATGGCTAGAAATTTGAAAAATTCATAGAATTTTTTTCTGATATCCAAATGAAACAAACAAATCTCTATTTGTAGGTAAAAATATTTACTTTAATACAGGAAAAAAAATAATTAAAAAAAATATTTTTATAGCTGAAAATTGACGAAAAAAGAAAATGGAGGAAAAGTAAAGTTAAGTCAACTTGGAAAGGGAAGAAGAGCTGCAGATGGGTTCAGAATTGTCGGATGAATTTTTTTCAAAACGGCTGTGTTTCGATCGATTTATCATAAAACAATACCGTTTTGGACGAATTTTTTTCCTTAAGCGGAGGAGCTTAAAAAGCTCCTGAAATACCTTTTGCTTAATTGGGCAACCATTAAGCTCCCTTGTTATTTTGCAAAAATCTGATAAGCACCCATTAGGAACTTCTGTTGTATGTAGTCTAATGTCAATTTTTTACAGTTTATTTGAAGATATAGATACATCAAAGTCATTATTATTTTTTAAAAAAACTCTTTCTATTTGTTGTTATCTTTTCTTTTTTCTTTTTTTGTCAAAATTATTTTAGTGGTGGGATACATGTCATATAAGATTTAATTCACATTAGTATTGGAGAGATCCATTTTAATAGAATGTGAATGAAGAGAAAAAAAAAACACATATAATTAAAGATACTCCCACATCACGTAAGATCAAGTTTATGGTTGCATCGGTGATGCTCTTAATAAACTAAAGATGAGCTAAAAATCAATTACTCAATGCGTCAAGCTGGGCATCACGATTATTCAAAACATATGTACGATGATTCAAAATTTGTGCATTGGAACTCAAATTTTGGTCCTGGGAATCATAGTTCTTTCTACATTACTTGTGGGACCGGAGTGAGCGGACAAAGAGAAGGCAAGGTTGACCAAAAAGGAGGATAAGAATAGAACTCGCTTCGGGTAAGTCACCTGGTCGGTCATCTGGGAGTTCTTCCAACTTCAGTCAATCAGCAAGACAATGTTTTTTTTTTTTTTTTTTTTAAACCAGGTTGAATCACTGGGGTGGTAAATTCCGGTCCTCATTCTTCTACAGGAAAATCATGAATGTCTTGCGAAATGATCTGAGGTTTGAAACAGTCTGATACACATCTAGTCAACCCGGAAGAAAAGCAATCTTCCACCAAAGTCGAACACATGTATGCTCTCATGATCTTACATCGACTTACCTCACTATGCCAGGGACAATCAGCAAGACAATGTGACAATGTGACAATGTGAGTGTATTCTCAAGTCAATGGCCGGACCTGACTCCATGGAGTGAGCTATTCTTTGTTTGTTATTCGATAAAGAGTTTCAGTTTAAAAGTTAAATTTTTTTAAAAATTATATTTTTAGTAAATAGTTTTAAAAAAATTAATTTGAATAATTTGAAAAAAAAACTAAAAATAAGGTAAATATTCAAAATTGATCGTATGAATATGTAATTGAAATATTAAAATCTATGAGCACGGGAAAAATCTATTTGCAAAAAAAACACTTTTACCATGAAAATTTGGAGTCATGATCAAGTGAAACACGTCTAAATCAAATGTGATAAAATCTATCTCATACTAACCGATTTTGACAGCAAAAAATAATTTTAAAAAACGTTTACCATCTATAAATGAGACCCCAGTTTTAAAATCTATCTGATTTTAATTTTAGACAGAAAAAAAAGAGTACAAATTCAGAAGAAGGTGACACATGAAACATATAATTCCTTTAAAACTTTAAGCTTTCGACATAAAGTCATCATGTGGCAGCAACGATTTCTATTTTAATAATAATTAATATATTAGTAATTACTAATTAATAAATATAGATTAGTAGAATAACAAATAACATAGAATTATCCCGTGGATAATTTGTATAAATTAAAAATTATGATAATGAAAAGAGATGGAAATTGAAAAGTTTCAGTCAAATTAAACTTGTATAAATTATAGAAGATAAAATCTAGTTTAATTAAGTGATATATAAAAAAATAAAAACAAAATCCTAAATTTCTATCATAATTTTGCTCAAAAAATTATATCATAAATCTGTTTTATCTTATCAAATTAGAATTTTTTTTCTTATCTAATTAGATTTAGAATTTTTATCTTAAATTAATCGATTTTGAAAAAAAGAATTTTTTTTTACCATTTCGAAGATGACACGTGGCCGCACATAATCTCTTAATTTTTTTTCGTTTTCACATAAAACTGCCACGTGACAGCAACAACTTCTGTTTTAGTAATAGTTATGGATGACATTTTTATACCTTCATTTTTAAAGCAAACTCTTTAAGTAAGACATTCAAAAATGGAATACTAGACTAAACGGGAGGAGTAGTAGTTTAGCATACTTCATAGGTGTTGAGTGGTGGCATGATTCTTTCCTTATACAGTTAACTCTCTCTGTCTCTCTGTTCTGAACAAAAGTTCATTATTTTATTTTGAGATGTTTCACTTAAAAAATTAATTTTAAAAAATTAAACTATAAAAATGTCATTCTATTACTAATAAATTATTAAAAATGTCATTAAAAAAAATTCAAACTCGAAACGGAGGAAGTAGATGGTAAACGTCATGGATTCTCCTTCTTTGTAAATATGGAGAAGCTGCCAGACTGACTGGTTAGGGCGTCTTCCTTTGTGTTGGGGGCATTTTATAAGTAATACTCCCTCCGTCCCTAAATAATCGTTTGGGTTGACCCGGCGCACAGTTTAAGAAAAAGTAATTGACTTGATTATTTATATTGGTTTAATGTGTAGTTTCCTTTAATATCCATATATATGTGGCCCATAATTAAAGTTGAGTGAAAAAATAAGGGTAAAGTGGTAAAAGTGATGTTCTAAAAAGGTAAGTTTCAAAGTGGACAATTATTTTGAAACTGACAAAAAAGGAAAGGAGGACGATAATTTAGGGACGGAGCTGAGGGAGTATTATTTTTACGGTTAAAAAATAATAGAAGAGTAAACCCGTCAAAAACTTTAGAAAGTGAACTGTTCATAATTCTTATTACAACTAGTGATGTACTTATGTGTTGCACGAATTGTACATGTATATAAAATTATATACTAAAATAAAGTTAAATAATATGTAATTAGTTTTTTTTAATATGAACAAAATAAAAATAATAATAAACATTAAAATTAAATATGCAAAATCCTATATAAATTTGAAAAAAAATAATATAAATTTTGGAATATTTTTTATATACAATAATTTTCGTTCAATATGTACGACTATTGCAACTATAAATATCACATACTAACTTTAGACAAAACTACATACAACTGATGATAACCAAAAACATGTTTTCACATGTAGTCTTATATTAGACAATGACTTATCATGGTTTTTATTCATAGACATTGCGTAAGACATAATCAGCAAAAAATATTTTATCTAGAATTTGAAAGAAATTTTAGGATCAAACAGTATCAGTGAGATTCTTGGAATCAAAAGAATACCACAAGAATTGCCCTTTGAAAAAACTCAACCTTTTAAAACATGGTTTCTCAGCCTTATAACAATTAATCTCGTGTCATTGCATAACTCAAGTGAATAGACTATGTTAAAAAACAACATTATTTGAGTTCCAACCTTCAAATTTAACTCACAGTTTGAGATTTCATAATATGTAATTCAATTGAAATATTCACGAGTATGTATCATTCAAATTTAACTCATAGTTTGAGATTTCATAATATGTATTGTTCATTGATGTGATGTAATTAAAAAAATTGCATCTTAATTTCTATATGACGATTTAATTGAAACCACAAAAAACATGTATCTATTTCAACAACATAACTTATATACTACATTTCAATTTTCAATTACATAAAGAATTAATTAACAAAAAAAAAAGAGAAAATGTCACTTTAATTTGAACATGACATAAAGTTCTCGATATTCTTACTTATTTGTAATGGACCATCATAAAATGTATTTCTTTGTTTAGTTTGTTGAGTTTTGTCTTCTTTTCAGTTGTGTAGTTTGGATTCATCTGATATTTACAAAATCTCAAGTATATATCAATTCATTTGCATATTGTCAGCTTCATACATTGAATAAGTTCCATACTGACACCGTACTATAAGCACGGACACAAAATCTAGTGATAATTTAAACTAAGACGGACCCAAACTAAAAAAACAAACTAAGTCAGACCCATGAGTATTTTTTATTTTTTTGTTTTAAATATTATAGAAATGTATTTCAAGATCTATTAAAAACAATCGTAAATATTTTTATTTACCTATTTTTTATTTATAATAATACTAAGCTATTCAATATTTTTGAATAAATACTATTTTTACGAATTATTTTTATATATTGATTTTGTTTGTAATTAGTTATATGCACATGGACTTTGTCTGACTTATGAATAGCTTGCCTAAAAATTTAATTTCTACTTTATTTTTTTGTAATTTTTAATAGATATATGACTTTAGTATGTAATTAGATATATGTCATTTTCGAATTTAATTCTCCAAATAAAAAAACTAAACTCAATTGGAATAGTTTCTGTCAACATCATTAAATGACATTTCTCAAATTCAAATTTTTTTTTTGACATAAACATGACATAAGCGATTCCATTTTTGAAAAGTGAGTTTTGGCGGAAATTTTTTAAAAATTATGCACTTCTGCTTTTATATATACTACAATACAACCGTGTAATGCACGGTTCAATATTGATATAAATAAAACAATATAAAATTTTAATGATAATGATGTGCATATTTTGGATCCGTCTCAATAGTGTTTGGGCATCGCTTAATGGTCCACTTATTTTGCATAATGCCCAAAGGATTGGGCCAGGCCCATGCGCAATAAACTAAATCCACTCCCTCAGGTATAAATAACCCCTTCTAGTTCATAGAGTGGAAGATCTCTCACTTTTTCTGATTGAGAATCACACACACACTTGGGGGCTTCACGTCCTCTTTTTCATACGGGTACTGATAAACACGCCGGAGGGTTTTTGGCGGGGGCCCTCCTCGCCGACTCACGGTGTTTATTTTACAGATATATAGCCAGATATTCACCACCGACGATAAGATGGCCGCCGGACGGCAACTCCAACGACCCACGTCCACCACTACTTTCGGCACCCCCGGTATGATGTTTTTTTGAAGCGTGGCTTGCAGGCCAGAAAGTTTTCAAGCATTGGGGGGGAATAGTTGAAGAGGCAGTTCGGTTGTCGGTTGTTGTTTCCTCGGGAGTGGCTTCAATGATGACCACGTCACCATCTTCATCGGATTGGGCAGCTATAGTTTCTGTCTCTTGAGCCTGGGTCATCCAGATTTGTGTCATCAGCTCGCTCACTGTGACTTGGACATCTTGAGGAGGGGTCCAGGGGGACAGTCCTTTTTTAGCATCAATTTCGGCGAGACACTCCAACTTGTCTTCAGTATACGGAACAAGAGCGTGGCCAGGGCGAGCAGAGGAACAAAACGGTGGATTGGTGCCCCATTCGGCATGCAACTCCGGTTGGACCTCCAGGCCGCTGCATGCAATTTGCCTTAGCACGTGGTTCACCCCTTGAAGGAAGAAAGGGTAGGCCTCGTTCTCGACGCAGGTAGCAAAGTCAGCAGAATTTTTGTAGTCGTTGATGACGATCTGTTTTTGCTCTTCGCTGGGGCGGGCAAGTTCTTCCCTCAGCTTCCTCTCCTGCTCGACAGCAGCGGCCTTGGCCTATTCCAGTTGATTTTGGGCAACCCAGAGCTCTTTCCTGACTGAGGAGATATTTTTAAGGGCCGCTTCTTCGGATTTTTTAGAGAAATCCAAATGCGACTCCAGGGTTTTCTTCTCCTCCTCGACCTTGGAAAGCTCAGTCACTTTGGCAGTGAGAATCTCTTCGCTCGCTTTAAGCTCAACTCGAAGAGAGTTAGCAGTTTCCTCCAATTGGTTTTTATCCTTGGTCATTGAAGCACTTGAGTTGATACTGTCAATAAGCTGGTCATATATCAGCTCAGCCTTCGTGGCTATCTGCAAATCAAGACATGGTCAGTATATGGCATATTAAAAAGACGGGCTACGAGATTAAAGGGGATAGTTACCTCGGTCATGCTCATTCCGTTTTCACCTACTAGCACTGAGCTTGAATGTTCGGCATTTCTCTTCCGAACTCCACCATGTCGCAGCCTTCTAACCAGGCCCAACCCCATAGTAGCAGGATACCCAATGCGTTTGTAAATATTGATTTTATCGAGGTCGGGCACGTCGGCTAGCTCGGTGATAAGGGCTCCGGCTTTTTCTCGATTCTCGGGCATAAAGAAGTTGTCTTTCTGCCATGAGGGAATGGGCGGGCTGTCATCTCCTTGCATAGTTTTCTCTGCTCGGTGTTTGCTCCTTTTTTCTTTGGGGGGATCACTGCGAGGACTTTTGCTCGGAGTTGCTGCACTGGTAGCAGGGTTGGTGCTCAGATTGGTAGGTTCAGCTGTCTGGGTAGAAGGCATCATAGGTGCTGGTGTGATAGTTTGGCTTGGTTCTGGTTGATTCCGTTTTGTACCTTGCCCAGTTGTAGTAGCAGGAATAGTAGGTAGAGTGGCAGGAGTTTGAGTAGCTAGTTGTTTGTTCTTACTGGACGCTCCCTTCTTTGCGGCCTGAAGAAATTTGCTTGCATCGTTGAGTTGCTTCATGTCTGCAAATGCAACAAGTAGGGTTAAGGAAAAATTGTTGGCAATGAATTCACAAGTTGTAAAACAATGGCAGAATTTTTTTTGAAGACAGACCAGTAGATGAGAAGGTAGGTGTGCAATTGGTTCCAGTTTACGCACAGTTAGGGCACTCACTGGGAAATTTTCCTCCATGGCATTTCCCCCAGTAGGGATGTGGTTGTTCAGCTTCCATGGTAACCCGTGGCTCGACCCCCTCCATCGACCAACTTATGATGCCAGTTAGACGAAGTAGGGTTGGGTCAGATGTGAGGACCTGCCAATTGAGCACCCAATCTTGTCCATCTCGTCCATCTTTTACCCCAAGCAGAGATCTGAAAGCCTTGGCTATTGGGGGCTCACCAGCTCGGAAGATGGCCTTGTCATATTTAGGGAGCCCGAAATCGTGCAGGTAAGGAGCAAAAGGCCACCTAACTCGTGACTCAACGAGCAGTGCTTTTCCGTCCCAGGCGTCAACCTTGTTGGGGTCGTCATACAGAAGTTTGAAGTAATTAGGGTTTGAGCGCCCTGTAATGCGCCCAGATTTTTTGTCCAACGAAAAGAGGAAAAATTTCCTAAATAAAGTCATCTCGGGTTCAAACCCGAGCAGCCTACACACAACGGTGTATGCGACCAGAAACCTCACTGTTATAAGGGTCAGGTCGCAGGGGAGGGAGTTGGTCATATTCAGAAATTCTACAATGAATGGATCTAAAGGAAGACGGAGCCCTACAATGAAGAAGTCAAAGTAGAACACCATTCAATCTCCTTGGTAATTGTGTCATTTTTCTTCGATATTTAGGTCGAAGGCTCTTACTCGTTAGTTTTTGGGGTCCATACCCAAGGAGTAAAACCAGGCACCGACGTCGTCCTCACAGTTCAAGTCGTCCCATTTGAGTGAGGAGGAGACGTTGGAGATGACTTGTTTGCCTTTAGAGGTTTCTTTGTTCTGTTTAGCTCGCGAATTGCTCGATCTGGGAAGGTTATCTTCAACTTGTTCATAGTCCTTGCTATGTTCAGCTCGCGGATTGCTCGAGCTGGGGAGGTTATGTTCAACTTGTTCATCTTCCTCGGGAATGTGTTGCTCGTCTCTGGTCGTTGTATCCCTTGTACTTGGGGGGTCTACAGTTCCTTCTGCAAAGGATTGGGGATTTCGCCTTCGGTGGATTAGGGTAATTTCTTCCAGTTCGGTATCTTCAAAGCTGGAAGATTCTGTGTCCGAGCTCTCCTCGGTTTCAGTGGAGGCTCTGTGGTCGTAGTAACGGCCTTCAATTTCGAAATGACTCTCGTCGCTTGAAGACATCCTACAGGAAATGAATCGAGGAATACACATTAAACCTTGCTCGAGTAGTTAAGCAAGAGTAGATCAAGTAAAAACCCAGGGCAAGAGCCTATCCTAAGACCGGTGAACGGGGCACCGATCAGGTATTCCTCGATTCCTCTATTTGGAATGGGTTAAGTTTCTGACAAATAAAGGAGTAAGGTGGACAAAGAGGAAACGGGTATCAAAAGCCTAAGTTTTCGACAGGTTTCTTAGCCTTAAGTCTACAACAGATTAATCGCAACAGAGGTCATATGTATCCAGACGATATCATTGAACCCTAATTTGGGATTCTAGAGATAAAAATATGAACAGAAATTGCAATACCATTGATAGAGTGAAGAAATACATGTTGGTGTAGAAGAGATGAATTGGAGAAGATCTTGGAAGCTTCGTTTGCGCGGATTGAGCACAGAAACAAGTAGGTCCGGCACCGATGTGGTCTCTAAATGCAAAAGTGATAGGAGTTTTTCTAGTTTTGAAATGGTTTAAAACGATAAAGTTTGAAATGTGGAGGGATTCTCACTTTTATATTAGAAGAAACCGTCGGTTGGGGTTACCCCGAGGAAATTTCATCATTAGGACTTGGAAATTGGAGTACATTTAATGATGCATTGGGAAGCGAGCCCGTGGGGGGTGTTTATGACGGCGGATGACGGCCCGTCCCTTCAAAATCTTTTGGGCTGGCATCCACTCATAACTTCTGATTAAGGGCAGCTCAATACATTCATGAAAGGATACATCTCAAGAACGATTTGGCCTGGGGGTTCAAGATTCTTCTCCTCGCTCCGAGCATAAATACTCGATAGACAAGGAGCAGAGGGCTACTGAGCCGGCCGACCCAATAGGCCCAAGTCACAAGTCACGTGCCTGGCACATTTCCACCAGTCACGAGCAGCACACGTGTAATGAGATTCAGGCATTGAGAAACAGGCAGCGAGCTGGGGGCTTAGCATCAATCGGGCAAGGTTGCAGCGAGCTGGGGGCTTACCCAGCGGGCAGAAGTATGCACCGAGCAGGACTTACCATGCTCAGTTATGAAGGAAACGGTTGTCTTGAATGTTGGCAGTTACCTCCGAGAAACTCGCCATCATTACCATGATGAGACCGTTATGATGAACGTGGTAGTTAATGTGGCAGTTAATGTGCCGCCAGGCATGCCACCACGCTTGATGGGCAGTTACTCTTCGGCAAAGGCTATAAAAACCCCTCAAAACATAGGAGGGAGGTATGTGATTCTAAATGCTGACCTAAACTCTATCAAATTGCTTACTCAGCCAATTGCTAATTACGCCGGAGGGTTTTGCAGGGAGTGGCCCTACCTAGTTCACTGTTCTTGCTTGTTTACAGAGTTGGGCTTGGAGAAAACAGATAGATTGAAAGCCAGATATCCAGTTGAAGAAGCCCAGTGTGTCTGAAGATTGTCTTGGACGCATCAGATAACCATATAACCAAATAATTATATGAAAAATCACGAGTTCAATATGCATATAAAACAAATTATAGAAAATTATGTTAATAAAAACAATAACTTTTTTAACATATCTTTAAATTGATATCGAAGTGACATGTCCTTAATCAAAGCAGTTTACTTTGTACAATAAAAATTGAAGTTAATCATAGAAAATTGTAATCAAAATACTCGTGCGATACACGAAGCCTATAGTGCTAATAAAATACACAAATGATTGCAACATAAATATTATGAGTTCGATGTGTAGAATTGAATATCATAATTTTGTAACATTTAAATTAAGATTATTTTATTTGGCTCTTATATAGAGTTTAATTAAAAATCTAAACATATAAGCAAATTAATAGAAATAAAAAAAATTAATGAAAAACAAAGGACTTTAGGTTTAATTTTTTTTAACCTTTGGAGAAAAAAAATCAATTTATAGAATAAAAATATTAAGAATTTCAATTCAATTCCAATTTTGATATTTTTTCTGGATATAAACAATAAAATTTACATTGAAGCTCATAATTCCAATTCTAAACAATGGAATTGAGGTTCACTTTCTCTCATTCTCTACTCTGGAGTCTCAACAAAATTTAAATTCACTGATGTGCCTCCCGTGTTAAAAAATGATAGTAAAATATATACAAATAAATATATTGTTGGTCCCAAAGGGCACAATAATAAGTTAGAAGGGGGGGGTTGAATAGCTTATTAGACACTTAAAATTTTCTCAAGTTTGTTCTTAAAACAAGCACTTGCAATCTATCAAAGAGATTGAAGTAGCGGAAGTCTTGTAAGGAAGACAGTTTAAGTCTACTGATAAAGGATTATCGGTAGTCCTGACTGAAAACTCAAGTCTGCTGTTTTAAAGATAAGTAAAGGAAATAAGAAACAGTATGAGGGAATGATCAACAGTAAGGAAAGAACACAAGTGTTTGAGATGGTTCACACTTTGAAGAGTGCTACGTCCACTACCAAGGCAGTCAACCTTGGATTTAAAATGTGCACTATGTTTTCCAGTAGTTCTATTACAAGGAATATATCTAATGAGTCGTGTACAAAATATTTGACTTGTGTTTGGAGGTTAGGGAATTGAATATCTAGATAAATAAGATATTCAATTCGTGTAGAAGAATAGTTTAAAGAAGACAACAAGGAGAAGCTTAAAATAAATGTTGAAGCAGATCTTCTTGTTGTTGTCGAGGACTTCTTGATCAGTTAATGATCTCTTGAATGCGCTGAGTATAAAGACTTAAATTTGTAGAATTTTAGAGCATTTTAGGACGGACATTGTTGTTTTTCTTCAGTCTTTAATGGCAGTATTTATAGTAGGAGCATTCTAGAGATCCGTTGGAGAGGACGAAGAGTAACAGCTCTATTAGGTTGAATGCATTAAATGCATGGAGTTGTCTTGTAGAATTCGTCCTCACTGATACTGAGCAAGGAGTGGTGCAGAGTTGTTTTGCAGGAGTTGATAGCTGAATAATCAGAATATCAGACCTGCAAGTGTCAGTCTGTTCCACCTGCTTTTGTCACTGTTCAGAGGGCGAAAAAGTCTTCCAACTTTTCGGAAAGTTGTTTAAGCGTATCTGTGAAGTTTGGGGATATTTGAATTCAAATTCGAAATGGTAAAAGAAAATTTTAATTAATCCACTAGTTTTGGTAGGCTGGACACGTCATGCATTGAGCGCCTGCAGACAAGGTCTGCCGCTTGAGCAATACTGAAGTCTTCCGCTGAAGGAAGGATGAAGTCTTCCGTTGAACCTGTGAAACCTTATAAACTATCCTATAGCAATGTTTTATATAAAGTTGTCACGCTAATTGATACGCAACCCAATTAGCCACTATAGTATAAAACAGATGTAATGTATGAACAGATGTAAATCAAAATGCAATTGAGAAACAACATATATATAAATAAAAGTTACATTAATGTTAAAAAAATGGATAGCGTATATAATATCAGACAAATGACAAATTGTTTGTGATATACTAACATGCTTTGTCATAAAACCTTAAAAACTACACTTTTCAAAATTGGTAATTTTTACAAAATAATTCAAGTACTATGGTTCAATTTAAAAATCAGACATAAAGAAAAAATAATTAAAATAGTATATAATCAAGGAAAATAAAATGTAGGAGATGTGTCAAGGAAAATGAACCAAAAATTCAAACGATCGATGGATAGACATCGAAAAATTTGGTTTAAACCTAGCTATGGATAACTTTTGGACCGCGACCCGGTAAATACTAATAAAACCACGTTGTTTTAGTTGATGTATATAAACGAAAAGAAAACACTTTTACCCTAGTTTCATCACACATTACAATTTTTTTTACGCATTTTTTTGTCGCGATGGTCAATCCTAAGGTTACCACCTAAAGAAAGTCTGGCAACGGAAGCTACGACCACCAATTTATCGGAAACTTGTTGGTATGTTCTTATTTCCAAAAATATTTCAAAAACTTTGTTTAACTTCAAAACTCGTTTATTAATTTTAATTCGTGATTTAGTTCAACAAACAAACAAATTCGATCTGAATGTTGATTAATTTCATCATAAGTACTTTTTTATATCTGATTTTTTAAACATGTATAAGTAACTAAAAAATCAGAAATTATCGGATTTCCATTTTTTTACATGTAGCTAGATGTTTCAAAAAAATTGATCCTATCTTGATTTATAGATTTTTTGTAAAATAATAACTTTGGTTATGATGAAATAGAGAAAAAATGTCAGATCTTAGTATTATTATTAATTGATTGTCTGTGAATTAGTTTTACTTCAAAGTGTGTGTATATGATTTAGTTTCAAAATCGTTGTTTTATTTCATCTTTATTTTTTCTAGCCTGGATATTGATTCAAAGAAATTGACAAAAAAACGTGGTTTTGTTATCTCTCATGTTTCTACTATGCATATTTTTTTAATATACTAAATAAGAATATGAAGATGTATTTGAATCATTTATCCAATCAACCATAATAATGATATTTTCTATTTTCTATTTCTAATGCAAAAAGTGGCTTATATACAAATTAGAAGTGTTTCTAAATTTAGATAGTCATTTTTTACGGGAACTTTCAAAAACTTGTTCCTCTCCTTTTATAAATGTATAGATTAGTGGGAATGACGCCTCTCAACTTTTAAAAATTGCAGGGCCATACCTTACATTTATTAACTAAGAGTGTCACTTTTTAACATTAAAATTATCACTCTATAAAATTAAAAGTGTAGCTTTTTGCCATAGAAGTGACAGTTTGATCTTAAATAAAAATTGTTACTTTTTTCCTTTATAAATATCATTTTTTGACATTAATAGGGATACACACTTTTTGGGACGTTCTTATCTCTTGCTTAGTTCACAACAATTTACCACGTAAGTTTCAAAATCACTTAAATGATCGTTGAACCCTCCCTATGTGCTAATAAGTCCACCCTTAGAATCGTCATTTAGCTGACTCGGGGATTGGAGACTCGTCTTGGGAGGACAAGACGACAATGATTGGCAGCAAGGGAGCTCCTCTTGCGCCGAAGATGTAAGTGGGTTAGATAGTCTTGTTGTTGCTTCGACACATCTTCCCCCAAAATAATGGATCCCTCTATAATAGCTATATGTCACTTTTGTTTTTAAAAGTGTCACTTTGCATTATAAATAAAAACCATCACTTTTGACTTTGAAAGTGTAACTCTATAACATTAAAAGTGTCTTTTTTTAACATTGAATGTATCATTTTTGCCTTAAAATTAAGTGTCTAAAAACAGTTACTGTTAGTCTTAAAGTGTCATTTTTTAGTAGTAAACGTATCACTTTTTAACATTATAAAAGTGTCACTTTTGACCCTAAAAGTATCACTTTACATTTTAATGAAAATAATCAATTTTCCCCCTTCAAAGTATCACTTTCGACCACTAAGTGTCATTTTACATTAAAAATGAAGTTAATCAAAGTTTAAAGTTGATATATGACTAAAATGCAACATTTGAGCATTTAGGGATTTCGGCAACCATGTTCGGAAAGAGGGAGAACACCAGAGCACAATTTGAAAGAAGGAGGCAGCGGAGTATAAATAAACAAAATGTTCATTAATGCGATGGCACCTCCTACACGCGCCACGTGTCCCGCTTCCCTCTCGCAGACCCATGCTCGATCTTTCGTGATAGATTCGGATCGATCAGTGCGTTTCAGCCCCTTTTGCCCTATTTAGTTTCCTCTTTCATTTTGAACCGTTTTGTTGTTGGGTAACCCACTGTCTTTTTATTTTATTTTAAAGGAAGCAGGGCAGCACCTGCGCAAATTTTATTAAAAATAAAAGAACAAACAAACAAGGAGGGGGACAACCAGCCATACCCAAAATAAGGGGACAAAGGAGCCGTACCTCTAAACTAGCCAACAAGAAAAAAACCAAATCATCTACGGTAGGTATATAGACCCAAAACATCATGTCTAAGAACCAAACAGACCGAGCTAGGAAGATCATTATACCAACTAAACATCTGATTGTCCTTATGATCATGACCAAAAGCAGCCAATCTATCCACCACCGAATTCTTCTCCTTATAGACGTGCAACAAAGAAAAATTACCAATCAAATTTTGACAAGCTCTCAAAATATAAACATAACGCCAAGGGAAATGATTAATTCTTTGAATGCCTAAAACCGCGACCTTAGAATCTGTTTCGACCACCACCTGCTCCAAGTGTAAAAATCTGCATAAACTCAAACCATCTCTAAGGGCTAAAATTTCAGCCAACATGTTGGACCCCATTCCCATAATAATTAGAAAAAGCACGGACCATATTGCCAGCACTATCACGAATCACACCTCCCCCAAAACATCTACCGTCTATGGCTGAACCATCTGTGTTTAATTTGAAAACACCCACAGTATGACTATCCAAGCGAAGCCAAGATCCATTACGCATTCCGACCGAAAGCAAAGGAACTTTAAAATATTGAATGATCCGAGCTCCGTGATAATTAACTTCAAATTTTTGATGGAAATTAAACATCAAATCCTGAAGACCATTACAAACCTTGGTGAGCACCCCACTGTGAAGACCCACATTTCCTTCAAAGATTGCACCACATCTGAACTTCCAAATTTCCCAACAAACTAAGCAAAAAATCCCTAACTGTAAAGCTCCTAATTGATTACTAGCAGCCGCTCTGTCCGACCAAATATCAAAAAGGTGTTGTAAGGACACATATCGGGTCACCTTATTAAAGAGGGAAGCAAACTTATTCCATAAGAAGTTAGCCAATTCTTAGTGAAGGAACAGATGATCCAAGCTTTCCCTATCATGCAAAGTGCTACATCAAACACACTTGGAAGCCAAACTGATATTTTTCCTATGCAGTAACAGGTCCACTGGAAGAGCACAATGTAAAAGTTTCCATATGAAACCACTAACCTTTTGAGGAATCCAAGATTTCCATATCTTTTTTGCCCAGCTAAGATGAGGAAATTTGACACGAAAAGCCTCCCAGAAAGCAGACGTGGTGAATTCCCCGGTCGCGGTGAGCGTGTAAACCAAACGATCTTTCTCCGTGGGCTTAAGAACAATGTTACGGATATACTCATGCCATCTACCAGGAACCAAAGGAAGAAAACTATCCAGATTTCGAAGGGCATCCACTACACTCAGATTAGCATCAACTGGAAGCGGCCCTTGCAAAACCTCTCCACACAAATTCGTAGTCCAGAAACCCCCCTCACCAGCCCCAAGGATCCATCACGAACTATCATCCACTCTCGGCATTTGATCAAGGATGGCACGCCACACATGGGAAGACGCAATCGAATGAAAACTCCCATCCTTATGGCCATATTTCGCCGTAAAAAAACGAGCCATGAGACTATCACCTTGATGAGTAGACCATGCCAATTTTGCATGTAACGAAGACATAACATGCGATAAAGAACGGATGCCTAAACCACCCTTTTTAAAAGTCTGACAAGCCACATCCCAAGAAATCCAGCGCGCCTTACAGTCCCTGCCGAATCCCACAAAAAATTACACATAACACGTTCAATTCGTCATTGAACCATTAACGGCATTTTAATCACAGCTAGACAATAGACAGGTATACTGCTGAGCACCAATTTTAATAACATCAGCTTTGCCCCAAAAGACAACAATTTAGACTTCCACCCATTAATCTTCTTCATGAGTTGAGCTTTAATATCCTCAAAATATCTTTGTTTCATTCTACCCTTAAACAAAGGAATCCTAAGATATTTAACTGGCAACAACTGATGATTACAACCCGACCACTGAGATATCAAACGGGCCTTACTGCGAGGGCACTTATTAGACACATAGAACCCAGACTTTTGTACATTAATAAGCTGCCCAGAAGCCATTTCATAACTTAACAAAACCTTCTTCAAAGCCAAAATCGATTTTTTACTCGCATTACCAAAAAGTAGCATATCATTCGCATAAAGGAGTTGTGTCACAGGAAAACCACCCCGACCATGATAAAAAGGGTGAATACTCCCATCCCAAAAGCTCGATTAATGTTGATGGATAACACCTCTTGAGCCAGCACGAACAGCAAGGTAGATAAAGGATCACCTTGACGCACTCCCTTGGAAGAATTAAAGTACCTATGGCTTTCCCCATTAACCTTATCGAATACCATATATTACTGATAAGATGATAAACCAAGTCATAGCTCCTCTCATCAAAACCAAACGCCTTCAAAGCCCGAAGGAGAAAAGGCCATTCCAACCTATCATACGCCTTGGACATGTCCAACTTGAAGACTACGTTACCCCCTCGCACTTTTTTATCAAGCTTGTTAATCATCTCATGAGCCAACACGATGTTATCTTGGATCGTACGACCCATCACAAATCCAAATTGCTCGGGGGATATAAGATTAGGGAGAAAATTAGCAATCCTTGTAGCCAAAACACAAGAGATGATTTTGCAAGAAAAATTACAAAGATTGATTGGACGAAGGTCACCCAATCCCGTAGGCTTGGCAACCTTTGGAATTAAAACCACAGTAGTAGACGACATACCCCGATGTATAGAGCTGCCCCGATAAAAGTCTTGCACTGCTGTTATAACATCCTCCTTAATGATAGACCAACATCCTTGGAAAAACCAACCCGTGAAGCCATCCGGACCTGGGGCACTATCAGGATTCAGAAGTTTAATTGTTCTCCATATTCCCTCCCCATCCGGGACCTGATGAATGAAATTCCTTTCGCTAGCATTCATTTGATTAGGAAAGTCATGAAAAATATCATCGACAAATGTAGGGCGACCTGAAGTGAACAAATTCTTAAAAAATGCTCAGCCACCTCACTAATCTTCTGATTATCCGTAACCCAACTTCCATCCGTGAGCTAAAGACGCACCTTATTCTGATTAGCCCGATCTTTGATGCTAGCGTGAAAAAACGAGGTGTTCCTATCGCCATCTAGGATCCACTTATGTCTAGCCTTTTGTTGCATTAATTCAGCATCCCAAGCAATTAATTGGCATAAATATTTTTGTGCTGTGAAAAAATCTTTATATGTATCCGCATTCCACCCATGCTGTAACTCCACTTCTAATCGCAGAACATCATCTTGCTTCCTCTCCATCCTACGATGCACATTACCAAAAACTTCCCAGTTCCAATTGCGCAATTTATCTCGCAGGTTATTCAGTTTCCTATGTAAGATCGCCATAGCCGAATCTACCATTGGCACCTCCCTACATTTCTGAATAAAATCCATGAACTCGGGATGATCAAGCCACATTCTTTGAAAACGAAAAATGGCCTTTGGTTTATTATTCACCGAAAAAGACATAAGCAACGGAGAATGGTCCGACTGAACCCGACATAAATGTTGAACTTTGACATTAGGTAACATGGCTTTACAATTACCATTCACCATCACTCGGTCTAGACGTTGCCAAATCCGTGCAGCTCCTTCCTGATTATTACACCAAGTGAACATTCTACCCTCATACCCCATATCATCCAGCCCCGCTTGTTGAATAAAATTAGTGAACTCCCTCATACCCAGAAAATCACAAGAAGCCCTTCCTAGCTTCTCAACTGATTGAGCAATGATGTTGAAGTCCCCTCCTACTAACCAAGGACCCGAGACATTAGCAGAAAACCGGATAAGCTCGTCCCAAAGAAGCTGACGTTCTCCCTTACTACATTTAGCGTAAACAAAAGTTGCTAATATATCCACCGAAGCGTCATTCTGTAGTTGAACCGTAATAAATTGCGAAGTAGCCTGAAGCAAAGTCACATTAATACTTTTATCCCACAGCATCCAAATATGCGAATTAACCGGCTCACATTGTAAATGCTTACTATACCGAAGCTTTTTAGCTAAAAATTTAATACGCCTACCAGTAATTTTAGGTTCCATAATAACACAAAAATTAGGTTTGTGATGTCGTTTAAGCAAACAAATATAATCCATTGTATCTTTATTACCAACTCCACGGGCATTCCATAGCAGTATCGACATTAAAAAAATAGAGGAGAGGAAAACTTAATGAGCCCGAGCAATGGCTCTAGTCGACCTTTTATTTTTTGTAACAAAAGCTTCCGCCTTCGCTTTCTTTAAAAACTTCCCAAATGTCACCACATTGTCCTTAGAAGGAGGGAAACTGACTAGATCATCAAGCGAAGAAGATCTAGTTAATTTAACCTTTTCGTTAGCAGTATAGTCTATATCATCTTTAAACCTTGGATAATTGACATGCTTATAAACCTTTTCTGCAACCATCTCTTCAATCTCGTCAACCTCATCCATTTCACCTAAGTTTGAAAGCACCGTAAAAGCATTGCCATTTACACGAGTTTTAGTAGTGAAAATAGGTTTTGAACCAACCAAAAGTTCAGCTCCATCTCCCCTGCTATCATGAGACATATTATCTACATTATCTGCTGGCACCGACCCCAAATTAGGTTGCTCCAAAATATTGTGTTGTTCCTGCTCCCGATCACAACAACTATTATTGCCAACATTTATAACCTCCACAGCCATAGGCACCCCATTCTGATCTTTGGTGTGTGATCCTGACCCTTTTTCAATAATCCCGCCAGTTCTAGTGGGAATCCATTGCTGACTAGTATGTTGTGAAGCAACCTTCTTTATAGCCGTCTTAGGTTTCCCCCTAATCACATCTTTTGTCTCTTTAGTAGTGTTTATCTCTTCTTGAACCTTATTAGGTTTTATCCCACCTTTTTACGACATGCAACAATCGGCCTGTTGGTCCACAATTATGCTCAAATAGGCTAGAGGGGGAGGGGGGTGAATAGCCTATGATGCCATTTAAAAACTTTTTTTTCTAAATACATTTAAAGCGTAGGTTTAATGGCATAGGCAGTTTAACGTGTTGAGCATGTCTGCTGGTAGAGGCTAACGACAGACTTGCTCTAAGCAGAGATTTCAACTCTGCTGGTAAACTGTCTGTTAAATCAAAAGTCTGTTTGAAAAAGTTTAAGCAGTGGAAATAGAAAGGCTTAGATTTAGAGAAGTCTTAAGTGGTTGTACACGAATATATGATCAGAACAACAGCACACTTAATACTTCTTCAAATGCAGATTTTAGGAAATCATTAGAGAATAGCTTTTCAAATGACAAATCAATTTATAAAATCTCATAGAGAGGTAAAGACTAAAAGATAAATTATTTGAAAGAATATCTGAATTTATTCAAAGATAAATTACAAATTACATCAGCCTATATATTCTATGTAAAGTTTATGTCCTCGTCCTTTCGAGCCTTAATATTTACTTAATTATTTGTAAACAAATTCTTAAGTAAAGAGAGCAATAGGAGACAAGAACGAGAAACTAATATGAGAAGAGAATTTTTCAGGTCGTTCAAATAAAAAAATATCTGAACGATTGAGTGCAGAGCACTCGGCCTTCCATGATGAGTGATTATTGCACAATCGACAGCATTTGTATAAGAATACAAATCTGAAGATATGAATGCAATATCTACAGACAGCTCTTCATCTTTTTTGGGCATTATCTAAAATCAATCTTCAGATCGATCCAAGAGCTTGACCTTTAGCGTTAGGAATGGAGTCCTGAAGCTTAGCTAAAGGCTGAGTTCTTCGAAGAAGGGTGAAGAACTCAAATCAAGAACTGAGTTCTTGACCAAGACGTTGATCTCTGTCTTTTGAAGTTTCTAATCTATCTATCTCTCTCTCTCTCTCTCTTCTTTTCCAAGCTTTTTTCCTAGCAATCCACTGAGAGTGTTTTGCTAAGGTCTGGATGAGTTCACTACAATCTTCTGTAGAGATCTGAGATGTGTTGGTGAAGACGATCTCGTTGTAGATCTCTTTGTTTCTTTGAAGCTCTTGTAGCAGGAGTCTTCGTTTTGGACATCGCTCTGGTTGGGGAAGAGAAAAGATTTCTTATATAGACTGGAGTCAATGTGATCGTTGAGAGATGAAGATTGATGATTATATTCGTTTAGAGATATGGTCATTGAAGTTTGTCGGATAGAGATCTTGTCCACAAGATCTTTGACTTTTTGGGTAAAGATTTTGTCATGTGGATCTTGGAACTGTTGCCTGTGAGACTGTATTGATAAGTCTCTGAAAAGCAAGTATGATGTCTGATGCACTGTCAAGTAGTCTGTTCAATAAAGTGGATTCTTTTGACTTTATCAGACCACGTGAGTGAGAGAAAGTCTTGTAGCTTTAACTATGTCAGGCTTTATGAAGCTTGGACATATTTGTCTTGACTTGAACTATTCTAGGCTTGTCTCTCTGTAGCACGTGCATAATTAGGTCTGCCGATAGGATGTTCGGACCAGAGGCATAAGTCTTCTGTTTAAGAGAACCGATGTCTGCTGGTGTAAACAATCAAGTTGTAGCATGTCTGCCGGTGGTGAGTCTTCAAGAGGTTCTGTTCTGCTTATGACAGGTCTGCTGGCGACGAGTCTGCTGAAGACTTTTGATACTACCGCAAATCTACTGGTGCTAGTGCATATTAAGTGCTGGTTTGTTTGATCATCATGTAGGAAGGTAGGACTCGATCAGATCACACCTAATCTAAGACCTATGTGATGTCACACGAGTTGCCATGCATGCTAATCGGTACGCAGACCTTTTAGCCACTAGTGATGACTCACTGTAATAGAAACAAACAAATCAACATATATAGAATATGCAAGGTGATAAGTTAATTATCAAGAAGCATATTCCAACACGACTGTAACGTGCCCAAGTAAACCACAATTGCCACAATATGTAATATTACCCTCAAATTCAAGTGATTGCCAAAAACCGTTTTCCTTGAATGTGCCAATCCAAACTTTGGAAGGTAACGGTTTAGAGACATCAATCTCTAAGTAGACCCGAGCATACATAGGATGAGTTAATGCCAATGTGTGATCATCTGCACGGAAGAATCATCCTACCGCCTTACCAATTCGCTGCAGTGAAGATAGGTTAAAACACGTAAGTGGTAACTGATAAAGTCTAACCCATACCGCTACATAAGGACTATCCTTTTTGAAGGCAAAATCTGATGACCAACAGAAGAGTTGAAACATGCACATGTTAATCATCCTTAATTATTTGGACAAAGCCCTAACCATATCCTCTTCCGAAGTAAGATGTATCATTACGTGACGGGGATCAAGCAGACCTACAATAAAAGAGCCAGACAGTCTCCAATTATTAGCAATGTGATCTTGTATCACGTGAATCCGTGGTCTACCCACTGAAAACTTCATGATTAAGGTAAAATCAAACTGCATGTCCAAAAGCTCGATCTCAACATGAGAAAAAAGGCACCCCGGTTCATCCATAATGGATATTGCTGGCTGTGGGGCTAAGGGAATTGCCGACAGAACTGGAGGAGCATTAGGGTTCACACCAGGATTTCGAGTGGGGTTTGCAGCTGCTGCCGCCTACGAGATACCAGCCTTGAGTGAACTAGGTACTACAAACGAAGAAGAGGGTTTAAGAGTATGATCAGGCGGAGGAACCGGCGGGGGAGCCGACGGCCTAATGTCCGATGGCATAGCCACGGTGGGAGTCAAACCCTAGAGAGAAAAATTTAGAGAGAGAAATTCCAACCCACGGTCTTCTTTGATGGGTTACTTGTTTCATCAACCTCGTTTTTGGGGTTTCATTTTACGAATTTGTATCTGTAAGATAGTTATATAGTATTCATTATGGTTATATATCTCCAAATCAATTTGTTCTTCTGGAGGTATTCGAAGGTGATGAAAATAAAGACTGTCGTCGAACTTGCAATACTCAATATAGATAGCTCAATTTCCATTGGCTTTGGGGTTGGCCGAGGTACTCAAAAAAAGAAGTCTATTTTTCGTTTTAATTATTAATATTTTCGTAGACATTAATTGTCATCTATTAATTTCTCATGAAGCTTTTTTTTTCCTCCTAAGGGAGGCGTGGGAAGGAATCGGATCTGAAACCTTACATATTGTAAAGTCTCATTTTTACCACTGGGTCACCTCCTTATGGACCTCAGGAAGTCTTTCCTATGTTAGGGAGTAAATTTGGTTCTACGCTTCCCCTTTTATTTGATTTTATATTATATTCATTAATAAATTTAGAAGTTGAAATCTCTATGTGCTGTCAAACAAACTTAACATATGTCATGGGTCATCGTGAATCATATTGCTTATCGGAGTGACCAACGTAACACCAAAATTCATAAATGTAACATCATTTAATATATAAAATGACCTAAATATCCCTTTTAACATTTAATAAATATTCACATATGGTACACATTTGCGGATGTTTTATAAAACATCTGCAAGTGTGTAGCGGATATTTTTTACGAAATCGAAAAAAAACACAAATCAACGATTTTTTGTTCGTAATTGAAAAGAAAAAATAAACCGAATCAAAATCAATCCAATTAACATTCGATATCATGTCTTAAAAATGTAAACCGAATCAACAATGATACGTAATCAAAATTACGTGAAGGAGGGGAGAGAGGGAGGTGGTAATATAGTTTAAATGTGGAGAATGATAGTAAAATAATTTTACTTTTTAAATAATGTTACGTTTTAGAGATTTTGGTGTTACATTGAGTTATTCTGCTTATTTATCCGCATACAAGGAGATCAGATTTGATTCCAATGCAAATTAATGGACAGCCTTTGCTCTAGTAATTCAAGAGTGTTGACCATCTCTTTTTTAATTATTCGTCCGATAATTTCGTACACGGTATAAACTGCATAAGCCATTCACCATCTCCACTTTTATATATATCAGAAAACATTGTGAAGATTTCCATTAATACTGTCCCCTAACATAAATAAATTCACCGAAGAAGAAGAATAGCTAGACGACGACGTTCCAATCGAAAAACCCTAACTCTAGGCAACCATATTTGCAACAGGATTGATCAGATTTAGATGCAATATATATAGTGCTCCTCCTCCCTCGTGATCTTTCTTTTATTCAAATGAAGATGGAATGGTCTGCACAAACCGCAACAAATGCTTATCTTGATACCCTCAAACTGGTAAACTATATATATATTTTTATATGTTTCTCTCTTTCTTTTATAGATTTTAATTTAATTAATTTCATCACCGGAAATGAAAATGGTTTTCTTGATCATGTTTGATCACATTTTGCATATATGGTTCTAAACAACATCGATCATTTCAAGAAATTTCATGCTCCATAAAAATTTTATTTGCTATTACCTAGGAGCATCAATGAATTTATCCTTGTTTTCCATTTTAATTTGTTTAGTTCATGAATTTTATGAAAAAAATTAACAGTAGAAAATGAAAATCCATAGTCTTATTTCTTAAATTATTTCCATATTCCATATATTAGGATAAATTATAATCATGATAACAAATTGAGCATATATGAATTTCTCTAGGAAAATCTAAGATGTGTTTGGGCCCTGAACTTCGTGAGAAGGAAATGAAAGGCATAAGGATTAAATTTGTTTACACGTACAATACTTTCCAAACTTGTGCTTAATTTTTCTTTGGTTATGTCGTTGCAGTGTAGCAAAAACGAAGAACAAGGCAATTTGCCTGAAGCAAAAGAGTCCGGGAGCAATATTGAATTCATATCAGCCTTAGCAGCAGGCATGAACTCCAAGCTAATAGTCGAATTGGCCTCTGAGGTTTCCACATCAACGGTAGCCTTAGCAGCAGCAGCTAGACAAACCGGAGGCAAGCTAGTGTGTATAATTCCCGCGCCAATGCTAGACACGTCCCAAAAATTGGTCGAGGATTCGGACCTCAACGACATGGTAGAGTTGAAGATAGGTGACCCCATTGACCTATTGTCGAACTACGAGAACATAGATTTTTCGCTTGTTGATTGCAAAAGTGAGGATTCCCCGAGATTGTTGAGTATGTTAGATGTTAACCATAAAAGATCAGTAGTGGTGGCGAATAACTTGGTGGAAGGGAGGAATGGATTGGGAGGAAGTGTGAAGGGATTGGAAAGTAAAGAGAAAGTTGTGAGGTCAATGAAGCATATAGGGAAAGGAATGGAAGTGACAATGATAGGGAAAAGTGGTGAGTTGGGGAGGAAAGAAAAAGGGAAAGGAAGGTCATGTAGAGGAGATAGAAAAAGTACTGGTGTGGGGAAGAAGAGTGATAAAAGCAAATGGATATTTAAGTATGATGAGAAAAGTGGAGAAGAACACATATTTAGGGTTCCAAGAAATCATCGTCCGTTGTGATTTTGTTGGAAAGTTTTGTGACAGTGTGTGTGTCTGTGTGTGGTGAATGGCGATTGATTGTTTTTGTTGATGCATGCTATGGGAAACTCAGTGAGAGAACAGAAGAAAAAGACGTTTTGTTTGATGTATTTGTTGAGATTTTGTAAAAAAAATACTTTATTTTTTGTTAAATGTAATAAAAAATATATTTTGAAGCATGAAGCTTGTATTATATGCATTTACATTTGCTTATTATAAATTCATTTGGGTCCTTGTTTGATAATTCGCCTCGGGCCTATAAAATGTCAAAAACGGCCCCGGTCGACTACAACATTAAGCCAAGCGAGTAATTTATCTCCCTTAAGTTCATTATTTTCTGTCCCAAGTAATTGTTTGGAGGGAGAAATTCCTGTACAATCAATTCTATTGTTTCAAAATTATGTGCAAAAATCATCTGATCAAGGGTTCTTACACGAATAGTCAACATCCTTTTATTATCAATTGAGCTGTTGGATAGCATTTTTCTTTTTTTTTTTTTAAAAAAAAGTGGTTCATCATATCAACAAATAATTGCATTAATCTGACCTACTAGTGATGGATTTAGAATATAGTTAGCCCCTAAGGGGTGGCCCAGTGATAGGCATGAGGTTTCATAAGGTGTGAGGTCTCAGATTCGATCCCTTCTCATACCCCCTTAGGAGAGGGAAAAAAAAAGAATATAGTTAGATGGCCTTTCAAATCAAAGAACTTTTGGCAATTTTTTCTAGGCAGAAATTCGAGATGGTCCCCTTTACAAAGTTTTTAACCACTCTGTTCCTTTTTTTTTGTAACTGGAAAAATTTATTTTTGTATTGCAATGCAAGATTTTGTGTATTGCAATGCATAAAATAAAGCATTTTCATGCATGACGATGTACAGATGATGTATTGTGATACAAAATTTTGTACATACAACAAGATATGATTTTTTATGATAAAAAAAGAGCAAAACGATTAAAAACTTTAAAAATGAACTTACCCACAACTTTTTTCATTTTTCTTCCCCAAGCAAGACCCATTGGTTCCCTAATAGCTCATGAACTTTTTTATTGGGTAAAATTCTGGTCGATCCCTTTTCTAAAATTTCTAACTCCAAAAGCTTATCGTTCTTTTTTCAACCGCAAAAGACCATTTTTCGAAATATTGTTCTAAAAAATATCATTGTTTCCTTCAACAGCTCCAACAAACAAATTGTTTTTTTTATAAAATACGAAACTGTAATGGATCTGTGCTGAGTTGAGATTTTTCAGTAGAGACGAAGGCGGAGGAGGAGAAGGAAGAAAAATATTTACGACGGAGGAGATGGGAGAAGAAGATGAAGAACGTGATCTGGTTCTTTATGATTTTATATCGTGGCGCAAAAATATCGAATTAATGTATCGTGTTACAAACATTGATGTATCGCAGTACAAAAATAGACTAGGCAATTAAACTGATGAATCACGGTTCAAACAATGATACATCGCAGTGCGAAAATAGATTGGACAATTAAACTGATGAATCGCGTTGCAAAATTAATGCAATAAAATTAATGAATCACAGTTCAATAATCAATGTAAACTGATGAATCGCGATGCAAAAATATACTAGATAATTAAACTGATGAATCGCGATACAAAAATTAATACAATAAAATTAATACATCGTGGCTCAATAATCAATATAAAGTGATTTATTTTTGTAGCGTGCCTCATGCTCATTAAGAGTATCGTAGTATTTTTACCCCTAAAAGTATCATTTTCTAATTTGAAAAAAAAAACATGATGCTAGAACGAATAAATATTTTGAAAAGTGGACCGATCCACAATTTTTCATTCTTTATGTATGGAAGACTCGTAGTCATGATTAACACATTGTTTCTAGCTCCCAATGTCTTTGCAGAGATACCTTTAGTTGTGGTAATAAACCAAAAAGTCTCAAAAATAATTATTCTATCTAAAAAATCTCATAGTTAAACTTTTAGTAAAAAAGAATTTAAAACTTAACATTTCTACTAAAGGTTTTATTTAGAGGAAACATATTTTTAACTTCAATGGTATTAATGATTTAGCATTTGGAATAGATAATAATAATAATATGTATTAACAACTACTCCTTCGTCCTAATAATCGTCAATAATTGAATTTAACAATGTATATTGGTTTAATGTGTAGTTTCCTTTAATGTCAATATGTGGCAATAAAATAACTTTTTTGCAATTAATAATAATAATAACAACAACAACAAATAACTATGCAATTAATAATAAAAATGTCATCAAACTTGTTGTAATTATTGTTTTTATATAAAGAAATCGATTCTTTTATTCAACCCACTACAAGGAAGTCATTTGCCAAAAGAATTGAAGAAATCTGAAATTGACCTAATCATGACATGGAGTGGCAAAGCATGCAGGAATGCAGGATGCGGCAGAGGCTTTCCCGGGAAGAAACGATCCCTTTTAACATCTCTTCGATCTGGTACGGCCAATCCCTAAATATCAAACCAAAGATGATCTATGTTATTCCTCCTATATATCTCCAAGCTATCCATCTATATTTTTTCACGGTTTGTCACTCAGTCTGTTTTTAGGGATGAGTCATCTGAAAATACCTTTAATTACCGCTTTGTTACCGACTAATCCTAATCATTATTCTGGGATTACAACAGCAAATTCCTTGAACTCGTCGAATTCTAGAAAACCTTAACCTTCTTTAACTTGCAAACCCATGTCGAAATCCACATTACAGATTCTTCCAACCACAACTTCTATCTTTCTTCCAATGATTTCACCAATTAGCCCCCCAAAACGACAACCCTTTTAATGGATATACATCCATGTAATATAGATCTTCTGCTATTAATTCTGGTTATGCTTCTTCTTTCTTTCCTCGTAAATCTGACCTTATTTGCTTCATATTTTCCCAAACCAAGTATAGATCCTTGGTCTCTTCAGGAAGATGATTTCATCCGAACCATCATTATTGCCGGACGTTGCAGTAAAATTATTGGATGAGAACTGTGGCGACGGGCTTTTGATGGCAGCGGCTGAAAAGAACCCAGAGGGAGCTTAACGGAGAGGAACTTCTGGAGTCGGCTGGGGAAAGCAAGGGATATTACTTGTGGTATTATGGATAAAGGCATTTGTGTCTTTTCATATCGTACCATTAACAATATCCATTTTATGAATTATATTGATATTTTTTGTAAATTAGAGTTGTGATGAGTTTAGCAGACTTTTTACAATAATAAAATGATCAAATTGAGAATTAAACATAATAATAATAACAGTAGTATAATTAAAAAGTGAAGATATAATAGTATAATTGCTCAATTATAAGTTGTAATTCGATTTTGAATAATCTAAAAATAAAGGTGCAAGGATGAAATTAAACTTCATAATAATACTAACCGGCAAAACACATAATTGTGCTACTCAACTCTTAATTTCCTCCACTTTTTGGACTAATTTTCGGACCAACCTAAACTCATCCCCCCATTTTGAAAGATCAGTCCCTAAAATTTGGACTCATAAACTTTGTGTCATCCTAAATTTAGTCGTAAAGGGTATTTTGGTAAAACATGCGTTAGCCCCGTAAAGTTCACACATCATATATCCACGTTTCAACATATTATTGTCGATTGAAATCTGCGTATGCTTTGGGATAATACTTAGTATAACTAAATCAAATTTTAGCTAAATATTAGAAAATCAAACATAAAAGATTAAACTATAGCGAACTCAACTATAAACCAAAAGTTTAGAAAATTTAGTCCTATTGCAAGCGAGCCTATTATGGACGTTATTAAAAAGGTCAAATATCTATTTTGGAAATCTAAAGGGATCTGGGAAAGAACAATTATAATTAAAATGGGTCAACGATGTTTATCTTCACTTTCTCTAATTTGGGGGGAAAATCCTAGAACCCAGAAAAAATAAATTCAATTTTTTTGGGGAAGATGAAGATGCTACCACCCGCAACCCTACTACATCAATTTGGGTCAACAATGTTCATCCTCATCTTCCCAAGACTTGACCATCACTTTTCTAACTCCTCCCAGGAATTTTTTATTTTTTTTTTAAATTTTAGAAGGAAACCTGATACGGAGAAGATTAACAGAAGCTTCAGGCTTGAGAGAGGATTGTCGTTAAATCTCGGCAACAAGCTCGGTAGATCTAGCAGATCTTTGCTTTAGTCGGAGCTCATTTCGTCGGATATTTCTAGATTTGCTGGGTATGAGGCTTTCGGAGTCAATGTGGCTGCTTCTTTTGTTTGTTTTTCAGATTTTTCTCTCTCTACCCGTCGAATTTTCAGATTTGTCCTTCAACAGAGCCGCCCTTTTGTCCTTCTGTTCAACTATCGGCGGTGGCACCCTCTTCTGGAATACCACCCAAAAAAACCCGTCTGTGAAATGTGGCTCGAGGCTGCTTGGCCGGCAATGGAACCAATGACTTTAATTGGAAATGGAGAGAGAAAGAGCTCGAGTGGCTCTGGTCGGAAATGAAGAGATTGGAGATTGGAGATCAAAGATGTTAATGATGGCGAGATTGTGGGAGGTGGATGAAGAATGGGGTAGCGGAGTGGATCTGCCTCTCACGTTCTGCAGTAAGGCTAAGAAAATGGAGTTTAAGCTTTGAAGGCTCGTCAAGAAGGGCTTGGAAGTTCCAGTTGATGAGGAATGGGGCAGCTTTGAAGATAATGTAAAATCTTTCCTTCAAAAACTTACTTTTGGGATCTGAATTTTTAAGATACCGATTGAATAAGACTATGTTTTTTGAATTTTTTTTTTTTTTGGTTCTGCAGTAAGACTAAGAAAATTGAAGTTCAAGTCTTGTAGGTAGCTTAGCTTCTTAGATGTTCTTCGTAATTTTTCTGTTTGAAGAGAGTGTGTGTTTGTGTATGATTTGAAGATCAAACTAACTATAGGGAGTTGGTGGCTGTAGAGTAAAGTGATAAGTTTATTCTTTTTGACGATTAAAGTTATTATTATTATTATTATTATTATTATTATTATTATTATTATTATTATTATTATTATTATTATTATTATTATTATTATTATTATTATTGTTTTGAATTATTTAATTTTGCCATTTGCTTGTGTTTTTGAGGATTAATTTTTGTTTTTCCCTCGGCTTCTGGAATTCAATTTCATGGGGAAACAGTAGATGAATCCAAATAAATGTGATTTGTATAAACAAATCTGTACCCTTTGATTAGAGAAGATTGAAGATGAAGATGAACGAACGAACCCATATATGTGACCCCCAATTTTTTATTATTTACAGTGTGACCCTTTTATGATTATAATTGTTCCTCTTTTTGTTTGTATTTTCAGTTTGGTCCCTTTGATTTCTAATATCACACAAACTTTTAGTATTTATAAGGGCAAAAAAGAGATTTCACTTAAATTTAACATCCTAGGCTAATGTCATCTAAAAAATGGGCTCGTTTGCAACAGGACTAAAGTTAGGTGGCCCAAATAGATATTTCAAACTTTCGATGACCGAATTACAAAAAGTGGAAAAGTTGGGTGGCGCAATTGTATGTTTTGCCATAATAACTTGTAATTCAAAAACAAAGTTGAAGTTATCCAAAAATAAAAGTTTAGCTGTGGCTTTTACAATGAACCGAACCGAACCTTTAATTTGCAGTTTTGCACCTTGGATTCCTTATTTGCCCTTTCATTATCCTAATATTAAACAACGACAGTTAACCTCAAAATTAAAGTGTTCTTTTTGATACATAGTCACGCTAAGCCTCATTTATAGAGAAATAAAAATAAAATAAAATAAATAAACATCCAATCACAATAATTATTCACTTGAAATCTTTTTTTCTGGGAAAAGGGTTGTTGTATAAATCAAAGAGAAAAAGGAGAAAATAAGTTAGTTGAAATGTTTCAGGTTGAAGGATTTGGCGGGAAATGGTGATGATGATGATTACCCGCCACCTCAACCACCAACAATCATATCCCCAGCAGAAACCATCATCACCACAATCTTCAAAACCAAGATATCAGTTTTAATCATCATACGCCCTTCTTTTTAATTTTTTCAAAATTTTACCTCTCTTTCCGAATTAATTTCTGTTCTTTTCTCGGGTTATCATTGATTTGCAAGAGGAGTTCCTTTGTTCCATTGGCAATGAATGTAGTAGGTATTCGTGTTTCGGTGGTGGGAGTGATTGTCGTTGCGGTGGTTTTGTTGGAAGCGTTTGTATTTGTTGTGGGGGCGTATGGGGGTGATGATGGTTATGGTAGTGGTGGCGGTGAGTATGATGGCTCCGCTTGTAGCGAAAATCTCGGGGTCTTTCTCCCTTTTCCGTACGATAATTTGTCTAATGTGGTCTGTAAACCTATCTGGAATTCGTATGTTCTTCGCGTAAGTTTCATCCCATTCCTTCTCGAAATTAATACATTGTTTGCTGAGTTTTTGGAAGATAAATTGATTGAATATCACAAGTTGTGGGTTGCCAATCATAGAGTTCTCTGTTTTTCGATCTTTATGGTGCAAATGGGTAATGTTAGAAAACTAGTTCGTCGTTGATTTAATATGGATGATGAGTTTAGCTAATTTGTGAGCATTAAATCCATGAATTTGATGGTAACAAGAAAAATCAGGCCTATGTTTATGTTCTGGATGCAGGGGATTGTGTGTATCTCTGTGTGTGTAGGCAGTCTTTGTAAATGAAAACGAATTAACAGAAGGAACTTATTAAGTAAACTATATGATGGGATTCATTTATCGATCTTTTACATAGTTTCCATTCATTTACGCAACATTTCTCTCGTCATTTTCCCTCTCGTTCCTGACTACAGATAACATCGTGACGATTTTGTTGTGCAGTACTCCCAGACTACTGATAATGTCGTGACGATTGTACTGTCTGCAATTTACACAGTGGGATGGGTTGGAGT
This sequence comes from Codonopsis lanceolata, assembly GCA_013146195.2. Classification (NCBI taxonomy): domain Eukaryota; kingdom Viridiplantae; phylum Streptophyta; class Magnoliopsida; order Asterales; family Campanulaceae; genus Codonopsis; species Codonopsis lanceolata. The sequence goes on along the minus strand of CM028381.1, from coordinate 107,737,701 downwards.
AGGGTTTTCAAGAGATGGGATGATGCTTAATGCCAGTGCTATGGTTGGATGGATTACTCCAAAGGGTTCACCAACCATCAAGCAATACCATATTGAAGGATTCAACCCTTCAGAAATCATACCGGACAAAGGCGAATTGCCGCTTACTAATGTTCCTCCATATATTGTGGTTTATGGGGCACGAATATACTTAGCGTTTCAACTCAAGTACCCTAGCCCTTTGAGATCACAACCGGTGTTATTAGCTTCCGCAACTAAATATCCTGAACACCACCGGTTAGGTCATCACGATGACAAGACGACCGTACCTTTTGATTTCTCAGGAGGTTTGCTCTTCTTCATCAATTCCATTCAACTAGCAAACACGCTCACGAATGCACATGCGCGCGTGCACACACACACACACTTGTAAAGTTGTTACTGATACGTTGGCTCATTTAGTTTAGTTCTAATGTCCTCAGGTAACTTAGAATCTGCGTCTATTGGATCTGGAAATGACATCCTTCAGAAAAAACAGACTCATGGAGTATTGGGTCTGATTGGATGGGGGCTAATTCTGCCTTATGGGGCAATTGTCCCGAGATATTTCAAACACCGTGATCCGTTGTGGTATAATCTTCATGTAATCTTTCAATTTGTGGGATTCATAATTGCAGTTTCTACTGTGATTGTCGGAGTATCACTCTATAATACTGTTCATGCCCATTTTCCGACACACCGAGGCATTGGAATCTTTGCTCTTGTGCTTGCTTGTCTCCAGGTTTGATCTCTCTCTCTCTCTCTCAGACACCCCCACGCGGACGACGTGCAGAAATGGGATATAACCTTTTGAATTCAACTGATGTCAGGTCTTGGCCTTCTTTCTACGGCCTAATAAGGATAGCAAGATGAGGAGGTACTGGAATTGGTACCATCATTGGGTAGGAAGAATCGCTCTTTTCTTTGGAGCTTTAAATATAGTTTTGGGAATACAAATTGGAGATGCAGGAAGCAGTTGGAAGATAGGCTATGGGTTTCTTCTTAGTTCAGTTCTGCTTTCTTGTATCGTACTTGAGGCAATGTTCAAGATGAGAAGTTCAGATGAGTCAATACCCCCACCTGCCTTCCAGATGAATTCGATTTAGTAGAGGTAAGCAAGTGTTCCTCTTATATCGAACACAAGTTAAACGTGCATGCACGCGAGTGTCTCGCGCGTGCACTAAAAATAACCTAAAATCTGACACATTTTGTTGAATCAGGATGGGTATGAGCCTAAGATCAACGACAGCTTTATGCTTCTTAAGAAACCATCTGTGGTGAGTGGACAGAAAGGCAAAAAAACTTTTGTGAAGTTGTTGAAGAACAGAAGCTGCTAGGGTGAATTCATTATCGGTCTAAACACCCTTCGTTGTACAAATGATAGATCGATCCCTCTAAAATGATATTCTTTATGAGTTTGCTAGGGAATGAAACGGCGTGATACGTTCTCTGTGTGCGGATTTCTTTTCTGGTTTTTGAGGAATGACACTCTGTTTCCATCTCTGTTATCTCTGATGTTTCAAGACAGTATATTTTCCCGTATGCACCTTCATGTTTAACCCCAAATACCACAAAACAAGAGAACGGGAGTTTCCTTGGCCCTCTTCAATCTATTGCTTAAGTACGAAAACAGAACCTTGGCCATAGTTTGAGAAACACAAAGAGGAGAGTGTTATGTCAATGGCATCGTGGTTTCTAAGATGAGTGTGTGTGTGTGTGTGTGTGAGAGAGAGAGAGAGAGAGAGACCTGCAACCAAAACTAGGCTCCTGAGAGTCACCATTTACACGGAGAAATGAACACATTGATTTGCATAACAAGATGTGCCCTTTATATAGAAACTTTACTGAGAGAATAGATAAGGGAGACTGGAAAATCTATCAAAATTGCATTTATTTGCTTCACCAAATAAAAATGGTAAACCAATTTTGGGTCAAGACTATGCCTATAATCAACTCTCAGTCGAACAAAAATGCCATCATATACAATTAAATCAAATATTAATAATCAGGGTCACTGCTATTATGGGAATAAAAAGAAAGAAGTTCCAGTCTTCTATGGCTGCAACGACTATGCCAAATCTTTCAACTAAACCGTGTCATGGCCAAAATCGACACGTTGACTTCCCACCAGAAGTGAAATTCCTGTTTCAAACCTGTAAATCAAGCAATCAACTGATCAGGGTGACGTAAAAGAGGAAATAACGTGACAAAGTACAAGCTCATAAAGTTGTGTAATCATGGATTCTGCTTGTAACTACAACAGCTCATGGAGGCAAAATGAAAGATACCACAAAAGAGTAAAACAAGGATAAATAAATATTAACTAAATTCTTGGAAACTAGAAATGTATATGACAAAGAAAAATAGAATACCCGCTTTGTGTATCAATGTGGTTTGCCTCGATATAACCCAAAGAAGTTCAATTAACAAAAGTGAAAAGTCAAGAGAAGATTGGTGCATTTGAAGAGCAAATTTAAATCCTTTAGCTCTATCCATCCCGTATAATCAACTCAACTCAACCTTCTCCAGTTCACTTGGGGTCAGCACATGAATCATTTTTTACCACTACGTTTGGTCCAATGCAATATCACTGGCCTAACCACAGTTTTCCTTATTGTCATCTACGTTAAGTTTGGTCTTCTGCTATCTCTAATACAGTTGTTGATAATGATATGATCATACTTCCTAATTGGAGCTTTAATGACTCTACAGCCAAACCATCTTAAGCATTTTACTCCCATTTTATCTACTATTGGAGCTACCATTACTGTGTCTCCATTGTGTTCATTTTTTACTTATTCTTTCTAGTTTTTTCAAACATGCATCTTAGCATTTTCATTTGGCTCGACTTATTTTGTTAATGTGATACTCCTTACCTGCCTCACATTCTAGTGGCTATCCTATAGAACAGTTCATCCAACTTAATGGGAATACTCTGATTACATAACACCCCACATGCACTTGTCTACTTCTCCGTCATGTTATTCTATGACGCCTACGCATAAAATTGGCATCTAAAATTACTAAGGACTAAGGAGTAGCCACTTGAAAGGCCTAAAGAAAAGGCTGAGCATCAATAAGAAACTACAAGACAAAACACAAAATTTTTATTATGAGATCTGACTGCTTTCCTCCAATAAGTACATTCTAGCTCGTCACTGTTTTATTTCATTTTCTCTTTTGACATGTTTATGCTGACATTTTCACTAAGGGTTTGTTTATTAATCTCAGTACTATTAGTGTCATCGGTATTAATCCTCACTTATATATCGGGGGTAGTTTTGAGATACAAAAATATTAATCCCAATTTTTTTTAGTGAAGACGCTAATAATACCACCCTCTCCCTTGGTATTAATAGTGAGGGGAGAATGACTTTATCCGGGCAACTCGTGCTATTAGTCCCGACCACCTATTGTATACCGAACATGAGACAACTTGACTTATTAATCATATCTAGCCTTAACCTTGGCTACCAAACAGCACCTAAGTTCCTTAGCTATAGTTCAAATACTAATGTAAAGAGAAACAACTACATAATTGCACCACAACTCTGTCAAATGATAGTTTTAGTCAACAGCCTTCCAAATGCAAAATACATGGTCCTGTCACTGCCCGTTTCTTTTTGGTCCATACTGTTTTCCCTTTCACTCATAGCCATCATACTCAAAACAAATACACTTGGCTAACCGAAAATGTTGGTATCCTCAATCCTAAAAGATGCATAAGCAGCATTAGCCTCATACAGTCATATTCCTAATCTATAGCCTTTCCTTTTCTTTTCCTTTTTCTCAAATCCATGATTAATTGAAAAGATAACACAATTCTGTCTGTGAATTTTTGAAAGTGGAGGACAATTAAAGAAATGGACAGCAATTAAAGAATTTGAATGACTGAAAACTAACCTGTAAATTTTCTTGAGGAGATATTCAGAAATCCAAGAAACTGCATAATCAAAAGCGCCGGACAATCCAAGATACTGTGGTCTTCTTGATATATGGTAAAATAAAGGAATTTATCTTTTACTTCTTCCAAAATCATCCCGCTATAATTTACAGGTACGAGCAGAAAAATTGTCTTACGTAGCACTAGCTGTATTACTTTCATCTGAAGAAATGGTGGACTTGGGGGCTTCACTTCCTCTGATTACTCTGCTATAGATAACCTTGAAAGATTGCGAATTATATGGTTTCTTCAGCAAACTTATAGGCATTCTCAGAGTCTGCTTTCGGTTTCTTTTTCCCCTAATCAAAATATTGAAAGTTTTCTCACTCTCAGTCTTGCACGGGTGTTTTTGCAAGGAATTATCACCAGTGCTTCCAGCATTCCCATTTGAATCATAACCATCGTGTAGCTGGTTTCTAGAAATTTGAGCAACATGGGAATTGGAATCACCATTTTCTTTCACAGTTTCTGACAGAGGCCCTGCTACTTTGTTTGAGTATTCAATAGCTTCTGATGCTTGAAGACTTACGTCTTGCTTAGCTTCATCACCATTGTTACTTTCCACAAGTAAATTTGGACCTCCACTAACGCCTCCCGAACTATCAGATACCTCATTTCGCTCAACGGAATCAACAATAGGCCTAACTACTGGTGGCGAGGCAGAGAACTCCATTGGATGGCAGTTGGACCAGACTGGGCCACGAACATACTCTAATCCATTAGGGCTCATATTGCACTGCCATGCAAAATGATTGGGGTGGAAGGGCCCGCTAGTTACAGGAAAGGTAGCGTTGGGCAATGATTGGGCTTGTGTAAAAGGAGGGTACATAAATGGCAGGGGGTGTATCATGCTTGGGGTGGGTGGAGGTGAAGGGTATGGGTGGTGAGGAGAGGAGCACATTGAATTTACTGCAGGCAAGACAGTAGTGGGTCCCGGATGAAGAGTCATGTTCATTTGCCAAGGGGTAGGACCAGGAGGAAGAGCAATGTTCATGGGCATTGGTGCTATACGAGGAGCAGGTGGTGATGGGTTGAATGGAGTTGCCGATGCAGACAATTTCTTGTTTGGGACTTCTCGAGTATCGTTTAAGCAAGAAAGTGATTGCTTGTCTTTTAAATTTGAAACTTCTTGCATGGTGGAGCTTGAAGAATCCTTCTCGAGGAACTCCTGCACTTCATGAGATTCGCTTGAAATTGGTGTGTCATCAATAGCGACTCTTTCCTGCATAACCTTATCATCCTCTGCATGACTAGATTCATTCATTTCCACATTAGTAGATACAATCTTGGAATGCACATCTTTATCCCCAGTCAAATCATCTAAGTGAGTTCCCAACATTTTGTCAACAGCTTCAGTTTCATCTTTAAATTGATCTGTGGAACCCAAGACCAAGTCTTGAATTTTCTCTTCCTTCACACTCTCTACTGCACCTATCATGGACTCAGATTTGTCTTTCGCTTCATTAGTTTCCTCTTGTTTTACAACATCAACTTCCTTGTTATCTGGAATATCACTCTCCAAAACCCTGACCTGAAACATAGATATAGTACCTGGTGGGGCCAGTGCTACTTCTTTGTAAGAAGGAGATTTTCCAAGGCTAACCATAGAACTTCTCTGCGGTATTTGTCCAACGTCTTTTGTCGATGAAACCAGCACAGCTTCCAAAGAAGTCAACTCCTCGCCTCCACTTCTTGATGTCTCTGTTTTAGCATCTTTGGCAGATGAAGGCATAGACTTAACTCTATATGTCAAGGTTTTAACAATTCTCCGTCCATATTTGTTACCAGGGGAGGGACTCTTTGCTGTGTGGTATTCTACATAACTTCCTGGAGACATCATTCGTTTCTTTACGAGGTGATACCGGCTATTTTGGTAACTGTTCTTCAATCTATCATCAGCCTCAGGAAGCACATCTTTCTTCTGATAATTGTAGACCTTGCTAACATTCGCTTTTCTTTGTCTTAGTCGCCGCCCATACAATCCAGCTGATCTTGGTCTTTGAACAGGTTGCCATCCCTCCTCTCCTTCAGCATGTGCTTCAGGTAAGAGATCATCGATAAAAACTGGCTTTACTGCAGCACTATCCTCCAAAATTGGTGGCTGGGACTGAACTGGATTTTCCTTTTCCTCTACACTTTCTTCCTTAACATTGAGTGGCGGAGAGGTGGAATCGCCATTCACATCAGCATCACCTCCAAGATCAGGAATTTGTTTCTCTTCATCTGAAGCTTCTTTCAGAACATCTTTCGGGGATCCCTCAGGACTTGTCAATCCATAGTTTTCATAAGATTTTCCTTTCAACTGGGAAAAAAAGAAAAAAAACTTTAGATGATGAAAAAGGTTAAAAGCTAAATGGTAAACAGTTTTCAAAAGGGGAAATTAGAGCATTCTTCTGTTATTGACCTTTTTCCGCTTGAGTAGATTTTGTTTTCTTAGTAGGAAAAAGGAATAGACAGTACCTCCACTACTAATCAAGAGTGAAAAAAGAAAGAACAAAGACGTACCTTTCCTATGTAACTTTTTCTTTTCGCAGCATCCGTCCCTTTGGCATCATGATTTGGATTAATGTAGTCGAGCAAATCCGATACACTGCAATAATAATAAAAGATACAACATGGAATTTTATTTTTATTTTATAAGTAATACAACATGAAATAATACCACACATATTTCAGATAGTTTCAATTAAAATCCCATGCAGGTGAAGTTCACAGGTTAAACTCAATTCTTGCGATTGCTTATCAGTCATAAAATACCTGAGGTGGCCTTTGCTAGCTATGGATGCGTCAGGCTTTCGGGTGCCGTTTCGTGCCGCTTCTTGCTGTTCAAAAGCCTTGGATTCAAAGTACTCCAGCCAAGCAGCAGCATCCTACAGCATTTAAGAACCAAGGTCATAATCATAAGCAGACAGCAAAACCTAAAATAGCATAACACAAAAATTTACTCCTTTTTGTAGATTTTCTATGAAGGCCCCTGTATCATAATGTGGTATCCAAGATAATTTATTCAATTCATTGAGATGATTCGATTAAGTTAATAAACCAAATGATGTTCTAAGTATAAATTTAGTCTAAAAGTTACGATCTTTAATTAGAGCCTTTGAGACTGAGAACCACTTATAAACAATGTAGTTGCATGAAGCCAAGAAATGTGGATAAAAATATTGTATCAAGAATTAATTCCCTTGAACCAAGGAAATACCTGAGTGCGGAGGTCATCTGGACCCAGCTTCGCACGGAGTATCTGTAAGGTTGTCTGCTCGTGTTGAACACTCAAAGGATAAGCTTCCATCAATGAGAGTGCAATTGCTATAGCATGGTAACTAGCAGCAGTCTGCAAAACATTAGAAGCCAAAATAAAGTCATGATACGAAGGTATAAGCAACAATTCATTGAAACTTCGGAGTCTACTGGTCTCAGTTAAATTACACTAGTTATTATGGTATGAACGCAGGTCCAAACAGAAAAAATCAAATATTACTCCCTCTCTCCCTAAATGAGTGTGACTTTATCAAAAGTCAACCATTTACATATTTAAATTTACCAATGTAGCCGTACATGATTTTCTAAACCATTTTAGACTATAATCTCATACACCAAGAGAGTCAATTGATAGGCCAAGCCATGACAGTCACACGACCTTGATATCATATTGCCAGCAACTTGTACCATCAATAGCACGTTGTAAGTGTGGGTAAAATAGGAAGGAACCTGAATATGGTCTGGGCCAAGTAACTTTTGGTTACACTTCAGAGCTTTATGGAGATATCTGAGGGCAACATGCACGTTTCCAAGGCCTTCCTCCATCATAGCTACATTGATATATGTTGCAGCAGTATTCGGATGTGAAGGACCACAAGTAAGATGTAGCAGATACAATGCACGCTTTACATATCTAGACAGTGAAAACAATAATGGAAATAATAAGTAAGCAGAAATATTCTTCAGAGCAAAAAAATTGGTGGGCTACAATTTAGAACAGACATGATGACTCATTTGAAAAGGCAAAAGATTAGACCAAACATTATGGGCACAAAAAGATGTTAAAAAGCTTGGACAATTTCACCCAATACAAAAAAACATAAGATTCACCAACAATGCTTCTTTGGGTATCCCTTTTACTAATGATCATCAGATTTCCAACAGCAAAAATAAATAAAAGACAAACAGTTGAATGAGAACCCATATTTTCCCAAGTCTAAGATTCAACTCTATGCGGTCCTGAGAAGCTACACTATTGCACCAAGTTGAAAATGTGAGAGGCGATCACGAACTTTAGATTGCAATGGGACGGAAGTTCTCAAGTGCCTTTCAAGGTGGTGAGTTATTAAGAACACTGATTTAAACACCTGTCTAATAGTCAGAGAGACTAGAGAAATAAAAAGTATTTCTTGACATAATGGAAGTACAAAAAATGATCTGCTTGAAAGAGGAGAACGAGTTTCAAAGTTATGAAAGTTATACCTCGTAGATAAATGGGCTTAGTATATATTTAATTTGACAGATGGGGAACGTTAATATTACTTTTAGCAGATTTAATTGAATGAACTAGAAGCTGCATCAAAGGGAACTAACAATTTCAAAAATCGAATTCAACGTTTGTCTTATGGCGACTTTGAGACCATGCAGGAAGATTCCTGTTGCACACTCAAGAGATTAAGGCATTTGTTTATCAAATTTTATTAAACACCAACAGGTTAAGTTAGTAATATTGCTTTAACTCATTGTCACAAGGTGATTGTTGTTTGAGAAGGGAAGACGGAGGAAGAGAAGAAAGAATAGAGGAGCCCAAACACAAAGTGGTTGGGCACAAGTGTATGTACTCCCCCAGTTCCGGATAAATGTTCCTAGTTGACAAAACACAAAAATTAAGAAATGTAATTAATGATGGGTTGTAAAATATATTGTGACAATAATATCCACTACACACACTCTCTCTCTCTCTCTAGGATGTGCAATAATGATGGTATTAAATAAAGGGGTTTATTGGGAAGAATGGTAGAAAATTTGTACACCAAAAGCCTTTAGGAACATTAGTGGGGACATCCCAAAATAGAAAGTAGGAACATTTATCCGGGACGGAAATAAATGTTCGGGAATCTACAAGCAAACTTCAAGACACCTAAACATAAAATCATATGCATCCGCTAGTAAGACATCCCCCCCTTAAGCAGGAGCATGTATACATGCATGCCCAGCTTGTTACGAATATAGCCCATTCCATTCCAATTTAGTGACTTTAGTAAAGACGTCTACTAGCTGTTTCTGGATTTTGACCATATTTCAAAACATTAGAATCAAACTACTGAAGTCTAGTTAAACTCAGTATAACAGCAAAAATCGAGTATGCACAGATCACAGTAATAAACAATGTCAGAAGGATGCCGAATTATTTCAAATGGATGAACAAGAAACCTGTTGATAAAATGCAAATTGGAATTATAAATACGGAATTTAGCATACTTGAGAGCCAGCTCTGTGTGCTGAAGTCTGTAATAGAACACAGCAAGATCCCCATAACTCTTCATGGTATCGGGATGATCTAGACCAAGTTCTCTCTCATTTATGTCCAATGCTTTTTGCTGGTAAATTGTGGCCTGTGATGTGATGGATTCTATGTAAGTTCACAGTAACATAAAAAAGATACACTTCATGCTGACAGCAAAAGCAAAACTGGCCACATCCTTTAGAAGGTTTGTAGAAGTTCATAAAGATGACAGTGATGTGCACTTCAGATATATATGAAGAATTATAGCAAAAACCGAGCGGACCTGATTAAAATCTCCAGTGTGATATAAAACTACAGCAAGAAGACTGTATGCTCCAGCTGTCATTCGATGATAGGGACCACAGACTGCAACCAACTTTGCAAGAGCCTGGAAACACCAGAGAAGTAAATCCATTTAAACTCTATTGACCTAGATGAATAACAGAGGAACAGACTTGTTCAAACACCAAAAATAACAATTGATACGTAAGTGTGACCCCTTGTTAATATGGGGATTGGAACCAAGGACCTCAAGGTGTTTGCCCGAGTGTCCTTGCCATCTCTCCCAATTAATCATGTCTATATAAATTTCATTCACTTTGAATCTTTTATACAAAAGGAAGTGGGGGAGAGAGCAAGAATGAGACAGGATACAGGAGGCAAACTGCAGAAACATATATTCGGTATACGGTGAGAAGGGTAACGACTTAGTGTTCACTCATTGCAACTCGACATTTCAGATCATTACCTTTGTCCCATAGCTAACCGCATCCTCAAGTTTTCCCTTGTCTAGAGCTGTTTTTGATGATTCCAAGAGCTGGCGCCCATCTGCAGACGAGCACGCTGCTTGCTGCAAGCAAACACAAAATCCCAACTTACTGAATATGAAAAAAGTACCAGATATATAAGATAAGAAAGAACAAAACATGACCAAACAATCATGGAGTAACTTATCACCTTATGCACAGGTACTAGGCTGACGATGTCCACTTTCTGGAAAGGATGTGGAGAATTCATATCAAAGTCTCCTGGAACCAGCTCAAGACCCACCTAAACAGCACACAAATTCATCACTTTTTAGATTACACTGCTACTGCAACTATGGTCTATAAAGCATAAAGGTAATGTACACTCATACTTTCAAGCAAACCCCTATCTCCATGTTCCTTGTTAACTAGATAAATAAAAATGTTGGAAATCTGAATAATTGATTTTATTTTATTTGTACAGCTGTGATTAGAATCTTTTATTTTAGGAAGGTTGTAACTGATTGGAACTTACCTTAGTTAGAAGATTAGCTCAGTAAATGTCCTTGATTTCAGGATCCTAATTGATCCTAATTCCCTGTATAAATATAGGCACTCTAAACTTCAATAGATGAGAGAAAAAAGTTAAAGTTCTCTTTTATTTCTACATGGTATCAGAGCCATAGTAACCTATTCCGTAAAATCTTTCTTTCTTGGCCTTCATCGCCAAAATATTTCTGCTTTCAGCCTTCATTGCTTCCTTTCATCACCAAAATTAATTCTGTTTTTCAGTCTTCATTGCTGAATAACCCCAAATGGCTCGAAACACTATGCCTAAGTCATCTTCCTCTCGAGTGACTGAAGAGGAACCTCAGGTCAAAAGTACTGATGAACTCCCAACACTATCTGGTAAGCCCCCACACTCTTTTGGATTTAATGCTTCTGATAAATTTCTGGAGAATTTCTGGATCCTAGATTCAGGAGCCACTGACCATATGACCTGTAATCCTAAAAGCTACATTACTTATACACTATGCCCAGGCAATAGAAAGATAACTGTAGCTGATGGAACCTCTACCACTGTAGCCGGGGTTGGGATATCCAAATTAACCCCTCTCTGATGCTTAAAAATGTCCTGCATGTTCCTAAGCTATCCACCAACTTAATCTCAGTTCAAAAGCTTGCCAATGACATGTCCGGCATTATCACCTTTTATCCTTCTTATTGTGAAATTCAGGACCAGATTGGGCTTGCTAAGGAGGAAGGAGGACTCTATTACTTGCATACATTTGAAAAGCCTTCTCCAACCAAATCCATCTCTTTTCTATCCTCTTCAAATAAAGATGCAATACGGTTGCATCATCAACGTTTAGGTCATGTGTCTTTTAGTACCTTAAGATTGGTATTCCCAGCCTTGTTTCAAGGACTGGATATTAAGTCTTTTCATTGTGACTTTTGTGAGTATGCCAAGCATACTCGAGTTTCCTTTCCACTTATAAATAAAAGAGCTTTTTCTCCATTTTATCTTGTTCATAGTGATGTGTGGGGACCTTCAACAATTCCCAATATATCTGGTGCAAGATGGTTTGTAACATTTATTGATGATTGCACTAGAGTCTCATGGGTATACTTGCTGAAAACCAAGTCTGAAGTCAGCCTAGTATTTCAAGTCTTCCATGAAATGGTGAAAAATCAATTTGGCACAAAAATTAAGAACATACGAAGTGATAATGCTAGAGATTACTTCAATCAATTTCTCACACCATATTTTTTTAAAAAAGGGATTATACATGAGTCCTCTTGTGTCTCTACTCCCCAACAAAACGGAGTGGCAAAAATGAAAAATAGACACCTTCTAGAAACCACCCGAGCCTTGTTGTTCCAAAACAATGTACCCAAAACATATTGGGGTGAAGCTGTCCTTACCTCAACTTATGTCATTAACAGATTGCCTTCTAAAGTTCTTGGGTCTAAAAGTCCTCTAGATCTTTTGGCTCAGTTTCATCCGGATATCAGACATACATTCACCTTACATCCCAGAGTTTTTGGTTGTACCTCATTTGTTCATATTCATGACCATCAGAGGGGGAAGCTCGATCCTAGAGCTGTCAAATGTGTGTTTATAGGATATGCATCCCCTCAAAAGGGTTACAAATGCTTTCACCCACCTACAAGGAAATACTACACCTCAGCAGATGTAACCTTTGTTGAAAAAGAATCCTACTTCACATATCCTATAACACAAAAAGAGACACTTGAGAGTCTTCCCTTAGATCCCTTATCATTTGAAACTCAAATTTCAAATTCCAAATCCTCTGATTCTGTTCCACTTGAAATCCCGAGTGGGGAAGATGAAAGACCAGAAAAATCCCTTGACAAATTCAGGTTTGATCAGGTGTATGCAAGAAGAAGAGCTCCAGACCAAGCTCCCCAGCAAGATCAATCGGGATTCCTAGATTCTGGAAATGACAATTCTGAGCTACCACAATCTGAAAATGGAGCCCCAGAATCTGAAAATGACAATTCTGAACTACCACAATCTGAAAATGGATCCCTAGATAATTCCTCACCTACTCACAACACCTCTCAAAATGATCTCCCTATAACCCGTGAGTGCACAAAAAGGCCAATATATCCTTTGTCTAATTTTGTGTCACTCCAGAAATTCTCTCAAAATCACAGGACATTTCTCTCCAATTTACAACCAGTTCAGATTCCCTAGAATTTGTCAGAAGCATTATCTAAGAAGGAATGGAGGCAAGCTATGAAAGTGGAAATGGATGCATTGGAAAAGAATCATACATGGGACATGGTGGATATACCCAATGGTAAGAAACTTATAGGGTGTAAATGGGTCTTCACTGTCAAGTTCAAAGCAGATGGAACATTAGAAAGATACAAGGCCCGCTTAGTAGCAAAGGGATATACCCAAACCTATGGGGTAGATTACCACGAGACATTTGCCCCTGTTGCAAAGATGAACACGGTTAGAATCCTAATTTCTCTTGCAGTACAGTTTGATTGGGAGTTGGAACAGTTTGATGTGAAGAATGCTTTTCTCCATGGAGAATTAGAGGAGGAGATTTATATGAACATTCCCCCTGGGTATCATTGTAGTGAAGAAGGAAAAATCTGTAGGTTAAGGAAAGCAATATATGGTCTAAAACAATCACCCGTGCCTGGTTTGGAAGACTGACCGGTGTCATGAAGAATAGTGGATATAAGCAGAGCCAAGGAGACCATACATTGTTTGTTAAACATACAGATTCTGGAGGAGTTACAGCACTATTGGTCTATGTAGATGATATCATAGTAACAGGGAATGATGAAAAGGAAAGAAGGGACTTGAAGAAAAGGTTAGCTAAAGAATTTGACATCAAGGAACTTGGGAGACTAAAGTACTTTCTTGGCATTGAGGTGGCTCGGTCTAAAAGTGGTATTTTTCTTTCACAACAGAAGTATATCACTGATCTACTGAAGGAAACAGGGATGGGAGCTAGTAAACCAGCTACTACACCAATAGAACAGAACCACAGGTTGGGAGAAGCAAATGGAAGCAGTAAGGTAGACAAGGAAATGTATCAAAGACTTGTTGGACGTTTGATCTATCTCGCACATACTAGACCAGCTTGGCCTACCCAGTAAGTGTAGTTAGTCAGTTTATGCATGATCCCAGGGAAGTCCATCTACAAGCTGTTTATCGGATTCTCCACTACTTGAAGGCTCATATAGGGAGAGGATTGATGTTTACAAAAACACAGAATCCAGAATTAGACATTTGTGTGTACACAGATGCTGATTTCGCTGGTTCCCAAGTCGACAGAAAATCCACCACAGGGTATTGTACGTTCCTAGGAGGAAATCTAGTCAGTTGGAGGAGTAAGAAGCAAAGTGTGGTGGCAAGATCAAGTGCTGAAGCTGAATTCAGGGCAATGGCTGATGGAGTGTGTGAACTACTATGGACAAAGGTGATCCTACAGGACCTAAAGATCAAGTGGAAAATGCCAATGAAATTGTTTTGTGACAACAAATCAGCAATAAGCATTGCTCATAATCCAGTACAACATGACCGGACAAAGCACATTGAGATAGAAACTAGAAAGACACATTATCAAGGAGAAGCTGGATGAAGGACTAATATGTGTCCCATATAAGCCTACACAGTTGCAGTTGGCAAATGTGTTAACAAAGCGGCTTGGCGGCAAGGCATTTCAAGACAACATTAGCAAGCTCGGAATGCAAAATTTGTATTCACCAGCTTGAGGGGGAGTGTTGGAAATCTGAATAATTGATTTTATTTTATTTGTACAGCTGTGATTAGAATCTTTTATTTTAGGAAGGTTGTAACTGATTGGAACTTACCTTAGTTAGAAGATTAGCTTAGTAAATGTCCTTGATTTCAGGATCCTAATTGATCCTAATTCCCTGTATAAATATAGGCACTCTAAACTTCAATAGATGAGAGAAAAAGTTAAAGTTCTCTTTTATTTATACAAAATACACAAACTCAGAGAGAGAGAGAGAGAGAGAGAGAGAGAGAGAGAGAGAGTCAATACTGATTTGGAAATTATAGCATTTATACAAAATGGAGTCTCAGAATCAACACTCTCAAATTGATATACATGGAATATATCAGAGATCCATAGAATTACATTCAACCAAGCATATTATGATAAAGGTTGTTTAAGTGAAACACCAGCACTGCTCTCTAATTCGACCAGTTCAGTGGTAGTCACCAAAACAGCTTCCTGGTCTAAACCACCTTTATATGCTCATTCAACTATCTGCACTTCAGTCATCGCTTTTAAGTGTGCTTAATTTTGGGTGGAGGGGGCATAAGACGCAACAGGCCAGAAAATAATGATAATGTCATCATATTGGTTACAGAGGTAAAAGAAAAAACTGTTGTGTTGGATGCAAAGAGGAAGTATGAAATAATGCTGAATAGTCTACGAGCAGCAGAAATATGAAAGTGGTGCAAGCAAGATATCACTGACAAAGTTTGACACCCCATCCCCCTCCCCCCTTGAATATAGGTGGGTGGTATACAGATACGAACTGGATTAGAGTCCATTTGTATTTAAATATTCATACGAAACCGCCCACAAGTCCTCATCTTTATTCATATGGTTAAACTACTAATTTTCTCACTAAATGAGAGAGAGAGAGAGAGAGAGAGAGAGAGAGAGAGAGAGAGAGAGAGAACAAAAACAACAATACTGTTAGACTCTGGCCATTTGGATGTTTAACAACAAAAGAAGTCTCAAGTACCTTATGGCATAACCCACGTAGGATTGCAAATTTTCTCAAATCTTTGTAATTAAAGCTGCTAAGATCCCAGTCATATCGCTTCTTCAAGAAAACTTCCAGCCATCTCCATACTAAAGAATCAACTGCACCAGACTGATTTGATTCGGGAACTCCAAGCATCAGATTCAGTGCAGCAGCAACAGCTGCGGCCATTTCCTCGGTATTAGCAACAGCAGCAATTACTGCCTGCAGAATGTGCTTAAAAGCCCTTACTATCATCTCATGTATACAGAGTGACTGTACGTGTGATAACTTCTCTGAAAGCTTAACCTGGTTGAGGAAAGAAATAGCAAGCGTCACTTACAATCTCATCAGTTGCCTCTTGATAAGAGCAAGAAGTACAGGAAAAAGGAAAAGAAAAAAATCAAGTCCAAGACCTAAATTATATAGACAGCTGAAAATAGAACATAAAGCATTAAGTATATGAGAGTCTGCATCACCAGAAGACACTAACCACTTGTCCTAGAGAACGCATCCGAAGACCTCGGGTATGCATAAAATCTGTTAGAGTCCGACCATCAACTGGTGAGAGTTCCAAAGAACCAAAATCTGCAACCTGTATATATTATAAAATGCAAGATGTGATCAACAATTACACTTCACACAGATTAAACGGGAAATCAATCAGATAACATGTTACCAGTTTTGGAAGAGCAACTTCGCTGTAATAGTTATGAGATAGGTCGACTAGTTCTTGCAAAGACTATCAATGACAAGCAGTGGGTTAGAACTTCATTATACTGTAAAAGGAAATTCACAATCTCCAGGAGATTTACAAAATACTACCTTGCGATGAAGGCCTGTTTCAGACTCTTTAAGGCGAGTAAAAGCAGCATCAGATAACAGTCTTCTCATAGAATTTTCGTTGTCAGTGGCATTTGCCACAAGCTGAGATTCTGCAGAAGGCGACACAACGATCTCTGCTTCCCCATTGACACCATCTGCCAATTTCACGTTCTGGGACTGCAGTTCGATATTACTATCAATTGAATTCTTCTTTCTGTTTCTAAGAGATCGAAGAGGTGTCCCGAGTCCCTCGACCTTCATCTCATTTTTAACCTTCTCACTAGAAACTTTCTTATCTTTTTCTGTTTTGTTCTGATCTTGCAAATGCTGTATCCAGCAGGCTCCAAGTTCCCATCTCGTGAAGGTGTCACCTTCCACCTCCTCTTCCCGAAGCTTAGCTAGACTCTCTTCCAGCAGTACCGCCACAAAAGCTCGTGAAGCACTGAGCTCTTCACATTCCGAATTTTTTGCATTTGGAAGCATTTTGCTTTGTGAAGCTGCTCTTTTATGAAGCAGCAATCTCAAACTGTAAGAAACAAGGTTATCATAAGAACTCGGATAAGTGAATTGGAGAAAATAATCTGAAAATTTTACAGCAGCATATGTAAGGCTCATTAAATTACTTCCTTTGACCCTAAGTGACTGTCACTTTTGGAAAAAGTATGGATTTTATGGAAGTCCATTTTTATTACTAGTGTCGGAACAATCAAATTGTATTCAATCTAGCCTGAAATGATAGTAACCCTTATTTGGGAGGTGGGGGAATAAAAAATCAAAAGTGAGTGATGTGGTACAATTATCTGAATGGATAAATGGATTGCAGATTACAAAGTGACGAATTACTTGATTAAATAGATGTAACTAATTGGTTCTTATGCTAGACCAAGTGATAATAATAACCAAGTACCCAACTGATGAGTTCCCACCCCTAACAACGTTTCCCATGTTATCAACCTTGACTAGCAGGAGATATTGGAATTAAAACATAGTTGATTTGGCCTTGGGAAACCTTGCAAAATGCAAATCAAAACATTTCTCATTTACATCCCCACCCAAATCTAAGTTGATATTAAGTGTACATGTTGGATTCTCAATCAAATTATAACGATAACTCTAGGAAAAAGCGTTCACTTAATCCACACAAGCGCAGATACCAACATTTAAGGGGAGACACTTATCATTTGAGGTACACACTTCGGTCACATGGGTGAGAATATCACAAATGAATGATGTCATTATGCTGTTACCACCCCAAACTTCTGTAAAGCACTAAAGCAGTTTTCTCAATAGATTCATCGAATGGTCAGTAAGGAGTAAGAGAAAGCTTGTCAACATAACTAGTGGATTGAAAAGTTCACACCTAAAGGTGCAGTTATCTCCACAAAGTGTGTTATTAAAAAAATCAAGGAATCAAGTAAGGTTTCTACACTAGTGCTCTAATATAGAGTATACTTTGTCAAGTACAATGCAGTGTTCAGTAAATACCTGTTGATGTTCAGAGCACAGGCACCACCATCAGACTGATCAAGAAGTTCAAGACATGTCGATTGGGGATTCTTTCTGTCATCCTTTTTCCCTTCAACTTTCACGACAGTAATGTAACCGCAATACCTTACATTGACAACCCCTAAAGTAGCAATATCCTGGTTTCAAAATGCAAAATTTACTGAACCATTAGATAGAAATATCTTAGTTTGGCTACTTAAAAGAAGAATTTCAAATTTATATTGGTAACAATGATTGATACATCTAGAATATCTACTTACATGGGCAGCAGTGTTTTCATCAGCAGTGATCCCTTTCAGGAGATTTCTCTCCACCAAGTTCTTTTTTTCTACACCTGTTGCTTGAGATCCATCAATCTTTGTATCCACTTTGCAGCTAGCATTGGAAGCATCTTTCAAGACAGTAATGCTCAAGTCTCCTACTCTCTCTGTGTATATAATTTCGCTCTTCGCAACCGAATGGCTCACTTTTAGTTTTTCCATTACATGCTGCATGGCCAAAATGGCTCTGAAAATAGCAACATCAACGAAGAGGCTGTGTAGAAGGAATGCCTTCCTGTCTCGAATCTGCCTCTCCTCCGCTGTCTTGCAAGGCATAGATGCGATATATGAAAACTCATTAGCCCAAGGTAGCAAATCACTTTTGCCATCTCTTCCTAAACCACCCCCATTCCCTCCCCACGTCTCATCCTCAGCGGGAAGAGGAGGAAAAATTGAAGGAAGTTGTGCAGCAACTGGAGGGATGAGCCATGTGTTGGCTCTAAAGCCATACGGAAGATTCCCAAACTGCAGAGAAAACTCAATGAACTGTGGTCACATACCTTAGACAATGCAAGAGTATTTGTATGATGGATGCATTCCAACCTATTAATTCATACCTTGTTTCGTTCTGTGAAGGCTTTTATGAGATCATCATAAGCCTGAAAAGAAGAGATGACACGTGTAAAAATTTCATCAAGACTTATACGAAGAAAGTATCAACGAAACAATTGGTATGAGTTCAAAACTGTATTCCAAATTTGTAACGGATGAAAGCCTGTAAATGAACCCGCTCAATTTTTTCTTTTAACAAATTGACTTGTTGCATACAGCATCAGAACACCTCTTAGAGCCGCAATTGAAGAGTATTTAATTTGACTAACAGCAAGTTACCAAGGACAACCAACCACATAATACTATGAATAATTATCCATGATTTAAACAAGTATAATCCCAAATATCACACACAAAAATTTGACAAATACTAACAAAAGTAAAACACTCAAATCAAGAAGTTCTGCAAACTGACATGATCAAATGATCGATTAAGTCTCCGCAACAAATCAACCAAATTGTGACATAGAATCCGCTGCTTCCCAACGCTGTAGAATCCTTTTCTGCACACGTCAATCTGGACCGGCTTTCCATTGCAAAGCTTCATCTGCACATTATTAAATCATAAAAATTCATCATAATCATTTTCATAAACATCACCATTTCTGCCTTGGGCAAAACAAAGAAATTTAAAATATTTTTTACCTCAAGGGAGAAAAGATGATCATCAACAACTATGTCATCTTCGTTTTGTCTCCTTGACCTCCTTATATCTACAAAATTAATTGAAAATTATATTGAAATAGACCGTGCATTGACCGAACCATATTATTCATGTAACTGACCCGTGTAATCAGAACAAAAGCGGAGTCGAGTTTAGTTGTAATGAAATCGAAATATCCAGAAAGTTCATTTAGCTCGAGGAGAGAGATTGACGTACACTGGATAGGAGGCGTGAGGTGAGACAGAGAGAAGAATTCGTAGAAGCTACCAAGCTTAGGGCACGAATCGCTCAACTCCCCCTCTCCGTCAACCGCCACGTCTTTCGGCGACGCCAGTGATGACTGTTGTGCCTGTCCTGCAGCTGGCGGCGGCGGCGACGAACCCTTGTTGTTTTGCAATTTCGCCGACTTTTTGTTGGTGCTCTTGTTCTCCGATGGGACCCGTGCATTCTTACCGGAGTCATCTTTGCTCGCCGACGACGGTCCGAAGCTCGTTGTGCAGGCGACTATATCCAGTAGCCTTCTAACGTGCGCCGTCGCGGTGACTGCATCGTAGTCCTCTGTCGAAAATAAAGAATGAGATTGAGGAGAGAAATGACAATTCAGGTGTTCAGTTAAAGATGACGTCGTTAACGTTTTACCTTCTACAAGAGTGAGGGAGCATGGCTTCAGTGCAGGAACATCCACCGTATCTTTTAAACGTGGCCCTCTTATCTGTTAAATTGAGATTCAAGAAGGGTAAATTTGGAATAAAAATAATACAAATACCAAATTGCCCCTGAAAATGAAAATGTCATCGTCTAAAACAAGCCTTACCTCATGAGATAATGAAAAATTGGTGATGTTGCATGTTACGGTACTGATAGACAATAGTCGACGAACGTCTATTATCCTATCCGTCGATATTCCCTATATAAGAATAATTACAAGAATAAGTTGGCGATAATATTTTAGTTTGAATTATAAACATTAAAAAAAACAAGTTTATAATGCAAAATTGTCTATTTCACGTTTTTCATGATTCACTACGTAACCCTTAGTCGCCACTCAAACTTGCTATAGCCATCGAGGAATACACATGAACGTGTTTATACTTCAATGACAATAACGTCAATAAATTATTTACAAGACACGCCACATATTTGAATTATCAATACCAACAAGTTGTCGTTATTTTGACAATAGCATCAATATCATACCAGCAAACTTGACAACTAACCAATCCATTAGTTAATTGGTCATCTTAACTTTCAATTTGTTGAGCAAAACTTCAAATTTGGCCTACGAGAATTAGGTCTATCCACATGACTTAAGCACAACCTCCATAAAAAAAAAAAAACAAACAAAAAAAAAGAAGAAAATAGTAAAATAATAACTATAACTAACTTAACTATAGAGTGCTATAATAAGAAAACCATGTCATACCAACTTCGGTCCCAATTAAGTACCTTCAATTAGGGGTGGTAATGTCTGATACGTCACGATAGCATGAATCAGCACGGCACGATTATAAAACACGATTATAGAGACAAATGGCACGATAAGCCCAGCACGACACGACGCAACACGAAACACGACACGAAAGGCACGAAATTGTTAATATATTCAAATTAATATTTATTGTTATATTTATGATTAAATAAGATAGATAGTATGAAAACACGATAATGAGACACGATAACACGAATTGTCACCCCTACCTTCAATTCTATATCAATGCGTGCTTCAAAAAGAAAATCTAAAATTAACTAATTTAATTACTAATAACTTAATTTCTAATAATATTTTTATTTTGTTTTCCATCATTTCCAAACTTAGAAAATTAATAAATAGAGAAGAAGAACAAGAAGAAAAAGGAAGGATAAAGAAAAGGCAAAACCTTTAAGACAACATGGGTTTCATCAGGCAGGTTCACTGTTATATCCACCACAACTGGAAGAACTGCGAGAGTGAAATTACAAAAATACACCCTGATTATTACATTAAGGCTAATTAAAAATGCAAAATCTTAAACAAAAAAGAGAAAATGAATATACCCTTCTCCTCCTTCTTCTTCTTATCTCCCTTTGTTTTGCCACGACCATTCTTGGGCGCCATTTCCAAAGTAATTTAGCTGAATTAACCAAGCTCCAACTTGAAATAATGTCCTAATTAACAATGTTAGGAAGAAGTTAATTAAACCAATTATAATTATGGCAATTTTTGTTTAAAAGAGAAGTGAAATGACAGTAAGACCATTGGAGCTTCAAGGAGAGGGTAAAGAGATAACATGAAGAAGAAGTTAAAATGACAAAAAGACCATTAGAGATTCAAGAAAATTACCAGAAAAACAGAGGGGGTGGGTGGGCGGGGAAGAGTGCAGGATTGAAAAGGGTTGGATATATGACAGAGAAAGGGTCTTTAATGCAGCATTAATATCCAAGAATAGAAAGCTAACACCAACTAATTAAACCCGAAATCTTTCTTTATATAGATTTACCAGTCTATATATGTGTCATGTGTGTGTGTGTATTTGAGCTTTAAAGATTGGATAAATGAAGAGATTGCAACATGAACATGAAGAACTCGAGCAGAGTGAATGAAGTGTAGGGACTCTAGCAAAGAGGAGAGAGAATGGGAGGGAGAAGGAGATATAGAGAGGAGGGTGGTGCGATAAGGAAGGAAGGGCCAAGATTTAACGGTCAGATTTATGGCATTTTATGGCAGCTTCTGCCTTTTCTACAGTGGATTATCATTTTGTAAGGATATTTTCTCCAAATAAAAATAAATATACTCTCTCTTCGATTAAAAATAAATCTATAATCACCTTTCCTCCTTGGGTTGTTTTTATAAAGATTGTCCATTTTCCAATTTCAGAAATTATTTTAACGATTTATTTATTCTCACTTTATTTAATTAATCTAAGTCTCACATAAGTATCCGTAAGAAACACTCATAACTCTAATATTTATAATCAAGTCAATTATTTTATTTTATTTAGGAATTGGGGAATATAGTTTTTTTTTTAATTTTATTTTCTTTGTTTAATGGTGCATCCGAGTCAGCATGAACACTCCTAACTTACATTTTTTGAGCAAGTTTTAAGAGGACACCTAAGCTGACCTATTGAAATTTCCTTATATATATTAACCACAAAATCTAAACTTAAATAAATAGCAAGAAAAACAAAGTGAGGCCTTTTAAAATCAAATAATATATTTTTAATTATTACATTTTTATTTAAAGAACATCTTTTGTACTTTTAGGATGCAAAATCATTTTTAAATTATTGTAATCAATTTCATTTAATAATTCTTTTGTCGAATAAAGCTAGTCAAATCCATTGTTGGTCTTAGATGAAATTTTATTAATTTTAGTTTTTTAAAAAACTTACGAGGCGATATACATTTGGAAAAGAATCAAGCCTTATTATATAATAAAACGACAATTTGTGTATCATTTTTCATTTGTATAATTTCTTTTACAAATAGTTTTGTAAATAGACCTAATTCATCAATATCGAGTTGTCATTATGTTTTAAAGAATGTTCAGGTTAAAACAATTGGCTTTTAAATTTTATTATCCAATGACATTAATTTCTCATAAAATAATCTAATGTCTTTTAAATTTTTATTATCAATGACATCATTAAGGAAAAAAACTAAATCACTTAATATATTTTTTTAAAGGTAGTAATTTTTTGGGCTAAGATTTTTGATAAAGCACTACCCATAATAAAGAAAAACAAAACCAACAATAAATTAAGTCAATCACTTAAACAATAACTTTGAGTTCATTGATTCTAATCATCATACTAATAAAAGGTCGCACAACTATCAAAAAAAAAAGAATCAAACTAAGCTTCGTGATCATACTTTTGTATTTTTATTGGTAATATTGTTTTTATTATTAATAGTGTTATTTGTAAAGGGACAAAACAGAAGGGGGGACTGGCACCGGTTATTCGTTCAGCTGCAGGTAGGTTAAGAGGACCACTTGATATTTATGGGTCCCGTCAAAAACTAGAAAAGTCATGTACTCAAACATATCATATGATTATATGAAGATCATAGCCCTTAATTTAGTTATCTGATCATCATAATTTGATGTTCATCGAAGTAGAGTAACTTCTTAACGATCGAGTAGTCGAGCATCAAAACTTGTTTCACCTTAGCTACTTTTCAAATTACAATCATCTTTCTAATAACTAAAAATTTTATTTGCGCATACATGAAAAAGACCATAAAATATCTAACTCACATCAAGTTTAGATATGAGGCTAGCGAAGTGGTCACCTACTAATACAAAACATCAATATTATCTTTAAACTTTTGAGTGTGTATGTGATAAGCTAGTTGACCCAAAGGCTAAGTGTTTAATGGGTCATGCACAGCGAAACGAGCTCGAATCATTACAAATGTTATGTTGAATTTTTATTTATTTTTAATCATATGGTTGATTGGTTGTGACTGATCATGCCAAAAATCTTGGTACCGAAGGTACCAATTTGATCGTTGTTGGATTGTACGTGAAACCATCTAGCAATTGCTTCGCCATGGATTCTTGAATATATGTCTGCAAATAGGAAACAATCAAGAAAGATGCAGGATGATGTTTCCGTAAATACAAAGTTTGAATGCAATCAAGAGGAGAGAAAAAGGGTTTATTGTCATTGTGAGAGAGAAAACGTGTAAAAATTACATTAATATGAAAATGAGATGAGTAAACATGTACATCAATCACATTTATGGCGAAGAAAGAATTAGGTGAGGAGACGAACAAGATTAGTAAAAATTAGAAGTTATTATTTGAGTTGTGCATCAATTAGGGACAAACTTATAAACACCTTAGATTTATTTAAAATTTTTCAATAACAAAATGGGTGAAATGAGAAAAATATGTAACTTGTAGTACCAAATT
This sequence comes from Codonopsis lanceolata, assembly GCA_013146195.2. Lineage (NCBI taxonomy): Eukaryota > Viridiplantae > Streptophyta > Magnoliopsida > Asterales > Campanulaceae > Codonopsis > Codonopsis lanceolata. The sequence goes on along the minus strand of CM028381.1, from coordinate 107,713,471 downwards.
TTATTTTTTAACAAAATACTATAAGGGTACATAGGCACTCTTTTGAAACTGAAGGGGGCACCTAGGTCGGCTTTGGGATATGTTTGTTGTATCAAACGATAGTAAGATTTAATTTCTCAATTGCCTAATGAAAACACAACTAAGTGACAAGTATGTAAAATATCGATCATGGCTGTTGCGTGGTACGACCAATTTCATGTCCATCCAAACCTCCCCTGATAAAGACCATGGTAACATTTTTTTAAACGTAAAAATTTGAGTAAGATGGTTTTACGAGTATTTTATTTAAGATAAATTCTTTTGATCTGATTTACCGTATGTTGGTAAATTTAGTTGTGAGAAAATAAAGCTCTATTTTACGAATTAAGATTCGTAAGACGGTTTCACAAGAGACCTACTATTTTTCAAATAACAAATAGAGAAATTAAGTCTAACCCTAGCTAGCCAATGTTCATTGTGTTGTTTGTATATTCAAATAAGTGTCTTGTTTATACTCAATTAGAATTTCTATGTTCGTGCCAAGGAAATATTTTCATCGTTCCGCGTAAAGAGTTCATTATTTTATTTTTGTAATATTTTACTTAAATAATCTATTTTCTAAAATTAAGAAATAAAAGTATTATTTTATTACTAATGAATTACTAAAATTATTTTTAAAAAAAAATTGACTCTGAAATGGAGATCTTTTTTCCGGTATAGAGTTTCAAAATATATGATTTTTAGGTATCCACTCCTTGAAAAGGATGTTTGATGCATATATGTCATACACACCACCCATTTCTCAACACTTTCACATCTAAAAGCTTGTCTCTTTATAGCAATAATTTTATAAATACACCAAAATAATAATAACAACATAGTTATATGATTTCTTTGGAAGACAACGTCTTTTAAACCTAAACTTTCCTTTTTCTCATATATTTATTTTGGCATGATATTACAAGCTCGAGTTAGTGTATCTCTAAAAGCTTTAGTCTTAAAGTCACGAGATCGATCAAATTAGTTTAAATCTTTACAATATCAAATTTGTTTGTTTTTAAATAATAACATGTAAATTTCAAATCATCACAAAATTAATCATTCAACATCTCAAACACTAAAGCTCATAAAAATGACACAAGCTTGAGTTTGTAATATCATTGCTTTATTTTTATGCTAATGATGCATTGAGAATGCATCATTAAAATTATGCTTTTTTCCGCATAAATTGAAATACTTCTACCTTTTTTTATAACTAAGTCTCCTGTGAAACTGTTTTACCAATCTTAATTCGTAAGACGGAGCCTCACTATCTCACAATTCAACCCATTAACACACATAATAGATCAAGTCAAAATAGGGCTAGTCTACCTCTCTCGTTAAGCCACAAATAAATTAAATCGAGTTGAGTTGAGTTTTTATGATGAATTAGTTCCTCTCACTCTTAAACCAATTGATACTTGAGAAATTATTTAAAATTAGACAGGTAATGCGTTAGGGCCGATCAGCTTAAAATTGTCACACAATGGTTCACAATTGACTATGCATTATGCATAATCCAAATAAGAATGGTTGAACCTAGGGATAGCAAAATGGGTATTATGGATAACACCTATTTTGACTAACTCATGATTATCTATAACACCTATTTTTCTATCCCTAGTTGAACCATTGTCATTAAGGAAATGATAGGCTGATAATAGCACCGTGCCATCGTTAAACCATTAGATTAGACACAAATTTAAATCATTACTAGTTATAGAGCTCGTGCTCCATACGGTGTCTTTTGGTAATAATATGAAACGCCCCAAACTCGGGTCCGACCATTTAGACCCACAATTTGGCCACGTCACCAACAATCAATACTTAAAATCATAATAAATCTCAACACTAATAATTAATCAACATTAATATCCCTCAAATGTAACTAAAATACGACCACAAAATATCCGAAAAAAATGTAAAATAAAACTGATCAAAGTTAATTAAACTTCCAAAGTACAAATTAACTAAAAAAATGTATAAAACTTCTTTGACCATCTTCATTCATCTACTCGAAACAATTCATCTAGCCAACCTAAATGTCACCTGGAAGAGGAAGAATAAGAAAGGGTGAGCAAACAATACTCAGCAAGTTCATATACAACTCTTCCTACTAAGGAGGAGTTGACCGAAATAAATCAAAGAATCAGAATCGAAAGTTCAAATATTTATAATGCAAAAGTCAAAATAGTCAAAGTTTAAATATTCAAATTTCAGATATATTTTTAGGATTCCAAGTGAAGGATAAAGATACAACAAATGACTCGAGTAATTCAATTGTCACCAACCGTCCCATACCAGCTGGCGACAACAGATGACTCGCAGATAAATATTTAGGATTTCAAACGAAAGATAATAATGCAAAGGACAACTCGAGTAGTCCAATTGTCACCAACCGTCTCATACCAGCTGAAGACAACAGACGACTCACGGATACCAAGATCACATAAGCGGTCAAAGACCGTTCGAACAATGTTCCAAAAAAATTCTAAAGACCTATAAGGGTAAAGGTTTCTAAAGGATATATCCGGATAACTAACCATATGCCTAGTGGTTAAAGGGTTTCGAAATGTCACATTAACCCGTGACTAGGTAAATCGAAAGGCCACATTAACCCGTGACTAGGCATATCGAAAGATCACATTAACCCGTGACTAGGTAAATCAAAATGTCACATTTACCCGTGACTAGGGTGTTTGACTTAGTGATCAAGGTAGGAACCTTTAAATAATCAAATATATTTTACAAAGCCAGTATGAATGACAAACACATTTATGTATCAAACAGATATCTCACATAAAATATGATAGATGTGCGAAATTTAACGAAGGAGCATAATCATGAGTAATCAAATGAACGAATTCGACTGAATTCAAAATCAAATACCGATACAAAATCGGCACACGTTTTCAAGGAAAAGCATTTATCAAAGAAATAAATGAAGCTTAACAATATGGAACGAAGAATTCAAAAGACCTAAATGAGGTATAATCTCTTACCTCAATACGCTTGTTAAAAAAAATCACTCTGTACACGAATGATTAATCAATAGGTTTATTATAAGTAGCTACTAATTATGATTAAAATTGTATTTTGATGTGAGAAAAGAAGATTGATTGTTTACCTTGAAATTGATGTGATCAATACTCTTTTCTCTTTCTGTGGCCGTTCCAATGTTCTTTTTTTTTTTCAATCGTTTTCCGTTTCCTCCCTCTCAACCTTATTTATACAAAACCCTACTAGGTTTTCTACCCTAAATTAAAATCTTAAAGTTAAGTGGACCGAAATCTATTAAATAATATTAAAGTCATAGTCAAAATTGGGCCTAGCCCGACCCAAATCCAATTAATTACTAAATAGGTCCAAAACAATCAGATTAACTCAAAACAATTATAATATTAATTAAATAGGTCCAAAACAATTATAATTTCAATTAACACGAATTAATATATATATTTTTTAATTTAAAATTATTAGGGTATTACACTCTCACCCCCTTAAAAGAAGTTTAGTCCCTAAACTTAACACACCAAGTCATACGAAGAGGTCAAGATGTTCATCTTCAAATTTAAAATAAACCAAATTACTCTCAATAGAAACAATGACAACGAAGAATAAGCTTTAGTAGATCATATGCATTCAATCCTTAAATGTAACCGAGACAATCCATTAGTCAAAACGTCACATGTAAAACTCATAATGCCCATACTTTATCCAACAAGCAGATGACCAAACCATACGTCAAAATTATCAATGTCTAAATGAACTCAAAAGACAAGATATAAATACTTAGGTAACGGAAATGCATCTCTTGGTCGTCGTGTTAATTAATCGACGTCTAAGTTCTCATGTGACAATTTGATAGGTCGTGTAAATGTGGCAATGTGATCGATTAAGAAACACTAGACTGAATAAAAATTTAAACGTCGCGAAGGTGAGGATGCACTATACATGTTTCCATATCATTCGTCTCGAGCAGCCATCGCGTAAATTCTTCCCTGCGCATTTGGTTTCGGTATATCGCCGTTGCCCGTTCCTCACGCAAAGTTCTCTTTTAGTGGTTCTGGGCAATCCTTGATCCTATGCCCTATCTTTCCGCAATTAAAGCAGGTTCCCGTAGTCCAATAACAAATATCAGTCCTATGTTTTCCACCACACTTGTTACACTCAGGGTCATTATTCTGATTCTGCTGCTGACCTTGATTCTGATTCCGCCACTGATTTGATCCCTTGGACCGATTGTCCTCTATGGTTATCTTCTTATTTCCTCTATAACTTCCTCCTTGATAGCCCGACTGATCTTGAGAATTACTTCCAAGACTCTCAAAACCTCTCTTTTTCTCTTCCTTCTTCTTACGGTAGTTTCCGACACTGCTTCAAGTATTCGGCTCTGGTCTACAACTTCAGCATAAGTCTTCAACTGTAAGGCTATCAATCGATGGCTAATCTTTCCATCGAAGCCTCTTTCAAACATCCTGGCCTTTTGTTTGCCATTCTTAATGAGACCTGGAGCATACTTTGATAGTTCCGTGAACTTGACAGCATACTCATCTACCGTCATATCTCCTTGCTCTAGATTGAGAAATTCAACCAGCTTACTGTCCTGCACGCTCTCAGGAAAATATTTCTTATTGAAGACTTCGAGAAAAGTCTCCTGTGTACTCTCCGCCCCCATTTGCTTCAACAATCCTCATCTCTGATCGCCACCACTCATCAGCCTCTCCTTCGAACTTGAACGTGGCGAGGTTGACTTTCTGTTCACTCGTAAGGGTCATAGTTCTAAAGATCTTCTTCATACTCTCAACACATTCTTCTGGCTTAATGGTGTTTGGTGCATCTGAGAAGGGCTTAGGGCTTCTCTTTTGGAAGATGTCAAGTGGGTCCTTTGCCATTGGTCGAGGTTGAAGAACTGCAAGCTGAGGTTGCAATACGGCAGGCTAAGGTTGCGGTGCCTCAGGCTGAGGTTGTGGTTGAGGTTGAACAATCTGGCCAATCCTGTCTACCGCTCGTGTCAAATTCTGTAGAAGGTTCATCATAAGCACGGGGTCTACTAAGGCGGGATTTGCTGCGTTAGGTTGAGACGCTTCAGGGGCAGGGTTTTCGTTATTCACGTTAAGTTGGCTTCCAGATTGTTCCCCCACACTCTCGGAAACGGAGTCCTCTACTGCTCTTCCTCCTATGTTTCCTCAGCCACGACCACGGCCTCGGTTAGCGGTACGTCCACCTCAATCTGCGTGCCATTTGATATTGATACAAAAATGAGCAAGTGTCAAATAATGCCTAAAATTTTATCACACTAAAATGGTGCTCGCTAATTGGCGTGACGTAAATTGAAACAATCTACATAATTGTTAAGTAACATCAATTTCTTCCAAAGCTTATCTTATAATCTTGTGCACTCGAAATACACCAACACGATATATAGTTCGAAATGAATGTCAAAAGAATACAAAAATTTCCTCAACATTTATTCAATATCAAACTTTATTCCAATGTCTCAAAAATTGGATACACTTCGTGTATTCCAAGTCTAATAATCTAAAATATAACAAATTCTTACGAGTAACCAATAGTGTATCAATCCCAATCAAAATAAATGAAATCATAACTTAAAGTTATAATCGTAAACTTAAAACTATTGGTTAACTAATGCTATAAACAAAATTATAACCTTAAACTACAATCAATTCCTAATTCTATTAATTCCTAAATCCTAAAACCATCAGGATCTAAAGCCTAAGCTCTGATACCACTCTGTAACGCCCCAAACTCGGGTCCGACCATTTGGACCCACAATTTGGCCACGTCACCAACAATCAATACTTAAAATCATAATAAATCCCAACACTAATAATTAATCAACATTAATATCCCTCAAATGTAACTAAAATACGACCACAAAATATCCGAAAAAATATATAAAATAAAAATGATCAAAGTTAATTAAACTTCCAAAATACAAATTAACTAAAAAATGTATAAAACTTCTTTGACCATCTTCATTCATCTACTCGAAACAATTCATCTAGCCAACCTAAATGTCACCTAGAAAAGGAAGAATAAGAAAGGGTGAGCGAACAATGCTCAGCAAGTTCATATACAACTCCTCCGGTTACTAAGGAGGAGTTGACCGAAATAAATCAAAAAATCATAATCGAAAGTTCAAATATTTGTAATGCAAAAGTCAAAATAGTCAAAGTTTAAATATTCAAATTTCAAATATATTTTTAGGATTCCAAGTGAAGGATAAAGATACAACAAATGACTCGAGTAATCCAATTGTCACCAACCGTCTCATACCAGCTGGCGACAACGGACGACTCACAGATAAATATTTAGAATTCCAAACGAAAGATAATAATGCAAAGGATGACTCGAGTAGTCCAATTGTCACCAACCGTCCCATACCAGCTGGAGACAACAGACGACTCACAGATACCAAGATCACATAAGCGGTCAAAGACCCGTTTGAACAATGTTCCAAAAAAATTCTAAAGACTCATAAGGGTAAAGGTTTCTAAAGGGTATATTCGGATAACTAACCACATGCTTAGTGGTTAAAGGGTTTCGAAAGGTCACATTAACCCGTGACTAAGTAAATCGAAATGCCACATTAACCCGTGACTAGGTATATCGAAAGGTCACATTAACCCGTGACTAGGTAAATCAAAAGGTCACATTTACCCGTGACTAGGTTGTTTGACTTAGTGATCAAGGTAGAAACTTTTAAATAATCAAATATATTTTACAAAACCAGTATGAATGACAAATACATTTATGTATCAAACAGATATTTCACATAAAACATGATAGATGTGCGAGATTTAACGAAGGAGCATAATCAAGAGTAATCAAATGAACGAATTCGACGGAGTTCAAAATCAAATATCGATACAAAATCGGGACACGTTTTCAAGGAAAGACATTTATCAAAGAAATAAATGAAGTCTAACAGTATGAAACGAAGAATTCAAAAGACCTAAATGAGGTATAATCCCTTACCTCGATACGCTTGGTAAAAAAATCACTCTGTACACGAATTATCGTCCTAAGCTTGCTTGCCAAATTCTAAAAATATAATATAACAAAAGTTACCAATTAATATCTTAATAATTAAATCAACTAATATTTAATAACTTAGTACAGACCAATTTTATATCTATAGATACATTGATATATACATAGTAACTATACACACAAATAAGAGCGACTTGCTTAAATTTGTTTTGATAATTGTTACACCTTTCACACACAAACACTATTTACTATTAGTTACTCTCATTCACGGAATCACGCCAACTCCCTCTCTCCCCCAATTCAGTACTTTCTCTTTTTTTCTTTTTTTTTTAAAACCAATACATTGCATACGCACACTATAAAAAAATTAGTATTATATATATTATATAAGTAAATGCATAATCATCACACACACTAATTCCATACACAAAACACACACACATCAAACACACACTTTACCCGTGCACTTCATACATATTGAATTGATTAATCAATAGGTTTATTATAAGTAGCTACTAATTATGATTAAAATTGTATTTTGATGTGAGAAAAGAAGATTGATTGTTTACCTTGAAACTGATGTGATCAATACTTCTTTCTCTCTCCGTGGCCGTTCCTATGTTCTTTTTTTTTTTCAATCGTTTTCCGTTTCCTCCCCTCTCAACCTTATTTATACAAAACCCTACTAGGTTTTCTACCCTAAACTGAAATCTTAAAGTTAAGTGGACCGAAATCTATTAAATAATATTAAAGTCATAGTCAAAATTGGGCCTTGCCCGACCCAAATCCAATTAATTTGGAATAATTACAAGCCGGTACATTTTTAAAAACATTTTTTCAAATGAATCCGCCTATTTTTTACACATTTCTTTTAGGTACAATTTTTAGGCAAAAATACTTGTCTACCCTTTGCACTCAATAACATCGTTTTTGGGCGTGTATTTGTGGCTCTCAAACGCGAAACAGCCTCTAGAACGCCAATCGAGAAATACACAAAATGGCGGCGAATAACATCTGGATGATGGACTAGACTGCGCGCCTGCTTAGGTTTCTTCACTTAGTTGGATTTCCCTTGACATCCTTTGAACTCCCAAGATCATTTCCATGTTCTGCAAATGCATACACATGTGTGTTCCTCACAAGTACCCGTAGCTGAGACAGAAATGGCTTGCTGGAATCGCCGTCACCGTCGCAGTTCGACCGGCCAAACAACGGACCTTGTAGAAATCGCAGAAGGCTGCTATTGTTATCGATCTCGTAGCCAAGAGCAATATAAGATATGTGCCGCCATTGTTATCGATCTCGAGAGAGAAGGTACCACTGGTCTTGTAAAGTACGAGCGAAGACTTAAGACGAAAGACTTGTTTGTCGTGTTTCCTGCAAGCAGCCCACTAAAAATGGTAGAGAGGTTCTTCTCGACGACCATGGGCTTAAGGGCTCTGGCCCACCGACCGATCCATCATGCGATACATCCGACTCAATCATGCTTCTCTCCGGTCCTTCCTCCTCGTAATCTTTCCCTCCTCCCTCTGTTTGTGAGTTTAATGCTCCATCCACATTAAATGTATCTAAAAACAATTGAAATTCCCCCAATTTAACCCTTATTCATTTTCCAAACCCAGGACCAGGAGGCTCTAACTGTGAGACAGACAGTATACAAATAAGTTCATTTACAGGCGTATTATTATATTTGGATTGTTTAAGTGATTGATTTAAGTATCTAATTGTGTGTATAACGATGATATGGAAATCGATGTACTTTTTTCCTTGATTCCATTCAATTGTGTTTGTTATCTACTTATCATTTTGATTTTAAAATTTGAAGGTTCTGATGCCAGGCATCAGGTTGATTTTTGGCATCAGGTTGATTTCTGATGCCTGACATCAGGTTGATTTTTGGCATCAGGTTGATTTCTGGCATCAGGTTGATTTCTGATGCCTGGCATCAGGTCGATTTTTGACATCAGGTCGATTTTTGGCATCAGATTGATTTCTGATGCCTGGCATTAGGTTGATTTTTGACATCAGGTTGATTTCTGATGCCTGGCATCAGATTGATTTTTTGGCATCGGAGTTTTCATTAATGACATTTTTGTCATTTGACAAGCAATTTGTAGTTACATGAAATGTCCAAAAAATTGATGATTCTAGATGAAAACATGTTTTCAAAATTGTACCCACCTGAAATTCCCCCAATTAATTACTAAATAGGTCCAAAACAATCAGATTAACTCAAAACAATTATAATATTAATTAAATAGGTCCAAAACAATTATAATTTCAATTAACACGAATTAATATATATTTTTTTAATTTAAAATTATCGGGGTATTACATAATACTACTATAATTTTTAAATGTGACATACATTCTTATTTTGGTAATAGTAGTAGTATAATTTTTACTCTCTCCGTTCCACGCAAAGAGTTTACTATTCTATTTGGGGATGTGATGAACTGAAATAAGTGTGATATTTAATATTGATTTTGTTCTTTAACTTGTTGTAAATGTTGCACTTTTTATGTGTATTTTGTATGTTTTGTGATTACAGGTTTATGGGAGAATGATGATGAAAAAGTGCAAAAGAATACCAAGTTCAAAGAAGAAATTAAGATATCATGGTACCAAATGGGCATGCACTATCTAAAGGGTCTTGAAGCTAAAACTGAAAGCAATGTCACGTTTTTAATGGGCATTTCAGACTTTAGTCAGTTCAGTAACTAGGGGATTATTATGTTATTTGAAATAAATTGTTGGTTATTCTTTTCTTTTTCTCCCGTTTAATTAGTGAAAGGATAGGATAAGAGATAGATTATATGCGAAGAATTGCTCAGCAACTTCCTGGAGAAATTCTAGAAGTGGAGATCCTTATCTATATTCTCTTGGAGGGAGTTACGAGAAGGAGGAAAAAATCTACTATAAAAGAGATGACAGGAATAAGGCAAGAGAAGAAGAAAACACGGCTGATACACCCTCATACACACACACACACATCAACTAGAAGGAGGATTGAAGATGACTGGAAGCATCTCTTTTTCTTCTACAATTCCTGCTAGGTGTTGCATTTCGTTTTTATTTTGTTTGTAAGTAATTTCCAGCCATGTTTAGTGGCTAATTTATTTTCTTCCAGTAAATGAACAAGTGATTCCCTTTTAATTGCTACTGTGAGATCTAATTGTTTTCATTCTCAATTGAGTTTAAGTATTTATTCATTATCTGTTTGTTTGTTACAAAAGGAATTGTGACTTAGGATTATTTTGCTTAGTTAATCTCCAGGGCCCGGATTTTAATTAACCTAATAGTTTAATGCTAGTTATTACCGTTGATTTGTAATTGTCATTGGGTTATAACAAAGTAGCAAGTAACACACCGTTTAGGCATCACAAGCATATTCGGTCCGTGTTGTGGAAATGTGTAATCTAAATTAAATGATATTGCTTCAATATGCATTGTTTAGAATCGAGTTTCTCTCTCGTCTCGGGGGTTGTCTTTTTATTAGGGAAATAGTTAATGAGTTCCTCTTAACTATCGAGACAGTAAGGAGAGATTGAGTGTTTGACGGTTGTCGATAACTATAACCGGTTTATTTAAAGTCCATTGAGTCATTTTTGCATCTATGATCGGTAGTAATTTTCAGGATTACATTTAGTTTATTGACTAAATTTTTTCTCTTATTGAATTCAAAAATAATTTTATGTTTTGTTTACATTAAGTCTTTTAAATTCAACTTTTAATTAATTCATTGTTGCTAATTAGTCAGATTAAAAACATCAATATTTGTTTTAATTGCTTTGTTAAAGTTTTTAAAAGAAGTGAATTTGACGTTCCATGTGGATACGATCCATACTACCATATACTTGTTATTTAGAAATATGAAATTATTTTTGACTGTTTGACACCCGTCAAATTTTGCTTAAAGAGTCTATTTTCAAAAATTAAGGCATAAAATTATCATTTTATTACTAATGAGCTATTAAAAATGTCAATTTCTTAAAAAGTTTGACTTTCAATCGAAGACTGTTTGAACGGAACGGAGGGAGTAAAAATGTCATTATGATTAAAATGTTGGAATACAAAACCAACATCATTTTCTAACCAATGTGAAACATATATATTCTATTGGTAATAATAATGGAAGTCTTCTAACCAATGTGATATACATCTATTTTATTAATGATAATAGTAAAAGTCTTTTATTTTAACACTTTTGAAAGATACATATGTTATATTAATAATAATACTAGAAGTCTTTTATTTTAAATTTTTTGAAACCAATATCATTTTATAACGAATGTAAGATACATCTATTCTATTAATAATAATAGTTGAAGTCTTTTATCTTAAGACTTTTGAAACCAACATTATTTAATTTCTAGTTAATGTGAGATGCATCTATTCTATTGTTAGTAAAAAAAATTATCTAAAAACTTTTAAACTAAAATAATTATTTGTAACCAATGAGAAATAAATCATATTTATTGGTAAGATTTTGCCTAAGGACTTTTAAAGTCAACATCAACTTCTAACAATTGTGAACATATTTTTTTTTGTTAGTTTAGTAATAAAAGTCATTTATCAAAATACTTTTTAAATCAACATCAATTTTCAACTAATATTTGTTACATTACTTTTATTGGTAATTATAATGAAGATGCATCTTACATTGATTATAAATTAATATTGATTTTATAAATCATCAAAGTACTCACCTAATACTTGTTGAAAAATTAGTGTTTTTAGTGAAAGAAATTATGCAACTTGAGACACGAATTTCGTTACATGACAGTTGTTTGTTGGCAAATGTAATTGTGCAAATGTGTTCTACTCGGTGAGAGCATCAAAATGATAAATTTATTTGTCCAAATCGAGTTTTGGATGAATAAAATATCAAGGTTTAAAGTATGGTGTTAAAAGTGGGTCATTATAGTAAAATACTCACTCAATGTCAATATAATAATATTATCTCACATTTGTTAAGAAATGATGTTGATAGTAAAAGTCTTTTTACATAAGATTTCCACTATTATTAACAATATCATAATATCATATTAACTATTATTAATTATTATTTCTAACTAATGGCTAGAAAATGAAGTCTCAAATCAAGTGATGTGGAGACTTGATGATTCAATAATATCAAAAGTTGGATAAAATGTCACTATTAGAGTTGTCTTTACCAACTTTAATATACTGTAGTATAATATAGATTTTAAAATATATATCAATCAAGCTCAAAATAATTCATATTGTATTTATGGCTTGTACACAATATAAATACTTTAATAGAAAGAGTAAATGTGTGATTGTTTTTTTACACAAGCAACCTAAAAAATATGTTTATTGATAAGCTTTTATAAAAAATCATATTGGCCTCAAAATAAAAAATCATATATTAACTACACACTATATTTTGTGACCAAAAAATATAATTTTTGGCATGAAAATGACTAAGGTTTTATTAAAGACATTTGATTGGTTTATATGAACGCTAATTTTTTAAAAAGCATACACTTATCTTTCATGCTTAAAAAAATGGTAGAATGTCAATTAGTATAGTGCATCATATGAATCAAACAATTTTTTTTTTATAATGTTTCATTGTATAATGATATTTTTTGAAGTGCTTGCATAAATATAAATTGTATACCACCAGTGTATCAAAATTAATTATTAATAGACCGATGCGATACGTATAAAATCTTTATATCTTGAAATATATATAAAAAAAATCCATAAAATATATTGTATTGTAAAGGTAAATATAGAATAAATTAGATAAGCTATTGTGAGTAATAATTTTACTAATTAACCGTCAAATTGAGCTCATTTGAAGCCCTATGGACCCTTCCTTCCTCGTTAATTTCTAAAATTTAACGTTTTTAGGTTGATTGAAACTTTAAAGGATTTCCAAAAAAAAACAACTTTAAGGAGTTTATAGCCCCATAGGACTCGAACCCAAAACTTTAATTAAGTTAAAACAATACTTTAACCAACACATTTTCATATTTATCTATATATATAATGTCAAGGGTATATTTTTTCCTCCTCTTACTTTTGAATTGTAGACTTTTGAGTTATCATTTCACTTTTTTTTCACTCTTATCCTCTCTCTATTTTCTCTCTTTCTCTTTCTCCTCCCGTCTCCTCCCTATTTTCTCTCTCATCACCACCATTTCTCTCTTTTAATTATGTTTGAACATTTTTCTCTCTTAAAACATAAAAATAGTAGCTAAAACAAAAATAATAGTTTCGGAGTCAAGAAAATAAAAATATAAGAGGTTAGTAAAATAAAAAATAATTTATGGAACACATCACTATTAAAATAAAAGTTACAGAATCAACAAAACAAAAATAATTTAATGCGGAAGTTAGTAAAATAAAATAATTTACGGAACAAAATTTTAAAACAAACTATTAAAAATATATATGTAAAACAAAAATACATTAGTAAAATAAAATTATTTGATGGAACAAAAATAATAGTTACAGAGTCAATAAAACAAAAATAATTTAAACTGAGGTTACTAAAATAATAAAAATAATTTACGAAACAAAAAGTTTAAAACAAATTCTTAAAAATAGTTATGTGAAACAAACATACATTAGTAAAATAAAACTATTTGATGGAACAAAACTAATAGTTACGGAGTCAATAAAACAAAAATAATTTAAACTGGGTTTAATAAAATTATAAAAATAATTTACGAAACAAAAGTTTAAAACAAATTCTTAAAAATAGTCATGTAAAACAAAAATACGTTAGTAAAGTAAAAATATTTGATGGAACAAAAATAATAGTTACAGAGTCAGTAAAACAAAAACAATTTAAACTGAGGTTAGTAAAATAATAAAAATAATTTGCGGAACAAAAGTATTTCATAAAACTAATTAGTAAAAATAAATAAAATAATATTTACGAAATAAATAAAACAAAAAATATGATGGAAGTTAGTAAAATCAAAATAATTTACGAACAAAAATAATAGTTAGTGGTAAAAAATAATTTCGTTATTTTGATTTTAGCTTATTTTCTTATCAGAAATTCTTTTATTCATAAAATATGAATATAATTTAATAAAAGTAATCATTCAAAATGAAGAACTTATTTGAGTTCAGATTCTATTTGTATAACGGAAAAAATTCAAGTTTGTTCGAAAACATTCATTCTCGAGAGTTTTTGAATAGTATAAAGTGTTCGGGGTTGCCAGGCGGCCATGGATTTACACTTAAAATTGGTGTTTCAATAATTCTATTAAAAAGCATTGACTATGTTGCATTGTGCAATGGAACAAGACTAATTGAAAGAACGTGATACCACGGAACCTCAATATGGAACGATGTGATTGCCAATGTTGCAGTGATTGTTGCAACAATGACAACGACAATGAGAACAGAAAGTATATCACAGATAATAGCAGCGGAAGTTTCGATTTCAGACTTTATTTCAAGCAGAATTTAGTAGACAAAAATTCACCAAAAACAATCTACAAGTTTGATACTTGTAGATCAAGCCTCAAGGCCACACAAATTATATTAAAAACAATAATGTTTTACCACAAATAACAAACAAAAATTCTCACAAGATATAGGATGTTGGAGAACCGAAAAACCCACATAAACTACTAGAACAAACGTGGGAAGAAAAGACTCAAATACAGCTTCCAAAACAGCGTACAAGAAGGAAGCACACAGATCAGAAACTTCAGGAAGAAACGAGGCTGTCTTCACAGAAGTTTCAAAACAGCATGCGCTTGTGTGAAGGAACTGCTTGCAGAATACTCTCAGTTTATGGCCTTTCGATCTACTCTCTCAAACTCTACACACCAGGCAGTAAACTGAATCTCTTATTCAAGCACTCTGAATGAATTCTTTCTTGCAAGCTCTCAGTGTACACAAAGCTCTCTGCACACCCAAACTGCTCGACTTCTGGTCTTTATATAGGCTACAAATCCTGTAAACAAAAACTCCAAAGAATCCTGCAAACACACGGCAAAGCAACTACTCCTACTAGGAAAGAGATTTAGCATAAAATCATACAAGATTATCTTTCCTAGTAAGACTAAGATACATCGAATAACTAATTTATTTACATAAATCTAGTTACCAAAAATATATTGCAAGATATCTTTCCTAACAAAACTATGATACATGGAATAACTAAATTATTTGCAGAGATTTAGTTACCAAACATGTATAGCCAAAATCTCCAAAATCTTTTGAAAGATTTTCCAAAGATTTTCCTATCAAAAAAACACACCAAATGTACCAAAAATAATCTAAACAAAATCTAACACCTAAAATAAACATTGACTAAATTAAAATTCTTCTTTGACCAAGAAAGGTGAAAACAAGATAAAATAGGTCATGCCTATTTTACCCTTACACTAATCATCATAAATCTTGGGAATCACATTGTTGAAACAATTTTTTTTAAAGGAAGGAATGTTGGAGAAAATGTTTTTTATCCCAATATTGTCATTAACTTCATTTGACGTAGACCCTAAGGGGTAGTCCAGTGGTAGAATTGAGACTTTTACAAAATGTGAGGTCTCAAGTTCAATCACTTCCCTTGCCCCCTTAGGGGAAAGGTCTACATAAAAAATAAAAAAAAACTTTAAAAAAAAGTTCATCTAATGTAAGGCTGACTTTCAAGTTTCAAACAAGACAATTTCCATTACTGGTTTCATATGCAATGACAATTATAAGTGTCAAAGTTAATAATTACATGAAGGTCTCTTCTTGAAGAAACCAATATTTAGTCTTGAGGCAGTTATATGTCGCAGCTTCTAGAGTAACAAATTATTTTGATTTGAAGATATTGATATGTAATGGAGATGAAAAACCAACTAATAAAACAACAAATGTCGTGTATAAGGAAATTTTTTAGAATCTATAATGATTATTGATATGCTGATGTGTATTGGTTAATAAACTGATTATTCTTATTTTTTATTTAAGATTTTGTATCCTCTTTATTTTGTTTATGTATGATTTATTTGAAAAGAAATAATGATCGTAAACGCACGCATTAACAAAACTAGTTATTCAATAATTAAGAAGTCGGTTACATACTTTCATCTTAGTCAATACTCCCTTCGTCCCAAAAATAATACTTCATTCGTATCGGATAAATGTTTCTAGTGGGTAGAACACAAATATTAAGAAATTTAATTAATGATGAGTTATAAAATATATTGTGACAATAATACCTACTACACATCATCGCTCTCTATCATTAATTATATGCACATTACACTTACTTTCTCTAGGATATTCAATAATTATAATATTAAATGAATGAATATATTAGAAAGATTGATATAAAATTTGCACACCAAAAGTCATTAAGAATATTAGTTGTAACATCGCAAAATAGAAAGTATGAACATTTATCTGAGACGGATGGAGTAATAATAGTCTTTTGTTTTAGTTTATCCCAAAATATTACTCTTGTTTCTAATAGCAATAATACTTTGTTTAATGTGAACAAAATACAAGTTACAACTTTAAAAAGTTTGATTTGGGATAGAGGCAGTATCATATATATTTTTCGATTTTAAAATAAGTGTCTCCTACCAGTTTATATAGTTTTAGAAAAATTGATTATTTCTCGTGTTTTTTTCCTTTAATAATATTATAGGATAAAATTCAACTTTGGTGAATTTTCAATTCTTTTAATCCACGATAATATTATCAAACTGCTAAGGTCCACTTTTATGCATCATGATGATAAATGTGTGCATCATCTGATATCAAATGATATATCACCTTATTAAATGATGCATCACGTTGTATAAAAGTAAATTTTAACGATTTGATAATATTATTGTGACTAAAGCGGGTATGTATCCACAAAAAATGTATCTTCCCACAATTTACTCAAAATTATTCTCCACTTTGTTGGTGGTATCCAGTTAGTGGAACCCATGTTTTTGGTTTCACACAATCAAGAAAGGTCGTACAAGGAATTGTCTTTTAAAAAAAAACTCTAAAATTAAAATACACTTATCCTGGATGGCAAAAGTAATGAATTTTAATCATAAGGCTCTATTTGTTTCAGGGAAAATGACTTCTGGAAAATATTTTCTTTATTTTTTAGTATTTGGTAACCTTAAGAAAATGCAGTCAACGTAAAAGGTTTTTCAAGTCAACGGAAAATGAAGGCTTCTTTTCCGGAAAATGACTTACAGATTCATTTTCCGTAAGTCATTTTTCAAATGTTCGGGCACATCCTAAAATTAGTGTCACTTATATTATTTAGGGACATCCTAACCATTGTCGATTTTATATTTTAAAACATATTTTTCATATCAATTATCAAAAAAATTATTAGTGATTGTGAGATTGAAAAAAAGATAGACATTGATTTGACACTACTAATGATAAATTGATGGTTACTAAAGAAAAATTACTTAAAGTTCAACACTACTAGTTATTTAGCCCGTGCTATGCACGGGTATAATGTGAGATATATAAATTTTTGTAATAATAATATAACTTTTAGACATTATAATTAGATTGTTAATCTCTTCTATTGTTATAAATTTTTTTATATTGTTACTAATATTAAACGATTTTTTTACCTAAATACTTTTAAAATTAATATAAGTTTCTAGGTAACGTGAGATACATATTTTGTATTAATAATAATATTAATTTTTTTTAATCTAAAGACTTTTAAAATTAACATTTAACTTGATAATAATATTAGAAGTCATTTTGTTAAAAACTTTTAAAATCATAATTCATTTTTAAACAATGTGAAATACATATTTTGTATTTTTATTGGTAATGAAAGTTTAAGTCTTTTATCTAAAGACTTTAAAACCAACACCACATTCTAACCATGTGGTATACATATTTTCTATTAGTAATAATAGTAGTGGATAAAAGACTTTTTAAACAATATTCATTTCTAAACAATGTGGATACATATTTTCTATTGGTAATAACAAAAAATGTCTTTATCTAATGACTTTTATAACCAATACTCATTTCTAAATAATATGAGATACATTTCAGAACCAATGTGAGATACATCTATGGGTAAGTGGTTCTGCTTTGGTTTGGCTTTATCCCAAAATCACAAACCGAAATCACAAACCGAACCGCCTCCTGCAAATGGTTCCAAAAATCTCAAACCGAACCGAACCGAGTAAGACTTGGAATCAAACCGAACCACTCGATTTGGTTTGGTTTGGTTCGGTTTTGTGGTTTATATAAATTATTTTTAATGAAAGTAACCAACATTGAAAATAACAATAAAAATAAGATTTTAATTTGGAATTAACATCAAAATTAGGAAATAAGTTACTAACAACAAATTATCATAAATAAAACAATACAAATTCTAAAATAAACACAAACAATGGGAAAAAAATAGTTCTCTAACAATCAAGATTTTGTTTGGTTTAGTATCCATCCATATGGACCATATATATATATATATATATATATATATATATATATATATATATATATATATATATATATTGAATAAATCAAAGGTTCAAAATAGTTAATATATGTAATATAATATATATTACATAATAAGAATATATAGCGTGGTTTGGTTCGATACCAAACACCGTGAACCGAACCGAACCACGTGGTTTCCCAATTTTTGAAACCGAAACTGAAACCGTCTTCGACCAAAATCGAACCAAACCGATTGATTTGGTTTGGTTTGGTTCGGTTTCGTGGTTCGGTGGTTCCGATTTACACCCCTAGATACATCATCTAAAAACTTTTTAAACCAATATCACTTTATAACCAATGTGAAATATTTCTCTTCTATTGCTAATAATTGTAGACTTTCAAAATCAACATCACTCTCTAACCAATGTGTAATACATATCCTCATTTGGTAATAATAGAAGAAGTCTTTTATTTTAAAAAATTTATAACCAACATATATTCCTAAATAATGTGGGATACATCTCTTCTATTACATTGACGATAAAAGTAAAAGTCTTTTATCTAAAGACTTTTAAAACTAACATAATTTTTTAGCAAATGTAAGATATCTCTTCTATTAGTAATAATAATAAAAGTTTTTTTTATCTAAAATTAAAATCAACATCACTTTCTAACCAATGTGATACATCTATTGATAATAATGGTAGAAGTCTTCTATTTAAAGACTTTAAAAACAAACATTACCCTCTACCAAATGTATGATACATCTATTTTATTGGTAATAATAGTATTTTTAAAACTAACATTAATTTATAGCCAATGTGTGATACATCTTTTCTATTGATAATAATAGTAGAATACTTTGTAACCAATGTGAAATACTTGCATCCATGTGGAAGCTTTAAAAAATTTTGGTTTTCAAGTGACTTTGAAAATCAACATCACTTTCCAACCAATGTATGATGCATTTCTTCTATTGATACTTAATAATAGAATTTTTAAAACCAACAACAATTTCTAACCAATGTGGGATACATCTCTTCTATTGTTGAAAAAATAGTGTTTTTAGTGAAAGAAATTTTGCAACTTGAAGCACGAAATTCTTTACGTGTCATTTGTTTGTTGACGAAGGTAATTGCGCAAATTTGTTCTACTCGGTGAGAGCATCAAAATGATATATTTATTTGTCCAAATCGAGTTTTGGGTAATAAGATATCAAGACTTAAAGTATAATACTTGTTAAAATAATTAGTGTTTTTAGTGAGAGAAATTATGCAACTTGAGGCATGAATTTCTTTACGTGTCATTTGTTTGTTGACGAATGTAATTGAGCAAATGTATTCTACTCGGTGAGAGCATCGAAATCATATATTTATTTGTCCAAATCGAGTTTTGGATGAATAAGATATCAAGAGTTAAAGTATAATACTTATTAAAAATTAGTGTTTTTAGTGAAAGAAATTATGCAACTTGAGGCACAAATTTCTTTACGTGTCATTTGTTTGTTGACAAAAGTAATTGTGCAAATGTGTTATACTCGTCAAGAACATCAAAATGATATATTTATTTGTCTAAATCAAGTTTTGGATGAATAAAATATCAAAGCTTAAAGTATGATGTTAAAAGTGAGTCATTAGAAGGAATATCTAACCTTGAAGAATTTTATCCCACATTGGTTAGAAGTAATGTTAGTTGTAATTTTTTAAATATAAGTCTTCTACTATTGACAATAGAAGAAGTTATATATACTAATACTAATACTCATTATCATTATGATTATTATTATGTATTATTATTAGTTAATGGTTAGAAAACCAAAGTATATATATATATATATATATATATATATATATATATATATATATATTATTTATATATATATATATATATCTTATATTGGTAATAATAGTAAGCTTTTTATCACTTAAAATAATTAAAATCAACATCATTTTTTAACCAATGTGAGATACAAGCATTTCTATTGGTAATACTGGTAGAAGTTTTTTAATGTAAAAAACTTTAAAAATCAACATCACTTTATAACAAATGTATGATACATCTTTTCAATTAAGTAATAATAATATTTTTAATACAAACATCAATTTCTAACCAATGTGTGATACATCTCTTCTATTGGTAATAATAGTAATATTTTGTAACCATGTGAGATACATCTCTTGTAAAAGTGAAAGTCTTTAGTTTTTAAAGACTTTAAAATCTAACATTTTTTAAACAATGTGTAATAATATAAATAATTTAAACTCAACATCATTTCTAGCCAATGTGAGATATACATCTTCTATTGGTAATATTGTAAAATATTTTATTATATATATATATATATATATATAATTGGTGAGGAGCATGGTTGTGCCACCTCACCACCTTTGATAAATCTTCATTCTAAAGCATCCATGTGGAAGCTTTTAAAACTTTTGGTTTTCTAGTGACTTTGAAAATCAACATCACTTTCCAACCAATGTATGATGCATGATGCATTTCTTCTATTGGTACTTAATAATAGAATTTTAAAACCAACATCAATTTCTAAAATGTGGGATACATCTCTTCTATTGTTGAAAAATTAGTGTTTTTTGTGAAAGAAATTGTGTAACTTGAGGCACTAATTTTTTTACGTATCGTTTGTTTGTTAACGAAGGTAATTGCGCAAATGTATTCTACCTGAGAGCATCAAAATGATATATTTATTTGTCCAAATTGAGTTTTTGATAATAAGATATCAAGACTTAAAGTATAATACTTGTTAAAAAATTAGTGTTTTTAGTGAGAGAAATTGTGCAACTTGAGGCACTAATTTCTTTTACGTGTCATTTGTTTGTTTATGTAATTGTGCAAATGTGTTCTACTTGGTGAGAGCATCGAAATGATATATTTATTTGTCCAAATTGAGTTTTGGATGAATAAGATATCAAGAGTTAAAGTATAATACTTATTAAAAATTTAGTGTTTTAGTAAAAGAAATTGTGCAACTTGAGCACAAATTTCTTTACGTGTCATTTGTTTGTTGACAAAAGTAATTGTGTAAATGTGTTCTACTCGGCAAGAACATCGAAATGATATATTTATTTGTCCAAATCAAGTTTTGGATGAATAAGATATCAAAGCTTAAAGTATGATGTTAAAAGTGAGTCATTAGAAGTAATATCTAACCTTGAAGAGTTTTATCCCACATTGGTTAGAAGTAATGTTAGTTGTAAAGTTTTTAAATATAAGTCTTCTACTATTGACAATAGAAGAAGTTATATATACTAATACTAATACCCCTTATCATATTGATTGTTATTAGGTATTATTATTAGCATGGCTAGAAAAACCAAAGGTTTTTAAAACTTCCACATGATGATTTAAAATGAAGATTTATCTAGTAGGTGTGATGGCACAACCATAGTGCTCCTCACCAACTTCTTTAATATATATATGCAACCGAA
>CM028381.1:107620332-107691466 GCA_013146195.2 Codonopsis lanceolata | reverse complement strand
CTTTTACGCTCAACGGAGAACACCAAGAGCAATAAGGCCAAAAACAAGGACAAGACTCGGACAGCTCGGCCATGCCAGCTAACCAGAGTCAGGAGGGCAATAACCGTTCGCGCAGAGACAGGAGGTGAACATCCACCCCCAGATATAGATTCAGGGAATCACAATTCACTCCACGTGAATCATGTTCAGGAGATCATGTTCAGTTCCTACCCGTTTGACCCTGAGCTCGCTCATGAAAGGGACAACACGAAATATTGCAATTACCATCATGGTAGCGGCCATACAACAGAGGAATGCAATGTGTTGAAGCGGGAAATACAGAAGCTGATTAACGTGAGCAAATTGGACCGCTTCAAAAGGGATCAGGGCGCGGGTAACAATACAAATAATGACCGACAAGGGAAGCCCCCAAAAGAAAGAGGTGGTCAGGCCCCTCAGATTCAAGGGGTGGTTAATATGATCCAGGAAGAGCTCCCGTCCAATACTAAGATAGGGAAGCATATATACTCCTTGTCTAAGGTCATATACCTTCCAGCAGTACAGCAGGCAGGTGAGCCCAGCATCTATTTCACCCGCAGCGAGTTGGTGAGCACTCCTCTAGCATCTGAGCAACCGCTAGTTATTTCCTGTTGGTAAACAATTGGCAAGTACATAGAGTGCTGCTTGACACATGAGCGTGCAGAGACATCATATACTACTCATGCTTCAAGGGGTTAGAGTTGTCAGACACCAGGCTCAAACCTTATCTGGGGAAGCTCTAACGGTTCACCAACCATCACGTGAGTGTCAAGGGCACCATCGAGTTGGAGGTCTTCATGGGAGACGGGGCTCAAACGCGAACAAAGATGATTACTTTTCTGGTGATTGATCTCAAATCCTCCTACAACTGCATCCTGGGTGCCTCGGCCATGGCCAAGTTTTAGATGGTCATCTCCACCCCCCACCAAAAGGCTAAGTTCTACACTGAGGATGGGGTGGGGATTCTCAGCAACAAGCCACAAGCAATGTGGGAGTATGTCCGAGATTCCCAAGGGAAGAAACAGAAGCTGATCGTGGATATTCCCGAGCAAACAGCCACAACTCCTTGAAAAGGAACCCGCTGCCAGCATTACACCGGGCCCGGTCTCCATTAACAATATTGAGCTCGGTGAAGCCTCTGAAACAGCGGTACCAATGTAGGTCGACGAGGCCAAGCACACCCCAGCACCAACAGCCTCTAGGCGTATGGCCTGGCGTCCCGAAGCACAAGACATTAAAATGGATACTCTGCAAGTTCGAGACGAGCCCAAAATTCAATCAGGGGGTGAGCTGGAATAGATCATCATCAACCCTGCTTATCTCGAGCAAAAAATTAAAATTGGGAAGGCCATGCCTCCCGAAACTCGGGGGAAATTGATCGAATTGCTCAAAAGCATCATTGATGTGTTCGCAAGGACCGTTGAGGATATGCAAAGAATTAGTGAAAGCGTTGCTCGCCATGACTTGAATGTCGATCCAGCCTTTCGGCCCATTCAACAGCGACCAAGGCAGTACTCCCCCGAGAAAAGTGCAGCGATCAAGACAAAGGTTGAGAAGCTCCTAAAGGCGAACATCATCGAAGAGATCCAGTACTCGACCTGGCTGGCCAATATGGTGATGATCAAAAAAGCCAACAACAAATGGCGCATGTGCGTTGACTTCACAATACTTAATAAAGCATGCCCCAAAAGATTGCTACCCGCTGCCACACATTGAAGTGCTCGTGGATGTCATAGTCGGGTTTGAAATGCTAAGCTTCCTGGATGCGTACTCAGGGTACCACCAAGTCAAGATGAACAAGGAAGACAAAGCCAAAACAGCTTTCCGGGCAGTCGGGGGTCTTTACTACTATAAGATGATGCCCTTTGGGCTGAAGAATGCAGTGGCCACTTTTCAACGCATGGTCAACAAGGTCTTTGGCTCCCAGCTCGGCAGAAACATGGAGGCCTACATCGATGACATGGTCATCAAAACCAAAGGCTGCGACCACACTCTAGACCTAGCAGAAACGTTTGCCAATCTGTGCAGACACAATATGAAGTTGAATCCGAGCAAGTGCACGTTCGGGGTCCGAACAGAGAAATTTTTGGGATTCATGGTCAATCAGCGCGGGATAGAGGCCAATCCGGAGAAGATTCAAGCTTTGATGGATATGGAGCAGTCTTACTGCATCAAGCACATCCAGTAACTAAACGGCAGAATCATCACTCTTGGTTGCTTCATCTCCCGATCGGCAGAAAAATGCCTTCCATTCTTTAAGGTTCTACGTGGCAATAAGGGTTTCGAATGGAATGCAGAATGTGTCAAAGCCCTTGAGTAGCTCAGGGAATATCTTGACAAACCGCCCCTCCTTAGTAGTCCGTGCCGGGAGCCCTTATATGCTTAGCGCCGCAGGCTGTGGCCGTGTTTTAGTTAGGGAGGAGGTGGGAATTCAAAAACATGTGTACTATATATCAAAGGCCCTTAGTCCTGTTGATGGTCGTTATTTTAATGTAGAAAAATTAGCCTACTCGCTAGCCGTAGCTGCCCAGAAACTAAGGGCTTATGTTTCTACACATGTAATTATAGTCTATACAGACACACCACTGCACAAAGTCCTCCACTAGCCCAATTCATCGGGAAGGCTTCTCAACTGGTCGATCGAGCTCACGGAGTTCCACATCGATTACCTGCCCAGGCGAGCAATTAAAGCCCAAGCCTTGGCCGACTTCTTAGTGGAGACGAGCTTTACTCAGCAAAAAGAGTATGAAGCTCAACAACCAATAGAGTCCGAGCACAAGCAGCTCTCGCGGCCTCGACCGGCCTATTGTTGGGACCTTTATGTGGACGGGGCAGCGAGCAAATTCGGGAGCAGATCTGGCATCCTTCTCATAGCTCCCGACCAGATCACGGAGTTTGAATTGGCCCTTTGATTCAAGTTCCATGCTTCAAATAACGTGGCCGAATACGAAGCAATGATCACCGGTCTTGAGCTTACAGCTGACATGGGCGTGGAAGCGATTACAGTGTACTCGGATTCACAACTAGTGGTGAACCAAGTCCAGGGGGAGTACATGGTGCATCATCCTTCCCTAGTTAAATACTGCGATCTTGTTAAGGAAATTTTGAAAAATTTCAAATTCTGGGAGATCATCAGAATTGATCGAGCTGATAACAACGAGCAGATTACTTGTCTAAGATCGCAGAGGCCAATCTAGCACTACTGAATCCGTTAGTCATGATCGAGCACTTGGAAACTCCGACCATTGACAGAGCAATGATAATGGACATTGAGTCAGTGGTCAGGAGCTAGATTGACGACGACAAGGACTACATCGAGCAAGGAATTTTGCCCGTAGACAAAGTAAAGGCCACAACAATCCGAAGTCAAACTTGTCGCTACTCGGTAGTAGGGGGATCATATACAAGCGATCTAAGGTCAAACCTATGGTTCGTTGTGATCCCCCAGAAATAACCGATGGCATTTTGTACGAGGTTCACGAAGGAGAATGTGGTGGCCATCCAGGCACCCGAGCTCTGGCAGAGAAGATTCTGCGCATAGGATACTACTTGGATTACCCTCAGAAGAGACGCTGAGAAATATGTCCGCGAATGTGACAAGTGCCAGTGGTATGCGGACATAGAAAGGTTGCCCTCCACTATGCAAACCCCGGTAGTTGTAACCTGGCCATTCGACATGTGGGGAATCAATCTTATCCGTCCCATTCCCCTAGCGTAATACAAATACAAGTACGCGGTTGTCACTATCGAATACTTCACCAAGTGGATCGAAGCAAAACCATTGGCCACTATTTCAGAGGTAAACATCATCAAATTTATCTATGATCAAATGTGGTGCCGGTTCGGTCTTCCACGGGCAATCATTTCTGACCATGACACTCAATTTTCAGACAAATTCACAGCTGAGTGTGCTTGCCTGGGAGTCAAGCATTATCAATCATCCGTCGCTTACCCACAAGGCAACGACCAAGCAGAGGCCGAGAACAAACAAGTATTGCATGCACTCAAAAGAAACCTAGAGGGACGAGCTGGGAAATGGGCAGAAGAGCTACAGTCGGTCTTGTGGGCAGTCAGAACCACTGTCCGGGGTCCAACCGGGGAAACTCCGTTTGCGCTTACCTACGGATCCGAAGCAATGATCCCCGTAGAAATGGCCTTACCTAGCTACCGAGTTTCCCACTACAGCGAGCAAAATAATCAACTTGCCCGAGCAGTAGACCTTGATTTGCTCGAAGAAAAGAGGCTGGATGTGCGACTAAGGATGGTCAACTACAAGCAGCGAGCAAAGGCTCCCATGACAAAAGAGTCTGAGGAAGAACGTTCATGGTCGGAGACTGGGTACTCAGGAAGATTGAGGTAACAGATCACCGGGTAGAATGGGGAAAGCTCTCTCCTAACTGGGAAGGGCCTTTTCAAGTTACTGGCATAGTCAGAGAGGGCACCTACACACTACAGAACCAGGAAGGCAAGGACTTGAAACATCCCTGACATGCAGATCACCTGAAGAAATACTATCATTGAGCCAGTTCTCAATACACAAACGGGCAAGACCCTCAGCCTTGTTGAGGGTCACCACCATTCTATCAATAAAAGGCAAGTTACTTATGATTGATTAGTTAAACTATTTTTCTCCTCATTTATCAATTACTTTCGGATTGCTTGGTTAAATCTGTTCGCCATCCGAACATATAGGGCCATGCCCGGTCAACCTTAACTATACCCGAGTATTTGTGGACTTATCTTATCCTCTTCGTGAGTAAGATAGGGCCATGCCCGATTCACATACTGGGATGCCAGCCATGCGGTAGGGGCCATGCCCACAAGGTAGCGGCTAACTACCTCGAATTCCTATAGTAACCGAGCAACACTGTTAGTCGTATATCTCTATACCCAGTTGATAAAACTAAAAAAATTGTTTTACGCGATTGTTGGTTGCGATGGCTTTTGAAACCATCACATAATCTTTTTTTTCGCGATTGCTTTTTTCCATCGCTTTTTTGAATCGCCTTATGTATATGCAATTGCCTAACAATTGACAGTGTCATCACCTTTGAATATTTGAAGGGAATTAGCAAAAGAAAATAGGCCCCGTGGAAAATAGGAAGATAATGTGATGGTTTTCGTAAATACGCGATTGCATTTGTAGTCATAAAATTTGATTGATACTGAGTGATGGTTTTGCCATCGCATTTATAAATAAAAAAATAAAAATACAAAAATAAAAAAATAGAAAAATATTTTTTCGTGATTGTTGGTTGTGATGGTTTCAAAAGCCATCACTTAATTTTCTTTTTTTGCGATTAATTTTTCCATTGCTTTTTCTTCAATCACCTTATGTTTATGCGATTGCTTTACAGTCGCTAGTGTCATCGCCTTTGAATCGGCTGTGATGACTTTTGAAACCGTCGCTTAATCTTTTTTGAGCGATTGTTTTTTTCATCGTTTTTTTCGCAATCGCGTTATGTTTATGTGATTGCTTTACAATCACTAGTGCCATCACCTAAGATTATAAAGAATTCAACATAAAATTTATTTTTAAAACATAAACAATTGCAAATGTATCGAATGGACGTGTGGTGGTTGATGCAAAATTACTAATTATTTATTACAAAATTAATTGATTCCTTCGTTCCTAAAAGAGTGTCATGTTTACCCCGATCGAGAAAAAAATTAAGAAATTAAACATATACTCCATCTATATATTTTCAAATTATCGTTCCCTTTGTCCTGACACATAGTTTAAGAAAAATTAATTGACTGTATTATAAACATTGGTGAAATGTGTGGGTTTTTTTAATGTCTTTGAGCATGTTGTTATAATCAAAGTAGGTAGAAAAGCTAAATGTAAAGTGGTAAAAGTGTTTTTTTCTAAAAGGAAAGTTTTGAAAGAAAACAATTGTTTTAAAACGGACGAAAAATGAAAGGAGAACGATAATTTTAAAACAGAGGGAATACTATAATTGATCAACTTTATTAATTATAATATTTAAGTGTATTTTTTAAGGATACATACGTGATAATAAGGTCCATCAATTAAAGTGAGAATCAAATTAAGGTAAAATGATCACTACGAAAACCTTTGGATTATTAAGGACAAATTTCAAAGGAAATATAAATCCATGGTAATTCCAGACAATTTGAAGACTTCTTCTTTTGTACCAATATGAACGTTGAAAGAGTGATATATAGACACACACAATACAAACTATTATGGAGACACTCATGTATGAGTTCATATAGTTGAGTACTCATCACAACTTCTATTGTTAGATTATTTCCTTAATTGGGCACATGAGTAGAAAAATTAAACATGGTCTATGTGGCGATATATTTTGCGAGATGTGGATTAATTACTTGATGAGATGAAAGCATGATCGATATGACACAATTGCATTAGAGAATGAGATAATTGAATTGTAGGAATTGGTATTCCAGTTAGGTAAACATGAACATTGATTTCTTAAGTTAGATGAATATGAACTCTAATTTCTTATGACGATGTTTGACATAAGACCCAAAAAAACGACAACGGTTCTACTGGTTGGCCACAAAGTAGAGGTCTTGGGTAGAGCCGTCAAACGGGTCAGGCCGAGCTGACCCGGCCAAAGCCCACTGGGTTTCGCTTAACGACGGGCCGGACCGAAATAGTGACGACCCTCATAAAACTCAAGCTCAGTCCATACGTACTTCAGGCCTATGGGCAAAAACAATAACTACTTTTTTATTAAAAAAGTACTCATAAATGAGCTAATCCATATTATAAAACAGCTAGATAATTTGACTAGGGCTATTCAGAGATTGTGATTAAATTATCTTAAAAAATTTAACGGTTGAGATTTACACTCACCCTCACATTCACATGTGTGAGTAGTTATCAATTTTTTACTTCCTATTTTTTCTTTCCTTATTACAAGTCACCATCTACAATTAATATTATGAGCAGTCACTCTTTTTTCTTCTTCCTATATTTTATCTTCATATTACAAAGTCACGCCCTACGATTAATCTTCTGAACAGTAACCCTTTATAAAACATCAATCTTTCAACTATCACTTGAAGCAATATGCCCCTCAACTGTAACATTTTTTTTAAATCGCACCTTCTATTTAGGCACTATAATTTCAATTGACGAAATCAGATATATTGGCACCGTGCCATAGGCACGAGCATGAAGATCTAGTAAAAGTTATATAACACATCAAAACACATATACTTATATACTTATACACAATTACAAAGCAAAAGTGCAACCAAAGCAAACATAAACAAATGTAGTAAGTTCAACAATTAAACGAAACAGAAACTAGAAAAACTATAGTGTTACAGACCAAAGAAAAAATGCATGTGCTACTTGAAGGATTTTTTTTTAAAGTTATAACCAAATTGAAGTTCATCATACTGTTCTCAATTTTATAATGTGTTTTATGAGGTTATACAATGTTTTTCGGGTTCTAGTTTGCAAAACCATATTAACTAGTAAATGTTCATTTTTTTATTCGCTCGACACAATATAGTATTTAAATTTCATTTCTTATCAAGTTTATACTATTGAAGTTTTTTATTAGCTAATATCAGATAGAGATACCCAATTAAATAGATCAGTTTCGATAAATTACTAACTACAACCATACTAAACTAAATTGAAACTTGGAAGATCAACTTCAGTTCCTCTTTGTAAGTGTCACTTCCATCAATTTAGAATATGCGTTTCAACCAAAAAGAGAACAATGATTTGATAGTAGATCATATTATGTCATAAATTCATCCAACTAAAAGCAAAAAAAGAAAGAAAAAAGTAATCTGAATGAATGTCTGATAGGTTTTTAATTATTTTTTTAGTTTTTCTTTTTAGATTTTATGTTTTAGTTTTTAATTTTTTAACTAAGTTTAACTTTGTCAATAGTATATCGGGCTAGGCCGAGCTTTTTAATTTTTTTGTAAAAGAATATATATTTTAGAAAAACTATAAATAAATTTAGGTAATTTTTTTCCCAAACCTAGGTTAATTCGCTCGCATAGTGCTGAACGGAAGGAATGGAACGACCGAAGGTAAGACGGAGGCTGAAGGAGAAGTACGGCAGCAACAACTAATCAGCTTGAGCTTGATCACTCAAGTCTCTTTCTCTTTCTCTCATGTAGGTAATTGACTTTCTCTTAAATTATTTATATTTCTCATGAATCATATTTCATGACTATTATGAATTTATGATCTATCTTTTTATTCAAAATTAGGGCTTTTGATTTTTTTAATTTGGGTTTATATAGTTGATTTATTGATTACTTGATTAACTGATTTAATATTTTGATTGATGAATTTGTTGAAACTATTCTATTTATCCGAAATTAGGGCTTTTGATTTTTGATGAATTCGTTAAAAAAATTGTTTCAAACCCAAGCCCCATATTACTCACTAGATAAGACTCACCTATTTTAATTTTTTATAAATTTATAAATGTATCAACAAGTACTGTCTAGTGCTATGTACCATTATTTAATAATATTATAATCGGTTAGAGGTATATTGGAAACTTAGTTTATAATTATTCATTAATAGTTTGAAGTAACAAAAATCTTTGACAATAGGCTAATAAAAAAAAGATGAAGGGACTCACTTTCTTTGAGTTCTTCATGAAGGTCATGATAATAAAATGGGATAACAAATGATAACAAATGACATAAATTTTTGAATTCCATACAAAATATAAGTTTAAGTGAAATAAAAAAGTAAATAGATTTAACAAAAATATTAAACAAAATAAAACTACCGATGTACAGTTCTTTAAATAAGAATATTTATCATATATTTTAGAAAACTTCTTTAAATACAACATTCGTCGTAATACAATTATTTGTTTTATCATTTTTATATAACCAAATTCGAAATCCTTTTGGATTACTAACTCTAGATAAAACGACATACGATTGAAAACATGTTTTTTCAAAAGTAGGCCAATATTGGACAAAAATTGACCCTGACTTTTATTAATTGACATCGCATACAACATCATCAACGGAAATAATCTTTGGAATTCGAAAAGCAATTTATGATCAGAAAACGTCAATGACATTTGTTGAATAAGAATAGTCCTACCAGAGTTGTTCTTTGAAAGAAGTTTGTCTTCA
This sequence comes from Codonopsis lanceolata, assembly GCA_013146195.2. Classification (NCBI taxonomy): domain Eukaryota; kingdom Viridiplantae; phylum Streptophyta; class Magnoliopsida; order Asterales; family Campanulaceae; genus Codonopsis; species Codonopsis lanceolata. The sequence continues at coordinate 107,682,325 of CM028381.1, read as the reverse complement.
AAAATTATAAGTTCAATGTATATACATTAAAAAATAATAATTATAACACAAAGATTAAGAAAAAATAAAGTTAATAATCGAGAATCACATAAATAAATAAAAAAACTATAAATTTCAAATTACTTTTTTAAATAAAACATTTATTGTTAAACATATACGATGCCTAATACTATACTTATTGCATATCATAATTCAAAGACCGGTAGAATTAATAACATTAGACAATGTGACACAACTTTTTTCAAAAGAAATCTACATTAGAAAAATATTGACTCTTACTTTTATTTATATATGAATGAATTGCACAAGGGACCGCTAAAATTTGAAAGGAAGTCTAGCCAAAAACAAAAGGTGTAACGTAGCTACATAATATTACTTGAGTTCCAACATTCAAATTCAAATCGTGAATATCTACGATTTATCCTCTGTAGGAGAGCAAGTATTATCTTCTGATAACTGAGGGCTCGCCTTTTCAAGTACATGAACACAATTTCAAATCAAATTGCCTACTGAACTCACTTGAAAGAAGAAACTCTATTGGTAAAATACTAAAATAGTAATACATGAAAGCCCATCTTTTGGTACAGTTCCTATGCATCTACATTTTTTCTATGTACATGTACATACACTTGATTTGCACACCTAACATATGAAAATTGGATTGAGGAAAGAGTTAAAAAATTATGCTCTTCCCTTAAAGGGAAATCCAAGCATTGGTAGGGTTGATGGTTTATCATCTTACCGTTTGATTGCGCTGACCTAATGGCAAACTGTAGCATGTTTCTTGCAATGCCCTAACAATGTGCTGATTTGGCTACACAAGTGTTTGCACATAGCCATATCGACGGATATGGCCTTTTCTGTGTATACTGCAGATGAAAGAGGCTTTCACCTTTTCCTGAAAATGGACAGAATTGTACCTCTTAGTTAATGAATATACTGGTTCAATTCAAATTCATGAATCAAACAACCATTTATCATAGAAAAGTACCTAATGATAAATTGAGGGTTACTAAAGAAAAATTATTTAAAGTTCAACACTATCTCGTATTCAATATGAACATTAATATAATAATATACTTTTTTATATTCATATATTAATTTCCGTAATATTTTCCGAGTGTTTGTCAAATTAACACCTGAAAATATTTTTCAGCTTATTTTCAGAAAAAAAATTTGAAAATAAAATCTTTTCATTTTTCATAAATCATTTTTCGTGAAACAAACAGAGTCTAAGAAAGAGTTTAATTAAGAATATCTAATTTTTAATGACAAAAACTTAAGAAAGACGATCGTACGCGTATTTTATGTAAGACGATCCTATTGACATGATTCACCTTTGTGTTGATCAGTTGAATCGTGAGAAAGAGGCTTCAATCTTACGATTTGTGATCCGTAAAACGTAAGATGATCTCACACGTGATGTACTCATTTTCCAATATATAAATAACCCACACGCTATCCAATCTTTGAGAGAATTTCATTTATGGAAAAATGGTGGGACCAGATCGTAAATGAATTTTTATTCCCCCTCTTCATTCCATGCATAAAAACATGACCCATTTTAAATTTTAATTTTTATGATCAACCCCAAACCTAAATGCTTTTGGTTTATTCCTTAATTCTCTTTTTTTTTTCTTGAATGGAAAAGGAAAACACACGGAGAATTATTACTGGTCATGAAATCTTTAATTTACTTTTTGACTTTTTCTCGCATTGGTTCCACCTAAAACGAAAAACCATATTAAAACACGGCGGATGAAGTTTTTAATTATTCCCACGGACCGAGGGAGTAGAAAGTAATTATGATTATGATATTTTAGTTCCTGTTGTAATAATTAAAGTATAAAGTACTAAAACTAAAATTGAAAAGAATTGCTTGAGTAGCAGGTGAAGGACAGCACGTACTTATAAAATATCTGCAACCTACTGAATAATAATTTGGATTTCCACAGAAAACTTTGGCTGTTTGGAACTTGAGAAAAAGTTTATAGATTCCGAGAAAGCTACAGAGAAATGTCGAAAATGGAGGAGGGGGAGACCTCAGAAAGAGGCAACGCCACGGGGCCTTCTTCTTCTACAACCTCCGCCCCCACCACCACCAGAGTTAGGGCCCGAACCGACCCGTTACTTGTTGCCTGTGGATGCTTCAGCTTCCTTACGGCTTTGGCTGCTATACTTTGCATTGCTGTCAATGTCTTCTCCGCCATTCGATCTTTCAAAAACGGATCCGATGTATGCAATCTCTCTCTCTCTCTCTCACTCCGTTTTTGTATAATTCGTTATGGTGAGGTATTTCATGTTTGTAGGTATTTGATGGAATATTTCGGTGTTACGCCGTTTTAATTGGGATTTTTGTGGTGGTTGCTGAGACAGAATGGGATTTCATCATCAAGTTTTGGAAGGTTCTATTTCTTTTTGTCATGCAATAATTTGTTATTTCTGTTCATTTTTACGTACAATTTTGCTTAGCGATCAGTCACCTATTTGTAATTGTCTGCCATTATTGTTTTCAATATTGTGCAAGGTTGAGTCACCGAATTGTTTAGAACATTCACGAAAATTCTGGAAAATCCTAGGGTGTATAAGAACATTTGAGGAGGGAGAATCATTGATAATTTGAATAAGAAATATAAATCTTTTACCTATATTGTGATAGTGAGAAAATTTCGAGAAGTGATTGAGCTGTGGAAGTGGAGTGGTTGCCTGCTGGCTGCTTTAGACATGCTACTTAGTTATGGAGACGTTGGTGTAACACAAATTATACACATCGGATAGATTTGAAATCTACAAAAAGAAAGTATGAGCGAAAGGTTAGAGACATTATACATATGGATCCAATTGCTGAAGGGAAGTCAATCAGGTCTAAAATACAAATGAACTTATTGTGCTGTACTGTGGTTATGTTACATTAGGCATGTTGAATTCGTAAATAAAGATGTTCCCCTATGGGTTTTTCTTGGCAAGCCCTTCACAGCACCATTATCTTTACAAGCCGAGCCCTTGATTACTTTATTCTAATTCTTAGAAAGGATGCAACTGTATCATTTTATTCCTTACCCCAGTGGAGGTTTATTACAAATTATGGATACTGTAGCTATTGCATTTTTCTCTCTCAATATTTTACGCGATTTTGCATCAATTTTGTACTTTCTTGTACGTAAAGCTTTTCCGTATTTATTCTTTCAGACATATGATTATCTTCAAGTGAATTGTCCATGTTCTTGGCTTCGGGAGGCAGGAAGTATATTTTAAGAATTCAAGTCTGTGGTTTCTTACTCCAAACAGTTCTGCTTGGTACGTGTAATAAGTTATATTGTCCACCAGATGTGTCCAGAGGACTGGAGATTCTGATGTTGGCAGATTTTAGTGATAGATGCTATTTGTTTGGTGGCTCAAATATCTATAACCCACTCAATTAGATTAATTTTGATTGATTTACCTGCAAGGCTTATTTTAGTTGTTAGCTTTCAACTTCAAATTGCTGTTAAAGTCTAGATCAATTCTCAGTAGTTCGTGGTATCAAATGACTACTTGTACTGCTCTGTTATTGGTGTCTATGGCAGTATTAGTCTCATCACCTAATTCTGTTTTCATTCAACATGGTGCAGATACTGGAGTATTGGGTTGGCAGGGGTATGCTGCAGATCTTGTATGTCCATATATAAGTTCGGACATGTATTACCATTTCTACAAGGCCACATGCATATTGCTTGCTATAGATTGAACTTTTATACACAATCAAGTCGAACCTAATTATACTTGTAAAAAAAAATCCAACCTAATAATATTTTTTAAGCACACAAAAAATGAATGATACCCTGGTTGCATACCTTTAATCTGATCAAGAGCAAAACTGACTCAATTTTTTGAAACTGAAGTTTGACTCATAACACTGACTTACGACTTGTAAGATTTTTATCGTGCACATGTCATGCTTTCTTAATTCAAATTTTGAAGAAAATAATTACTAATATTTAAAAGATTTCATAGTTAAAATTACGCATCATAAAGTCTAGCTAAGTTGCCTACCTCACAGTTAGATTGTTTTGGGGACTTATATTTTGTTATTTTGCTATTAGCGTTGCAGTTATGACAAGAGCTTACCCCGATACTTCTGAGGAGCGAAAGACGCTTGTACTTCTGCAGAATTTATCATGCTACATGCTCCTTGCATGTGGTCTGGTTTATGTTATTTCGGTATGATAAGAGAAACTGATAGTTATATATTCTCTTTCTTTCCAGCCAAACTGTTGTATTACAAAGAGTGCTAATATCTTATAAAGCTCACTTTACTTGCAAACTTTTCTTCCCATGGCTTAAACAACATTCTTTCCTATTTAAAATTTTCCATTGTTGGCTTAGCAATGCTGATCTAAAAAGTAAGCCATCTTTCATGTTCCATAAGCACACCAGCTTTTATTTTAATAGAAGTTTTTGTTTTTTATATAGTAGAAGTAGCCCTTAATGACTCTATCCAACTCCATTCTGTACCGATTTTCAGGGAGTTCTATGCATCGGTTTTCTCAAGCGTTCTCACCAGAAGAAAGAAGTTTCAAAAGAGCAGGCCATCAAGGATTTGCAGGTAAAAGTATTTACTCACTAGTGTTGGGTACGAGTGGATATTGGGCCTTCTGCCTGCATTGGATGTCAATCTTGCTACCATCTTGTTTCTTATCCTCAAGTCAAAGGATAATTTTGAAACTAATTCCTTAAGCCTTTAGAATCATCTGGGAGTCCATGCACGGAACGTTTAAGTTAATAAGCTCTCCAATGCACCTTTCTTTTTCCTTGAGATGAATTTCTTTACTTATTTATGAGCTTCATTTTTTCATCAATTTGATCAGATGACATTTCTTTTGCTTTCCCTGCATGCAGTCTCTTTAGTGAGGGTATTTAGTAATATACTCTTATCAACTCATATACCGACATGACTCCTATTTCAAAATGCAAAACAAAAATGATGGTATTTTCTTGTCCCCGAAAAGTTGTTGGATATTAACTGTTTGGCTTATAGAAGGTTCATTTTTATGAAAAACAGAAGTTGTGGTGCAAGCAGGTTCATAAACATTGGAATTGCACAAAATTGCATTCCTGTTCTAGTGATGGGCGATATGGCGTAATGTTGCATCTTTTGAAGTTTACTTTAAACCACCTCTCAATCCTTTCCGAGTGGTGGATGCAAGACTTAGAAACTCGGTATCTTACATCTAATGGAATCACTTTACTTCTAATGTTAAAATTGTAGGACTTGGAGCGCAAAAGAGAAGAACTTGAAGCACTGTTGATTGTAGAAAGAGCATAATGCAAGATTACAGTGAAGAAAAGCAGGTCATGCCATTGTCTCGTGGTTTATTCTCGGACACTAGAGGACACAATTCTAATTATTTCCTAGCATTGTATGGCCATGTCTGATAATTGTAGTAGATTTATTTATTTATTTATTATTAGTCGTAAATCATAATGGTGAAGGTAGCTTTTTGAGACTTGTAGTGTTTGCAACTTTGCTCGAAATATTCATGTTCTGTTGGAGTCTTGCAGTTAAAGAAAGGTATTTAGTTGCCAATATGAGCTTTTTTGAGTGAATGAGTGAGGGCTAGTTGGAATGGATACCTTTGTGCTGTTTTATTGATGGATTTGTTGCCTCGAATAATTAGTAAACCAGTTGAGCATTAGACTTGATTGGGATGATGAAAAATGAAAAATGGAACCGGAAGCAATGCAAGCGGGATGGTACATGATAGCACATTATATTTTAAAGATAAAATTAACGAAAGACTTTTAAATTAAAATTTTAAAAGGGATTTTGTATGCCACGTGTCACCATTAAAATAGTAAATGTTTTTTATTTTTTTTCAAAATTGATTAATTAAAGATAAAAATCTTAAATTTAATAGATGATAAAAATCTTAAAACTAATTTGATTTTATCTGTTTAATTTATACAAGTTTAATGTGAAACTCTTCAATTTTCATCTCTTTTCATTTTCATACTATTTAATTTATTTTCACAAGATAATTTTATTTATTTGAGCTTCGACTTTTTGTGTTATGCATAAAGTTAAAAAGAATTATGTGCTTGACTTAATTTTGTAGATAAAATTTGTTAACTAAAAGTTTTAAAGAATTCGGTGATGCCACATGTTACGAAATGGTAAGTTTTTTTTCAAAATTGATTATTTTAAGATTAAAATCCTAATAAGATAAAAATCTAAAATTAATTTGATAAGATAAATTTAGAATATAAGTTTTACAAGTAAATTTATTAGAGATATATGATTTTGTTTTCATTTGTTTCAAATATCACTTAATTAAATAGATTTTATCCTAAGTAATTATACATTAGTTTTCCTCGGTTTTACTATGTTATTTGCTATATTTATTAAATAATTATTTTATTTTGTAATGTTTCATTTAAAAATTTTATTTTACAAAATTAAGGCATAAAAATATTATTTTTTTATTAATGAGTTATTAAAAGTGTCAATTTTTAAAAGAGTTCAACTTTCAAACAGATTTTTTGTCCGAAACGGATAAAGTATGTTTTAAGTAGATGTGATAATTTTTGTCCATGTCCATGTGTCTGTCCAAACCACCCACTAAAAAATGGGTATAGACTATAAACACAAATAAACGTAATCATTTAAAACCATAAAGTATAATGAGCTAAATGGACATCCAACTTGGCACCCACACTAAACACACACAAGGGTAAGTCTATCGGCTTCCCCCAAATTTTATTGCAGTTGGTCTTCAACGAGTTGAGCAGCAAGGCAAGCTTTCAGCATGCAACATTGCCACACTGACAAGTCCACCACGTCACTTGAAGGCCAGTTACAAGTTACAACAAGAGCATCTCTGTTGTAGTGTCAACAACAACGAGCAACACTTGGCATTAGTTGTTAGTTAGTTTTATAGTATTAGTTTGTAACTTCTCCACGTGTAACTAGTTGATTGGTAGACTAGTAAAGCTAGATGGTATATGTACTATGTAGTAGTCAATTCCTTTTGTAACAGTTTGAATAGCATTTCTTCTAATTCTTATTTCTTAATGAATTGTCTCATAATTTCCACAATTTTAATAAATAGTCAAGTTACTTCTTAGCATGTACTGTCACAAGTCTCACCACGTCACTTACAAGGTCCAAGTTACTACTACTATAAAATTCAACAAGAGTACATATTCTCTGTAAAAATGTGAAAGTAGTCAACAACATAACGAGGATCTCAACATGTACTGTGTTTGTCTTCCGTTATTTTTTCTTGTAATAGTTAAAAAGAAAGTAAGGTAAATACATAAAATACACATATTTGGTAATAATGCTTGTAAGCAATAGTATTTAAACACATATGTAGAGATTTTAATTTATTAAAAGTATTTATATGGTTAAAACATAATAAATCAAAATAAAAAAAATTATACCAAAATTAAAATTGAAATAAAAAACTAAAACAGTCAAATACTAAAATCAAGAGCAAAATAAAAAAAAAACTAATTTATACCGAGTAGCAATTATCAAAATTGAAATTTGAAATCAATACTAAATTGAAGAAATTAACACAAATAAAATCATAACTAAAAAAATAAAACATTAATTAACATAAAATAACAGTTAAAAAAGCAACAATTAAGATCAAAACCAATATAAAAACTAAAACTAAAATCTAAACTAAAACTAAAATCGATGCCAAAACAAAAAAAATCATAATCAGTCAAAAATATTTTTTTTTATCAAAATAGAAGCAAAAGCTCAAATTGAAACAAAACTGTTAATCAAGAACCATAAACCAAAATTGGAACATAAAACAAATTTTGGAATCAATAACAACAATAAAACATAAATTATATTTAAAATCCAAAATAAATAACAAATAAAACTAATATCAAAATAATCGAATGAACAAAATTAAAAAGTAAAACAAATTGAGGGCCAACGCCAATAGATCATTAAAAATCATGGTATTATCTAAAAAATGAAAATGAAACCAAAATTAAAGCAAACTTTTAATTATCATCCATCAAAATCAAAAGTCAATCACCGAAATCGCCTGAATTCCCGTAGATAGTTCTGTAGTAGTGAGAGAATAAAATGTTTCTTTTCGTTTCACTTTCTAAGAAATAACCATAAATAAAAACTAAAATAATTTTCTAAACAAAAACCAAAACTAAGATAAGAACTTACAAAAAAATTAAAATTAAAACTAAAATCACTGTCAAATTTTTTTTTTTTAAAATCCCAATAAGTTGTTATCAATACATCATCATCTAGAAAGAAAATACAAAAACTAAAATCAAAAAATCAAAAGCATAATTATATAAAAAAATTAATCAAGAAACTGAAAAGTCTAACCGTAGTAAAAGGAGGAGCAAGGCGAGAAGGAATAATTCTCTAGTGATGTCCAAAATAATGGAACTCTTCGAAAGAAGGAATTGATGAAAGTTACTGGCGGCGAGAGAAGGATTGGATGAGAGATAGACTTGTCGGTGTTATCTCTCTAAATACAAAGCGAGAGAGAGGGGGGAGAAAGCAAGATAAAACCCCAACATAGAGGAGAGACGTTTTGGAGACTCTATCTATATCTTGTTGCGTAAAAAGCTTGTAAAAGATGAAGAGAGAGCCAAGAGGTTTGATCTTTGATAGTGAGAGAAAACCTTTTGGCTTACCCAAGTCCTTTTCCTCTATACCAATTAGCTAGAGTTTTTATCAAATGTTATTGTGAAAAAGCCTTTAGTTAAAATATTTCTCCTAATATATATACATATATTCTAATACCCCTTATTATAGTAATTATTATTAAGTATTATTGTTAGTTAATGGTTGCAAAACAAAGAGTCTACATAAATTGAAGAGTCATGTTTTCACAATTAAGATTTAACAAAAGTGGGTGAGGTGACACAACCATAGTGCTCCTCACCAACTTTAATATATATATATATATAGTTAGTTGTAATTTTTGATTAATTTTTTCGTAGAAAGAAATGATTTTTTTGTAATTTTTGTATAATTTTTTTGTATAATTGTATGTTAATAAGTAGTCGTCTCATTAGGTATCTTCTTCTCAGTTTCTAATGTACATTTGTGTTTGTAATTAAGAATTGTGATTGAAATTAACTAGTGAATTGTAGTCTCTAAAATCATAGATATATGTATGGTTAGTTGTAATTTTTGATTAATTTTTTTGTAGAAAGAAATGAATTTTTTTTATAATTTTTGTATTTATTTGATAATTATATGTTAATAAGCAAATATGCGTCTATGCCCATTTATTGCCTGCCCATATGTGCTTATGTAATTAAATTAACACTTATTCGCCCCCCCCTCTCCCCCGTTCATTTAAGCCCACTGCCCATATAGACACGCATATAACCGCTTATTTACCACCTCTAGTTTTAAGGTAGAAATCTTCCTATTGAATGAGTAATAGAAATGTACTCATATTGTCATAATAGTTAGACATTAGAGTGTTATGTGATCAACACCAGACTATTTGATAAGATGAGTTTAGGCGAATGCGAATGTTAAGAGGTAAAATTATGAGAAATAAAATTTGTAATGAACAAATTAATGACACAGTAAAACAAATAAAATAAGTGAAGATTTGTTTGGATACATACAATGTCAATGTAGATGGACATCCCATCCGTTAGGAAGTCGGAAATATAAGAAGTAGAAGAGCAAAATGAAATAAATAAATGTATGAATGAATGTGATGCGTGTGGTAACTTTGCATTGAATCAAATCCAATGCTGACAAATGAGACATAATGAGTTGAGTTGTTTTAATTTTTCGAAGTCTTATAATGTTTTGCTTGATATAGTACTCCCTCCGTCCCTTAATAATAGTCCTGGTTGATTCGACGTATAGTTTAAGAAAAAATAATTGACTTGATTATTTATATTGGTTTAATGTGTAGTTTCCTTTAAAGCCCATGTGTATGTGACTTATAATTAAATTAGAGTGAAAAAGTAAGAATAAAGTGGTAAAAGTGATGTTCTAAAAAGGTAAGTTTCAAACTGGATAATTATTTTGGAATGGACGAAAAAAGAAAAAAGGACGATAATTTATGGACGGAGGGAGTAATTGATATACAACTTAAAAAAATTTATGTTTTTATTAAAAAGAAATAATTACTAAAATTTTAAGCTTAAATTATAAATATGTCACCCTTTCTTTTGTTTGAGAAAAATCAAAAAGTAAAGTGCGGCTCTTTTGAGAGAGTAAGAGCATCACCATTGTTTATAAAACCAAATTCTTACCAAACTTCATATTAAGAATTTTCTAAAATCCCCCCATTGTATAAATTCTTACTTGACATATAAGAGAGAGAGGGGAAAAAACTTCTTCAATAAGACACGATAAATAATGGGTATGGGCACACCCAAAATTTTAAGTGGACACAAAAAGGCCCAGCACATTAATTATGATGGGAAGGTGGGCTTATAATTTTGTGTGTGTGGGGGGTGGGGGAGTTTTGGAAGAGCAACATGTGACATTTTATTGCTTGAATTTAGATTTGTACATGTTAAATTTCCACTTGTGTGTTTGTCTATATAAATTAAAATCTAACCACAAAATAAAAGATTGAATTGAGGATTACAACAACAAAATACATTTTTACATACTAATACATAAAACTATTAGTAAAAATTAAAATGCAATTTCGAAGAAAAGTTATTTTCTTCACAAACTATTAGTTCTTAGTTCATTTGTCACATTGTATTAGATCTCTATCATTTTCCTTTTATTAGTGTCATATGTGTTCAAGAGAAGAGAACATATAACTCTAATACTAACTACTCCATCTGTTCCACCTAAACATCCACGTTTGAAAAGTTTAATTAATAAGAAGATATGTTAATATCATTGGTGTTAGTCTTAATTACAAAAATATACTTTAGCACAAGCTAATTCGTGTAAATTATATATATATATATATATATATATATATATATATATATATGGTTAGTTGTAACTTTTGATAATTTTTGTAAAAATTTTTTGTAATTATATATATATATATATATATATATATATATTATATAAGAAGTTGATATAAATTTTAACATTTGGGATGCTCTAAAAGCAAGCCCAACCGCTGCTCAAAATGAAATCAAAATTCAATCTTTATTGACAACTGTAAATCTAGAAAATTCTAATCCAAATCATCCTTTGATTTTTCTACCAAAAAATCAATCAACTCCAAGGCACAAGCCTCCTTTCCTTTTTCCATGTGTCAAATTGGTATTGATTATCATTTTATTTTTTTCCATTGCCTTTCATGACAAATTTTCAACCAATAATTTTTTTCCCTGAATTAAAGTACACAATTTTACCTATTAATAGAGACTTGGTTTGTTTCATTTTAACAATAGAAAAAATTTCTATGATTTTTTCAAGTTTTTCTAACTATTTTTCCGTAAAAATATTAAATTAATAGAGATAAAGATAATGAGGTATGTAAATGTATTATATTTTGTGTCACAATTAGGATGTTTTTTGGTTTTAAATTAAATGTGTATCTAATGAATTATTTAATTAGTTTTTAATGAATTATGTTTGATTTAAATATCATCATTGTACTTGTTCTAATAATAATCACTATTTCACTAATGAATTGCTTATTTAATTTGTTCAAAGGGCAGACACTTATTATTAACACTCCATTTATCGGCGCAATACGTGTATCAAATGCATCATATATTGTACTATGAGCTATTGTACGGAATGTCAGTCTAACAATCATTTTTGTTGGGCCCCTATATCATGTAATAATGACACTTAAGACCCCTCCTCAAGTCCTAAGTTCACGTCCCCTCCGGAGCAACAAAGTTGTCGTCTTTCGGCGAGATTTTCAAATCTAAAACTGCGTTTCCCGCTTAACCACCCCCGTCTCCGATCTAAACTCTCTCTCTCTCTAACACACACACACAGACAGAGAGCGAAGGCCGATTTAGCAAGGTGAATCTTCTCATTTACGTTTTCGTTGCTTCTACTGATTGTTTGATGCATAGTAGTGTATTCAAGTGCATGATTGTGTGTAGAGAAAATACGCCAACTTCTAGGTTTTTTTTATTTTTATTTATAAATAAATTCAATTGTGCCTCTTTTAAGTGATAGCGACTGTAAATTCGAAATGGAGAAATCAAATAAGGATTACACAACATCCCCAATTCTTTTTATTCCAAACTTCAATGCCGTATCTTTTCCAAATAAATTCGGTCAGTTTTTTTTTTTTGTTGATAGTTATTGTAATTCGATTTGTTATTGCCTTGCTTTCCATGAACTCTGCCTAAATTCCCATTCGCTGAAGAAGAATTGATGAAAAAACGTGGAGATGATTAGTGTGAAGTCTGTCTTCTTAGATGTTGTTTTTTTAATCATCTTGGTGGGTGGAATTATATTTCTTAGTAGTAGAAAATGAATATGTGCAATTACCTCCGACCCAAAATAAGAGTCCCTCTTTGTTCATATTTTTGATCATGAGTAAAAAGGAACACTCATTTTGGGAGGGAGGAAGTATATTTTTGTACACAGTAGTTTACTTCCTCTTTTGGATGGATCTGTTTCCAAGTACTTTCATTGGTGCTTTGAAAAATACTTCTGTTGGCATATTTGTATTTGAGAGAGTTCATTGTTTCATTGCGTTCTGAAACTTTCATGGGTTTATAGAATATGGATTTTGCTGTTATTTCTCTACTCACAGTGTCACCTTCTGATTCCTGAACCTAATTTATTTTGGAAACAGGAAGAAGTTAGAACCGGTTTCAATTTTTGGTCTTGGGTTCTAAGAAAAAACATTCAGCACAAGTACGCCCATTAAAGTAAGTTCAGTGATCTTGTTTCTTTTTCCTATCTTAGTAACTATTCTATCTGTTGCATATTGCATTTTTTACCTTTGACAGTGTTCGAGCTGCACATGTTGGAAATCTAAGCTTGGTAAATAGCAAGTTAAGTGTGTGGAGAGCTTTTTTTAGTGTGGCTTGTTTTTAAGTGGGTTCATTATCCCACATTGGAGAAACAAGTAAACGATGGTTCGACTAAGCACATGGATAATCTTCTGTTTTTTGTTTGATTTTGGCATATGATACAGTGCCCCTTGGTTATAGCCCTCTTTACAGCTACTAATTTGTATTTTTCAAAGAGCGGGGTTTCTCAGAGTCCTGAAGCAGCATGCTAAAGATGCAAATATTTCCTTCTTTTCCCAAATTGTTCTAGGTACTTGTATCACAAGTCAATATTTGTGGTTGGCAGAAAACATCTATTCAGATGTGATAGGTTATGTCATTAAAGAACAGGATTTCAGTTAGTTGTTTGTAAGAGAGCTAAAAGCCAATATATATATATTAATCAAGTCATTTGTTTGATCAAATTGTAGATTTTTTTCTTATGAAGCATTGTAGCAGTTGAGTTCCACAATACACTATTTGAACTTGAATCCAGTTTATCATCTTGACCAGTTACCTCATTCTCACCTTGTAATGCCACAGGCTATCTTAAAAGTGCATAGCACACCAGAAGAAAAGAAAATGGATGGGGTTCATGAAGAGTTAAAAGAAATTAGAGCACAGAAGAATCAGCTTGAGGAAGAGTGCCAGGCCATGACTGATCTGTACAAGAGTCTGAGAAAAGCTCACAGTGAAGTCTTGGCTAAACTTCAAGAAGCAAAGCTGCAAACTGAGAAACAATCACAAGAGCTGTTTAACAAGTCTGAGGAGATATCTGAACTGAATAAACTCTTTGAGGATCTCAAATCCAGTTTACATGAAAAAGAATTGTTTCTTAGGCACCGAAACTCGGCAAACGAAAAACTTCGAGTTGATTATGGTGAGAGAATTCAGAAACTGGAAGAAGGAAACAAGGAGTTGGTGTTGGCCTTAGATGAAGCAATGACAAGAATCCAAGAGTTGGAATCTAAAGTTTCTGCTGCTAACAAGGAAACTGAAGGTCTCAAGAGACAATTATCACTCGTAGATAATAAATCGCTTCAAACCAAGGAGAAGGCACAGAAATCTAAGGAGCTCAAACAAAGAGATGATCTTATTCTTAAACTGGAGGAGGAACATAGAAATTTCCAGGATCAGGTTAAATGGAAGAATGAACAATTTCAACATCTTGAAGAAGCTCATTTAAGGATTCAAGACCACTTCCGATCAAGTAAAGCAGAGTGGGGGAAAGAGAAATCAGCGGTGGTAGAAGAGATTTGTTCATTGCAAATAAGATTGGATTCTGAAACTAGAAAATCAGAAAGCATTCAGGCCCAATTGCGAATGTGCAACCATGCACTAGCTCATGAAGAAAGCAGAAGAAAACTTTTGGAAGTTGAAGTTTCTGAGTACAAATTGCGCTTTGAGAATGTTTCCACAGAGTTTCAAGAAGCAAAGTTGCAGATCGAGAAGTTGGCTCTTAAGAGGGATGAAGAAGTTGCAAAACTAAGAAATTCATTAGCAACAAAAGGAACACTTTTCAAAGAGATGAAGTACAACTTTGCACAACTAGAGCAAGAGAATCAAGATTTAAGGGGATCCCTTAAAGAATTTCAGGAGGCTCAGATCAGCAGTACTGGAACCAATGCCTCATTGAAGAAACTTCAAAAAAAGATTCACGGGTTGGAGCAATTACATAAAAAATGTTCTGTGAATTTCAAAGAAAAGGAAGTTGAATGGAACCTTCAAATAGAAAAGGTGACAGCTGATATGAATTCTTACCTATCTGAATTAAAGGTTAAAAATGAACAAATCCAGGAACTCCAGGGAGAGTTGACTTCTGGCCGTTGTTTGTTGGAGCTGTATCACGCAGTATTTGAAATGGAGTGGTGCAAGAAAGAGAGTGAAGAGACAATTTTATTTCTAACAGAACAATCAGAGTTAACTAACCGTGCTCTTCACGAAGTTAATGTGGACCTCAATAAGAAATGTGGCGAAGCAGCAGTTTTAATGGAGAAAGTCGAGTCATTTGATCAAATTCATAAGAAACAAAAGCAAAACTTTATGGAGAAAGTTCTTGCAAGGCATGAGAAGATGCATGCTGAGTCGTCTGCATGTCAACTTTTCTTGAAAGAACAAGTTCAGCAATTGGAAAATGCTCTAACACAGGATGGTAGAGATGCTTCAGGTGCTTTAGAAAAAGTAAAGCTTGAGCTGTCCCATAAAATCAATGAAGTTGATCGAGCTGAAAGCGATAAATGGGAATGTATGGCAAATAACTTGAAGGTACATCTTGAGGAAAACCTGGATGACTGTTGGAGAGAGAATGAAAATCTTATTGGCATTGTTAAAGAGAAAGATGAAAGAGTCAATAGTTTGCAGCAACAAATTGTCTTACTAGAATCAGTGCTAGCAGAGAAAACTGAGGCAATGGAAGCCTTTAAGATGGATAAAGAGTACTTGCAAGTAGCAGAAGATAAGAATAGTAGCATAAATCATTTGCCGGACGAGATAGGTTCTCTGAGGCAAGAGTCTGCAAGAAGAGAACTAGAACGTGTGAATCTTGCAAAATCAGATGCTCAAAAAGTCTACGAGCATGAAAAAGAGAACCTTTTACAGGTTATTGAAGAGAAAGAACAGATGATTAAAGGTCTTCAAGAGCAAGCTCAATCGCTAAAGCAAGATATCGCAAATACTGTAATCAGTTTTGAAGAAAAGCAGACCGAGATCAACAAGCTGCATGAAGCTTTTCAGAAGGCTAATAATCTGAAAACCTTGGAGATTGAAGAGAAGAGCAAGAAATTAGTCGAATTAGAGACTGAGGTCACTGATTTGTGTGAGAGACTGCAACTTAAAGAGGAATCACTCTTCCGGTCGAACCAACAAGCGGAGCAGCTTGAAGTATTACTGCAAGCAAACAAGTTGGAAACAGAAAAACTGATGGATCATTTTGGAGACGAGAGAAGGAATTTGGAGGGTCTAGTCGAGAAACTTGAGTGTCAAAAACGAGCTTTGCTTGAAGACATCATGAACCTGACCTCAGATAGAGAGGATTTGCTGATTCAAATGGAGGGAACGTGTGAACACATCAATGAATTTTCTGCTAAAGATGGTGAATTGGTAGAATTTTTGGGGAAGATATTGCAGAACACTGATGGAGAAAAAGACATTGTAAATTCGTTTTCTCCCTCGAGTAAATTAATCGATGGAAGTGCTGGCATGAGATCACCGCTAATGGAACTGAACAATTCGCTGCAGAGTATTACAGGATAAAACTTGTACCCTTAAAGGATTTCAACAGCTAATTCTTTGTCGATTTTCATTTTTCTGAGTGCTTTGTGTAAGAGATGAGTCAGAACAATGTGCCGATTGCACCCGACGGATATAAATGTAAGGATATATAGTTGCAACCTTTTGCTGTTTGTGATATCCCTCCTTTGCAGACAGATTAAAGCCAACTATTGCTCATCCTCACATGGAGATAGTGTTAGAAAGAGATGAATGTAAAAGAACAGCCAACATTTGCATTCGTTTATGATACATTCTTGGAGAGTGTTGAATCAATGAGAAAATCTCCTAAAAAGTCTACCAATTGCATCTACACGTTGATTTGCATGCACAAAAATATAATCATTTCCTCGTATGAAATTGTATCTTATATCATGATGCAAGCTGAACTTATAAATGATGCTCATTTTTGCTTGTCCCCCTGTGATGAACCCGAATTCTGAGAAAACTCCGTCAACCCTTGCCTGAAAGCTCCAAGATTTACCCCTTTACCAACCAAAATGCTTGTCACCCCCATTTTTGAGACCTGCAAAAATTGTATCAAATTTAAAATACACTAGTAATACCGAATATACAATTTTGATACAGCTGGTCCTGAATGGATTTCACCATTCAACTTCCCTCGCAAAAATAAAGAGGAAGCATTTTACCGCTTCTATATTCCTGTTCTCATCATCGAAAAAGAGCATTGATTTGAATGGTACTCCAGTCTTCCGGTTAATTTTTTGGAAATGCTCTGTTTTGTGTGTCCAACTGGAAAAGATCTCCTGGAAGAACAGAAAGAGTTACTTGCGTTCAAAGGACCTAGCTAATTTATTCCTCATTGCAAGAAGTAATGAACAACTGAAATGGTAAACAAAGATAAGAACTAATCTCAAAACCAGAAAGCTAGTCAGTGCTCCCACACACTAGCATCAATCTTTGTCTCTTCATCTAGTGTCTGCCAGTCTGGTAGCAGAAACTAAGAAAGAAGCATCTTCAAACTTTTTATTTGGTGGATAAGAATAAAATAAATGTCAACTATAGGAATTGATGAAGCATCTTACCGGTTATTTAACAATTACAATTTTAAAAAAAGTGTCCAAAATTGATAACAATGAAGCACACTTCCTAAATTTCACAAGAGATATCCAATGTTTGGATTTTAAAAATGCAGATAGGTTAATTCTGAAAAATGCTAATGGAACAGGAAACCTCGGTTTACGACTAGAAAAAAGGAGTGGAAAAGAGAAATGACATACTCCAACAAAATTAAAAAGAGCTGTTTCCAAGTATGCATGTTTAGTTCCAAGTGAATGTTTATTGCTGTAAGAGGTACCTAGATACTTGGAGGATAAAAATAAATAGAAAATAAAAGTATTTGTGTATCTGGAAGGTAGAAGAAAATAGGCAAAAATGTCTTTTGCGCCACTCTACTTTTCATTGATATTTACAAAGGTCACTCTACTCCCAAATTATTGGTTAGGCGACTTCACGCTGTATTTGTTTTCAGGTTACACCACTTTCGGATATCTGTTAGATTTTTCCATTAAAGTTATCTAAACTCCCTGTATTACCTTCACTTGGGCCATCAAACTTGTACTATTGAACTAAATATATACTGTATTTCTTTTGTACAAAAATATATACTCCCTCCGTCCCTAAATTATCGTTCTCCTTTCCTTTTTCGTCCGTCCCAAAATAATTGTCTACTTTGAAACTTACATTTTTAGAACATTATTTTTACCACTTTACCCTTACTTTTTCACTCTACTTTAATTATGGGCCACATACACATGGGCTTTAAAGGAAACTACACATTAAACCAATATAAATAATCAAGTCAATTGTTTTTTCTTAAACTGTGCGCCGAGTCAAGCAGGACGATTATTAAGGGACGGAGGGAGTACTATTTTATTAATCTTGTTAGTAAGTCAAATCAAATGAATAAACAAAAAAACATTATTAATATTATTATTTTAATCTTATTAATTTGAAATTAATAAAATGGTGTCTTAATAAAATCACTTTTACTTTGACAAATCAAACTTTTCTCAATTAGTATCGAAAATTAATAAGTTAAAAAAAAAAAAAAACTACAATGCCCAAAATATTTTTTATAGGTAAGTGTGACCTCTTGTTGATATGGGGATTGGAACCAATGCCAAATATAATTAACAATGTAGAAGTACTATATAGGTACCAATTGAGACAAAGGTTGATTTTTTTAAAATTATTTTAAGATATAACTACTATATATTACAGTTTAAAAAAATAATCCATATAGTATAACTTCTCAATAATTTTCTGAAAATTAGTAATAACTAATACCTACTTATTTCTATTTTTCCTATTGTTCTACTTTTTTGTTTTTGTTATTCATTTCTTATATTCATATTAAAGCGTACTCCATATTTTATACTCCCCCCGTTTCGTTTATATTGGTCACCGGACAAAAGCTTATTGTTTTAGGATTCTTAATAAATTGCTCAACAACAATTGTGTAATCTCATTTGTACCATTATTTAATGGTATTAAAAATCAATACGAAGCTAGGAAATCAAGTAAATATTTAATTTGGTTAGGGGTATATGGAGAAACTAATTAAAATATATATATTGGGACTTTGAGGCGGCTAAAAAAGGAAAGTAGGCTAAAAAAATGAGACGGAGGGAGTAATATCTATGAATCTGTTTGTCCCTTTAGTGAAAAAGAAAACAGCTTTTGCCCCACCCATTTGCCTCTCATCCTCAATAGTGCCACCCAACTCGTAGATGCAAAAAAAATTGTTCGTGGATCAAACGCAGATGACGCAGAATTGCATTTCATCGCAGTGTACTCTATGGCTGATGTAGTCAAGACGTCGGAGTAAGAGCCCAATGTTTGGAGGTTGGTGATATGCACACTAAGGAGGGAGTAGGGAAGCGATGGCGATGGTGGGTTGGGGTAGTTTTAGAAGTTATTAATCAATTCAAAATTGAAATTTCTGATAGCTAGCATAGCACATGAATGGAAGTGAGGGTAAAAAAGAGACTACATGATAATTTATCGAGAAAATCTATTGGAAGTCCAAAATGGGGCAATTTGAAGACGAAAATCAAGTGAAGTGGCCTCATTGAATAAATTGGGAATAGGGAAACCTATGTGAATATTGACGAAAAGTAAGGTGGCCCAAAGGACCTTTTTGCCAAGAAAATAAAATAAGTAGTATTTGCTTTAGCGAATAGCCTCATGGTCATGGATACTGCAGGATGGATAAAGTGGATGGTGAACATTTGACAGTTTATTTACTCATCCCTACAACAAGGCAGTTCAGCCTATCCTCCATTGATTAAACAGAAGCAATTTTCATTGACCTACAACACATTTTATATGGTATTTTATAATCTCCTTTAAGAAGTTCGACATTATTGTTCCATCAATTCCAAAATACTAACTGTATCATCTCGACTTTATAAATTATACCAAGCAGGAAAAGTTAAAATAATCATGATAAGAAATGGAAAAGAAATCCCACGAACTCACCTGAGCAACAAACATTGATTTTATGCCCAATTTGTCGAGAAATGTATTGGCTATGTCCGCAGTGGGTGATCTGGAAGCAATAGCAACATCAACTCCCTTGTCCTTGAGTGCATATAAGATACCTTTAGCATGGGGGTACATCGACGGGTTGTCGCGCTTGGAGCGACATTCACTGACAATAGAAATGACAAATATTGACTTTAGTTAAAAGTTTTAGACAGTGAGCATAGAAAACATGTTTTTACGAAAAATAAAGCTTTACAAGTTCCCTTTTCTTTCATAATGATGTGGGTAGTGATTAAGGAAACATAACCATTCTTAGGAAGTATGGCAAAAAGTCACCACAATCAAGCATAATCCCATTTCAGTTCTTCCATCTATGTCAAAGTCGTGAAGAAAACGAGGTAGACAAAGAACTCTTTAATACACATTATAAATAGACATAAATATTTCTGAAAATACTCTTTTGTTGCTCAATCAATCAGTTGCTATATTGTTGACATGATATTTACTTCTTACGTTTTAACAAAGGTATTGATGCTTATCACATCACTTCCCAGCAATTTCCATTTAAAGGGCAACAAAAAGAGGCACACTTGGAATTTGAATAGTTATTTGACAAGGATAAAGTTTGTTTTTTTTCAAAATTATAAAAGACGTGAATTATAGTAGTGTTAGACTTTTAGTGTAGTTTTAAAATGTTATAGTTTTATCCTCCCTAAGTAAACAAAAAGATGTCAAATTTTAATACAAAAATTGGTCGGACCAATAAAGTCTACCTATTCAATTAGGGAGGATAAACGGAGGTCCAAATAAAAACTAATAATAATAGAAAGACATTGACATACCATTTTTAGAAAAAAAGGAAGCCAATGATGCTCAGTTTTTGAAACAATTCACAACCGCAAATGCATAACGAAAGAACAGAAGATAATGGGTCTCAACTCTCAAATTGCAAATACTCATACACTCATGTTTTCGGGAGCATGAAATTTGTACATAGGAATTCAATTTGATCAAACGAAACAATATAATAAGAAATCAAGAGAGCCGTAATTAAAAATTCTAAGAAGCGAAGAATTGAAAAAAAAACGGAATTAAACCAGTAGAAAGGCCAGAGGGTGTAGTCAAGGTCAAAAACGACCAAACGAGGAAGAACTTGAAATAACCCCATTATCTCCATCGCCTCGTTCTTCACCTTCTGCTCCCCCATCCCCCAAAAGCTCTCTCCCTCTCTCTCTCTCTCTCTGACACACACACACACACTGCCAATGATCCGCTGGAGAGGACGGGGATGGTGACGGTTACAAACTTACAATTCGAGTTTTTGACCAATCCTCAGGTGAATGAGTCATCTACTTAAAAGCGTACGCGCTTAAATGCGCTTTATAAAGATCACCTTAACTTCGCAGAAGACCAAAATGTCACTTGAAAGACTTTTCAATCCTGAAAATAAAATTTTATACTCCGCCGTCCATAAATTATCGTCCTAGTTAATTCGATGTACAGATTAAGAAAAAAATAATTGACTTGATTATTAATATTGGTTTAATGTGTAATTTTCTTTCAAAGCTCATGTGTGCGTAACTCATAATTAAAGTAGAGTAAAAAAAAGAATAAAGTGGTAAAAATGATGTTCTAAAAATGTTAGTTTCAAACTGAACAATTATTTTGAGACGAACGAAAAAAAAAGAGAACGATAATTTAGAGACGGAGGGAGTATATTATATGACTTACTTTAAAATAGTACTCCATTTATGAATGAATATGTTAAGATATGTCAGTCAGTCGTAATTTCATTGATGAAAAATTCAAATTCTTTTATAGTAAAAAAAAATTCATTCATTTCAATTATTTTGCAAAAAGAAAAACTAAGGAAACAGAGGGTCTATTGAATTTCAAGTAGTCAGTTTCACCAATAAGACACAAACTTACTTCACATTTGCAATTGCAAAAAAAAAAAAAACTATTTATCTCAGAGGGGTCTGCTTAAAATTATGGGAAAATATCAACGACTGCTGGTTTATTTGTCAAAAAAAAAACTAGAGTTACTATATTCTATTCCAATACATTAGAATCTCTTAAATAAGTGTCGTGTTTTGATTATTTAAAGTTATTTGATTTTTAATCAAATGAAAATTTGACATATATATTTTTTAATTTTTTATCAAAGTCATAAAACGCATAATTCATATTTTATAAACTATGAATTATATGCATTATAGTTTTGATAAAATAAATAATAAAAGTCAAATTTTCGTTTAGAGAGCAATTAATCAAAACAAATAATAATGTCAAAGAACCTCATCTAGTACCAAGAATTTTGTGCTAATAATGTCACTTAGAATTTGTTAAATTTTGAAAGAAGGTATGTATAGCTCAGTAAGAATAAAGGTGAAACTAACCACATCTCAAATTATACTCTCTACACATAATTCTATCAATACTCACACCTATTCAATAAAAAAATTCACCTTACTCTCTACACCCCACCTAAACTACTTATTCTACCCTCAACCCTTTCACTATTCTCTCTCTCTCCTCCCTCCCTCCCTCCTTCTTGGTGCCAAATTGCCTCCCTATCATACCCACATACCTCTTCATCTCGTCTCTCTCTCTCTCTCCCTTTGTGAATTGGTTGTTGGTTGAAATAGGTTGTGCAACCATGGTTAATCGCACAAAGGGAAACACCCAAGTACGTGCGGCTAAGGTTTTCATACGTGTTCACATGGAATATATTATCAGGTTTTCATACGTGTTCACATGGAATATATTATCATTTTATACGATGATATTTTTACAATTATTTTTGATAGAGGGGAGAGATTATATTGTGGTGAGTAGATAACCACACCCTAATAATAATCTTGGTCACAGTAGCTTGCACCACCAATTTAAAAGTCAACAAATTTGGTGAAGTCATATTTTAGTTAAGATATGATGCAGTAAGTATTTCCAAAACAGGAAATAAACTAACAATGTCATATAAAAATATTTCATTTTTCATTCATATGGGGGCATATCAACAAAACAAGGACCCAAAGGGGTTCTATATAAACAACCCTCTTTGAAGTCCTTCAAAACCTTACATTATTCACAGAATAACAATTTCCTCAATACCCTCTGACAAGCTTCTCGTCACCCTCCTTTCCCTTCGACGAGACATAAGCCTTGGTCTTTTCAAACACGGCACTTCTTCAGAATCTAACATTGGGGACACTTGGTGAGCATGAGGATTTGCCTGTTGATTAAACGAGTCAAAAAGTCTTCTCCTGGGACGATAGTTTTCGTCATCACCAGCATTATATCCCTCAATCTCCTCCTGAGAGTCCGCAATGATACAAGGTCCCGGCATATGATTAGTTGGTACAATGTTCTCAACAGATAAGTCACCCTTTTTATTAGTGGGGGTAAATAGTCTTCTCTGGCACCGAGAAATTTCACAAACACTAGCATCAAGTTCCCCATTTTCCTCCTGAGAATCGTTGATAACGCAAGCTTCAAGTTCTTTACTTGATGTTGAAGAACATTCACATATTACTTGAGTGTCATCCGGACTCGATCCAGAAAGTTCAAGGGTGTAATTTCCTTTCTTGTGTATTTCTGATGAAAGTGGGGACTCATGACTATCCGTTCCAGAAATTCGGTCTTCCTTCTCAAATTCCTCACAGTCCGGCGACAACAGTGTGAAGGACCAATGTGCATCCATCTTCGCAGAAGGTTCAGGTATCAAAGCTAATGGCAGATCACACACTGCTTCGGTTCGCGAACAAGCAGTTTGCTCTGGCGTTTCTTCATCTTCCTGGTTTTGAGAAATAAGAAGAATATAACCTCTTTAGGTGCAAAATATGTGCTCCGATGTGAAAGGGTATATATTTCTATGCATGCACCAAGCGATTAGGCAATAAATCATTCTGAACAGACTCAACTCTCTCTAAACAGGTACGAGCTAGCTTTTTCTAAGAAATGACTAGCCCAACAACAAATTTCACACCAGTAACCCAAGGATCAATCATTTTATCCCTCAGGTTCACTGGAAAAAAAAAGACGAGCAATAAAATACAAATAGCTACAAAATGTAGAAAATAAACTAATTTGGACTAATACATAAAATAATTTATACCTCTATTGTTGATAAGACATTTATCAATGGATTTTGCAAAACCATTTGTCCGAAAGGCTGATCATATCCATCAATTGGTGATCCTTTATATAACCCTGGCTCCACTCCAAAATCAGATTCGCCTATATATACACTTCTCAGAGGTTTTATTGCTAGAGGTGTAAGATTATATGGCTGAACAGCATTAGTATGAAGGGAACTTTCATGACATGTTTCGTTTGAATTGTATGCCTCTTCAAGTAACTCCTCCATTCCTTGTTTGTTGAGGTCAGTGAACTCAGAAGAACACTTGTCGCCAAAAGCAGATGAAGGAACTTTACGTAAATTGTGTTTGGCAATTTCAAAGACCAATTTCTGGATTTGAGCACGTTTCAGAGAAGCTGCTGCAGGTGGGAACCAATCCTTGTTAAGCTGGAAAAAAAAAAAAAGACTCGTAACTCATTTACATTGCATTAAAAAAGGGGACGGAGCTAGAGTCTATAGGTGTAAGATACAAAAGTCTCAGTTAATTCCTCCTTTCTCTCCATCTCAATAGAAAAGTCTCTTCCCTGATTGACATATGAGAAAATAGTAAAATAAAATACAAGAGTCACATTTCCATACTAAAGGGTATATTATGTCTCAAGCTCTCTGCCCTGGTCGTAAAAATTGTAGCAAATTCCTAAACGTTACAAGGTTAAAGTGGCACTCAACTTCAAAACTTGATTCCTTAGATTAATGACCTTGAGATAGGACACTTTCTTTTTGCTAGGACGATTTGGCACTACTCCCTCCGTACTAAAACTTATAAAAGGTGTCCTATTTTCCATTTGGGTTTGTCTAACAATAATAAACTAATAAAAATAATAATGATAAATAGAAAAACAGAGACTCCCATTTCTAAATTTAAGCAATGAATTTTCATTAGTTTTCCAAGTATTTCATTCTTTTCAAAAGCATGATATAGCTCTAATGTTGCTGATGCAGCCCAAAATTGATCAGTACTTACTGAAAGGCTTCAGCAATTAACTTTAATTTAATTTGTAGTTTTTATGTTATTTAAGTTAGTTTTTTTTTGTGTGTGTTTTAAAGGTTTTTTATAACAACTAATTGTTTAGGTGTTACTTTGGAAATAATGTGCTCTAGTTATGGGGGGTACTTTAGGAAGTTAAGACTAGGTTTATTTAGACCTATAAGAGTAAGGGGTTTAGGTTTAGTTTTGGAGTTTGATTTTGAGAATTATCTCACGAGAGAACAGCCGGTGACGGCTTCTCTTTTCCTTTCTTTTGCTGCTTGTTAATTGAATAAACAAACCAGTTTTGCTTAGATTTCTCTTTTTACTTTGCTTGCTGCTTGTTTATTAAATAATCAAACTAGTTTTGCTTAGTTCTCTCGCTCACATTGCTGTGCTTTTATTGTTTTCTACTGGCTGCACCAGTTTCATAAAAAGGAAATATATGAAAGTAAACGTATTAAAGTAGGGCTCTTGTTTTGGGATGGACAGAATATACCTTCTTTAATAGCAGTATCTCACAAATTTGAACAAATTTTAAGCAATGGCAGCACTTTGTTAGTAACCATCGACAGGCACATTTAAAGACAAGAACACCATGCTGGTTAATTCCTAACCAAGAGGCCTAAACATTCAAAAGTTGCATCAGTAAATGAAGTGAGATAACTTACAAATCTGGAAGACTTTAACAATCTGAAAGGGCTGAATTTTTCTGGAGCCTGCTCCACAAAAAGTTCCATATAATGGAGCATAAAGAGAGCACAGTCAAATGAATTTTGCTGCTGTGGTAGCTGAGAACGAAAAAGCATAATGGTTAACCAACAATGTTTTTAACTATATTTAAGGCAACGGGCTATTAGCCCAAAGATAATTGACCCCAATACTGCCAAAATAAAAAACATTCGCTTTTACTGCAGCCCATGTTCAGGACAAAATGACTTGGCCCAAAATATCCAAACCCTATAAATTGCTAGCACTACATAGAAAAAAAAAAGTCCAAGTGCCTAGAGTTGCAGGGTCTATGAAGGGTCTGGACACATCCGTAGACAAGCGGAGACCAGGTAAGTGAGCAACCTCATCACTGTGCCAAGTCTAAGACTTTAGTGAGTGTACATATACGAAGACACACAGAAACACACCACACACACAAATTTTATCACTAGTACAGCAGAATAACAACATTGTACTAAAAAAATAAAAATAGAACTGTAACAAAACTAAACTCAATTATGCAAGATCAGAGAGGTTTAGAGTGGAGACATCATTTTATTTCCTTCACAAAACTTTATCTATCAGCATGTAAACTCCTTCCTCAATGAACAATGCTTTCCTTTCATGGCCTAGTTGAAGTGCCATGTGTATGCTCATTTTTCTTTTTAGCTAGTTTGTTTTTTTTGGCAGGGGGCTGGGGGGGTGTGAGGGATGGAGAGAGTAAAGACCTCAAGTGGGAGGAACCGCAAGTTCAAGAACTTTAAAGCAACATCTTCAGCTGGATTGATGCTTCTCTCTTTCCACTCTTCCAACAGATAACTGTAAAGCTACGATTGTTATTACAAGTTTCTCAAAAAATACAAGAGAAAAGTAGCCATGAAAGAGTTACAAAAACTAATTATGAATAGAAGGAAATTTTCAGAAATTTCGATAACATACAACATATAATTTGATCATTCTAAACAATTGTTTAGTTACGAACAAGTCATACATAGACAATGTTTGAAATCGTAGGACTGGGATCAGGTCAGGTCTAATTAATACAAACACAAGCATGTTATTAGAAGGACTTGCATAATAGATAATGTGGTACAAAGATCCTAACACTCCGAACTTTTCCAAGGCACGCATATAATCAGTCAAGTTCAAACTAAGTTAATATCCTATGAAACTTCAACGATTTTACCTATTTGTTGGACATACCTTTTGGAAAGTCTGAAATTTTGATTACCAGATGCACATTTCATACTGACATGGATATTATGTCATGTCATCATAAAAAGCCTACAGATTACCAGTATCATTTGTAATTTTGCAGATTTTTACTTCCTTTTGGATAATGGCCACCAGTATGTGGAGGAGAATTCCTTTTCCAGTATAGTCTTTATTCTCTCAAGGATCAGGGTTAATCATGGAAAGAGTGAATGATAGTTTCTTCAATTTACAAAAAGTGACAATCCAGAATGAAAAAAGTACGAATGAATGGGGGTCCGAGTAAAGTTTAAAATAGCTTGGTCTCCATATGATCTGGTGAGTGTTCATGTGAGGTTACATCTAAGAAGCTGCTACATACAAGTTTGCAGAAGTTAATTCTTGTAATCGAAAATATAGCATGTTGATTCTTTTGCAAGTGGTTATGTATCCGTGTTACTTCAATGAAGTCGCACAAAAAAAAAGAAAAAAAAAGTATCCATATCAATCTACAATTTATAACTAACACTAAAGTAAAAGTCAATGCTGCCATGTGGCAGCTTTATATACATTTTTCCCGCCTAAAGGCATTTGCTAAAAATAGAACGTGATCTGCTTATATGAAAACCCAAGAGCTGCCTTGAAAATTTAAATTTTCAGATTATCATCCCTTTTATTTTGATTAATACTGCTGAACTCTTTATTTCGCTGCATTGTTATGACAATAAATGAATGAATTTACTGCATTGTGATTGATGATAACAAAGTTAAAGACATATTTTTTTAAACAAATTTAGGGTACGGTTAAAAGTCATAACAGTTATTAGATCAAAGTTACAAGCAAAAAAGATATTATGTACAGACTTGGGATAAGGATATAGGTAATTAAAAACGTTACAGATAAGAACAAAAATATGTAGGATATGATTTAGAGTCAAAACAATAAATAAAAAAAGTTGCAACTAAAAAAAAAAGAGATTTTGCAGATTTAGGATGCGGTTTAACAAAAAGATTTAGGATATGAATTATGAGACAAAACAATAATTAGAAAAAAAAAAGTTACAAATAAAAGAAGATTTTACAAATTTAGGATACAATTTTACAGGATTTCAAAAAGAAGATTTAACATATTTAGGATACGATTTTACAAATTAAAAAAAAAAATTTAATTAAGAGTCAAAACAGTAAATTAGAAGAAAGTTACAAATAACTAAAAAAAGGGTATACAATTGATGTTGAAAAAACAGCTACTCTTTTTTAAAAAAGTAAACGAGTTAATTATACAAAATCCACCACTGTCCATGTGGCAACTTTATGTTAATTTTTTCCCGCTTAATCCTCTTATACGTACCCTTCGTAAGAGTAGAAAATTATGTACAAAAGCCAAGCAGGTGGCGGCATTAGGTAGCAGCATTAAATTACAATCTAAATAAAAATGGCACCATTACTTATGAACTTTCGAACTGCATCACGATAGCTCATTTCAATGCATATCTTTTAACTTTCCTTTTCTACAGCAAATTCCAATCCACATCTTTTAATTACCCAATCATATTTCAATTTCCATATTTACCCTAATTTAGGTTTGTTCAAAGTATTCTAATTAAAATATTTTAATAACTTATGACGAGTTTAGAAAATGCTCTTATTATAAATAGCTTTTGCAATTAATTTTTTATTAAAACCGTGCATTGTACGGGTACTAACCTAGTAAATAAATAATAGAACTATCACCCTGAAGGGGTGGAGGTGGGGATGGGGGTATATCACACGTGTCCTTTGCACGATTCAACTAGCAAGGCGATATCTCCCGTGTGCGAGCTGGTGAACTTCACAGGGCATGTGAGAGTCTACTTAGGCATATATCTTTCTGGCAATGCCCTAAGTGAACCACCCCTAAGGTGGTCGGCAAACAAGGGTACCAGGCTTCCTAGTGTGAAGAAACCCTAATGCAAGCGTAGCTGGGGCCATTGGAGTCATTCCTGAAGCTCCCATATTGTGGTCCAAGGTCTTCAGACCCTGTGTTTTATCGCTGTTGTTTAATATGTCGGGCCAACTTCCACCAGTCTTGGCCTGTTTTTCCCATTGCTAAGTGGGTTTTAAGTGTACATATCAAAACCAAAGGCAATACATGTCAGGCCCGTGATCTACTATACCACAACATTAGATACTGCTTATACCACAGACATCATTGATCAGTAACAATATACCTAACATGTCTGTGGTAGACAGCCATTTCGATGCATCTCACCCTATTGATAGCGAATGATTGCATGATGTTAAAATAGGATATTATTCGGGGTGGAAAGAGATGGTATTGTACACCTGTACTAGATCAGAAAAAAAATGTATTGCAAGTTGCAAGCACAAGAAAGTTGCTAGCAAATTCATTAGATAAAAGTTCATTTCAAGCCAGGCCTCGGCATGAACAAAATCTACACAGGTTACCTTTGAATAATATTTTTGACACCTCTGTGACTACCTTTAATAGAATCCATATGCAAAATGCATGGTACCTTGACTGACTTCTCCGTTTCCTCATCTGCAGAATTTTTTTTGTCATTTTTAAGGTTGAATCACACAAGTTCAACATTACGATCAAATAAGAACTTGCCTGAAAAATAAACCACTTCTCCAGGGTGGCAAATAACAATCAAACTCCAGTGCAGGCTGCCACAAGGTAAGTAGTCCATATCAGAGAAGAGTAACAAGAACTCCAAGTAATTGAAGGGTCACAAAACTAGTTTCTGACCTGAAATTTACAGGAATGAAAACATAATCCTTTTGAAAAAGATTCATTTTCTTTGTCCATTTACGAACTCGTTGAAAAGCTTCTCTGCCTCTGCATGCTCTCGAACTATTGCTATCATAATCAGCCAGCTTTCGAAAGAAAAAACTGTTGAAAAAGTGAAACCTATGATTATCCTCAGGTTTCACCTTGTTCTTCAGATACCTGACAGTTAGTTGCATGTAAAAGATTTTTAAATCCCAGCATAGAAGCTAAAAAGCCTAAAATCAACCAAAAATACGAATACTCTTAAATATATGTAAATTTGCACAACCTAAAGATCACTGGAGTATAATATAAAGAGAATGTATATATGATTGTGATTCTTCAAGCAAGTACAATTCAAATACAGTAACTATGTTACACTACACTAAACAATCAATTAACTATAGA
This sequence comes from Codonopsis lanceolata, assembly GCA_013146195.2. Lineage (NCBI taxonomy): Eukaryota > Viridiplantae > Streptophyta > Magnoliopsida > Asterales > Campanulaceae > Codonopsis > Codonopsis lanceolata. The sequence goes on along the minus strand of CM028381.1, from coordinate 107,652,412 downwards.
ACTTCATACATCATATGTTCTTGACATGTTTCAGAAAGGAAAATGATCAAAGGGACTAGTGTTCATTTGCATTATTTACATATCAACACGCATACTATGATTTGAACAGATTGGCAAGTGTACTCTCAATTTTGCTTTCAAAATTTCCCAAAACCCTGTCGCTGCCTATCTCCCCTCATGGAAATACTGACATGGCATTAATGGAACCTATCTTTTTAATCCAATTTGATAATCATATGGCCTTGGGTATGACTAAATACAGTAATAGTAATTTACATGACAGAGTCAAAAATGAGTTATAAAATAAGTTCCACTACTGTCCCGTCAGCATTTCCATTTCTGTTAGTGAACACAGACAGTGATAGGGTTTTAGAGAAAATTGAGAATGAATTAGAAAGTACACATGTCAATTTGTTTCAAACATAGTCTGTCATCCAATTCATAAAACCGCAAAAGTGCCCTAGTCAATATGGTTCATATTCCCACTCAAAAAAGGTAGACAATGTAGGAGATAATGGATTTATCTGATAGCCTTTGAAGAACTAGATCCTAACCCTCCCATTGCTTCAAATGTATGGAACAAATGACAAACTACAATAAATGCTAAGTGCCCCTGTCAAAAAGTGTGATAGTATCTCCATAAACAACCTGACCAAAGGTAGGGAAGATTAAAAATAAATTGGAAAGTAATAATTGAAAGGATATGAGCAAGAGGGGTGGCTTGCATAATGATCTTGCATTGTATCAACATAATCGGGAAAAAAGAATGTAGCCGACATCATGTAATTGGGACAAATGCTGAGTTAAGTTGAGCTGATACGCAAAGATGAACGCTATCATAAACTCTGGAAGCACTACATTCCTGGTAATGCTCTTCAAGTTAATAAAGCTATTTGCACGTGTACCACTCAGGGGAGAAGCCTTAAGACAGGCTGCTTGAGAGACAATAATACATAATCCTTTCAACCTTGCCAAATGAAGTCTAGACTTTTTAATGTAGTCCAAACTCGATAAAGACCATGATACTTTACAATGGCAGGCAACCTCTTTATACAAAAGATCACTGCAATTTGCAAACTAAAGCACCTGATATAATTATGTATGTCAGAGAACATATATACTCGGCAATTGTATATGTTTAGCCTTTGCCCATATTTTCCTGGACAAAAATATGCTCAATTTATAGCTTGTATCACATGCAAACTAAGGGCTATAGTGAAATTGTCCTTCACCGAGTTTCCCTTTCTTTACATGTCTATTCCACCCATGTTCCTAAAAGGGTGCGAGCATTCACAAATGAAGTAACTACAGAACTTGGTTGATGAGATCAATTTGGCTGTTTGCAACATAAGTACTAAATCACATAGAACAAATCAATAGATGCATTAACTTTCACTACTTTGCAACGATCATGATGAGATTTACACTGCAGATGCGTATGATAAATCTGTTGATGGCAGAACCACCAAAACACCGAGAAAAGAGGGGTTGAGAGTTTGCAAGAATCAGTGAAAACAACATTGGCCTTCCAATGAGTATAAACTAGAGCTCAACAAAGGTTTCATTATTGTATTGGAGTGAGAGAGATGGGCAGCGACTTGGTGTCAATGCAAACTCGACTACTCAAGGGGTGAAAGAACTGCCAATTTTTTTTGCTATGAGTTCATAAGGAAATCGTAAATATCAAGAACATCCCTAAAAGTAAGTGAAAGTGACGATACCTTAGTTAAAATAAAAGGGTTAAGGGCTTTGACATAAATACTTACTATTTTGGGATGTTTTAAAGAGTCCACTTTCAAAAATTATGTCTACATCTCCATAACATTTCAACTTTACCCTCGATATTTGATATTAACATATTGATAATGCTTAAACAGTAAACCAATTCTAATGGTAGTTATATATATCCCTTAATTATTAGACTTTTCAAACATGGATGCCTTGTGTGGAACGGAGGGGGTATTTGAGTAGACTGTAGAGAAGATTATTTATCCCTCAACGAGAAGTAGTGATTACTAGTAAATGGGGCCTAAATTAATGGCCTGGCAACTCATTTCCTTGGTAACTAGAGTCAGGCCAGGAGGTGTTACATTTATCCGTCGTCCAGTAACTTCACTTAGTTCATTGTAGACCATGCACGGGTCAGGTTAGTGGTATGTACTCCTGTTTCACATAAAGAGTCTAGTTTTAACTTCTTTTGGTCAACTTGAATATAATTTGACCGAAGATATATGTTTGTCTTTAAAAAATTATAAAAGTTGCAGTTGATGGTATTCTCAATGTTTGAATTTTTTTTTACCAACAAACATAATAAATGTATGTTGAATCTTTATTTGATATATACCCATGTTGAATTTTAAATGAAAAATTTGGACTCTATACATGATAAGGAGGGATTACTAATTTAAAATAAGCAAGAAGACACCATAACGATTGGTAAATTAATCACACTTGTAAAACTATATTCACTATGGTGAAGTTTAACAAAATACGGAAAAGGAATGGTCACAAAGGTACAAGTGAGGAACAATTTACACTTTAAGCGAGCAGAGTGAAGCAATAATCAGGTGAACAAAAACAAATATATATTATACTGGTCCAAGTAATTGTGTATTAAGTTTAAGAAATAAGACTTACTTAATATAGAAGTCAACAATAGTATCATTGATGAATCTCTCTGGTTGCAGTAGCTCAATGTCTCTCTTACTTATGGAAATGGAATCAGGATCTCCTTCTGGATAGATAACATCTTCAAAGGGCGCATCAAAACTGAATTGCACAATAATTAAGCAAACATCATGACGCAGTCATTTTATAAAAGAATTAATCAGAACTAATGCAGCAGAATTATCTGCCAATACCAACTTCCCTGCATGAAAAAGAACATTCTCCATCTTCTATATATATATATATATATATATAAAGGCAGAAGCATATCACAACTATTTTAGGCAGTTTCCCACCTAAAACAACTTTCCAAAAATAGGTCATCATTAATCATATCTCATTTAAAGCAAAATTAAATTAGAGATTAAATTGGCTTGGAATATATCAACAATTCAACATTAACTCAGTCAAAACCCTTCGATTTCCTACCCTCCAGCTTCACACCTCTCTCTCTCATTTCTAAAAACCCCTCATTTTATCCTTCCTCCATTGACGCATCTTCATCGTTTCTTCGAATAGCCTTACCCCTAAAATCTGAGTTTCTTCATCTTTCACAAGTGAATACGAGCACGTATGGATATGCCAGTACCTCTACTCTAATCGGTGCGTTTCCCCATCCTTCTTTCTCTCTAATTTCTTTTACTTCACTCTTCTGCTTTCGAATCGATTCCATATGGCGTTGTTAAAGAAGAAGGTAGGGTTCGGATTATTACTCATCGTAATAGCTTCGATCCTCACTGGAATTTTGATACCCCACTCTCCCGATCTCAATCTTTTGATTTTTTTTTGATGAAATCTCCATTGTTTGCAACATCGCAATACCTTCTGCTGTCTGAGTTTGTGAGCGCTCAAGGTTATTAAGGCTTGATAATCAATCTTTAATGGATATCCTTGAACTATACTTAACAAATAACCTCCTCGAGGTAGATTACTCTTTAAATTGCTCTTGTGCTAATTTAAGATCTGTTCGCGATTTGCAAAAAATTAAAAGTCGTATTACTTTCTCTAAGATTTATGCAATGGAAAAATAAAATAAAAATTGTATTACATTTGTTCATGTACATGTGATATTTGACATAGTTCCATACACTTCTAACTTCAAAAACAAATGTGTTATCATCGATGCTCTTAACTTTTCTTTTGTAACATTTTTGCATTAAAAGTGAAATTCGAATAAAGAAATCTAAAATTGTAGGAGGAAATAGCGCAGTTTCAGACCCACAAGCTTGAGTACATGGTTGATGAGACCCACAAAAATTTGAATAATTTTTGTTCATCGGAAGAGACCCCCATGAAGAGAAACAGAAAAATAGTAATAAAAAGTAAGCCATGTTTCTCATGAAGCTTGAGTACATGGTTGATGACATGACCGATTTCAACGGTAACCCTTTTGAGGACAGCCAGTCTCCTAGGAATACCCTTGATGATTCTCATTTCGAGAACGATTATGGCCAGGTCTAAGTAACTGCTGACAGATACAAAAAATCACATGAATACTCTTTCTGCTTTATTTGTATCTTCAGATTGATTATGTTAGTTTGGGACTGATTTGTTTTGTTACGGTTTGGTTGAGCAATTCAAGGAATTCGTTGGTAGAGTCTCACTAATCCTAATCTGAGGAGGAGGGTGAAAATATAGAAGAAGATTGGCAGTAATTGATTAAAACTTGAGCATGGGTCCATGAACGTACACTTTTGGCGTCTTTGATTGGAGTTCAAAACCTTAATTCATTCTTATCTGTAATAAGGGCTGGATGCGGCCATGAAAGGTATAAAATTGCTCGCTTTACTCAATAAGCAGGGGAGGAGCAAAGCTTTAGACTGTAAGGAGAGGAACCTCGAGGCTGTGTGGCAGTAAAATGGTTGTCAATGTGTGTCCTGCTTCTTGCTTCAGCATTCTTTTTTCTGTATTCTTCTACTAAACCAAAGATGAATACTAGCAAACGAGGTTGAAATAATACATGAATTTTATGAGCCTCTCCCGATGTCACAAAAATCTTAAGAAGGTTTGTCTTTCTCAAATGGATGCAGTTATACCAATTTTCTGTTTTTATCCTTTTCAATACCTATTCTGTGCAGTGTTGGACGGCCTCATTTCTATTTTATATGATTAATTTTAGAAGCAAACTTGGGCTGCTTTTGTAATTTTTGTTCATGGGAAGAGACCCACATGAAGAGAAACAGAAAAATAGTAATAATAAGTAAGCCATGTACCAATCCTTAATTTTCCATGTTTATAATGGTCTTTGTTCATAGTTCCTCCCTCTTCTGGATGATATTTTTGGTTATCTAAATATATCAATGATTAAGTGGTCCTATGGGTGATGTAAGATTGTCTTCTTTTTGATAATAAAGATCTTGCAAGTCTCCTATTATTTTAGGGTTCTACTCTGTACTAGCTCTGACATGGCAGTTTGATTGTTGCTCTAATAGTCAATTCATTCTTAAAATTAATATCCTCCTATTGAAGGTCTTCTATTTTTTCTCTTATTATATAATCATTAATCCTTCGAGCTTGTGCATTGCTGAGATGTTCAAGTTTTGTGGGTTATGGTGACATGAATAATTTTGATTTGTGTTATATCTCAGCTTGCATTGATCACAAAGATACTCTTGAGCCACCACCTAGAACTTGAACCTCCTGAATAAGAAAAGGAAGGAAACATCTGCGTCACATTTAAGTTCTTTAATGTCTTTAGCCTATTTTGTGCTCCCTACCCCTTGGTTTTCTTAAATATAAATCAAGAAAAAAAATAATGTTGAGGTCAACTACTTAAATAGAAATAAATCAATGCTATTCAAGTCAACGACTTAAATATCAATGTTATTCAATTGGCATGTATTTTATTTTTATAATAAATTTGTAATCAGTTTATGTAAGTCTATGGTTGAAATTGGATAATTTAATTTTAATCAAATCATATTCGGCTATTCATTGAAGTAATATGCTATTTTTTTAACGTTTTTCGTCTTTGATTTGCTTGGTTATAATTTAATTGAAAAAGAAATATGTCCGTGCATTAAACGCACGGGTGTAAAACTAGTTATTTACTAATAGCAGGAGTAAGTATCCAAGAGACGGATAACTTGCTTCCACTAACATAACAAAGCTATACTTTCAGAAGAGTTAAAGCATCTCCATTCCTAGCCTAAAGTGTACTGAAGGAACTTTCCCCTTATAGCAATAGTTACTGATGACTAAAAGTTCCGGCCAACAAGGGTAAATAATTTCTGCATAATGAAGTGAAGGAGATTTTCAAGACAACTATACAAATCACAAGGCCAAACTCTATCGGAATTCAATACCAAACCATAGGGAGCAAAAGGCACCATGATCCAACAGTGCATACAAGAGTTTCTAACACGTAGCCGGTTTTTGTTTGTTAAAGTTTTTTAAGAGAACAAAAAATAGTAAAACATTTCAGAAAAAGAAAAGACAGCTTGACTTATATATAAACAGAAACATCTAAAATTGTAAACATGTTTTCTAAGGAACTCACTTCGAATCAACATCCCATTTATCTATGTATCTCACATCCAAGAATTTAATGGCTTCCTCTCTTTGAGACCAAAGAGGGTCACAAACAGCAAATCTTAACTCAACAATGCCTGCATCTCACACATAAGTCAGAGTGAGTACCTGATATGAACTGAATAAAAGACTATACTTGCATAGGTTCCAGCTGATTAAAAAAGGCTGCAAGCGTGATACAAAAATAGTAAGACATCTAATATGAAACTTTTGATTTTATACTACCATAAACTATGAGATTCAGACATATCAACAATATTACCATTCTGTTTTTTCTCCTCTTTTGATGTTTCAAAGCTACATAATTGACATAGTTTGCACAAAAGTGTAATGGGAAAAGTTCACCATCAGCTACACCTCTAAAAACTGAGAAATATGCATGAAACATCAACGAAAGGCCTAAAAATAAGTGTTCGCGGTTAATTCGTATTACCTTGGTTCGGATATTGGGGGAAGGGGTCTGTTTCCTTGGAAAGCTATTTGGAAGACTAAAGCTCCGGCTAGAGTTGCTTTTTTTCATTTGGGAAGTGGTGAATGAAGCTATTCTTACGGGGGATAACCTTAGGAGGCGTGGTAAGGTGATAGTGAGTTGGTGTTAGTGTGTTACATGTGTAAAAGGAATGGTGAGAGTGTTGATCATCTTATGCTTCATCGTCCGGTGGTGGGTGCTTTGTGGGATTTCATCTTCTGCATTTTTAACTTACCTTGGGTTATGCCGGAATCAATCAAGGACCTCTTCCTTTGCTGGTCTTTGCACAAAAGAAAACGAAGAGATCTTATTTGGCAGACTATTCCTTTGGGAGTGTGTTGGGTGATTTGGAGAGAGAGGAATAGGAGAGCGTTTGATAATGAGGAAAGGCCTATGTCGATGCTAAAGAATAAACTTCTTCAGCTGCTGTTTTGGTGTATTGACGGTGCTAGGCCTGAGGTCAACTCTTTTGATGACTTCATAGTGACCATTTGTAATCTCTAATTATTGGAGTAATCCTCTTGTGTACATAGGATGCGGCACCTTCTTTGCCGCTTTTGTTATCTTTATACTTCATACTTATCAAAAAAAAAAAAAAACAATCACATCACATCTACTGCCCCAGTCTTGTACTTCAAATCCATGAGATCAAATCATCAAACACAATCTCAGAGGGGTAAAGCTGGAATCATTGATGACATTATCAGATAGTAAAATGCAACAATATCCAAAAATAGAATGCTTTGAGATCATTGAAAATAAGCATGTGTATATTGGCAATTGCAAATATGATGCTAAAGCTGCAGGCCTCAATTTCTATGTTTGATGATGCACTTACGGAAGATGATTAGACGACTTTATCATTATGCGGGTTTATGACCCTGTTTATTGACAAGCTTGCTATGTGTTCTATCACATCCTAGGATTTCACGTGGAGGAAGTAAAAGGGAATCAATGTTTAGGATAAGCTGTTTCTATAGTTTAATCACCAATTCAAAATTTCCGCTATTAGACAAGAAGGACAAGGGAGAATAAAGTTCATACTGAAAATATCTAACACGTGAAGCAAGAAGGACCAGTGACTTGACCTCAGCCAACGAAAGGAGCAATATTATCATAAAACTTGCTCATTAACACTACTCTAAATTCAAATTTGCAATACTACCTAAACATAACAAAGAATTTTTTGAAGCTGTCAAGTAAGATCAGAACATTAGATTCAGCCCCGCAGATGAATGAAAATGCTAAACCATTCAAGTGAACCAAACAAAAAGGCATAAACATTCAAGGCAACACTTTATAGAATGCAGCTACCTGGAGTTTTAGCATTTTCAGCAACCTTTCCGTCCTCGGACTTTAGATGAAGACAGACATTAGCTCTTTTGAACTGAATCAGCAATACGAGAAACTATATATACTTAAAGTTGAACAAATGAAAGGGACATATTAAGGAAGGAGTCATAAGTAGAATCTTTTTTTTTCAATAAGAAAGTTGAAACTTCTAACTCACCTGCTCAAGCCACTTTGACTCGATCTTAACTAAATCAGCAGTCTTCCATTCCAAAATAAAAGGTTCAGTGATCACATTTACGTTTGAAACATCAAGCTTAATGGAGCTGCAAGAGAAAGTCAATTGTGCATTCCAGTAACGCTTTTTACCATAACAAACAAAATCAGGAGAAACAACAACAATAGGTTCCTGAAAATCACAACAAATCAAAAAGAGGTTAGAATATCTATAGGATTCTATTCAAATGGATGCAAGCCAGGCTACTTGAATATAGAAACCATAAATAAGGCCCATGAGCCCACCACTGTTATTATTGAATTCCAAACTTTTGTAAATGACATGTGAGTAGATGATGGAATAAGTATAATTATTACAAGACTACTTTTCAAGTAGCTCTATTATGCTACTGCCTTGTTTGTGTATGATATAATTTTTTATGATTGTCTTGACACATGGAAAATTCAATAGTAACAATTTATCAATTTCTATGAAGATTTCATCCAAATCTGCTATGTTAGTCCAGTAAATAATTCTTTTAAGTTTTTCAACTCTATTAATGTTTTCACATATATGTAGAGAAGCCGGAAAGGTAGGGATGGAAGTTCTATATCCACTTTCCTGATTGCCTAAAATTTCAATTACAGGGACAGCTTTATTTTATTTTTACTTTTTAGATGGGGGAGTCATCCTTAGCTAACCTGTGATTGTTGAAGTGGTGAAAATGGAATTTCAATAAAACAGGGTATCGTTTTGTTTTCTTTAATAAAAGCAATCTTTAAGATGTGTGCAGCATTCCTGCGGCAGAATGCAACCAAGGGAAGAAAGTTGTAGTAAATTCAAAATAACCGGAGGTAACTTTTCTATCTAAACCTCCGATTTAACTTTATTTTCACCAATCCTCTGAAGAAGGATTATAGTATTCTTACAATGTCACATTCACTGGAACCAAGCTCTAATACTTGTTCTCCTGAAGGACCTGAAAAGACAAGTACAAAAAACCATAATCACATATTCTGCTCCAAGTAAACAGCAAAAAAGCTGGGCAGTGGAAAGGGAAAACCTGCAGGGTCAGCAAGGTCAGAGGAAGAAATTGTTGAAGTCAAGTCAATCTCATTGTCATCATCTGAATTTATACGAACTGGCTCGTTCTGCAAGAATTTTAGATGGATAATTATTGGGTTATTTTAAATTGCTATTGAATTCCACCAATACTACAAAAAAAAAGTGAAGAATGTGTAAAATCAAGAAGTTCAGTACGTCTGACAGAAAATGAAGTAAGGTACTGTCTAAATGATCTTGGTCAGTCTCTTTGCCGAGGGCTCTCAAAGTGCTGAAGTCTGATCCAGAGTAGACAGACCTAGAATCAAGGTACTTTGGCCCACAGTAAGTCTCTGGTCTACAATGTGAAGAACTAGACTGTGAAGCGGCATCAGATGCAGAGATCCTGTCTTTAACAGTTTCGGCAACATCATCCACATCTACCGGATCATTCAAGAAGTTCTTTCCTTGTTTCTTGGTTCCTTGCATAACTATGTAGAGAAATTAGAGAAGATAGTAGGAACTCAAAGTGGTCAGATTTTGCATAAATGTCAAATATAATACAGACATGACTCAACGTGGTAACGATAGACCCACTTAGAAAATGGATCAGGAGAAAAGAAGGTAATAGATATGAAAATTTGCAATGTAACATTGATAGAACTATATAATTAATGATGAGTTCCATGCATGATTATTGCAAGATGCAAGTATAGTTTAACATTTCAACCATTACGACGGCATCGTCAAATCAAAACCTCCTCATTTAATCTTATTCACGTAAAAATTAAAACCTTATTCTAAGTAGACATAGTATAGCATCTGTCACCAAGCATCCTCTCCATGAATATGCAATCTCAAGTCCAAGAGTAAGGGATCAAGGTATGGTATATAATACTTTACTTATCAAAAAAAAAAAAAAATCTGTGCACCACGTATAATACTAATGCAGTTACTTGCAAAAAGACCATACCAGTTCTTGTCAGGTCCCTATAATAGGTGACTGGCACTAAGTAATGCATCGTTTATCCAAAAAAATCATTTTCAAAGATTTAAATCACATAATGATGAGCTAATTTGGTCTTTACCTCCAAGCGCATGCAAGTCACTTACATAAACTACAATTAACCGAGCTTTTAACAATTCATGAGAAACCTAACATCATGATTCTCCACCTAGCTAATTTATCCAAATGTTGTTTCAGGGAGAACTGGAAGCGGTAAAATCAATAATCACCCCCTTCGTGAGAGTACTCTAACCCTGTCCCTTCCTGATATAAAACCCAAAACTCTTATAAATTTCCTAAAGTCCGAGGCATGGACCATCTAATGACTACCTATTCAGTAAGGAGATCCTGAGATCTATAGTACCTGACTCGCTTACACTGGTCAGATACGGGTATGGATCCGGGTATCCAACCACTCAACCAGCCAACATTTTTAGATCTTACACTAGACTGTAGTTTATAACTAACACCCTTACCCATACCCGTACTCATACCCATGCCATACTTATGGGTACTTTGGCAAAATAGAAGGATCCAACTAACATAGACTGATATTGTTCCAGAGCTGAGGCCCTATATCATCTTCCCTGGAATTTATATTTCCGGTAGCATCAATTATTCCATCCTCCAACCTAAGTTCTAAAGTGGTACGTGAACATACTTGTTATCAAAAAGAATTTCAAAACAAAACAAACAAGAAAAAAAGGACAACAGCTAAATTAGGAGATAATTGCTCAGTTTAGTTCAAGGAGTTAAGGATGCTTACATTGTAGTCCGATAACAACCGGAAAAAGACAAAGAAGATGATATGGAAAGAACTTTCTCCCTGCTTTGTCACCCTTTCTACTCCCATTCTAAGATAACACACACCCAGAAAAAATATTTAAAAAATCCATAAATTCTCTTTACACTTTCAGTTCTTATCCCTTAAATCCATGAACCAAACATAGGGAAAATTAAAATATAGTGTATATATATATATATAATTATATACTCCTTTAATTAACATGGAAGAGTCCACTATTCTATTATGAAAAATTCCACTTAAAGAGTCCCCTTTCCTAAAATATGCCTACAATCTTTCCTACCGTTCAACTTTGTCCTCACATGTCATATAACCATCTTAGAATTTAGTCTTTTAGAAATGCTCAAATATTTTAGAGAGTTATGTCCCAACTTCAAGGGTATTAACACGTCCCTTAATTATTAGACATTTTAAAAATGAATTATTTGATAAGAAGATCCTAAAAGTGAGCTGATAAACTAAATTACGCACAAAACCAAACGGTATCCACACACGGTATTCTTTATGCAGTAATTACTAAATGATCATAACACAGCTCAAGTTTAGAATCGTAACACAAGCACACAGAGAGGCTTCATAGAGAGAGAGATGGGTAAGGGGAGAAAACTTACAGGATTGGAGGAATGTATTTGTATCGACACGCATATTATCATTAGGAGGAAGAGGATTCTTTTTAGGGTTTTTCTTCGGTTTTTCATTTTTTAAGAATCTCCGGGAAGTAATCACGTCGGGTTTTTCTTCTCCGTCGAAATCGTAAACCGAATATTTCTTGGCTGAACTGCTCACTCCCATTGTCAAGTCCCCGGCCGAAAAGGAAACGGTGATCACCGTTTGGGGAAATTCAAACGGTGTTTGTATTTTGCCTTTTCCATTTTATTATACTCTCTGCATTTATTAAGATAGTGTTATGGTCTTTTTACTGAAATTTTACTTTCTTCTCAAAGAAGGATCCGGCCCTTTTATCTGCCCTTGCTAACAACAGTTTTGAACTACTACGGCTCTTTTCTCGGTAGACTCACTCGGTTTTGTGGTTTTTTATTTTGGTCGGTCCGTTTTCAAGTTATCATTAATTAGATTCCGTATATTAATTAAAAATAATAATTAATTATATTATAAATATTGGTGAAATTTGTAGTTTTTTTTTAATCTTGAACATATGGTCATAATTAAAGTAGGTAAAAAAATAAAAAAAATGATTAATTTTGTCACTTTATATTTTGTCACTATATTATGTTTCGAGCGAAATTGTCATTGTATTTTTAAAAATAGATGTAATTTCGTCATTATCCCTAATTATCATCTAATTTAACGGAATTAATTTCAGTTATATCCCCTAAAGTTTTTTAAAATGTTAGAAGATCCTTAATGATTGTTGATGTTAAAGGTAGATTGCTTTTTGGTTCATAAATTATAAGGGGGTCCTTTTTTTTTTTTGCTTTTAAGTGTTAAAAAAGATACTATTTTATAAACAAAAAAATAAAGAATTAATAAAATATAAAAATACAAATAAGAAGAAAATATATATTGTTTGAATAAAAAAATAAGAGAAAAATATTTAATAAATTAATTCATGTGCATATTTTATCTTAATGAATCATATAATAATAATTATTATAATAGTAATACATAATAAGTTTAAAGGAAATTTATTCGATTAATAAATTTTGAAAAAAGTTAATTCATTAAAATTAGTTGTTAACACTCATTCATTTAATGTAATTTAATTTAATTTGTAAATAGAATTGACTAAAAATATAAATTATTTTTGTATTAACGCTTTTTAAAATCGGTTATAATTGAGAATTATAAAGATAAGATTATAAACAAATGAAACTTTTAATTCAACCTATAATAGCTACCATGAAAATTGTGATTTGTTAAAAAAATAATACTCTTTTTTTGTTATAAGAATATATATTTTTACAATTTTTAATGTTATTTGATGATTTATGTTTTATATGTTTTATTTAATAATTATTTATTTATTTAGTTAAAAATTTAGTAATTTATTTAAAATAAATATTTTTAAATTATTAATTAATTTATTAAAATTTTGTTAAATAATTTTTTATTAATTAGTTTTTATTGAGTTTTTTTTTAATAATTTAGTAAATATTTTATTAATAAAACGGATAACCACCTCTACACATGTGATGAATTTCAACCGTTAAATATTTTAAAACGATTTAATCTCAGTCGGTAAATTGTTTTTGTCAATTATAAGTGAGCTATTAAGCGTTATTGTATTATTGAGATTCTTTTCTTACTTTTTTATTTAGGCAAAATACATCTTTCCTTCTTATTTGCATTTTTATATTTCATTCATTCTTTCCTTTTTTTTTCATAGAATATATTTTTTAACCTCTAAAAGAAAAAAAACAATTTAAGAATCATAAATCATTTAATTTTTAACTTCAACTATCATTAAGCATCTTCCTACATTTTTAAAACCTTAAGGGAGACAACTAAAATCAATTTCGTTAAAAATCGAATGACAATTAGTAATAATGACGAAATTACATCTCTTTTCAAGTACAATGACAATTTTGCTCGAAAAATAGTACAGTAGCAAAATATAATGATTGGTCAAAGTACAATGATAAAATTAACTATTTTTTCGTAGAAAAAGTAAGGATAAATTGGTAAAAGTGTTTTTTTTTCTAAGAGAGACAGTTTTAAAATATGACAATTATTTTAGAACGAACGAAAAATAAAAGGAGAACAACAAATTTTGAAAGCGGAGGGAGTATCAATTTTCTCTTTATTTCTATACTTTTTCTTTACTAATCAGTAATCATGAACAAACAAATTTTCATATCTTCAAAATTAAATTAGTAAATCAAACACACATAACTTCAAAAAAAACAATGCATCCATAAATGTATTGTGTGGTTATTTAATATAAATTATAGTAATATTTTTTCTGTATTTTAAATTTTCTTTTTACGCATCATTTAAATTCTCAAACTAAATCCAATCTTTTCAATAGTGGGGGTGAGGGTTATTCACATCAATTTACTATCTTGGTTTTCTTTTTCAGAGGAATTTACTGATTTGGTTTTTGTTTGTTTATGATCGTAGACACTTGTTCATTTCTTAAGGGCACGTCAGCAAATTGTATTATTGAATGTACCAGATTAAAGTGTCAATTGTAGCTACTGATAAAAAAACTAGTTTTACATATCTTTTTCAATTAAATTATACTCAAATAAAATAAAGATTATAAACAAAACAAAAAAAATATAGAAAAAGCATGATGAAAGAAACAACCTACTAAAAAATCTGATTTTTAAATTAGAGACTTGTATATTCGAGAACTTTTTTTTTGTATTTTCAAGAACTAAGAAAACAAAGTTAAATTTTGTTGGTTATAAAAATTTCAAATGTGATGAAATTGATAAATATTTCAGATATTTATCGTCTTTCTAGATATTTTATCAGTTATGTCAATATATTGTAATAAATTGTGAGTAATTCTAATATATTTGATTTTTTTAGTACAATAACTTTTCGAAATATTTTTACAAATCTATAAATTTTCATAGTCACGTTTACTTGAGAGTTGTGTAATCAATTAATGTGATTTGTGTTCTTAATACATGCTATTAAAGATGACTTTCTTTTTTTGAAAAGTGTATTTTGTCGAGATTTTACATGTTTTAGACTACCTAGCTTATATATATATATATATATATATATATATATATATATATATATATATATATATATATATATATATATAGTGCTAAATTATACCACATCAAGCCCAGCAGGCCAGCACTGCCCAGTGCCCATGCTCAACATGGCACCAATTTTAAGGGAGTCCAATTATATTCATCAGTGTGTATATGTATGTACTCCTCTGTTCCAAAAAAAAGAGAGGCTATCTTTCCTTTTGGTTTATTTCAAAAAATAGTTTCATTTATTAAAATAATATTTAAAAAGGTTGTGTTGGTCCTATAATATGCTCAGTCTATAAGCTATGGGGTTGAAATTTGAATAGTCTATATTACCTTCATTAAAGATTTCATCCTTCTTTATTGTATACACATTAAGAACATAGATGAGATGTTTCCCAATAGGTTTGATTTCCTATAATAGCAATTCTGCTTAAACATATTCAGCAAATATGCTATAGCATATTTAAAGATCTGTTATAAATAATTGTTATAATATTTGTTGATGTAAAAGAGATATAGCAGCGAAAAGATATTCATCAAATATATAACATTGAAGATAAAAGTGACTGTACATAGAATGGTATAATTACATATCAGTAGTAGACTTTTATCTTCATCAGATGCATGCATCTATTCCATGAGCAGAGTGTTATATGAAATCTGAAAATAATAAGCAAGTAAGATAGGTAAAGGTTGAATGTAGAAAACATATGTTTTCTATTAGAATTCTGCAGAGGTTCATCAAATGCTGAACAAGCTTAGTACATAAAGTTATACTCTATAACCTAGCTATCTTGCGGGTTTTCATGGAAAAGAAGTCAGAAGAAATGGAAGACGTATACCAAATCTCTTACCCCTGTAATCCCAAAATACCCTAGGCAGTGGGAGAGGGTGAGAGCGTTGTGAGAAGAGCATATTATGGATTGTTCAATTAGCTAATAATTGAACAACTGAGTGACTAGCACTCGACCAACTGTGACGTCTCATTATTGCACAACTGACTGCTCTAGCATTGGAGTACAAGTCTACGAATGCAATTTGGATTATTAGCTCGTTGTCTTCCTTAGACATCTTCAAGCAATTTGGCTTCAACTTCATGTCGGAGTGCTTAATCTCTAGCTGTAGATTTGGAGTCTGTGAGCAGTAGAGTCTGAGTCTTTCAAATGATAATAAAACTCAAATCAAGAAGGGAGTTATTGACTAAACACAACTTCTCGCCTTTTGAATTCATGCTCCATCTCACACAAAGTGTTAGAACTAACACTTGTGTTTTTCAAACTCTTTGGTGATATTTAGGTTATGCTTGAAAGAAAAAACACTCACGCACTTGCACTCCTAATAAGATGGATGAGAGGTTTCTTTTACAGGCGGAGAGGCAATAGAACTGGTGAAACTTTGGATAGATTTGTAGCCCTTAGACTCTTAGAGTATTCGGTCTTCAATGCATCAAGATACATTGTATGAACTCTTGATTAAAAGTCTTTATGAAGATCTTGTCTTGAATTTGTCCACAAGTTCTTGTCTTGAATTTGTCCACAAGTCAGAATAGTTGATGTGACTTGACGTATTGTGAGAAGTGCACTATAGTTGGTTTTTGTTCATACATTTTATGATCCACGTGTCAAAAAAATAATTATTCAATTGATAATTTTTTTTGCAAGTATCTATATTACAATACAACTTGGATTGCACATGTGCAATTGATAAATGCTAATGAGGGGTCGAGATCAATTCATTTATCGAGATTCTACGGTCCCAATTTCGTCTAGATTTCACATGTGCGAAGGGCGGTTGAGCAACCCCTACACACCCCTTCTCACATGTTCTCTCCACCCCCTCTCTTTGAATCGGTATAATTCCAACTGGTATTGCTATCCTATTTAAGAATAATTATTTAAGAATAAAAAAAAACTATTTACAAAGTTAAGAAAAATACTAAAATTTTAAATTGAAAAATAGTCAATTTAAATCAATAGAAATGATAATAATAATTGAAATTGAGTGTATAAAACATTCTTCCGATTTTTAATGTTGTTAAGAAGGGTGTATTCATCTTTTTTTGTTTAACCATTTTTTAAAAATGTCTAAAACACAATTTATTGAGTTTTTCTTTAGGCGGTTTGGGTTTTAAAATGGATATTATCTTTTTTAGAAATTTTTTGGTTTAACTAAGAATATGTATAACCATTAAGACCACTCTAAAAGATAAACTGTTTTCATGTTATTAAGACCACTCTAAAAGATAAACTGTTTTTATTTTATTTTTTAAAAATAAGAATAAGTAATAATATGTATAATTACTAATTTGGAATTCTTCTGATTTTTTACGTTCTTAATAATATGTATAAAATATAAAATACACTTTTCATTAAATAAAACAGGTTACGCGGTTAAAAAAAAGTTAAAAAAATTAATGCCCTTGGTGTACGTGTTAAAATTTTTTTTATATTTTAACGAAAGATTATTAATTGTATAAGGGCAAAGCTAATTGTCCTCCTCAAAATCTAACAAGATATCACATCTGTTTTTTTAAATAAAATTACAAATAAATGTTTTAATTTTTTTTTCCGACATCCTCCCCTACTTGCTCCATGTCATAGGCACGGCCACAAAGACTAGTCTATAATATAAAACACATTAGTCGGTTAAAAAAAACGAATTACCGATCAAGATTGGTTTTTACCAAACACAATTACTAGCCATGATTTAATCTCCCAATCTCAACAGCTTTTTTTCACGTTTTTTTCCATCCCTATTTTATCTTCACAATCCTTTTATCTCTCACTCCTCTATCTCGTTCTCTTCTTCTCACACGTTTTCTCTCACTCTTTCATTTGTATTTTGATTTTTTTACTAATATATTTGATCATTCTTTAAGTTAATATCTATAATATAAATCTATATTACAATACACATCCCAAAACAGGCTGAGATTCACTCTTATACTGCGAAAATTATTGAGATATTACGGTTTACAGTTATTATTTTACATTTGCAAAAATTAATTACTCTTTTACTGAGATATTACTGTTTTACAGTTAATATTTTACGATTTTACAGTTTTACAGTTTTATGGTTGCGAAAATTTGTATTTGTATTTTTTTCTTTTTAATTGTTATCATAATTAACTTAAACAATATAATTTTTTTTTTCCGACCCGTAATTTCGTATACAAATAAAAACAATTTAAAAAAAATCGTAAGTTTTGTAATTTGAAATATTTGTTTTTTTTTCTTTTTAACTGTTATCGTAATTAACTTAATCAATTTAATTTTTGCCCGACCCGTTTTTTCCGACCCGCAATTTCGCATACAAATTATTAATTAATCCCTCAATTCCGGGTAAAGAGGCCTCATTTGAAAGTCAATTTTTTAAGAAAATAATATTTTTAGTAGTTCATTAATAATAAAATGACATTTACGGTTTTACAAATATTTAGTTGTAGTTTCTTAATTGATTACTATCGTAATCAACTGAATCTCAATTTAATTTATGTCTGGCTTAGAAAAAATTGTTCGTAAATTTTGTAATTTTAAATATTTGTATTTTAATTTTTTTATTGTTATCGTAATTAACTGAATCAGTTTATTTTTTTTTTTCGAAAAAAAATTGTTTCTAAGTTTTGTAATCAACTTTTGTAATTTTGAATATTTGTATTTTAATTTCTTTATTTTCTTAAAAGTTATGTTTAGTTTCCCTTATTGGTCTGAAATCTTTGTGATTTCGATTTCAAAATAGTATTTTGTTAGTTCACTCTGTATTATTCAATTTATTTTGTGGTTTTTGTTTGCGGAGAATTTTATTTTTAAATTTATTTCAATTAAGTGATTAACAGGTGTTGGGTTGGTGCGTGTGTGTGTGTGAGAGAGAGAGAGAGAGAATTTTTTTTGATGCTTAATTATACTCTTTTAAGATAAATTATAAATTTTCTTTTAAGATGAGTTATAAACTTTTATGGCCAATAAAATATGTTATTTCTTTAATTTTCGGGATGTTGTTGTGTAATTTACATTAATACGACCCCTACAAAATCTTGAGGATATATTAATTTATTTTCATCATGCTCGGTTCATACATTGATCACGTTCATATTGGCACCGTGCCATCGGCACGGGCACAAATTTATTTTTATAGAATACTGCACGTCTTCTCATTGTTGTGGTTTCGTTTGTTAGAGCATGTGTATTGGTTTTCGTTTGTTAGATTTTATATGATAATATGTGAGAGGATTCGACTTTTGTAGATGAAGCAGAAAATTTGGTTAAATGAATGTGTTTGAATTTTCTTTGTATCATGTGTAGGTGGAAATAATGGACAAAATTATTGCATCTCATGTTTTCAAACCAACCATTGTTGTTAAGCAATAACCCCCAGAAGAAGAAGACTGGGTTTTCGTTATTGAGAAAACAATAAATTTTTTTTTCGTATTTTAACAGTAGTTACAATTAAAATATTTATTTCTTAGTTTTCTTATGAAATAAATATCGAAGTAAAATGTTTTAATTTGTTAGATATTTGAGTTTTCTCCTCTTTTTGTTGTGTAGTGTACATATATCCAACTCATATAAATTATAAGTAAATATTAATTCATTTCCATAGTATCTGCATTATTTATTGATAAATTTTCAAACTGGCGCCGTGCCATCGGTACGAACAAGAGTACTAGTAATTTATAACTTCATATTTGACGTATTAACATATTTTTCTTATTACTTAATTAATTTATTTGAATCATCTACAAGCAACTCATGATAATTTTGTATAATCACATATGTGTTTCCAAGACATGACCAATTACTCATCATTTGCAAGTTCCAAGACAATGTTCAAATTTTATATGAACTTGTGAATCAATAAGACATAATGATAATTGTATAATCATATTCGTGTTTTCAAGGTATGGTCAACCACTTATTATTTGATAAATGCGTTAATTATGTTGTATAAATAAGAGTTTCTACGAAAAATTACTATGTTTAGACTCAATTGTCGTTATATACATATATATATATATATATATATCGATTAAAACAATTTTTTTGAAAAAAATTGATTATGAGGACCTAAGGGAAGATTTGGTTAAAGAAATGTTACAAGAATGATAGTTTTCAGTTTTTAAGTAAAAAGTGCAATAATAGTTTAGAGTTTAGAAATTTTGATACTTTAGTTGTAAGAAATCAATTTTAATATGATAATATTATTATAAAATATGTAATTTTAAATTAACACAGGTCCCCCAATATGGTGGTACAAAGAATACAAAAATGACAACTTGGATATCTTTTACACAGATCAGAAAAAAAATTATCAAAATTTCAAGAAGTTTTTCGCGTAGTAATCTGTCAACCATATCAAATTGAATAACTATCTATTGAAATGCGAAGGAAAATGACACAACAGCAGGATTGGCATAGAACCTCAAATACCATTTTATTCACTGTGATTTTGGAAAAAAGTAACCAATCTACAATATAAGCTGCTTGGAATGCACAGCAATAACTGTGAAAAGGAAAATGAAGTAGCCTAAGTGGGAAGAGGGAGAGCATATATCGGTCGTGCCCTCAACCATCGAACATCTTCATCTGGAGCTCACTGAAAGATTACGTAAAATTTGCTACACGAGTGGGAAAAGGTGCATAGTTAAAACATTACAGCCGATAAGCTAGTCTTCTCATTGCTGCAGGATGAAAAGAATTTATTCTTCGGCAGTAGCGCTTGCAGCACTCAGGTCCATGGAAAGGTCAAGTTCCTAAACCAGATAACAGAAGAAAACCAATTATTACAATGCACCTACGTGTTTAAAGGTAAATGATTTGAAATGAACCATCTTATGCATAAAGGAGGCAGATATGTCGAAAACAAATAATTCGCTCTCATTACAGTAAAGTGAAACTTTTCTTTGAACATAAACACCATGAAAGCACATTATTCACGTTCACGTGATAGGCCCTTTTCATTTTCATTTAGAGATCTTGCCTACCAAGTCATTTGCATATAACTTTGTCTGTCGCATAGACACAGTTATTTGTTTTTTATTCATTAACAAAGTATGTGTGTAAAAAGGTATTCAGAAAACCAATCGATCTGCTATTGGCATAGTTGAAGAAAAGTACTCGTGACAAACCTTTCCAGTTATCTTGCTATACATGTCGATCACATCTTTCACTGTTGACTCGAAGTGTGTTGATGCATCGTAACTCTGCAAGAAATAAAAATAAAAAATCCCATATCTTGTGACAATATAGCCTCGGGAAAATAAAGGAAAGCATAAATCCAATATAGTGTGACAGTATAGCCTGATTTACCAAAAGATCTCTAATTAAAAAAGAACAAAAAAAACAAAACAGTTCCAACAATAATTTAAGACCCTTTGTGAATTAAAAGTAAAAAAGTTAAACAAAGTTGTCATCTGAGGTAATTTTGGACATTAAGAACCATTTTCCCAGAAGCATGTTTTCATCTTCAAATTGTTAAAGTTAAAGAATACAAGAGACGGATTTATAGTCAAATATTTATGGCTTGAAGAGTAGTAAGCAAGAAGCCCCCTCTACGCAATCATGAGCTACATATAATCACATCCCCAATTGATGGTTTTTTCAAAGATCGGATATGATATTTATTAAAGATTACCAGATGCCGAGTTGATGTTGGAAGATCTTTAAAAGGGTTTTGCTTTCCCAAATTAATGAGTAGTGAGAGCATCAAACAGAAAATACAAATCTTTCTGCATGTATATGTCCACGTAGTACTTACAGTTGATATGAAGCAGTTGTCAGCATCATGATTGTTTGTGGGTTCAAATCTGTCATATGTATCAAAAAATATCTCATCTACAGGTCCAAGTAGGTCTATCCCGGGCTTCAATTCTGTCTCAGGGTTGTCAGTCTCTGCTTCTGTCGTGACAAAAGCAATATATTTCCCCTTGGCAGCCACATTGTGAGAATAAGAACAACAGAATAGATACCTGAAGCAATAGAAAAGAAGAGAAACATATTTCAAAGACTTCCTTGAATCAAAACTTGAATGTCCCATACAATAAAATTTGTCTCTATCAAATATATTTATCTAATAAATGTGTGAATGGACCTTCACACATTTCTTTACTTGAAAATTAAAGAAGAAAGTCCAATTTTTTTTTTGTCAACATACATATCTGACTTACGACCAAGTTGCTTCTGTGGCAGAATGACCTGGGCCGAGTGAGAGTCATTGGTATCTGGGATGGGATGACTCATTATACATATAGCTCTCGCAACTTTTCCAACATTTTTAACCTGTTGCACGCATTCATTCCGAGACTGACGATCATTTGCAGTAATAATGAAAAACAGTTAAACAGTACATAATGATCTGTTATTCCTTTAGTAGATATTCGTGTACCAAACAGGCAAACATGCACATTGTTGCATGTAGCTTGTCAAAAGGAAAAGATGAGGTGCGATATTATACTGCATTAACTTGAATCAGGGATTACCTGGTCGGGTAAATATGATGGATCACATACAACTTTTTTGCATTTTGCTGTTTCTCCTTCTGAGGTCACACCAATAGCTTTTCCATCTGCATCAAATTCTACCTACAATCCCAAGATTCATTGATTTATCTAGCCAGTAATGAATCCAGCAACATACTTGAAAGATAATGGAGATATAATTTCATAATTCATAGGGTAACTTGGGTAATAACTGGACTGCTAAGTTCAAAAGGCATTTAAGATAAATAAATAATTACAACTCACTAGTATCTGTCAAATAGAAACCCAGAAATTCACTCTCCCATGAAGATTTTATGATTGATTCAAGATGGCGTACTTTCATTAGAGATGAATTTTACTCTCACATGAAACAAGATGAGTGCCATATTCCTAGATGCTGGGCTAAAGTTGTTTTAGGTATTGCTGGACCATTAGATATATAGATACATATATAGGTATATATATATGTATATATATATATATATATATATATATATATATATATATATATATATATAGAGAGAGAGAGAGAGAGAGAGAGAATTTACGTGAAAGAACTAGAACTTGAAGAAAAGTTTGAGAGGCAACATCCCATTGAATAGTTTATTGAAGGTTTCTCACTTTCACATGCGCCCCCTCCCCCCAGAGGAGAAATCCTTGGTTCAAAACCTCGAATTACAAACTCGTAACATATACTTCATCCTCCGAATTGAAAGAGGTACATTTTGACTATTTGTGCAAATTAAGAGTAAGGTTGAGTAGCCACTTCTTCCTAAGTTCCTAAAATACCCTAATTTCAAATTGCTTTAGTTGATACGACATGATTATTCTCAACCACAAATTCAAATGATATTAAAGACATTATGTTAAAAAATACTTTATTGAAGGGGAAATGTACCTCTTTAATTGCAACATACTGAAAAAGAATGTGTACTTCTTCGATTGGGACACATGGAGTAACTAACGTAATGCATTTCTTCGAACCCCAAAAGATAAGGGTCCAAAAAAATGCAAGCCCCAAATATGCACTACAAAAAAAAAAGGAAAAAAAAGAAGAAGCAATTTGGTTCTGGTTTATGGAGTTTAATACTAGACTGACACTAGATAGGCTTTCAGAGGAATGAGGCTCACAAGCCTCACGAATCTATGGGTGAGATCTTCTACTAATATTAAAAATTTACCTTACATTGTGGCTTGTTGAGCATGTAAGTTCCACCATAAACTGCACTCAAACGTGCAAAGGCCTGTCCAAAGTACATAGCCTACAATCACGCGAAAGAAACTCAATAGCATTGGTGTAAACTAAGAAAAAGAAAGCCTAACCTGAGGCAATTCTCCAAGCCCATACATCGGGTATATATAAGGTGATCCTACTTCAAAGCGTGCCAGAGACTCTGCATAGAGCTTTAAGGAAGCAAATCCAGATTAAAAGTTAATTAGCAAACAAAATGAAAAAAATTCACCCAATGAAAAGGATAATAAATTAGTGTCCCAGCAAAATGAGAGGGTGAACTACAAACTAAATGCGTTGAGAATGAGATGGCTCGATTATCCAGGTAAACATGCGGGGGGCTACGCCCCTGCGGTACGGATTGTCGGGTTTTGGACAAGGTGGCCGCGTCATCATGGTGCAAGGCAACCGCCTTGTAAGGATGAATTACGGATCGAGCTACTGCCAAATACGTGGCCTCGTTATGTTGTGTATGGCGACCGCCTTGTACCGACGGACAGTTTTGTCAGGTTTACTGGTTTGTTATTGTATCCCTATTGTAACCCTAAAACGGTTTGAATGGTTGGCTTTAATAAAATTTCGATAGTCCGTTGGCCTCAATCTCTCTCTCTTCTTTGTGATTGATCTTGCTATACTCTGTTAATTTGTTTGCCAGGTTTTCCGTTGTGCACAACAAAATGCTTTAAACCCCTCTTACTAAGTTGGGGTCTAGACCTTCCAAACCTCTGCATTATCTGCTGGGAATTTTCAGTTTTCAGTATTATTTTCTACAGTGATGAGTCAAGAGCTCATTTTGTTGCAAGCGATTCTAGAAAGAACAACTTACAATTATTTATAAAATCAAAAGAATTCGTAGACTTATGTCGTTCCATTCTACTATGATGCTTTCTCTCGTTAATAGTTAGTACCTAGAAGAAAGTTACAGCAACAGTTTGAGCATATATAGCTTAAGTTCATGGTCTGCTGCGTGAAATACAACCAACTACATAAACTCTTGCCACAACTAACATGAAAATTTTCCTAATGCATTAGAAGAGATTTTCTTGGTGGGTTTGTGTAATAACAAATGCATTATAGAGATCAAATACGCACAGGTGTAAAGAAACATGTCATGGGTGGCTTCATTATCGAAGTAGACACTAGATTAGTTCATGGCAATGCTTATATAAACAGTTAGATATATAGATAACCTCTGGGGGTGCACAACGTTTTCATCTAGAATTAGTATTCTCCGCTTCACTTTTGTAATAACTTATAAATCTATCAAGTGAGAAGTTCCCTACACTTTCGAACAGGCTCAATTTATTTCATCTTTGAAAAGCCTTCTCTCACTAATATGAGCAGGTTACATGGATTCATTTCTGAAATCTGTTCTTTTGATGCCAAATTTATCTATTTGAACTACAAATCTTCCTTTTTCCATTACTATCTATCCACGTTAATATTGAGCTGGAGGTCATGGATGCAAACAACAAAAACAATCTCTTTTTATTACTGGGATAAGGTAGGTTACATTAGATCCTTCCAAAATCCACAATACAGGAGCCTAATGCCTTATGCCATCCTTTCCTTTCAAGATTTGATCCAAATGATCCATATAAAAAATTATCCTTATTATTATTCTTTTGATCTACCTTTGCTAGACCATTGATTGGTCTACTTGTCTTGTCTTCCTGTCAAAGCAAGAGAAGATACAACCTAAATCCAAGATAATAGTATCTCTATGTAGCAAGATAATAAATCATACTTGCACTAAAAATGTTTCTCCTTGGGGTCGCGGAGAGAGAGTTGATCACTCAATGCATACGGCATTTCTGTGCATCATAACCAGCAAAGAAAACATAGTGTCTCCTTGAGCATAATCTTGGGAGATGCATACAGAATAAAGATATATGCCAATGTACTGTTATAATCGCATTGCATATGTTCGTCATAAAGATTAATAAGAGAAGTAGAACAGTAGTATGAAGTTCACCCTCATTCTCTTCACAAAGTCCATAGCTGGCTGATCCAAATAACTATCATCAGTATAGAGTGCCAAGGCATGACCAATAAAATCAATTGTATCATCTTCAAGGCCATATTTTCTGCAATGAAGGAGGAAATAAAGAAGTATGAGATTTTTTATTCACAACTTTCAACAAAAAGAAGCTGTTCAGTTTTTGCTAAAGGTTCCATGATTCTGAAAGAAAAAAATTTGAAATAAATACTTTTATAGACTTATAGCTACTGCAAGTTTTCCTCAACTAGCTAAATTCGATTGTACTTGATATGGTAGGCCTTCTATAAGAAAAAAACAGGATAGGGCATGTACGTGATAAGCTCTCTTGCTGTAATTTTGTTCAAATCCAGACCCTCGTGAGATTTAGGATCATTCTCGTCAAAGTCTTGTACATATATAAAGAACTTTCGAGCACGCCGCTTTTCAAATAAACCCATTAGCGTAGATTTCAGTGCCTCAACATCAGTTGCTGGAACTTTATAGATCTGAAAATGAAAGTTTTTTTGGCAACTTTATTGAGGAAAGTAATGTTTTAAAAGAAAATGTAAGGAATGAACAGTTAAAAAGTTGTAAATGGTGGAATGTAGCATACCTTCCCTTTGTTGTACACAAAGCTACCATCTACACCCTTGAAGTTTAGATACTTGGTAACATTAGTGTGGATCAAAACACGGACCAAGGCACCATTGGCCATCATGAACTATCCCAAGAAACATTTAAAAGGTATCAATTATAAACACTGAATTATACTAATAAGATGAATGCCATAAAGGAAATAAGTAGTAGCAAGGCAAGAACTGCATCATAAGAGGCAAAGATGGAAATTGTGCCAATATCTGTAGAAAAAATCTCAGTGAATGTTTTGATGAGAGAACATGATCATATTTCAAGAATAATGGTGGAGTCCCACCATGGACAATGTCAAGACAATAGAGATAAAAGCCTTTTCAGTTACGAGGCAATTACATGCCTCGAGTTGTTCATGGAATCTCAAAGTCTCGGAGTTGAAATTCTTGCCAGATAATATGAGGAGAAATGTTAAGCACGCGATGTTCTTAGCAAGGTTGATTGAAAGTGTTATGTTTATTATGAAGAAAATTAATTCTGATGCTATCAAGGTGAAAGATCGGTACCCCTAAGAAGTGACAGATACTCCAGAGCAACAACAGCAAAGGAGAATCTTAAAAATTCTATAGTCTGAACTGAGAAATACATGCTGGATAAGTGGATATAAAAACAAAGATGCAGTACACTTTAACATATTATTTGCACCCACAAAGAAAAGGCATAAAGTCCAATTTCCAAAAGCATTGAAACAAGATTGAGGAATGGGAGAGGATACAGAGGGAGGAGAGGGAAAATGATTGTAGCCACGAATTGAACTTTATGTACCTTTGGAATCATATCAACATTGTACTCCTTGCTTGAACCTAAACTTTCTGGAGGTTTGTCATCCCCCCTAAAACGCTTCCAAAGCTAAACAGAACAGGTAAAAATTAAAAGAGAAAGAGGAAAAGAGTAAGGAAAACACAAAGGACTCCAAATTCACTAGATATTATTGCACTCGGTATCTGGATCCTATAAGATATGTAGGAGGTTTTGTAGAGAATGTATGTCAGGAATCAGGATTATTAGTAACAAAGTACCTGATTAAGATTGAGGGAGCTTGACTCTCCTCCATAATGGTCATTTCTATCCATGTGTAATACCTGTTTGAGATTGTTATCCAATTAAAAGCTAAGACATGGCAACATTAAAAAAATTAAAGATTATTTGGATAAAATGAAAATTGGTAGAAAAATAATCACAAAAGCACAGGAGAGTAAATGGATAGTAAAACCAAACTGTGAGCTTTCAGTAGTTGTGTTATGATGGCAAGCAAAAGACATCGACCAGGATTAAATAAATAGCAAGGCCAAGCTGAGCCTCATTAGTCCCAGCTTCGTGCTTTAGTTAGCTTTCCACAATATTTTTTAGCTCAACTACAATGCCATCTATTCCATTTCACCATACTAATGGAAATCTTTTATAGCACTGACTGGATTTCAGAAAATTGGAGAATTCAACATTGGCAATATTCCTCAGATATATCCTTTTATAACTACAGCTTGATAATTTGGCCCATAAATGAACCTTAATCCATAAGAAGAGGTTGCTGGACGTCGACTAAGTTAAACAATCCACAATCTCTAAGTTAAATGACAAGCAGGAATGAGATTTCATGCATGTATAGTGTAGAGTTCGTATTCATATAAAAATTTAAGAAGAATGACTTGTTATTAGGAGATGAACAAGTTAATTAATATTACGGATCGAGGAGGCAATGCTAGATTGAGCTGATCAAGAGAATGTAAATTAAAATTTGAAATTTATATATCAGCCGTAAACGATGCATAGAGAGAGGGATTACTTTGAGACCGTCGACGGAAAGAAGACCACTGAGAATACATTCTTTGAGACCGGTACCGAGAACTATGACGTCGTACTCTTCATCCATGCCGATAAGAAAAATAAGTTAAAAAAATGAAATTCGAAGAGGAACAGCAACAGATCGAATTAAAAGGAAACACTAAACCTAACACGCAGAGAGAGAGAGAGAGAGAGGATAATGAATATGGAAGGTACTAGTGCAAAAAGAATGAAGATGATGGTGATGAATGGGTTTAGTTTTTTGAGGAACGGGTCTTTAGCGGGAAGGGAGAATTTAACGATAACTGCCACCCGTATATTTTGTACCCTTTTTTCTTTCGTTTAAGCATGTTTAAATACCGCCTTGTCCTTTACAATTTGTTGTTGCCTTGTTGGTGTACACTTAAACGGCGTCAATAAAATATTCAATACAACACTTTACTTTTTAAGTAGGCATATATTAGATCAAAATGTCCATTAAATCATTTTTGAATTTTTTTAATATATGTATATATATAATAACAAACGTGATTTTCCTGCCTAAAACTGGTTTTCATAAATGGAAACATTAGAAACTGAAACATTTTTATTTATTTTGTTTTATACTAAACATTTAATATTCTTAGATAAGTTGACATGACTATATTTATTCATTTTAGAAACTTTGAAATTTGAATATACCAAAATGTTGGTATTCTCAGCACAATTTAATATTATGTTTGACCTTTTTTTCCACCACATTTATATAAAGTATGTTCTTTGCGGATGTTCAACTAATCTTCTGCAAAGTTTTAAAAAAAATCGGTCATGAAATAAACTTTAGACATTTTGAATCCAAAATTTTTATTACAACTATTATGGCTTTCATACCATCCGTCCTAAGAGACGTCCAAAAACAAAGATTCGAATGGATTCTCAGAGTCAAAGTTGCAAGGAAATAGTTAGTCCCAACTGAAATAAATAACGAAGTTGTTGACATAGTCTAACTATAAAGTTGTTTATTTTTTTATAAGCATTAAGAATTGTTAAATAAAAAATATTAAGAAATGTAACACATAAATTCATCAGTTATAAATTCAAATCTCAAAATGTCAGCTATGTATTCGTTTCAAAATAACCTTGAGAAGTATATTTAAAAATTTAGAATATAACAAATCTCGGACAGTAAAATAAAATATTTATCATTAAACAATATTTTTACTAAATACTTGCCTTTATTTTAAATATTGAAGTCTCAAATTATTAGATTTGTATTTTAAAAAAAACTTTAAAAGTTATACAAGGAAATAGAAGGTAAAACAAAATGATAGAGGCTCAATTTTCAGCTCAATAAAAATATTAAAAGGATTTGAATAATTTGGGGAGAGATCGCTACGATTTCTTACCAAATGTTAGGTGAATAAAATTTTGAAGTAAAGAATATACGTTAAATGAAGGATTCTAAATGAAGGGTTGTATTTGTTAGACGACATATGTTAAATTTGGTTAGGTGTTAAAGTCGTGTATTGCTTTATTAATAGTAGTTATCCGGTAAGACCGCCTTATGAGTCTTAATTCGTAAGCGGGAGCCTCACTATCTCACAACGCAACTCACCAACACATGGTGGATCAGGTCAAAGAGATCCGTCTTATATAAAATACAAGTAATATTATTTTTTGATTTTTTTCTAAGTTTTTATTTTATATTAATAGGTTAAAATGAACAACTTACATGTCATGAGGCTTAAGGGTGGATGTGAGATTTTAATGAGCTGAGTTTTATATATAGTATGGCCTTTTAGTGTTTTTCAATGAGGTGAGTTTTTTTATTTCTCATTTTAGTAAAGAATAATTACGGACCGATCCTTTTTTCTAAAATGTTAACCACTGAAGTACTCTATTTTTTTTAATCGTAAAGTACATTTTTTTTCTTTCTTAAATGTCAGTGTTCCCATACTTTTAGCATTACTTTTTCAAGAGTTTTCCTCCCATCCTGGCCTCTCCTTGAAACTTAATTCCTCCTTCAATCAAATCGGTCTTTCTCTCCTTCTCTCTCTCTCTCTCAACTAACCTTGCTTGGGTGTGAAGGATTAATTAGGCACATCCGTCTCTTTCTTCATTCAACTTTGTTTTCTTGAGATTGATCTTGTTTGCCTTATCTTTCTTCCTTAAGTTGACTCGAGCTCATACTTTATATTTCATTTCCTAATGAAAGAAGACATTCTTGACTTTAATCCACTAGTAAGTCTCTCACTCGTTTTTTTTATCTTTCCGAATCCTTTTTCATCTAAGTTCTCCCCTTCTTCATTCGTCAATTAAGAAAGTTACTCTTTTCGTAGAAATGGTTCTAAAATATACCAGAAAGTGAGTGACCATTGGAATTCTTCCATAACTCATGAGTTGCAGGATGGGAGCTATCGAAATGGATCATCGATATTATCTGGAAGAATGGATTTGACACTATGCTCGTGTAAGCATCGTAGCTTCGACACCAGCATCGTAAGTTTCGTCGACATCGTAAGTTCCCATCTTCATGCCCAATTTATTCATGGCCATTTTTATCATTGCCCATCTTTTCATACCTTTTCTTTAATTGAGGCTTTGAAAGGTGTCTTCATTAAGGGTGTATTTGTCATTTCCCCCCTAAAAGTGTATTTTAACGGTCGGAAAAAAATATCGTGGACTTTTGCTGTTAACATTTCTCCAAGAGGTACCGACCCGGTTATCACCCAATAAAATATATATTGTGTCTCGATAATTTTGTTGAAGTCTTTTGAAAGAAATGTATTAAAGTTTTTTGAATTATTTAGTCCATATGAAAATAATAGTATGAATTGAAGATTTTTTTGTGTTTGTTTCATTAATTTAATAATCTTATATGAATTATGTTGCAGCAAATGTTACTTCCCAATAGTATGATATTGAAGGTTCTCATCAAAATGTGTTGTATCCTACTTCAGT
This sequence comes from Codonopsis lanceolata, assembly GCA_013146195.2. Taxonomy (NCBI): domain Eukaryota; kingdom Viridiplantae; phylum Streptophyta; class Magnoliopsida; order Asterales; family Campanulaceae; genus Codonopsis; species Codonopsis lanceolata. The sequence continues at coordinate 107,621,650 of CM028381.1, read as the reverse complement.
TCTTCCTTTATCGAATATTACGAATGGTAAACTTTATTATATTATTTTTAAAGTAAATTTTATTATTTTTTAATTTATTTATATTTAAAGTATACATTTTTTTCAGTTGCTACACAAGTACACAATACAAGGAAGAACAATTTCTATTCCTACTCACCTTTCACAAGTTTAAGTATCTCGTCCATTGTTGATTCAACAAATCATGGAGAATGTTCAAATCATATTGCCATTTCGATCAAGAAAAAACGTTATATATATATATATATATATATATATATATATATATATATATAAATCACTTACTCAATGTAAAGTTTTGCTACAAATTTTGGAATATTTTGTTTTATAACATTATCCTTGTAAGAACAATAGTAGCTAGGATTCACCAAAGCTGCCATCAGCTCAAATGAAGCCAGGCGTAAGAAGGTGTATTAATAAAATGTTGGAAAACTAGTGTTTTTAAGTGAAGTAAATGGGGCTTTGAGGCAATCTAATTTATTTGTGAGTCATTTATGTAATGACTATGGTAATGTGGAAAATTATGTTCTTCTCCATGAAAGACATACTATATTTATTTGTCCAATTCGGATATCGGATGAATAAGTTATAGAGGTTTAAAGTAGGACATTTGAAATGTTGGAAGTGGGTTATCCACATTGGGAAAATGAAAGCTGAAGGGTTTATATACAAAGGCTCCCTTGTGGTTCAAGCTTGTATAGAAAGAACTATCTCTCCGCGCCGGGGGGGTGCAAATCAGGTCCAATTTGGCTTGGACTAGCTCATTGCCTTACGCGACACGAATGTCGTACCAAATTGTGCTAATTAAAACACGTTGATTGATTCACTGGCCTATATAAAGGAAACCTCCAGAACATACTCACGTAAAAACACGGTTTTTTTCTTCCTCATATACTTGCATGCATATTGATCGTCTTTTTCCTCGGGCCTCTTCGCTTATGATTTGATTTATTGCAGGACCAAGAACCCAGCATTGGCATCTAACGTTTAAGAAACCAGGACTTCAAAGATCGCCAATTGAACATGCAAAGACCAAGACTTAACTTTCAAACCAACATCCGTTTTTGTTTTCGTTTATTTATATATTTTTATAGAATCAGTGATTTATGGGTTACCCAACAATCTTGAAACCATTTATTTCTTCCATTATTATTATTTAAGATAACAATAACTTCTAAGAAAACTCCATAATTCAATATTATTGTCGAATTTACATCAACGAGAACAATACCTTAGCTCTACCATCGGGCTGGAACCAAAAGACTGGCTAACTTGAGAACTCGAACCCTACAATCTGAAC
>CM028381.1:107543849-107620232 GCA_013146195.2 Codonopsis lanceolata | reverse complement strand
GTCAAGTACAGGAGCTGGAAAGCTTTACTCTGAAATTGAGACAAAGGGGATGGAAATTAGTGAAACCTTCAAGGTGGCTGCAATTATTGAAAAATTGCCTCCAGCTTGGAAGGATTTCAAAAGTTACCTAAAGCATAAACGAAAGGAGATGACTGTTGAACAACTTGTTGTTCGTCTTCGCATAGAAGAGGACAACAGAGGCAATGATAAGAAAACGATCACTTTTATGGCTGCTAAAGCCAATGTTGTGGAGCATGGTCAAAGCTCAAAGGCAAAGGAAATTTGTTGAGCTGGAAAAGGGACAAACTTAGGTCCCAAGGGAGGAGTTTCTAAGAAGAAGTTTCATGGAAACTGCTACAACTGTGGAGGCATGGGTCACAAGTCCACGGTTTGCAAGAAACCAAAGAGGGAGCGTGAAGCCAATCTTGTGGATGGCATCGCTCAAGATGTGTCAGATATCAACCTTGCTGCGGTGATCTCTGAAGTCAATTTGGTGGGTTCAAACCCAAATCAGTGGTGGATTAACACTGGTGCCACTAGGCACGTACGTCTGCTCCAACAAGGAGATGTTCAGCACCTTTGAAGCTGCTGAGGATGGGGAAAAGCTCTACATGGGAAATTCTGCCACCTCTGATATCAAAGGTCAAGGGAAAGTGGTCTTGAAGATGACTTCTGGGAAGGAATTGACTCTCAACAACGTGCTCTATGTGCCTGAGATTCGGAAGAATTTAGTGTCCGGATCTTTGCTTGTGAAGCATGGCTTCCGTGTTGTTTTTGAGTCTGACGTTGTAACTTTGGCTAAAAATGGAATGTTTGTAGGCAAAGGGTATGTTAATGATGGGTTGTTTAAGCTATCTGTAATGGTTGTTAAGCCTAAGAGCAGTAATAATAAGAACAAATCTTCTGTTTACTTGCTTGAGTCTTCCAATTTGTGGCATGGTAGACTAGGACATGTTAATTATGGTACTTTACGTAGACTAATTAACATGGAATGCATACCAAAATTCCAAATTGATAAAAATCACAAGTGTGAAACTTGTGTAGAAGCAAAGTTAACAAGAACGTCCTTCCATTCTATTGAAAGAAATAGTGAACCACTTGATTAATTCACACTGATGTGTGTGATTTTAAATCAACACAATCACGTGGTGGGAACAAGTACTTCATAACTTTTGTTGATGATAGCACAAGATTTTGTTATGTGTATCTTCTTAAAAGTAAAGATGAAGCAATAGAGAAGTTTATTCTCTACAAAACTGAAGTTGAGAATCAACTTAACAAGAAGATTAAGATGTTAAGAAGTGATCGTGGAGGTGAATATGAATCACCATTCGCTGAATTTTGCGCTAAGCATGGAATAATTCACGAAACAACAGCACCTTATGCACCTCAACAGAATGGCATTGCAGAACGCAAAAATCGAACTCTTAAAGAGATGATGAATGCCATGTTGTTAAGTTCTGGATTACCACAGAACATGTGGGGAGAAGCTGTTTTGTCAGCTAATTATCTTTTAAATAAGGTACCCCGCAAGAAGCTTGACAAAAGCCCTTACGAGATGTGGCATGGAAGAGTTCCATCTTACAAATACTTGCGAGTGTGGGGGTGTCTTGCAAAGGTTGTTGTTCCTAAAGTGGGACCGAAAACTGTTGATTGCATATTCATTGGTTATGCATATAACAGCAGTGTTTATCGTTTTCTTGTGCACGAGTCTAAGATAGAAGACATACACAAGAATACAATAATAGAATCTTGAAATGTTTCTTTCTTCAAAAATGTATTTCCTTGTAAGAGAAGCGATGAGTCTAACTCATCTAAACGGGTACATGCTTCGGAAGAAGAAGAACAAGAAGAGAATGAGCAAGAAGAGGTGGAACCTCGACGTAGCAAAAGAAGTAGGGTAGAAAAATCTTTTGGTCCAGATTTTCTTACCTACATGCTAGAAAGTGAACCTCAAAACTACAAAGAGGCCGTGAGTTCCTCCGAGGGACCTCAATGGAAAGAAGCCATTAAAAGTGAAATTGATTCCATTCTTCAAAATCATACTTGGGAACTAGTGGACCTCCCTCAAGGAAGTAAACCATTAGGGTATAAGTGGATTTTCAAGAAGAAAATGAAGGTAGATGGAACAATTGATAAGTATAAGGCCAGACTTGTAATTAAAGGTTACAGACAACATGAAGGCCTTGATTACTTTGATACTTAGGGCTTGTTTGGTAGTCAGACAAGGATAAGCAGTATTATTAATCCCAGTACTATTAGTACCCTCGCTATTAATCCTCACTTGTATATCGGGGGTAGTTTTGAGATTATAAATGTTAATCCCAATTTTTTTTAGTGAGGGCGCTAATAATACCACCCTCCCCGTTGATATTAATAGTGAGGGAGATAATGACTTTATCCGAATAACTCGTGCTATTAGTCCCGACCACTTATTGCGTACCAAACATTAGGTAACTTGGCTTATTAATCTTATCTGACCTTAATACTGACTACCAAACGGCACCTTATTCTCCTGTTACGAGAATAACCTCCATTAGATTAGTATTTGCTATTGTCGCATTGCGAAATCTAGAAGTACATCAAATGGATGTAAAGATTGCATTTCTAAATGGTGATTTAGAAGAGGAGATTTACATGGAACAACCAGAGGGGTTGTCTGCTCCAGGGCAAGAAAACAAAGTGTGCAAGTTGGTTAAGTCTTTATATGGCTTAAAACAAGCACCAAAACAATGGCATGAGAAATTTGACAATGCCATGTTGGGTTGTGGATTTAAAATCAATGAATGTGATAAATGTGTATATGTAAAGGACACTGAAAATGGCTATGTCATTTTATGTCTTTACGTAGACGACATGCTTATCATTGGCAGCAATGATAATATGATCAAATCCACAAAAGACATGTTAAACTCGAAATTTGACATGACATATATGGGGTTAGCTGATATAATCCTTGGTGTTAAAGTTTCTAGAATTTCAAGTGGACTTACTTTAAGTCAGTCACATTATGTGGATAAAATTCTAGAGAAGTTTAACAAGGATGATATTGCAATAGCTAGAACTCCTATTGACACAAGTCTACATCTATCAAAGAATAGAGGTGAGACTGTTTCTCAGATAGAATACTCGAGAATCATAGGAAGTCTGATGTACTTAATGAGTTGTACAAGGCCAGATATTGCCTATGCTGTGAGTAGACTGAGTAGATATACGAGTAATCCTGGGACTGATCACTGGAAAGCGATAGTCAGAGTACTAAGGTACTTAAGATATACTCGTGATTATGGACTGCACTATACAAGAGATCCAGCAGTGATCGAAGGATATACAGATGCTAATTGGATCTTTGATATGAAAGACTCAAGGTCTACTAGTGGATTTGTATTCACTTTGGCAGGTGCAGCTATATCATGGAAATCTTCTAAACAGACTGTAATAGCTAGATCCACGATGGAGTCTGAGTTTATAGCTCTAGATAAAAGTGGTGAAGAAGCTGAATGGCTACGCCAATTTATAGAAGATATTCCAAGATGGACAAAACCTGTGCCAGCAATTTGCATACATTGTGACAGTCAATCAGCTATTGGCAGGGCACAGAGTAACATGTACAATGGTAAGTCTAGGCATATACGCCGTAGACATAATACCATTAGACAACTACTCTCAACTGGTACTATATCTATTGACTACGTAAAGTCAAAGGATAATATAGCGGATCCGTTAACCAAAGGGTTAAATCGAGAGTTAGTTGAAAAGTCATCAAGAGGAATGGGTCTCAAACCTCTTGAAAAATAAATCTATACAATGGAAACCCAACCTAGTTGACTGGAGATCCCAAGATCTAGGTTCAAAGGGACAACCTAATTGTAAAAAGATTTTGAGTCACTGTGGGGGATTTATCTCTTATCAAGTGATGAGTGTAAGTAGAGGATAAGCATATGGCTTTTAATGATTTTTAAGAATCACCTATGTGAGAGAGAAGTGGGGCCGCTTCGAAGAGAATTGAATGAGACTCAATTCTTAGACCCTCTTGCAGAACCAGGCGTATGTTCAGGGCCATGAATGAACATAACTATGAGAACTGAATTGTGTCAGGAAGATTCCTGTGTGAAGTATGTAATTGTTTACTCTTAAGGCAGAACAGTTCAAAGACATCATGTCTACTGATCAGCCGGTAAAGTTAGCATGCTTTCGCAAGGGAAGGTTCAAAGGTTAACACCTACCTATCCTATGCAGGTTTCAACTGTTGAAGTCTATCACCGTTATCGTCAATTTCCTTCATGTGGGGGATTGTTGGAAAACTAGTGTTTTTAAGTGAAGTAAATTGGGGCTTTGAGGCACTAATTTATTTGTGAGTCATTTATGTAATGACTATGGTAATTGTGGAATTATGTTCTTCTCCATGAGTACATAAGAATACTATATTTATTTGTCCAATTCGGATATCGGATGAATAAGTTATAGAGGTTTAAAGTAGGACATTTGAAATGTTGGAAGTGGGTTATCCCACATTGGGAAAATGTGAAAGGCTTGAAGGGTTTATATACAAAGGCTCCCTTGTGGTTGGGTAAGCTTGTATAGAAAGAACTATCCCTCCCGCGCCTGCAGGGGGGGTGTAAATCAAGGTCTAATTTGGCTTGGACTGGCGTACTCGTGTGCCTGCACATGCGGACACGAATGTCGTACCAAATTGTGCTACCTAGACAAACCCACATTTTTCTTTTGAATTTTAAATTCAAGTTTTGTAACTCCAAAGATTAAAGAGCGTATAATTGCTTTTAATGGACGCTTTAATTTGTCTTAATGTCCGCTTTTAATTGAGTGGTTAATGGGCATAATCAAAACGGTTTTAATAATTAAAACGCGTTGATTCACTGGCCTATATAAAGGAACCATTCTCCACAACAGAGAACACACTCACAGAAAAACACGAAGTTTCTCTTCCTCTTATACACTTGCGACCTTCAGTGCAAAGTCATCCGGTACTGCCGTTGTATCCTGGGAGACGTTCGTCCTAAGTAAGAACTCCAGGCACTTACATGGAGTGGGACGAATAACGTTTCAAGGAAAATGTGTGTTACACAGGCCTCGGTGCGTTTTCCTTCCACCAGCAGACATCAGTCTTCCACCGGTAGACTTCCAGTACTACCACCAGAAGACATTAGTCTTCCACCCAGACTTCAAGATCGCCACCGAAGACTTCAGTCCTTCCGCTGGTAGACCTTCAGTGCTTCTGCCAGCAGACCTTCACCAGAAGACCTTCACCAGCAGACCTTGGTTCAAGTCACCAACAGACTTACAACTAAGCCACCAGCAAACTTCACAAGTCTTCTTCAACCAGCATTCAACGGTTTTTGTTTTCGTTATTTAATATTATTTTCTATATATTCTGTAAGATTGTATATGTTTTACCCAATAGAAAATTAATAAACAGCGGAAGACTTTAATTATAAAGCAGAAAATAAGCACAAATGATTGCCAAACAATCTACAAGCCTATGCTTGTAGATCTAGCCCCATGGCCAAAAAGATTTCACTAAAAAATGATGAATTGTTTTACAAAACTTATGTGAAATCACCAAACCAAACACTCTCACAAGACAATAAGTCTTGGAGAGCAAAAACCCACAGAAAAAGATAACGTAGGAAGAAAAAAATCAGCTTTCTAGAATCACTAGGAAGACAAACAATTCCAGCAGCCTCAATGTAGTTCCTGATGTAACTTCTATAGTTGTTGCATCCGGAACTGCATTCACTTTCAGCACAAATTGGAATTCTAAATACTCTCTTTATGATCTGAATTTGCTGCTCTCTTATGCTCTATGCTCTCTATGTCTGCCCATCCAAACCTCTAAGTCGTGTCCCTTATTTATACCATGAAGGAGACCTACACATAAAGAAGGAAACAAACTCCAATACACTAAAGGATTAGGAGATAGAATTGGTAATCAAATAAACTTCTTAAATTTACTAGATTTCATTATCAAATAAACCAATGACTCTAGAACACGTATTCAAGGAAGGAATTTTACCAAGATATTGTTTCCATAATATCTCCCCAAATTTTAGGATCAAGAAATAAAAAATCTTTAGGAATATTTTGTTTCCAAAAAATGCCTAAACTTAATGACCAAGAAAGGATAAACAAAACCAAAATAGGTCATGTCTATTTTACCCTTACAATCCTTGAACATGTACGATTATTACAATTATCACTATCACATAACAAAATTTGAAGGCCCTTAGGATCAGCAACTCTAGACAAAATGACATACAATCTGGCTAGATTAAAAACAAGTTTATTCAAAAAAAGCTAGTCATACATTAGACAACCCTAACGTTTATATATAGACATTGTGTTAGACATCATTAGCGGAAACTGTCTTATCTAGAATTTGAATGAAATTCTATGATTAGATGATGTTAGTGACATTTTTGGAATCAAAACAGTACCACCTTCAAAAGAACTCAACATGTTTTTTGTTAATATGATCACAAATTGTACCATTTACGGACGCAATGCAAAGTTTTGAGACTTACAAAAAACATGAGACTACAAGCTCTTGGTAATGACGAATGTAGTCTCGTATTGAAAGCATTTTCTGAGTGGATTTTAAGTATCGGCGACGGTACATGTGATGATGAAAATGATGGTGTTGCAACAATGAAAGTTCCAAATGGTCTTTTGGTTAATGCATCAAATAATTTGATCCAGTAAATTGTTGAAAATATATCTGTTATTTTTGGAGTCTTTTATGACGTGTCATATTTGCAAGGAAGGGTTATACTTGCCGCAACTCTTGATGTTTTTGACACCATAAATAAGTATATGGTATCTAACAATCACTAAGAACTTATTTGAGTTCAAATTATATGTGCAGGGTAGAGAACAACACAAGTTTGTTTAAAGACAATCATTCTACAGAGTTTTTGAATTGTATAAAGTATTTAGCATTGTCTAACCATGAATTAACATTTAAGGTTGGTGTTTTGGTGATGTTGTTGAGAAACATTGACACTGCTGCAGGGTTGTGCAATGAAACAAGACTAATCATTACCATGCTTGAGAATCACGTTGTTGAAGCAAATTTTTGAATGGAAGCAATGTTGGAGACAAAATGTTTATACCAAAAATGTCATCGTCTCCATTAGATGTGAGGTTGTCTTTCAAGTTTCTAGAAAAAATAATTTCCATTGGTAGTATTGTATGTCATGACAATTAACAAAAGTCAAGATCAATCACTTTTGCGTGTAGGACTCTTTTTGAAGAAATCAGTATTCAGTCATGGTCAGTTGTATGCCGCAGGTTCTAGCGTAACAAACTGTTATGGTTTGAAGATATTAATACTGATAAAGATGGAAAGCCAACAAATAAAACAACAAATGTTGTGTATAATGAAATTTTTCAAAATCTATAATATTACCAATAAAATGATGTATTTATATTTAATTAGTTGCCACAAACATTATTTTTCTTAATTTATTATTTTGATTTTGATTTGCTTATTTGTTTTGCTTGAATATTATTTAATTAAAAATATTTTTGTTTGTGCGTTTAACGCACATGTGTAAAACTAGTTATGTATAATTACAAATTTATGTATATAAATATGGCAGTCATTGTAAAAAAAATCTACTCTTCAAAACTTCCCAAAACTCTTATATTTTTACTGCAAATGGTCAAATAAAGGGTTAAAACGTGAATATGAAATATGATAACAATGCATGTTTACCACCAACGCAAATTTTACGACAATCTTTACTTCTAATTGGTTGATTTTTATCTACAAATGTTCATTTTTTATATGTCAAGTTGTTTTTTTAAAGTTGCTTTGTTTAATTGAAAAAAGGGTGATAATCGAGTTGATTCTTTTCCATCAATTTCTAACCGCTACAGTAAATGATTTTTGTTTTTAAACAGTAAAAGACACTTTGGGGGGCAAAAAGATGAGTATACCCTTAATGAAATTGGATTACTGGCACGTTGCATCTCAATTTCAAGTCGATGCATCACAATTCCAGTTGTACATCAGAATTTTCTTCCGAGGTAATCCATTTTGCCCATCGTAAAAAAAAAATTTGTGCATCGGGATTAATTGTGCATTGCTAAATCAAAATTGTGCATCGGCATTTTCTTTAGGGGTAATCCAACTTATGCATCGAAAAATAAAAATTGTGCATCGGGATTAATTGTGCGTTGAAATTTACTTTTGTATACTAATTACAAATTGTGCTTCACAATTATGCATCAGGATGCAACAATTATGCATCGGGATGCTTGGAATTCATTTAGTCCTCTTTTCGCAGGAAATAGGGAAAAGATTTGGGGCTTAGTTTCTAGAGAATAAGAGCTAACATGAAATGGAAATGAGGAATTGTAGTGGGGCATTACCTGCACCCAACTCACTTGACCAAAAAGGAGAGAAAAATACCATGATCAATCTGATCAAAGCATTTTTTGATATATGCTTTGACTAATCGAGCCACGGGACTAGAGCGAGAAAGAAGTGAAGAAAGTTAGAACTCCATGCTTCAAACGAAAGCCATGAGAGTGAGCAAGGAAGCTTGACTCATAGATAGACGTAAGCAACTCATTCACTCCATCAATCATGGTTAGGTCCTTGTTCGGCTGCATAATTGACTGATATTCCCATGGCTTATGAGATTTCATAATGAAATAATGTTGCATTGGAGACAAGAAGAACGTCGAGCTCAGAGGAAGATGGAGAATGAGTTTTATTGAACAAATTTATGAAAGTAGACTTATGTTGTTGGAAGAAAGAGGTACTTAAACGGTTAAATATTTGAAAAAGTTGACCGACCTGTAATTTTCGCAAAAAAATAAAAATAAAATAGCCCTACCCAAACCTAGCCCACTCCTTCATGCACCTCGTCCAAAACCAGGCTTTTTTTTTTTTTTTTACTGCACCAAGCCAAGTCCCCATTTTGCATTTTAATATTTTTTTCAAATACTTATCAAAAAAAAAAATTCAAATAAACAATGTAACTTAAAAAAACAATTTGAAGGATAAAAATTGAACATTTTCAGATAAAAAATCAAACAATTTGAAGTAAAGATTATCGTAAAATATGTGTCAGTGATAAACGTAGTATCGTTATCATCGTTTATATCCATGTGCTCCTTATTTGATCATTTGCAGTAAAAATATGAGAGTTTTTGGAAGTTTTGAAGAGCATAATTTTTTTTTAAAGATTGTTGTCATATTTATACTAGTATTTGTACCCGTGCCTATGGCACGACGCGATGAGAGGAGGATGTCGGTATTATAGGGTGTTAATAATTATAAATAAATAAATAAATATATGTTTTAATCATGTTTCAAAAAGAGTTTAAATTTTTTTCTGGGTATGATGATATACAGGTACTCTAGCTCAAAGTGTTTATGAATATGTTAAACAAAGGAAACTCAAACTTACAAAATAACAAATTAAAAATGAATACCTCTCGGTAATCAATTAAAACAATATGATTATCCAAAAGCGAAAAAAAAATTAAAATTTACTTTTGGGTTTTTATTTTAAAAAGAAACGGGGGAATACTCTGCTAGATTTTATTAATAGAAATACAATTACAAACTTGAGGGAGACAGCCAACATTGCCCCTATAAGAGCAAGGAAGGAGGAGTCTGACCTCAAAAAGGAAATACTAATTACAAATAAAGACTGAGAAATTTGAATTCTAGATATACCTTGGGCATCCATGAAAAGATATTTGACATGTAGAATCATTATTGTGTTGGTTTTTTTCTTAATAATGACAATTTAATCTTATTCTGGAGGCTCTTTCTTCACAATAATGACTGGTTTTGAAATGCAAGATGCAATAAATTTATCAAATATTTCCAGCTACACGTGAGACAAATAAGATTCAGATAGATTAATTTAACTATATGTTATGCATATAAGTGATTAATTAAATTATAAAATAACGTACTGTCTCATCTACAAAACTCGAATCCTCCCACATATCATCGTACAATAGTATAGGCATATGTTGATGTGGAATTTGAGATGCGGGTGGAAGGGTTATTAGAGTTGCACATACCTATTTTGGAGTAATGTGTAAAATAAAAACTATGTAAGTTTAAAATTTGAATTATATAAAAACTATATTAGAGAGATCATGGCTTGGTCTTCCTACATTGGCTATTACTTTTTGTATTAGTAAAGCACTTCAAATAGAATTTGCCGTCAACTAATAATGATTAGAAGTTCAAAAGAGAAATTTATTCATCTTTTGTTAAAATACAAAAAAAAATTTTAACACAGATAGTGATGACAAAAAGAAGAGACAATTAGTTGGGAAAGTAGAGTGTGAACCATGGACTAAATGAAACAGGGTAAATCTAAAAATTTCAAAACTCAATATCAAAATATTTTTAATGGGTAACCAAAACCAAATATTAGCATATTTTGTAACAAAAACCCAATAAATTGTGTTTTGGACAATTTTTATTAAATAATCAAAAATGAAAAAAACAAAAAAAATGGTTAAACCAAAAAAGAAACCATGGACTATAGGACGGTGTTTTTCGTGGGAGGTAACAGGTGGATGGATTGGATTCGCAAAGAAAAATCCAAATTTGGCTACTTCAAAAACCAAAAAGAAAAATCCAGAAGAATAGGTGAATCAATTTGGTTCGGTTTTCAGAAATAAAAAAGAAGGAAGAACCTAGGAATATTATTATTTTTTGTGCCATTCAAATTTGTCTTTCTAGGAATAATTTCTGATATTCAAGTTGTTGATTCTTTTCATTCCCAGTTGCTTCACCACCATGTCCAGTTTTGTGGGTTTTGTTTTAGATCCCTCACGTCATTTTAAAACTATCAGCCTCAAACCCATTTAAAAACCCAAAGAATGTAGCATCAACATAACAATTATTCAAATTACAGAAGAAGGGAAGGAAAGGGAGAAGAAGTAAAGAATTTTGGCAGAGAAAAGAACTCTGGGTCAGACTTGGGTTCACTCCTTCCACTCCAACCAGTCTTATATCTATCCTAAGGTCTATCTATAGCCACCCAAACCATCCCAAATTAGTGAAAGGTGGTATTGTGACATAGACATGTGAGACTGAGAGGGAGAGAAATTGTTGTTTACACTTAGACAGTATACGCATTCATCAATTTCTTTTGGGTTTTTAGCATGGCCATGTTGGGCTGTCAATTTTGGCAGACTAAGGATCTCTTCATGGGACTCTTAAGAATCCTTTTTATGAATGCTTGTGCGTGTGTGTTTTGGACTTTTGGGTGCTAACACACTATGGTGAACCAACATTTATTTTTTATTTTTTTGAACAAAATTATATTATAACTAACACCATTCATGAAGTTGAACCACAAATTCAAACTCAATTCGGTTTATTTAAATTCACATTCAAATTAAATTATTCAAATTAATCAAACATCAACACATAATTTCAATTTAAAATGTTGTTTCTGGAAAACCAATCAAAGCTGCTAATCAGACATGGGTCAACTCCAAATGCTCTTTCTGGAAAAAAAAAAAAAAAAACTCTGCTCCAAAGAAGGCAAATTGGGCAACCACCGGACGAAGGAGATTGATAACTCAAACGAAGGAAAAACGGGTTGCAGCCATGGCGGTGACAGATCCTCAAAAACCAAAGAGAAAAATAAAAAACCCAAACGAAGGAAGAACGAGTTGCAGCCAATCTGGTTGTTTTTGCTAAAACTCACGCCAAATCGAGATTTTCAAAAACCAAAAAGAAAAAAACAAAAAGAGAAATCAGAAACCCAAAAGAAGGAAGAACGGGTTACAGCCATGGCGGTGACAAATATGGCTTATGAGACTCTGTGTTAGTTTGTGATTCAATTATTCGTGCAAATAAATAATTAGTTTATAAGAAGAAAACAATCACATCACCAGATTCAACGTTGGTAGTTTATAACTAAAAGGTAATGCGATGGGGCCTTCCAGAATCCAATTTCTTTTGGGTTTTTAGCATGGCCATGTTGGGCTGTCAATTTTGGCAGACTACGGATCTCTTCATGGGACTCTTACGAATCCTTTTTATGAATGCTTGTGCGTGTGTGTTTTGGACTTTTGGGTGCTAACACACTAGGCTAAAACTCACGCCAAATCGAGATCTTCAAAAACTAATTTTTCAAAAACCAAAAATAAAAATCAGAAACTCAAACGAAGGAAGAACTTACAAAGAGAGAGATCAACAGAGATGGTTAGGATGAAGAAATCGACCGAGATTGAGAGAGAGAGATGGCGAGGTAGAAGAAAGGGAGATCGAGATATATAAACCCAGGAATTGAAATAGAATAGGATGAGGAATAAGAATAGGTTGAGCAATAGAAATAGGCTGATCTGAGAAGAAAGAAGAAGAGAAAGGAAGAGGAGGTTGAGAGAGAGACGGAGGATGGTTTCAACCGTGTGAGAAGAAGAGAGGGAAAAAGAAAACAAATTGTAAAGAGAAAAGAGGGAATTAGTGGAAATAAAAGGTGCTTACAAACGGTTTAGATCTGTGAGATTTAATTCTAGCCAGTAATTGTGTTTGGTAAAAACCAATCATGGTCAGTAGTTAGCTTTTCATAACTGGCTGATCTATTTTATATTATGGATACATAGGTAACTTAGGATTATAATTGAAGTAGGTGCTTAATTAGTAATTAAATTTCATTAATTAGTATTTATATCAGTAATTATACATAATTAAAAAATTACTTGATTTCTTTTAATTTTTTTTTAAGTTTTAAAAATGGTTTAAGGGACATTTTGGTCTAATACACTTAAAATGATGTAATAAGTATTTTATAGGAATTGTATTAAGTAGTTGTGTTTGTTAGATGATTTCCTTTTTTGATTTTGATACTCTATCCATCCATCCTCGGTCACGGTCTATTTTCAAAAAGGTTTTGTTCCAAAATTGCAATGATATAATGTAAACTAGCGATACACCCGTGTGTTGCACGGATTGTACATGTGTATAAAATTATATACTAAATTAAAGTTGAATAATATGTAATTAATTTTTTTAATATGAACAAAATAAACAAAAAATAATAAACAGTACAATTAAATATAGAAAATCCTATAAATTTGAAAAAATAATATAAATTTTAGAATACTTTTTATATACAATAATTTTCATTCAACATGTACGACTATTGTAATTTGTAACTATAAATATCACATAGTAACTCTAGACAAAACTATATACAACTGATGATAACCAAAAACATGTTTTCAAATTGAGTCTTATATTAGACAATGACTTGCCATGGTTTTTATTCATAAACATTGCGTAAGACATAATCAACAAAAAAATGTTTTATCTGGAATTTGAAAGAAAATCTAGGATCAAATAGTATCAGTGATATTCTTGAAATCAAAAGAGTACCACCAGAATTACCCTTTGAAAGAACTCAACTTTCTAAATCATGGTTTCTCAGCCTTATAACAATTAATCTCGTGTCATTGCATAACTCAAGTGAATAGACTATATTACGAAACAACATTATTTGAGTTCCAACCTTCAAATTTAACTTACAGTTTGAGATTTCATAATATGTAATTCAATTGAAATATTCACGAGTATGTATCGTTTAAATTTAACTGATAGTTTGAGATTTTAAAATATGTATTGTTCATTGATGTGATGTAATTAAAAAAAATTGCATCTTAATTTTTATATGAGTATTTAATTGAAACCACACACAAAAAAAAAACATTTATCTCTTTCAACAACATAACTTATATATTGCATTTCAATTTTCAATTACATAAAGAATTAACAAAAAAAGAAAAAGAAAATATCACTCTAATTTGAACATAACATAAAGTTCTCGATATTCTTACTTATTTGTAATAGACCATCATAAAATGTATTTTTTTGGTTAGTTTATTAAGGTTTGTCTTCTTTTCAGTTGTGTAGTGTACATTCATCTGATATTTACAAAATCTCAAGTATATATCAATTTATTTGCATACTATCTGCTTCATACATTGAATAAGTTCCATACTGACACCGAGTCATAAGTACGGTCACAAAATCTAGTGATAATTTAAACTAAGACGAACTCAAACTAAAAAAACAAACAAAGTCAGGCACATGAGTATTTTTTATTTATTTTTTGTTTTAAATATTATAGAACTATATTTCAAGATCTATTAAAAACAATCGTAAATATTTTTATTTACTTATTTTTTTATTTATAATAATAGTAAGCTATTTAATATTTTTGAATAAATACCATTTTTATGAATTATTTTTATATATTGATTTTGTTTTTAATTAGTTATATGCACATGGATTCGGTTTGACTTATGAATAGCTTGCCCAGAAATTTGATTTCTACTTTATTTTTGTGTGATATTTAATAGTTATATGACTTTGGTATGTAATTAGTTATATGCCATTTATATGTCATTTTTGAATTTAATTCTCTAAATAAAAAAAGTAAACTCAATTGGAATAGTTTCTGTCAACATCATTAAATGACATTTCTCAAATTCAATTTAATTTGTTTTTGATATAAACAGAACATAAGTGATTCCATTTTTGAAAAGTGAGTTTTGGTGGGAAATTTCTAAAAATTATGTACTTATGTTTTTATATATACTACAACACAACCGTGTAATGCACGGTTCAATATTGATATAAATAAAACAATATAAAATTTTAATAATAACCATATAACTGAATAATTATATGAAAAATCACGAGTTCAATATGCATATAAAAAAAATTGTAGAAAATTATGTTAATAAAAACAATAACTTTTTTAACATATCTTTAAATCGATATCGAAGTGACATGTCCTTAATCAAAACAATTTACTTTGTACAGTAAAAATTGAAGTTAATCATAGAAAATTATAATCAAATCACTCGTGCGATGCACGAAGCCTGTATTCATATCAATACAATAGTTAAAACTTTAGTGATTATGAGTTCGATGTGTCGAATTGAATATCATAATTTTGTAACATTAAAATTAAGATTATTTTGTTTGGCTCTTATGTAGATTTTAATTAAAAATCTAAACGTATAAGCAAATTAAAAGAAATAAAAAAATTAATGAAAAACAAAAGTCTTTAGGTTTAAAAATGTTTTACCTTTGGAGAAAAAAAATCAATTTATAGAATAAAAATATTAAGAATTTCAGTTCAATTCTAATTCTAATATTTTTTTTAGATATAAACAATAAAATTTACATTGAATCCCACAATTCCAATTGTAAACAATGGAATTGAGGTTCACTTTCTCTCATTCTTCACTCTGAAGTCTTAACAAAATTTAAATTCACTGATGTGTTTCCCGTATTAAAAAATGATATTAAAATATATAAATATAAATATATATAAATAAAAGTTACATTCATATTAAAAAATTGATAAAGCATATAATATCAGACAAAGGGAAAATTGTTTGTGCTATACTAACATGTTTTGTTATAAAAGCTTAAAAACTTCAAAATTGGTAATTTTTAAAAAATAATTCAAGTATTATGGGTAAATTTAAAAATCAGACATAAAGAAAAAATAATTAAAATAGTATATAACCAAGGAAAATAAAATGTAGGAGATGGGTCAAGGATTATGAACAAAAAATTCAAACTATCGATGGGTAGACATCGGAACCGTGCTATGGATAACTTTTGGACTGCGGCCCGTTAAACACTCATAATACCACGTTGTTTTAGTTGATGTATATAAATAAAAAGAAAACACTTTTACCCTAGTTTCAGCACACATTGCAATTTTTTTACACATTATTTGCAGCGATGGTCAACCTCAAAGTTACCACCTAAAGAAAGTGTGACAACGGAAGCTATGACCACCGACTTACCAGAAACTTGTTGGTATGTTCATATTTCCAAAAATATTTCAAAAACTATGTTTAACTTCAAAACTCGTTTATTAATTTTAATTCGTGATTTAGTTCAACAAATAAACAAATTCGATCTGAATGCTGATTAATTTCATCATTAGTACTTTTTGTATATCTCAATTTTTTAACATGTATAAGTAACTAAAAAATCAGAAATTATCAGGTTTCCATTTTTTTTTTACATGTAGCTCGATGTCTCAAAAAATTGGTCTTATCTCAATTTATAGATTTTTTTTTTACAATTATAACTTTGGTTGTGATGAAATAGAGAAAAAATTGTCAGATCTTGGTAATATTATTAATTGATTGTCTGTGAATTACTTTTGCTTCAAAGTGTGTGTATATGATTTAGTTTCAAAATCGTTGTTTTATTTAATCTTTATTTTTCCTAGCCTGGATATTGATGTAAAGAAATTGACAAAAAAAAAAAATTGGTTTTCTTATCTCTTATGTTTCTACTATGCATATTTTTCTTAATATACTAAATAAGAAGACGAAGAGGTTTTGGAATCATTTATCAAATCAACTATAATAATGACATTTTCTATTTTCAATTTCTAATACAAAAAGTAGCTTATATACAAATTAGAAGTGTTTCTAAATTTAGGAGGTCAGTTTTGGCCGGAACTTTCTAAAATTTACTTATCTCATTTTTTATATGTATAGATATGGCCACCTACAGCCTATAGGCTACAATGATGCTCTTTATGAAGCTTTCCCTATTAGAGCAAGAACAACAATACATCTAAATCAAACATCAAATGAAACACAACTTATTAAAAATTAATAAAATAATCCTTTTGATACTTATTTGATTCAAAATCAAAAAACTTTTCCAACAGTGGCACAAACTCCAACACTTTTAAATACTCCACCATCTTTAGATTGAAAATCGGTTTGTTGTCTAAATAAACATGTGAGAACCCAAACCCATTACTTGTATAACATCATTATAACATGCTTAACGTATGGCTTAACATGTTAGAGAGTTCATATTGTTCATATCATGCTTACATTAGGTTTGTTACGATCATAGTCGTTTGAATGTCTTCTATGCGTTGCATACTTTGTCGTTAGTGATTTGAGTATTCATCTTAGCATGTTAGCACTTAACCAAGTCTTGTTGGAGTTCTATTACCTTGCATATATGACTTATAACATCCATCTTGATCATAGTATGCTTGGTTGGAAGTCTAGAAGCTTTGTTGCTTCGTCTGAATCTTAGCGTTTGCCCTTGTTGCTTGTATTGCTTGAGTTTCGTCTTGCGAGATGTTCGTTGAGTTCTAGGCCAAGTATTCAGGCCATATCCATGTTTAAACAAGTTTTGTTCATGTTCAAGTTGTTCTAGTTTGAGTTGTGTTTGATTCATGTTTGATTCGTTGGCCATTCGTCACATGATTCGAGCCTTGTTTTAACTTTTCGGATGTTGTTTGGGTGTGTTTCCAACTTGTTTTGAGTTGGGTTACACCTTAGAATGGTTGCCCATGAGTTTGGGACCATTTAGGACATATTTAGACCATGTTTAGACCATGTTCAAGGGCTGAACCTCGCGCTCGCATCGTTTTTGGTTTGTTGGCTCGCAGAACAGTGCTGGGAGCATAACAAAATGAATTTTTTTTTTTTTTTGTGAATTGTAGCATGCGCTCGCATGGGTCTCACACCATGCGACCGCTTGGTCCAGATTTTCACTATACGTAAATTTTCTACATTTTTGAATTGGTGACCCATTTAACCCATTGAATCCCCATCCTTAATGACCCTAATCCCATGTATTAGACCCTAATTAAGTTTTCTTAAGCATAATCTCATTCATCCTCCATTAGACATGTGGATTTCCACTCATCCTCCATGTGACATGTGGACTTCCACCAACATTTTCACGTCATATATAAGCCTCCCACCTTTGTGATCAGACATTAAACCCCCCATTGCAGTAAATTTCTTCTCTCTCTTTCCAACCTCTTGTGTGTGAATGGTGAGGGAAGATTAGTGTGTGTTTCCTCCATAACTTGAGCTCCCGAACTCCGATTGCCAATCTTAGACCACCAAATTGAAGCTATCAGCGAGGAGCACGATTCTATGCAATTAGATTTTGTTTATTTCATATTTTTCCTTGGTGTAAGGTAAGCTATTGATTCCCCTTAGGATGTATGCTAGAAATGCCATGCTATCCCATTTTTCTCATGTTTCCCATGCTCCTACCATGTCTATACCATGTTTGATGATGATTTGAGTTTATGGGATTTTTGAGTGACATACTCATCTTGTTGTTTTGGTCTTAAGCCTAGAGTAAAATGTGTTCTATGCCCCATTTGGAATAATTATTGTTTTTGGACTATTGATTTTTGACAACTTTTAGAGATTATGATTCTAGGGTTCCATAAACTATGAATTGTTCATCTTGTTGTTTTGGTCCTAAGACCAGAGTAAAATGTGTTCTATGCCTCATTTGGAATAATTATTGTTCTTGGACTATTGACTTTTGACAACTTTTAGAGATTATGATTCTAGGGTTCCATAAACTATGAATTGTTCATCTTGTTGTTTTGGTCCTAAGCCTAGAGTAAAATGTGTTCTATGCCTCATTTGGAATAATTATTGTTCTTGGACTATTGACTTTTGACAACTTTTAGAGATTATGATTATAGGATTCCATAAACTATGAATTGCTCATCTTGTTGTTTTGGTCCTAAGCCTAGAGTAAAATGTGTTCTATGATTCATTTGGAATAACTATTGTTCTTGGACCATTGACTTTTAACAACCTTTGGAAATTGTGATTCTAGGGTTCCATAAATTATGAATAGATGATAATTTTTTACTATGGTTATTATTTGGAGTAATGGCCTAGTCTATCCTATACGAAAACTTAGAAAAGGGTTTAGAATGCATTTAGCGTTTAAACTCTATTGGATGAATTTATAGAGACGACTCAACGCGCGGAGTCCATTTTAGTGAGCCATTGAACAATACCGGCTCAATGATCAATCCCTACGACATTCTAAATACGTTTCACTAAGAATATTAATTCTAGACTCTTGAATTGGATTGATTACCATGCTTAAATTAAATGTCATATAATAAAATGCCTATTTGACGTGTTGAGTTCGCTCTTGTCGAACTCAACCCTACTTGATTATTGATGAAAATAATTACTTGTCATGAACGAGATCGCTCTTGTCGACCTCGTTCTCTACTTGAGAATTTGTTAAGTAAACACTACTTGGCATTTGCATGAGTCCAGCTGACATACATGTCTTTGTACGCACACGCTTCTACTGTGGCCACAATGGGGAAGTAGCCCCCTTGTTGTAACCATTAGAGCATATTGGTGTGTCTATCCCAGGCATCTCCTTGGAAGGTCGATGTACTCACAACCATCTGACACCTCACATTCCAGATATCGCTTGTATGCAGGAACTACGTAGCGGTACCGGCTCTCCATATATCCTTATCCTATGTGATTTAATTACGAGCATCTATGTGAAACAATGTGCATCTTGGATATATGATCTATATGCTTATGTGATGATATCTTGCCTTGTATGCTGCATATTGCCATGACATGCATGATTGATAGCTTACAAGTCTTTATGACTTACCCATTCCCCTTTACTACTTTAGATCCTAGCAAAGCAGGTCCTTCTCGTTGAGGCTTGCAGTGTTCGTGTTCCCTCTATTCCTCTTTTGGTCCAACGTTGCAGTTGAAGAGGTAGTTTAGACGTCCTCTTCCTTTCTTTTGTAATTTGGCAAGGACGATGAGTTTTAAAGCAAGTCATTTAGACTATGCTTGGGAATGTGTATAGAACTTGTATTTGCTTCCTTTATTTAGCTATTTATAGTTTTATCACTTGTAGTACTTGTAATCCCCTTTAATGTCGGCATTGTATAAGCCGAGCTTTGATTATCATGTAGATTAGTTCACTACGTATAAGTCTTCCGCTGAGCATCCTATTAGCTCTTATTTAATTCTTGTCCATTAATTGATAGCTTGGGTTCCGGCATGTAATGTCACCGATAACTTGGTTTAATTGCTTAACTGTTATATCAGGTTTGAAAAGTTTTAAAAATTCCGGCCTTTTGGTGTCGAGGCGTGTTACATCTCCAATGTTGCGTCATGTAGTTTTCTTAAATTGAGTCCTTGCATGTTTATGTGTTTACTTGTTTTCCCTCCTATTTGGGCGATCCGACCCGCGGTTCCACCTCTGTCCTGTGCCGCCACGCTTGGTATCAGAGCATGTTTATAGGTTAGCTATCGACCAGGATAGGTTCCATGACCTAGGTGGGTTAGTTTCTTGTGTGATGTTCTAACGCCGAGTGAATTCTTATAGGTGTTTAATGGTGGTTCCTATAAGAGCTGGTGTAGGCCGAGGTAGAGGCAGACCCAGGAGAGCTCCTGATGAGCCTGAGGTAAAGTTGTCACCTCCACCATAGGGTCCAGTTGATATGAATGCTCAGATGGCGGATATGTATCACAGCATGATGGAGTTTATGACCGAGATGGCTCAGCTTGGCCAGGGTCAGAATGTACCTCCACCACCACCCCTAGGACCAGAGGCGAGAGTGTCGCCACCACGCAATGTTATACCACCGGAAGCTAGAGCATGGAATAATGCTGTTTTAGAAAGGTTCTTGAAGATGAAGCCTCCATCTTTTTAGGGAGAGGCGGATGCTAGTATAGCCGAGTTATGGCTAAAAGATTTGAAGAAGATCTTTGCAGCTCTAGACTGCACGGATGAAGAGAAGGTGGTGTTAGCTGTTTATAAGCTGAGGGGAGCCGCCAATCATTGGTGGGAAGTCTATATGCTAGTTGGGAGATGGACCGGGTGGCACAGGTGTGGCCTAACTTTGAGACAGAGTTTAGGTCTTCTTATGTGCCTAATGTGGTTAGACAGTAGAGAGAGAAATAGTTCCAGGAGCTAGAGCAGGGATCTATGTCTGTAGCTCAGTATTCTTCTAAATTTACTTAGTTATCCCGTTATTGTGCACATCTGGTGCTGGATGAGAAACACATGACCCATAGGTTCGTGAAAGGGTTAAAGACCGAGTATAGGAAGCAGTTGTTATCACTACGCTGGCGTGACACGGAAGTGCGGTGGATCAAGCTTATGAGACCGAAGGACATTGAGAGCACACGCAAGCCTTCTGCAAGCTTCTCGCCAGCAGCTTCGCAGCGAGAGGTCACCATTCGGGAATCGGTTCGCTATCGGGCAACCGCCGCAACGGTGGTCGAAAAATCGCGTGGACGCGCTCTGCTCGAGAGTCGTGGTAGTAGTGTTCCTACTCCTCAGGGACATCAGACTCATGGTAGCAGACTTTTGATTTGTATTAATTTCTGTAACAAGATTGGACATTCTAGTGAGAAATACAGAACCAGGCTTGGTACTTGTCTTAGTTGTAGAGATCCTAGTCATCAGCTCAAAGACTGTCCTAAGTCTAGAGCAACTTAGTCTATGGGGTCAGTTCAGCAATCTGGGTCCAAGAGGGACAATGATGGGCGTCCTAAGACACAGGATCGTGTTTTCGCGCTTGATCAGCGAGGTGTTCCCGAGTCTATTTCTGTGATCGGAGGTATTCTCTCAGTCTTCGATTGTCATGCTCGAGTTCTTATATATCCGGGGTTTACTCATTCTTATGTTGCATCGTATTTCTTAGAGCATTTATGTGTATTGCCTGCATAGTTGCCTTATGTGCTTGAGGTGTCTACACCGTTGGGTGATTGCTTGTCGGCGTCTAGGGTCTATAGAGATTGTGATGTGCGTGTTAATGATCGAGTCTTGCATGTTGATTTGGTAGTATTGCCTATTCGAGACTTTGATGTGATTCTTGGTATGGATTGGCTATGTGTACATCATGCTTTAGTTGATTGCCGTCGTAAGAGAGTAACTTTTGCCATGCCCTGATTCGAATTTGTGTCTTCGGTGATCATGCTATGAATGGGGTTCATATTATTTCGCTGCGGGCTAGACAACTTTTATCACGTGGGTGTAAGGGGTATTTAGCTTGTGTACTTGATACTAGCATGTCTACTGCGATATTCCGGTAGTTAATGAGTTTCCTGATGTATTTTCTACCGAGTATGCTTTACCTCCCGACCGAGAGCTAGAGTTTTGCATTGAGGTATTGCCAGGGACTTCGCCTATCTCTAGGGCACCTTACCGAATGGCTCCGGCGGAGTTACGAGAGTTGAAGGAACAGTTACAGGAACTTCTGGATAGGGAGTTCATTAAACCGAGTGTGTCTCCTTGGGGTGCAGCGGTGTTATTTGTGAGGAAGACGAATGGTAGTTTACATCTTTGTATAGACTATCGACAGTTGAACCAGGTTACTATCAAGAATAGGTATCCCTTACCACATATTGATGATATCTTTTATCAACTTCGAGGTTCAGTTGTCTATTCCAAGTTTGACTTGAGGAGTGGCTATCACCAGTTGAGAGTTCGAGCTGAGGATGTCCCGAAGACAGCCTTTCGCACGCGTTACGACCATTATGAGTTTGTTGTGATGTCGTTTGGGTTGACAAACGCACCTGCATTTTTTATGGACTTGATGAATCGGGGTTTTCATGAGTATCTTGATTGCTTTGTGGTGGTATTTATCGATGACATTCCCGTGTACTCCAAGTCACGAGAGGAACATAAGAATCACTTGAGAGATGTTCTTTCTATCTTGCGGAAGAAGCAACTTTATGCGAAATTCAGTAAGTGTGCTTTCTGGCTAGAGCAGGTTTCTTTTCTAGGGCACGTGGTGTCTAGTGATGGTATCGCGGTGGATCCATCAAAGGTTGAGGCGGTTACTAAGTGGAAGACGCCTAGTATGGTAACCGAAGTCCGTAGTTTCTTGGGCTTGGCAGGTTATTACCGTAGGTTTATCGAGGGATTTTCGAAAATCGCTACTCCGATGACTAATTTGACACAAAAGAAATCTTCTTTTATATGGAGTGATAAGTGCGAGGCTAGTTTTCAGGAGTTGAAGAGGAGGTTGACTACGACTCCTATCTTAGCATTACCTAGTGGTTCGGAGAACTTTGTAGTTTATAGTGACACTTCATTAGAAGGCTTGGGTTGCGTGCTTATGCAGAACGGGAGAGTTATTACTTATGTTTCGAGGAAGTTATCACCTTATGAGCAGAATTATCCGACATATGACCTTGAGTTGGCAGTTATTATATTTACGCTTCACTAGTAGAAACATTATATTTATGGGGCTAAGTTTGAGATATTCATTGATCACAAGAGTTTGAAGTATCTCTTTTCACAAAAGGAGTTGAACATGCGACAGAGGCGATGGATGAAAAAGCTTAAGGATCATGACTGCACTATCTTATATCATCAGGGGAAAGCTAATGTTGTTGCGGATGCCTTGAGTAGGAAGGCATATATGTCTTCCTTGATGATGAGGGAGTAGAAGATGCTTGAGGATGTCCGTGAATAGAGTACAGTTGTGAGTGAGCATAGCGTTATCTTTGCTAGTGTGCGTGTTACGCCTGCATTGTTTGAGGTGATTAAGAAGGCTCAAGCTACAGATTCTGAGTTGAGGAAGATTATTGATGGATTGGGTAATAGTATGACACCAGACTTTGCTATTAACAATGATGGTATTTTAACTTTTCGAGGTAGAGTTTGCGTTCCTTCTACCGATGGAGTTAAGCGTATGGTTCTTGATGAGGCTCACAAGGCCAAGTATACTATACATCCAGGGAGTACCAAAATGTATAGAGACTTGAAGAGATAGTTCTGGTGAAATGGAATGAAGAGAGAAATCGCATAGTATGTATCTAGATGTTTGACATGTCAACAGGTTAAGGCGGAACACCAGAGACCTGCCGGTTTACTACAGCCACTTGAGATACCGGAGTGGAAATGGGAGCATATCACCATGGATTTTGTGACAGGATTGCCACGTACTCGCCGAGGTTTTGATGCAGTTTGGGTTGTTGTGGATAGGTTGACACAATCTTCACATTTTATTCCTATTGCGATGACTTATAGTTTGAGTCAGTTGGCAGCATTGTATATTCAGGATATCGTGAGATTACATGGTATTCCGGTTAGCATTGTTTCTGATAGGGATCCCAGGTTCACTTCTAGATTTTGGCATTCTTTGCAGGAGGCTTTGGGTACGAAGTTGAATTTCAGTACGACTTTTCACCCACAGTTTGATGGTCAGTCTAAGAGATTGATTTAGGTATTGGAGGATTTATTGCGTGCTTGTGCTATGGATTTCAAAGGTAGTTGTGATTCTTATTTGCCATTAGCCGAATTTGCGTATAATAACAGTTACCAATCCAGTATTGAGATGGCGCCATATGAGGCTTTATATGGGCGTAAGTGTCATTTGCCGATTTGCTGGGATGAAGTTGGTGAAGCTAAGCTTTGGGGTTCGGAGATGGTATAACAGTCAGCTGAAAGTGTGAAACTTATTAGAGACAAATTGCTTACAGCTCAGAGTAGACAGAAAAGCTACGCAGACAACCGGAGATGTGACTTAGAGTTTCAGGTTGGTGATTATGTATTCTTGAAAGTATCGCCCCGGCGCGGTACTAAGCGATTTGGGAAGAAAGGTAAGCTTTCACCAAGATTTATTGGACCATTCGAGATCTTAGAGAGGATTGGATCTTTGGCGTATCGGTTAGCATTGCCACCTTCTATATCAGATGTTCATGATGTCTTCCATGTCTCGATGCTACGCAAGTACTTGAGGGATGAGTCACATGTCCTTACATACGATGAGATTACTATTGAACCTGACCTTTCTTATGATGAGAAGTCGGGGAGGATTCTTGATACGAAGGAACAAGTCTTGAGAACGAAGAGGATTCCGTTAGTGAAGGTCTTATGGAAGAATCATGATATTGAGGATTCCGTTAGTGCGATATATTATTCTATAGTAATAATAATAGTCTTTTATGTAAAAACTTTTGAAATCAACATCTCTTTTTAAACAATATGAGATACATCTCTTCTATTTGTTATAACATAAAAATAATAATAGTAGTAATATTTTATTTAAAGAGTTTTGAAACTAACATCTATTTATAAACAATGTGTGATACATCTCTTGTATTGATAATAACATAAAAATTCTTTTATCTATGAATTTTATAACCAATATATGTTTCTAAATAATGTGGATCTCTTTGTAACTAATGCGAGATACATAATCTAAAAATATTTTAAATCAATATCACTTTCCTAATAAATGTGAAATACATATTTTTTTCTATTGGTATTAAGTTTTTTATAAAAAGATTTTTAATACCTACACCATTCTCTAACCAATGTGGAATAAATCTCATCATTTGGTAATAGTAGAAGTTTTTTATCTAAAAAAAATCTAAAACCAACATCTCTTTCTATATAATGTGATACATATCTTCTCTTCTCTTTTATTGATGATGAAAGTAGAAATCTTTTTATTTAAAAACTTTTAAAATCAATACTACTTTTTAACCAATGTAAGATTTATCTATTTTATTGGTAATAATAGTAATTTAAAACCAACATCAATTTATAACAAATGTGTGATATATATCTTCTATTTTTAATAATAGTAAGTTTTTTATATAATCTAAAATAATTAAAAATCAACATCATTTTTAACCAATGATACATCTTCTATTGGTAATAATGGTAAAAGTCTTTTATCAAAAAAATTTGAAAACCAACATCACTTTCTAACCAATGTATGATACATCTCTTTAATTGATAATTATTAATAGTATTTGTAAAACAAATATCAATTTTTAACCAATGTGAGATACAATTAACAAATGTAAGCTTTATCTCTTTTATTAGTAATAATAGTAATTTAAAATCAGTATCAATTTATAACAAATGTGTGATATATATCTTCTATTGCTAATAATAGTAAGTGTTTTATATAAGCTAAAATAATTAAAAATCAACATCATTTTTTAACCAATGTGAAATATATATCTTCTATTGGTAACAATGGTATAAGTCTTTTATTAAAAAACTTTGAAAACCAGCATCACTTTCTAACCAATGTATGATACATCTCTTCAATTGGTAATTAATAATAGTATTTTTAAAACAAATATCAGTTTCTAACCAACGTGAGATACATCTTTTCTATTTGTAATAATAGTAGAATATTTTGTAACCAATGTGAGATACATCTCTTGTAAAAATGAAAGTCTTTAGTCTAAAGATTTTAAAATCTAATATTTTTTAAAACAATGTGTTATACATCTCTTTTATTGGTAATAATATAAAATAATTTAAAATCAACATCATTTTCTAACCAATGTGAGATATACATCTTATATTGGTAATAATGGTAGAAGTCTTTTATCAAATGACTTTGAAAACAACATCACTTTTCAACTAATGTATGATATATCTCTTCTATTGTTACTTAATAATAATATTTTTAAAACCAACATCAATTTCTAACAAATGTGAGATAAATTTATTCTATTGTTGAAAAATTAGTGTTTTAGTGAAATAAATTATGCAATTTGAGGCACAAATTTCTTTACATGTCATTTGTTTGTTAGCGAATTTAATTGCGCAAATGAGTTCTACTCGGCGAGAGCATCGAAATGATATATTTATTTGTCAAAATCGAGTTTTGGATGAATAAGATATTAAGATTTAAAGTATAGTACTTGTTAAAAAATTAGTGTTTTTAGTGAGAGAAATTATTTAACTTGAGGCACAAATTTCTTTAGGTGTTGTTTGTCAGCGAAAGTAACTGCGCAAATGTGTTCTACTTGGTGAGAATATCAAAATTATATATTTATTTGTCCAAATCGAGTTTTGGATGAATAAGATATCAAAACTTAAAATATAATACTTGTTAAAAAATCAGTGTTTTTAGTGAGAGAAATTGTTCAATTTGAGTCACGAATTTTTTTACGTGTCATTTGAGTTGTTAGTGAAGGTAATTGCGCAAATGTGTTCTACTCGATGAGAGTATCAAAATGATATATTTATTTGTCCAAATCGAGTTTTGGATGAATAAGATATCAAAACTTAAAGTATAATACTTGTTAAAAAATTAGTGTTTTTAGTGAAAGAAATTGAACAACTTAAGACACGAATTTCTTTACGTGTCATTTGTTTGCTGGCAAAAGTAATTGTGCAAATGTGTTATATTCAGCAAGAGTATCGAAATGATATATTTATTTGTTTAAATCAAGTTTTGGATGAATAAAATATCAATGCTTAAAATATGGTGTTAGAAGTGAGTTATTAGAAGTAACTAGTTTTATTAACCTGTGCGTTAAACGCACGATCATTCTTCTTTTTCAACTAAATCGTAATAAACAAAATAAAGAGGATAAAAAAATCTTAAATGATAAAAATGAGAAGAATCAGTTTATTAACAAATACACATCAGTATATCAATAATCATTAATTATAGATTCTAAAAAATCCCTTATACACTACATTTGCTGTTTTATTAGTTGGGTTTTCATCTTCACCACATATCAATATCTTCAAATCAAAATAATTTATTACTCTAGAAGCCGTGACATATAACCGCCATGACTACAATATTGACTTTGACTGTTGTTTGTTACATGGAACTTAAAAGTTAATTGTCACCTTACATTAGATGGAGGTTTTTTAAAAGTTTTTTAAAGTTTTTTTTTTTTTTTGTAGACCTTTTAAGTGATTGAACCTGAGACCTCACATTTTGTAAAGTCTCAACTCTACCACTGGGCCACCCCTTAGGGTCTACGTCAGATTGAGTTAATTAATGACAATATTGAGATAAAAACATTTTCTCAAATATTCCTTCATTTCAAAAAAAATTGTTCCAACAATGTGATCCCCAAGATTTATGATGATTAATCTTGTTCCATTGCACAATGCAGCATGATCAATGTTTCTTAATAGCATTACTGAAACACCAAATTTAAGTGTCAATCCATAGCCTGGCAACCCCGAACACTTTATACTATTCAAAAACTTTCTAGAATGAATGTCTTCGAACAAATTTGAATTTTTTCCACAATACAAATAGAATCTGAACTCAAATAAGTTCTTCATTTTGAATGATTACTTTTATTAAATTATATTTGTATTTTATGAATAAAAGAATTTCTGATAAGAAAATAAGCTAAAATTAAAATAACGAAATTATTTTTACCGTTAACTATTATTTTTGTTCCGTAAATTATTTTGATTTTACTAACTTCCATTATATTTTTTTATTGACTTCGTAACTATTCTTTATGTTTTATTTTTAAGAATTAGTTTTACGAAATACTTTTGTTCCATAAATTATTTTTATTATTTTACTAACCTCATTTTAAATTGTTTTTGTTTTATTGACTTTGTAACTATTATTTTTGTTCCATCAAGTATTTTTATTTTACTAACGTGTTTTTGTTTTACATAACTATTTTCAAGAATTTGTTTTAAACTTTTGTTCCGTAAATTATTTTTATAATTTTACTAACCTCAATTTAAATTTTTTTTGTTTTATTGACTCCGTAACTATTATTTTAGTTCCATCAAATAATTTTATTTTACTAATGTATGTTTGTTTTACATAACTATTTTAAAAAAATTTGTTTTAAACTTTTGTTCTGTAAATTATTATTATTATTTTAGTAACCTCAGTTTAATTTTTTTTGTTTTATTGACTCTATAACTATTATTTTTGTTCCATCAAATAATTTTATTTTACTAATGTATTTTTGTTTTACATATATATTTTTAAGAATTTGTTTTAAACATTTGTTCCGTAAATTATTTTATTTTACTAACTTCCGCATTAAATTATTTTTATTTTGTTGAGTCTATAACTTTTATTTTAATAGTGACGTGTTTCATAAATTATTTTTTATTTTACTAACCTCTTATATTTTTTTTTCTTGACTCCGAAACTATTATTTTTGTTTTAGTTACTATTTTTTTTGTTTGAAGAGAGAAAAATATGCAAACATAATTAAAAGAGAGGAAATGGTGGTGATGAGAGAGAAAATAGGGAGGAGACGGGAGAGAGAAATAGAAAGAGAGAAAATAGGGAGAGGATAGGAGAGAGAAAAAGTGAAATGATAACTCAAAAGTGAGATTTTAGAGGGAAAAATGTACCATTGCCATTATATATATATATATATATATATATATATATATATATATATAGATTTTTGTTTTGTTGATTCTGTAACTTTCATTTTAATAGTGACGTGTTCCATAAATTATTTTTTATTTTACTAACCTCTTATATTTTTATTTTCTTGACTTCGGAACTATTATTTTTGTTTTAGTTACTATTTTTTATGTTTAAACATAATTAAAATAGAAGAAATGGTGGTGATGAGAGAAAATAGGGAGGAGACGGAAGAGAGAAAGAGAAAGAGAGAAAATAGAGAGAGGATAGGAGTGAGAAAAAAAATGAAATGATAACTCAAAAATCAATAATTCAAAAGTGAGATTTTGGAGGGAAAAATGTGCTCTTGCCATTCAAAAGTCTCATCTTGAAGAGTTTTATCCTACATTGATCAGAAGTATTGTTAGTTGTAAAGATTTTAAATATAATAATTCTACTATTGACAATAGAAGAAGTTATATATACTAATAGTAATACCCCTAATCATATTGATTATGATTATTATTATGTACTTACTAGTGATGCACCCGTGTGTTGCACGAATTGTACATGTGTATAAATTATATACTAAATTAAAGTTGAATAATATGTAATTAATTTTTTTAATATTAACAAATTAAACAAAAAATAATAAACAGTAAAATTAAATATAGAAAATCCTATAAATTTGAAAAAAATAATATAAATTTTGGAATACTTTTTATATACAATAATTTTCGTTCAACATGTACAACTATTGCAACTATAAATATCACATAGTAACAAAGCTCTAGACAAAGCTACAACTTATGATAAGCAACTTATGTTTTCATAATGGAGTCTTAAAAACATGTTTTCAGACAATGGAGTCTTAAAAATAATATCAATAGACAATCTTTAGATTTAAAAATAATTTTACCTTTGGAGAAAAAAATAGTCTTTAGGTTTAATAAATGTTTTACCTTTGGAGAAAAAAAAATTCAATTTATATTCATAAAAATATTAAGAATTTCATATAAACAATTCAAAATTCTAATTGAAGCCCACAATTTTTCTTGAATTCTATAAACAATGGAATTGAATTTACATTGAAGCCCACAATTCTAATTCTAAACAATGGAATTGAAGTCTCAACAAAATTTAAATTCACTTATGAGTCTTTTCAACAAAATTTATTAAAATATATACAAATAAATATATATAAATAAAAGTGTTTTTCACATTAAAATATGATATTAAAATATATACAAATAAATATATATAAATAAAAGTTACATATAAAAAATTTGATCGACAAAGGGAAAATTGTTTGTGACATACTAACATGTTTTGTCATAAAACCTTAAAAACTACACTTTTCAAAATTGGTAATTTTTACAAAATAATTAAAGTATTATGGTTCAATTTAAAAATCAGACATAAAGAAAAAATAATTAAAATAGTATATAACCAAGGGAAATAAAATACAGGAGATGGGTCAAGGAAAATGAATCAAAAATTCGAACGATCGATGGATAGACATCGGAAAATTTGGTTTAAACCGTGCTATTGATAACTTTTGGACCTCGACCCGGTAAACACTCATAAAACCACGTTGTTTTAGTTGATGTATATAAACGAAAAGAAAATACTTTTACCCTATTTTCACCACATATTGCAAAAAAAAAAAATTACGTATTTTTTGCAGCGATGACGAACCTCAAGGCTACCACCTAAAGAAAGTCCGGCAACGGAAGCTATGACCACCGACTTACCGAAAACTTATTGGTATGTTCATATTTCAAAAAAATGTTTCAAAAACTCTGTTTAACTTCAAAACTCGTTTATTAATTTTAATTCGTAATTTAATTCAACTAACAAACAAATTTGATATGAATGTTGATTAATTTTATCATCAGCTCTTTTTAGATTTGAATTTTTAAACATGTATAAGTAACAAAAAAAAATCAGAAATTATCGGGTTTCCATTTTTTTACATGTAGTTAGTTGTCTCAAAATATTGGTCCTATCTCGATTTATATATATTTTTTACAATAATAACTTTGATTATGATGAAATAGAGAAAACTTGTCAGATCTTGGTATTATTAATTGATTGTCTGTAAATTAGTTTTACTTCAAAGTGTGTGTATATGACTTAGTTTCAAAATCGTTGTTTTATTTCATATTTATTTTTCATAGCCTGGATATTGATGCAAAGAAATTGACAAACATAACTTGGTTTTGTTATCTTTCATGTTTCTATTATGCATATTTTTCTTAATATACTAAATAATAATGTGAAAAGGTTTTGGAATCATTTATCCAATCAACCATAATAATGACATTTTATATTTTCAATCTTCAATGTAAAAAAGAGGCTTATATATAAATTATAAGAGTTTCTAAATTTGGAAAGTCACTTTTGGAGGGAACTTTCCAAATCTTGCTCATCTCCTTTTATATATGTATATATTATTAGTTAATGACTAGAAAACCAAAAGTTTTTAAAGCTTTCACATGAATGTTTTTACTATGAAGATTTATCAAAAGGTGGTGAGGTGACACAACCATAGTACACCTCACCAACTTTATATATATATATATATATATATATATATATATATATATATATATATATATATATATATATATATATATATATATATATATATATTTATCTAAAAAATATGGTATTACTTTTATAGTAGGTTTCCAGAGATTATCTTACTGATCTTAATTTATAAGACGAAGTCCAATTTTCTCACAGTTTAACCCATTAATACCATACATATGATGAATCGCGTTAAGATGATCAATCTTACATATACACACATTACTTTAATTTCATACTCAACCTAATACTAAACATATCCCCCTCGAATGAGCAATAACAGGCGAAGTAGGACGACCATAATTTGAAAATGGATCGAGGGCTATTTGATATTTTCATATTAGGACAATTGTTATACTCCCTTCGTCCCTAAATTATCGTCTTATTTGACCGACATACATATTGAGAAAAAACAATTGACTTGATTATTTATATTGATTTAATATGTAATTTCCTTTAAAATCCATGTGTATGTGACTCATAATTAAAGTAGAGTGAAAAAAATAAGGATAAAATAATAAAAGTGATTTTTTAAAAAGATAAATTTTAAACTAGACAATTATTTTATAATGAACAAAAAAAGAAAGGAGGACGATAATTTAAGGACGGAGCAAGAACATAAATTTTCACGAGATATTTTTGTTTTATTTGTTTTTTTTGGGGGGTGGTTTCGGAATTATCCGGAAACTTACGTTAATTTCATGTCTCATGCTCAAAAGCTCAAAGTTCAATACGTCGGGACTCAAAACCGGGTTCAGTTCATTCTCACACTCACATTCATTATTTTCATTTCATATCACTAAAACAGCCTTCATCATCTTCTTCTCTCCGTTGATAGGGTTTTTCTAACTGTGCACGGTGGAAAACTCTTCGCGAATTTCTTGCGGGTTAGTGTTCGAATCCCAAACGTATTTCTTTTTTCTAGTTCATTATCTGAGGGTTCCTCCCTTTATTTATTTCCTTTCAGTATAGTTCCTTTTACGTTGAGACTCATTTGGGTTCTTCCAATTTCATCCGTGACCATCAATTGTTTATAGGGTTTTGTTACGCAAGTTCATTTAGGGCTCAATTATACCAGTAACGCTAATTTTTCACCTGAGTACTGTTTGATTTTCCTTTTATGCATCCATAAAATACAATCAAAAGAATGTTACGTTGAATGTGTCCCATTTAAAAATAGTATGTTTATAATTCATTATCCTCATATTATGAAATAATCATGTTGGATAGGATACAATAAATTGCATTTACTGTAATGGTCTCTTTGATGGGTTGTCATGTGCCTTGTAAAACATTTGATTTGAAAATATTTAAGAGGTCACATGATGATTTAGTTGCAATTCTTTGGTCAAGAACCGTCTCAGTTCTGTACAAGGAAAAATTCGAATGATTTGATGATTTTGTTTCGACTCTTTGGTTAAGATTAGCCCAACAAAGCAGTTGGATGCTGGTAGGTAGTATGATGATCGTTTAGCTAGATTATCCGTTCATTGAGAAGAAAGTACAAAAGTAGCTCTAAAATATTGATTTGAAAGCTGGAATTCTTTGGCCTGGTTTTAGTTATAAGAAATACTCAGTATAACAATGTGCTTCTTGGCATAAGCTGGTTATCTTATCTTAATATTTATGATCATGCACATTCAATTGAGATGATACAAGAGGGTTGGATCCTGTTTTCACTTTAGGAGGCTAATTCAAGTTTTTGCATTTTCTCATTGTTTGCTCACTACAAAATCCTACTAACTTGTCTTGTTTTTCATAAGCTAAAATTTGACTGATATGATGATTTTGTTATGACTCCTTTGTTAAGATTTGAGTGCTGAAGTGTAGGACGATGATTTATTTAGACAGATTACCCATTCATTGTTTTATGCTCATTTATGCCAACAATATCCATTTCCTTAACAGAAGATTAGATACCTTTGCTTAATTTATATTTTCTGTTAATTTGTCACCCGAATAAAGAGTTTTGCTTGTCTTGAGCTTGAACATCACACCTTAACAATATCTTCACTTTTTGTCTATATTAGCAATTTCGGTATCAAGTGAGTGTGCCACAAAGGTATGGTATGGCGTTGCAAGAAAGTTTGATTAGATTCAAGAAGCAGCAAGAGAAGTGCCAGTCAACTCTCACCAGCATTGCAGCTAAAGCAGGTCCAAAGGCAAATGCCACTCCTAAAGTTGTACCTGCAAGCACTCTGACAAAGTTGCCTGCCCCTGCAGTCAAATTCTCTGATGATACAGAGCGGCTACAATACATCAACAGTATAAGAAAAGCTCCCATTGGGCTCCAGATTAAACGTGTTATTGACCTGCTACTTGAGGTACAAAGCCCAAGTGAATTGTTTTCCCATTATATACTCTCATTAATTTTTTTGTGTTTAAAATTTCCAATGAAGGCAAATACATTGGTACTTGGTGATGGCCTCCTACTGTTACTTGCTGGTAGGATAGCTAGAGTATAGTGGCTGGTCAGCTACTTGAGAGAAGCGTGGGCAATTTACTTAATACTCGATATCTAGAGGAAAATATTCCCCAGACTTTGAACAAAATGAGAAGTCACTCGAATGAAGCTAATCATGGGACTATCTAGAAGTCTAACTAGCCAACTAGCAAGGGCTTGTCTCGATTGCTTTGTTACTAAAAAGGAGAAGACAATTATACGTTTCTTCTGCAGGTTATATGTTTTTCGAAATTTTAGTGCTTGTAATGGACTATGTGCCACTGCATTACATATACTTGAGTTGAATATGCCATGATAAAAGGTGTGTAATACAATGGAATGTCAATCTTGACTTATAGAAACTCTGATGCGTGTTTGGTTAAACTTGTTTTGTTTTTGATATATTGAAGAGTGTTTACGGGTAATAAAAGTTCTGCTTTAGGAGTTTGGGCCCATTTTGGTAGCTCGTTTTTTGGCTAATGACATTGCTATAGTAATTTGTTTGTGTGTGTGTGTGCCCGCCCAGAGTTGTGATCTAAAAACGTCGTTCTATAGATCTAAAAGTGTTGTTCCATCACACGTTCTCAAGTAATTATGTTATTGCGTTAAGATTTAAGAAGGGACAAGGAAGTAAAGGAAGCTGTAAATATGACGGCATATCATGAAGAATTTATCTTTGTATTATTACTTTATCACAAAAAAGAGAGAAAGAATTTGTATTATTTTGTCTTGTAATGGATGAGGCTTACTACTGTAAGGTTGCTCCACTATGAGTTCAAGGTTGCAGGTCCGGAAAACTTGAATAGCCACCTTGCTTGCAAGCAGAAAAATAGACCATTCTAGACCCTGGGGCATGGTGATCCTCACTTCCCTTGACCATCTTTCAAAACTGTGCACCCTGTAGCTGAATTTGAGAATCACTAGTTATGTTAAAAATGCCTATGCAGGTGATTGATTCTTTATGTATGTGGTAGTAGCTACTTTTGCGTTAAGGCCAATGTTGTGCTTATGGTCCACATGCCTAGCATTCCTTCTACTTCTTATTACTTTTTTTCTTACCATGGCTACTCAGTTATTTTCTTGTTGGATGTGAATGAGTATGCAGCACCTGTTCACATTTTGACGTTAGAAAGTTTAACGAAGAACAATTTCTCTATGATATGTTATGAGTTGGTGAGAAAAAATTCTGTTAAGTTGGTGAAAAATTGAGTACACCCCCCTGTCGGAAGAAGAGGCTTAAAGACTGAAATTCCAATTCTTTGCTTTGGATGGCCACAAGTGAACCATGTCATGAGCATGGCTGATGATCATATTTGCCTAACAAACTCACAACCCCCTTGCTGATTTTTTTTTTTTTTTTTTGATTGAGTGGTTGGTGACTAGGAGTGGAGAGGGACCAGGTTTTGGATTTTTAGTTCTTTTTATATTCCAACATTTAGAAGCTCCTTTGTAGGGAGCTCAAGAAATAGCTGCAAAAGAACTGCACTGATATATGGGTGGAAGCACCTTATTCAGTTTCTCCTGAACACTTGGTGAATAAGAGAGAGCTCGTTAATGCACCAAAGGCAAGTACATTTTGTTTAAAAGTTAAATTTTTTTTTTTTTGACTGAGCTTGAGGAATGTGAATGACTGGGCTGTTTGAGATAAGGATCTGTGATGAGGTTTTCGGTTGAGAGATTTTCTCATTGTTTTTAGAGATAGATGACGTTTCATATAGTTCCCCCCCCTCCTTGCATCTGTTTCAAGAGTGAGCAGGCTCCCCTTACAAGCAGGTACTGGTGTACTGCTATCCATAGGAAATATAATTTCACCTGATGAGTTGTATGACTATGCTACAGGAAGTAGTGTGTGACTAACAGTACTGGAGGTAACTAACTTGACATAGTGTAATGAAGTTGAATTTTATTTGTTACTTTTCAAGGGACCGACCTGGCTGCTTCAGAAATTGCTGTGCGAGAACAAACCTCTGGATGCTATTATCCGAGAGATGTGCTATATTTTAAGTGCTCTATGTTTACATGATGGTTCACCAATGCTGTAGGATTCTGGTTTGTTTAAATTAAGAAATAGTAAATTGAAAGGAAAATGAAAAAAGATTATGTATTCTAGGCAATTCTTGTTTTTCTTTGCAAGTGTAATAGTGTATACTGTTGCATTATTTTTGAATTATTACGCTTAAGTTATATCTATAGACATCTATCCCTCTGGTACGTCAGAGAAGATCTTGTGGTTAGGGCTAATTTTGTTAACATGTGCAGACAAGGCATGCCTTTACCCCCGAGCAGATAAATGAAACATGCTATGTTGATGCAAATGCAAACAAGGCTGTGTTTGAAAGTTTAAAGAACAACCCCAAAGTGTATTATGATGGGAAACGCTTCTCCTACAAGGTAAATCCTGATATTGTATCTCCATCTTTCAATTTGGTCTGGTGGGATAACTTGGTTAGTTGGTTATATTTTGCTTACAGTCCAAGCATGATGTGGTAGACAAGAATCAACTTCTTATATTAATTCGGAAGTTTGCGGAGGGTATTGCTGTTATTGATCTCAAGGATGCGTACCCAACTGTCATGGAGGACTTGCAGGTTTACTTGCTACAACTGCTTGCCTATAATTGTACTTTTTTGTCCCTTTTCCTGGAAATCCCACTGACGATAATAATAGTATTGTTTCCTTAGTCTTTGAAAGCTTCTCGTCAGATATGGCTTCTATCAAATATGGACTCACATGAGGACATAGCCTACCCAAATGACCCTAGAGTGCCTATTAAGGTGGATGATGATCTGAAACAGCTATTCCGAACAATAGAACTGCCACGAGATATGATAGACATCGAGAAGGAGCTGCAGAAGAATGGGATGAAACCTGCAACAAACACTGCAAAGAGGAGAGCCATGGCACAGATTCATGGCATTAACCCCAAAACAAAGCAGAAGAAAAAGAAGCGGGAAATTAGCAAGAGAACCAAGCTCACAAATGCCCACCTTCCTGAACTGTTTAAGCACCTTAATGTTCCTGGCTCATAGTGGTGTAGTAAGTAGACTGTAGATTAGGTGCGGTGCAGGGCTTGACCTAGTGGCTAGTGGCTAGATGTTACGTTTGATTAAATTTGCTTGAGCTGTGTTAGGTAGTAGATTGTTTAGTTGTTGTTTTACTGTGGTGATTGTATTATATAAACCTAGACTAGATTTGTTTATGCTTGTTAAAAGTGGAAAATCGATACTCTAATTTTCTCGTCCCAGTATATGTGGAAAATATGGTATTGGTTATATACTTATATATCAGGGCATGACAATTTGTACTTGTTTAATTATTTTCCTTCAGTATAAATGAATGCCGACAACTTTTATAATTATAATTATAGGAATAAAAATAAAAGATAACGTTTCCACTTTTCATAATTATAATTATAATTATAATTATAGAGTATCAAATCCGTTTTACGTAGTTACTTTCGCTTTTAACAACGATAATATAATATAATTATGTGTCAACTTGAGTTGAGAATTGAGATGAATTTGCTTTTGTCTTCCCCACTAAAAAATTGGGATTGGTAGCACGTGGAGCTTGCTGTCTATATATATATATAGTTTAATTATCTAGAAGGTGACCAGTTTAATGATAAGGACAATCAATATATTTCACCATTTTTGTTATTATATTTAATTGAATTATAATTATAAAAATTCCATCACTACATTAATCTCGTGCATTACGTGTTGGGGAGTAGCTATAATTAGGTCATATTATGAGGTAAATAAAAGATTTACAAAGTCACAAGCAATAAGGTTGTTTACTTGTTTTGATGCTAATGGTTGTACATTGCCAGAAATGCCATATATATATATATATATATATATATATATTTTTTTTTTTTATTTTTTTGAAAATAACATGGATGTAAAAAGACAGACTAATATTTAGAAAAACCAGACACTCTTATAAAGATGGAAAAAGTATTTTCTTTTTAATTTTCAAAAAAAAAAATTGAAAACATAATTACCATTTACGGAGGGTGTCATAAGCAAATGATATGAGAAATGGAATAAATGCGGATGGAATTAGGTACAAAAGTTATGAGGTTGAACCAACTGGCAACTAGTAGTAGAAGGCAGAACTAAAATCTAACCCAAAAGGAAAGTAGAAAGCCCAATAAACAGAGTCAAAAAAGCCTGGCCCAATATTGTAGTTCGTCGTCTTCTTCATCTTAGTAGAGTGGAGAGTAGTTCTTATTACTGCTAAAAAACAAAAAAAACAGAAAATCAGAAAACGTGGAACCTCACTCACTAAACTGTGTCTCCGTCTCCCCCAAGTTTTTTTTACTTTTTTACAACTCGTTCGTAATCGTAATCCCTCCGAAATGTCACGACATCAAAATCCGAAATAGATTACACAGATCCCTTGCAATTGACATTAATACCCCTATCCCTTCACTCATTGTTTGACTTCAACTCAATGCCCAAAGGCTTTCACTTTTTCCCTAAATGTAAACAGTCCTTTTTCGTCTATCCAAAATAATTGTACCCTTCTTATATCTCCCTCACCCCAGTAACAACAACGAGGAGGAGGTGGAGGAGGAAAGAGAGAGAATTGTTTTAGAGAGAGAAACAGAAGCAAAAAAAATATGGACCCTCACAGCTTCATCGCCAGAGCGGAGGCCCAACGGTGGCTCGGTATAGCTGAGAAGCTGCTCATGGGTCGTGACCTTGTTGGCAGCAAGACATTCGCGATCCGAGCTCGAGAGGCCGACCCGAGACTTGAACCCGCTGAACAGATCCTTGCCATCGCCGACACGCTCTTAGCTGCAGAGAAGCGGGTGGGCAACAACAACAACCAGCCGGACTGGTACTCGATCCTTCAACTCGTTCGTTTGACTCACGACTCGGAGCTGATTGCGAGTCAGTACAGGAGACTCGCGCTCTTACTAAATCCCAGCAAGAGCCAGTTGCCCTACGCCGATCAAGCCTTCCAGCTGGTGTCCGAGGCCTGGTCCGTTCTCTCAAACCCTATGCGGAAATCGATTTACGACAGTGACCTTAATTTTCCCCAGCAGTTTAACCCTATCGGGTTTACTCGTGAGGTTCAGCAACCGCAGCAGCACCATCAACAACCACAACAGCAGCAGCAGCAACAACAGCACAATTTTTTCTCTCCGCCGAACGTTGTTGGATCGGGTCGCGAGCAGGAACGACCGGAGCGTCCATTTGTAATTAGACCTCATCAGCAGCACAATTTCCTTTCTCAACCTAACCTAGTCGGGTCGGGTCGTGAACCGGAACAACCAGTCCGTCCTCCGTTTCAAAGTAAGCCCACCCACCACCAGCAGCAACAACAGCAGCAGCAGCGACAGTCGCCCCAAGTTCAGCAACGACCACCGCCACCACCTCCACCTCAATCTCAGCAGCCTCAACCACAACCTCAAATTCAGTCGAATCCTCAACCTCCTCCGCCACCGGCTCCGCCTCAACCTCAACAGCCACCGCCGCCACAGCAGCAGTCGCAAGAACGGAATGTC
The DNA here is from genome assembly GCA_013146195.2 of Codonopsis lanceolata. NCBI lineage: Eukaryota > Viridiplantae > Streptophyta > Magnoliopsida > Asterales > Campanulaceae > Codonopsis > Codonopsis lanceolata. The sequence goes on along the minus strand of CM028381.1, from coordinate 107,580,727 downwards.
CATGCGCCGGCCCCACGGGAGAATAGCAATGGGGTTAGGGAGGAGAGAGAGATGGATGGTCGTGGTAATGGTGATGGTTCCTCAAAGTTTTGGACTGCATGTCCATTTTGTTTCAACATGTATGAGTATTTTAGGGTTTATGCTGAGTGCACGCTGAGGTGCCAGAATTGTAAAAGGGCGTTTCAGGCTGTTGAAGTTCAGTCACCTCCCCTGGTATCTGAGGGGAAAGAAGCATACTATTATTGTTGGGGTTTTTTCCCATTTGGGATTTCAATGGCTAGTTTGGAAAAGAATAAGGGTAAGGGTTCGAATTGGACACCGTTTTCACCAATGTTTGCTGCTCCTAAAGGGGGGTTTCAGGAGAATGTGAAGCCGCCAAGGAACTATTATACGGGTCCTAGGATTTATATAGATGATGAAGTAGATGATGTGTTTGTGGGAGTGTCTGAACCAAGCGACGATTCTGATATTGAATGGGGTAGTACTCGGAAGAAGAAGAAAGCCAAGAAAATGAAGGGGATAAAGAGGAAGGGAGTGGGTCTCAAAAAATTTAAGAAAGCTAAAGCTGCTAAGGCAGCCAAGGGCGTTAATATGGGAAATGGTGAGAACCTAGGAGATGGGTTTCCGGTTCAAGAGGGTGTGGTTGTGCCTAATGTGCCTGTGGCCGAGACTAGTAAGAGAGCTGAGAGTAGTAAGAAAGCAGAGACCGCCAAGAAAGCTGTGGGTGCTGTTCCAAGAAGGCAGTCAGGGCGCGTTGCTAAGGAGTTGGGGAAGTTGGATTTGAATGTGGAGTTCAATAATAATGATGGAGAAGAGCCTGCTCCTGGAATGACTGCTGGAAATCGAGGAGGGCACAGGGAGGAGGATAACATTGAAGGAATTGGGTTTTTTGAAGGTCTCGATGAGTTTCTCAGTAGTCTTCCGATACTATCGGTTGTGGGTGATGACAAGGTTAAGGCTGCTTAGTGAAGTAAGATTCCTTTTTGTTGTAGCTGTAGTTTGTAGTTGTTGTAGCTGTTTTTGTATTCCTATAATAATGAATGATGTAGTGCAACCGGTCGGTTTCTTTGATGGTTTTGATGCCGTTAAATGTAATGTAAATTCAGTAGCATCATGTTAGTCTCATCAATGTTCTAAGCTCGAGCCATCTCTTTGCTGAATTATCATGCCCGGAAAGTAAGTACTACTTTTTTCTATCTTTAGCTTTTCCTGCTGGAGTCTTTGTATTTAAGGAAAGCAGAACTACATTTGTTTGAGGAGGATGCTGTGAAAACAGGACCACATCTCTCCCTGGACTAGTTATCAAATTTTGCTTCATTTGTTGATCAGTATTCTGGATAACAATACAAAACATCATCTGAGTTGGGATAAAGTTCATTTTTCTGAAATTTTGCAATTGGAAGATTTATCAGTCTTTTTGCTGAGCTGGAAGTTAATTATATTTTGCTTGTGTTTCTTGGTGCACGTGTTGTGTGCCAACTTGAGAGGAGGAATCATATCTTCCTTTTTGTCTTTGTGAGTGAATGTATTTGCCTCTTGTGAATTTTGCATTAATGCAACCAAGAATTGCAATTTATTTCCACTCTTGGGGGGATCAAGCAGGATAGTACAAGATAACGTGAGTGTTATGGATGAAATGCTTTTATGTTAACTTTATTAGTTTTTTTGGGTTGAGGTTTTTGGGTACTGTTTCCTTTTACTTCTAATATAATGAAGTCAGGAGACAAATGACGGTTTTAATCTTAATGAAGTCCACGCTTCAATCTTGGTAAAGTTTGTTTTGTGCTACGTAGAATCACTTGGGCATATTGGTCAGTTGTTTCCTATTTAACACGTGGTTGATGTTACAATCAAGTATTTTTGCTGACATTCTTTTTTCCGTTAAATAACTGTTGAAGATTATACTGCAATTATGTTGGAGATTCGGATATGAATCCATGCAATGAAGTTGACCTGGGATAAGTCAATGGGGCTCCTCAGTATTGTTCAGGAGAGTGTGCTGGCACAGGTTTCCTTCATCTTTTATGCATGATGCTAGAATTTGGTTTGGTGTTGGCTGTTTGCTTGCATTTTTTTTGTTTTCCCTTTTTGCGTTCTACTTCTCTGTGTTTCCCGATTCATCCCAATCTAGGTGTCAAGCATGTCATGGGTTAAAGGGTGACATCATATGTTAAATGGTGTCATCTCTAACCAATTATATGCTTGTCACCTAGATTAGGATGAAAATTATGGATAAAATATTTGGATTTCTATCACTACTCGAGATAAATGCTTAATTGGTGGAATTCGTTGACTTACTTTATTGTAAAACTATCCTAACTAATCTCTGTGATTGACGTCATGTGAATTGTCGTCACCAGTCCCCCAGAAAGAAGATTGACAAACACTCGAGGACCAGACAATCCAAGATAATCCAAGACAATCCAAATTTCTCGGGATTGTTTCAATCCAAGTGTAAATAACTTTGCGAAGTTGCCATTGGCCAGTGAAAACTGGATTCCAGACGTTTATCGATTTGGCTACCTGCTAACAAGAGATGCCACGCTACAGATCATGCAACGTGCCCCAAAATGGTTAAGCATTAATCCATAACGGTAACCTATCTAATACTTATTCTTAATTATTGATCGTAATTTGTCGATATTCATAGAAGTTCATGCTGTATATTTGTCGTTTTAGTATCCTGATATATATGGTGTTTTGCATTATTGTTAATGTTACACCTTTTAGTGTCTATGCTGGCTGGATATAAATCTTTCTGTAAGATCTCGGACCCACAACTACATTAAACGAATCTGTAAGCGATTGAAGGCCTCTATGACAGAGAAAAGTGTTTCCCGATGAGAAGTTCTGATTCTCCCTCTCTCCTCCCCCGCGACAATCTTGAGTCTTGACAACGTTGTCAATCACTATTCCTCCTTACTGACATACTCGTAATCTGTCCTGGCAAGGGTTTGCCTGTCTTTATGTCTCACATTCTTTGTATCAGTCTCTTCAAGGCTCTGGGGATGGAAACGTTTAATCACTCTATTCTTTGAACTATTGGGATGTTCATTTTCTCTTGGGGGAATGCAATATTCTGTTAATCTCTTTCGTGATAGGCAACATATATCTGTATCTTGGTTTTGTTACCGGCAAGTTACCAACTCATCTAAAAAATTAAGTTGTTATAGAGAGGCCCAACAATGTATATCAAGCTCAACACTCTTGCTCACGTGTGATCCGTTCACGTGTGGAGAGCCAAACAAATATGCCTCACTAAGGCATCACAAACCAATCTACATCACAAACCAACTAGAGTGACAACATATATGCAAGCGGGGTGACTCGAACCCATGACGTTGCCAAACCAAAGCTTTGCTACCATGTTTAGGTACCAACTCATGTAAAAGCTTAAACTTTTAGATAGGCGTCCAACAATGTTTATCAAAGTCAGCACTCCCCCGACTGGCCCACAAGATAGGGGTCCGACAAGAGCTTTGATACCATTTTAAGTTACCAACTCATCTTAAAGCTTAAGCTGTTAGATGTGAGCTCAAAAATGTATATCAAGCTCAATAGTTACAAAATTCAAAGTTATCTGAGCAAAGATTTTGGATGGGTAGTGAAGATATTCTGAGCAAAGATTTTGGATGGAAAGCGAAGATATTGTGAATATAGATAATCAACCTGGTCTACTAGCTATGAACAGCCTGATACTTGAACACTTGGGTATTGTGTGCTTTCCTTCTCCAAACTCTTTTAACTGTTTGTTGATATAAACTTTTAGTAGGGGCGGCCTTTACTTGGGAAGCCAACATGAATTATCTACTCATCGTCAGTATTCGTTCCTCAAGATGAGGCCGTTAAGATAATCAAATTGAGAGGCCATGAATGGCTATTGTCATGCTTATAAAATGTGAAATGCAAACAGTGATATACACTAGTTAGTTGGGCCAAGATACAATCAATAACTGAGGAAGCGCGAACAGCAAACCCAAGGGAAGGATGCACGACCTTAAATGAAGGAGTGGATAAATGCGTTGGAGATTGGAGACAAAGAAAATGAACATGCAGAATGCAAAGATCCATCTCGTCTTTTCCTGTTCTTCAAGTTGTCCATATGTTTCTTATTCCCTCGTGCTCTTGTTTTTCTCGCCTACGTTTGCTGTCGAAGGATATGACCTGGGGTGTTATTTTACGTATTCTGTCCTGCTCTGGAAATGCTTAACTCATGTTGAAAGACAAGTCGATGTTTTCTCTATTTCTTATATCCATATATATACTCCTTTTATATTCTTTGCTGTTCTGGAAAGGCTATTACGTGTTCCAGACAGTAGTTGTTTTCTCTGTTTCTTATCCATATATGTACTTATTTTAATTAAGGTAACCGTTGTGTTAGTAGTGAAGCGATAATTTTGTTCGAAGGAGGTCAAGATTAAGGGTTAGAGAAAAGCTGGAACTGAGTTTGGCTCAAATGGGGTATACCAAAGTGCAAATTTTTCTTAAAATAGAAGGGGTCGAAATTGATAAAAATGCTGTGTTTAGTAGTAAAAAGGCATTTTTTGTATATATAATGGTAATAAAATGGCATTTTCTCAAAACTAAAGGGGGGTCAAGTGACCTCTTTATGAGGTGTGTGGCTATGCCACTGTTACTTTCCTTTCAGCGGGTTTAATATATTATGGGGAACCTATAATCTTCCCAAGGAAATGTATGAAGGATACAAATTTTCTATACCTTGCAAATTTAAAGAGAAACTCTGAACCATTACCTTGTTGTGCGTGTGTATATATATATATTTATTTGTTTATAGGTAAATGTGATCCGTTGTTGGTATGGGGATAGGAACCTAGGACCTCAAGGTCTTTGTCCGATTGCCATCGCTCCTTGTATATTATAAGTTTGTTTGGTAATTTCCTTGTCTAACTAATCACCAAGTGTCTATACATGGATACGTGGTTTACTAGGGATGGCCTGAGCAGTGGTGAAGTCAAGAATTTATTGTTAGGGGTTCACAATTCTTCTACAGATAGAAAATTATATTAAACTATAAAGGGGGGTCAGAATTGATTTTTTTCTCTCATTTTTATAAAATTACTAGGTACTAAAATGACATAATTGCATTGTTAAAGGGGGTCAACAACCCCCCCTCCCTCCCTTATAGTGGGCTGTGGCTTTACCTTTGGGCATGAGGAAGATGCATCAATGTTGTTAGCAACGTAGCATCAGCAAAAAACCAGGTCCTTCATGTGCTGTTTGACAAATTGTAGATTTCATTCTATATCCATAAAGTCAAGAAAATAGTTGTCATGTTTTAGACCAAAGCTTGAAGCGTTATTTATATGGTTAGAGGTATTTATTGTTGCATCCTAGGTCGGGGTTTTTACCCCTGAATGTGTTGCTTATACTTCATTATTACCTCTCCACGATCGCATCTCTCCAAATGGCATCTCTTTTGTGTGGTAGATTTGTGATCACACCGTCTTTTCTCATGGTTGGCTTTGTATTTTGTTAAATTTTCTGCAAGAAACTGATTTCTTTGTTGCCAATTTACTATTAATTTTGGGGATCCTCTGTGAGATATTTCTTATAGTTCAGTTGTATGGTTAACCGTCTTCCTGCCACAAAGATCACTGCTTGCTGGTGCTTTCTCTACTTTTGATTCTGATATTATCTTGCTTGAGTTTATGCACAGATACAGCTGTCAATTGAGCTTCAATTGGGATCTTTGCGACCCCTGGTAGAGAAAGGTATGCACTGCAAGGTATACACGAGTAGAGAGTATGACTTCAGCTATATGTACCCATTACACCTCCAGCATGCCGATGAGGGACAGTGAGGCCAGCCGAGGTAGTTATTTTCATTAACGTGACTGGTTTCAGTTAACGCTGCTGTAATGATTGTTATTCCTTGCCTGCAAATGGTGAGAAGCATCAACTCGTTTTAGGCCCAAAACAGGTACATATATGCTCTTGGATTTTTACTGTGGTTACGATTACAATTGGCTCTGTTTGCAACTTGCGCAGCTAATTAGGAGGGAAGAAAAGTGAATAGGGGTTGTTTCCTTTTAATGTTCGATTGCAGGGAAGTATGTATGAATTATGATGGAACGTTCAACTATAGGGCTGTATTTTTTGTGAATTGTATATCTGGGTTGGGCTGGGTGAATTCGTCCTTTGCTTGTGTTTTCTCAGTTCTCACCCATGTAAGAGGGTTGAGTGCCAGTGCAGTGGGTTGACAAACACTTCCTCGCTTTGCTTGTTCCAAAGGTTCCAGTTTTGTTGGCCCAAGTGCCTAACACCTTCCATGTGTGTTTGAGGCGTGTTGGGTTGTGGGAGTTAATTTTTTTTGTTATTGAGCGTAACTGTAATAGCAATGACGTGGTATCACCGATCAATGAAAACCAATCAAATAACCAAATTTCTAACTTGGAGAGGAATGTTGTTGAGAAGTTTTTTTGGTGTGACCTCTGATTAGATTCTAAATGCTACGGCCTACCATCTACGTGCCCAGTTTTACGACTCCACCAAGTGATAATAGTTCAATTCTGGTAAAAAGTCATCGTTTAGAAATTAAACTTTTTAAGAAAATGATACCTTTAATAGTTTATTAGTAATAAAATGATACTTTTATATCTTAATTTTTAAAAGTAGATTTTTTAAGTGAAACATCTCAAAATAAAATAACGGATTTTTTGTTGAAACGTGGGTATGTTTGTGATACAAGGGTTAATGGTCCATATCGGCCACGAGGGTTAACATAATTGGTCATGTAACCAACCCATTTTCTGATTTAGGTAAGGGAAATGTTTTTTTTAATCCTTTTTTTATCAAAAGAATAAAAACACTATGTCTTCCAAAATAAAAAATAAAAAATCAATCCAACTCATAAAACTTGCTATTTTGATACTACTGTTCTTATTTATACTTTTTCTATTTTAGGCAAAAGTCTTCGTTTGAAAGTCAAATTATTTAAGAAAATGATATTTTTATGTCTTAATTTTTAAAAATATTCTTTAAATGAAGCATTATAAAATAAAATAATAGACTCTTTGCCCAGAACGAAAGGAATATATAACATAATTTCTCTTTTGTATGATAATGTAAGAAATGTGATGTTTTTGAAAAAAAGATTTTTGTGTGAAAAAAATGCAAATTCATTTTAAAATTAGAAAAGTAATTTTCTTGGATAGGGGAAATATGAAATAGGAATATTGTTTTGGTACCAAAATTTCAAAGGATCGATAGTTAATACTCAATTCATTTCGAACAAATAGACCATTATTTTATTTAGGAATGTTTTTCTCAAAGAGATCACTTTAAAAATTAAGTCATAAAAATGTAATTTTATTTTTAATAAGCTATTAAAAATGATATATTTTTAAAAAAGTTTGACTTTCAAATAAGGACTCTTTATCCAAAATCGATGAAATATTTACTTATTCTATACATGTGTAAGTAGAAGGAGGTTACACTTTCATCAATAATTCAATATAACGACACGAAGTTATTTATTTTTGGTTTCCACTTTCTAAGGTATTTTCAGGCCTGAAGGTGGAAGATTAATTCTTAAGTCATCAAATCAAACGTTTTTGTAGGTATATTATTTCTCTTGAAAATTATTATATCTGAATTATTATTTGAATATTGAGAAATGGCAAGATTAATAGAAGTTTGTGATGAAGTTGAATGGGGGTTGTTTATTAGTCAACCAAAATCATTATTCATGTCTTATTTGGTGAATTTTATTAATCTTTTTCGCAAATTCCTAAAATTTAACACCATCAAGTTAATTTGATTATAACAATCTTCCTCAAAAAATATTGCTGAGAGATTTTGTTAAAACTCTTAATTTTTTAAAAAAGAGACTCTTGAAATGAGATATGAGTTTAGTATTCTATTTGAGAATTTTACTTAAAAATCTTCCTTTAAAAATTATATAAACAAAATTTTAATTTTTAACTTACCCTAAATGTTTAAAGTCACCACCTCTAATAATACTTAAAATAATTATATATATAATGACAAATGTGATTAGCACATCCAAATATAACAAGATCTGGTCAAAATGAATTTGCCAAAAATAGAAGGATATATGTAATGACAATTGTAAATTTTTTTATATTTCAAGATTGCTAGATAACCACTGTAACTACTTTCAAAATAAAAATTATATTTACACATGCATACATATACAAATATTAATAAGTAAAGATAAAAAATAAGAAGCTGTTAAGAAATTAAATATTATAAATCTAAGATGGATGATCTTTCCTCTTTATTCCAATATGTAAGGGAAACAAGAATAACAATCTAAAAACTCATTATACAATAAAGGTCTTCATATATATATATATATATTTTCTCCCTCCAAAATTTCACTTTTGAATGATTAACTTTTGAGTTACCACTTATGAAAGCAAATCGAAAAGTGGTTCAAATCCCACTTCTGACATTTATGTTCTTTGCTTTTCGTTTATCTATTTCGTTTGTTTTTTTTTGTTTATCTATTTCGTGACAAGGAAATCTAAAGTTTTCACATTGATTAAGTTTATTCGATCTTGACTTATGAAAGCAAATCGAAAAGTGAGGTCTTGCTCATGGAGTCTAAAGTTTTTACATTGATTAAGTTTATTCGATCTAGACTTATGAAAGCAAATCGATAAGTGAGGTCTTGCTCATAGAGTTTAATTAAGTGTGGTCTTGCTCATGGGTGGCCCTCTTTTCATGAGAAAGACCGTTGTTTGTGCTATATCACCAACTTATTGTTGGTCTGACCATTATATATATATATATATATATATATATATATATATATATATATATATAATGACAAAGTTGAATTTCTCCATTCAAAATCTTATTTTTGAATTATTAACTTAATTTTGAGTTATCATTTCACTCTTTTGGTCTCCTATCTTCTCTGGTTGTATTTCTTTTTCTCTCTTCCGTCTCCTCCATATTTTCTCTTTCATCACCACAACATTCTCTCTTTTAAATATTTAACTAAAACAAAAGTAATAGTTCTGGAGTCAAGAAAACAAAAATATAAGAGGTTAGTAAAATAAAAATAATGTGGGAACATGCCACTATAAAAATAAAAGTTACAGAACCAACAAAACAAAAATAATTTAATACGGAGGTTAGTAAAATAAAATAATTTACGGAACAAAAGTTTAAAACAAATTCTTAAAAATATATATGTAAAACAAAAATACGTTAGTAAAATAAAAATATTTGATGGAACAAAAATAATAGTTACAAAGTCAATAAAACAAAAAACAATTTAAACTAATGTTACTAAAATAATAAAAATAATTTACGAAACAAAATTTTAAAACAAATTCTTAAAAATAGCTATGTAAAAAAATACATTAGTTAAATAAAAATATTTGATGGAACAAAAATAATAGTTATGGAGTCAATAAAACATAAATAATTTAAACAGAGGTTAGTAAAATTATAAAAATAATTCACGGAACAAAAGTTTAAAACAAATTCTTAAAAATAGTTAGGTAAAACAAAAATACGTTAATAAAATAAAAATATTTAATGGAAGGAAAATAATAGTTACATAGTCAATAAAACAAAACAATTTAAACTGAGGTTAGTAAACTAATAATAAAAAATTACGGAACAAATTTTTTGCATAAAACTAATTCTTAAAAAAATAATAGTTACTAAGTCAATAAAACAAAAATATATAATTGAAGTTATTAAAATCAAAATAATTTACAAAAAAAAAATTGTTCACGGTAAAAATAATTTCGTTATTTTGATTTTAGCTTATTTTTTTCTTTGAAATTTATTTATTCATAAAATACAAATATAGTTTAATAAAACTAATCATTCAAAAGGAAGAACTTATTTGAGTTTAGATTCTATTTGCAGGGCGGAAAAAATTCAAATTTGTTCGAAGACATTCATTATACAGAGTTTTTGAATACTATAAAGTGTTCGGGGTTGTCAGACCATGAATTGACACTTAAAATTAGTGTTCCAGTAATGCTATTGAGAAACATTGATCATGCTGCAAGGTTGTGCAATGGAACAAGACTAATCATCATAAATTTTGGGGATCACATTATTGAAACAAAAATTTTGAAAAGAAGTAATGTTGGAGAAAATGTTTTTATCCCAAGATTGTCATTAACTCTATTCGATGTAAGATTGTTTTTCAAGTTCCAGATAAGACAATTTACATTGGTGGTATCATATGCAATGACAATTAACAAGTTTCAAAGTCAGTAATTGCACGTATGTCTCTTTTAGAAAAAAAACCAGTATTTAGCTATAGACAGTTATATGTCATAGTTTCTAGAGTAACAAATTATTTTGGTTTGAAGATATTGATATGCAGTGAAGATGAAAAATCAACTAATAAGACAACAAACGTTGTGTATAAGAATTTTTTTTTAGAATATATAATGATTAGTGATATATTTATGTGTAATTGTTGATAAACCGATCTTCCTTATTTTGTTTATGTACGATTTTGTTGACGTGCGTTTAACGCACGGGTTAAAAAACTAGTTGATATTAATTTACTAATGAGCTTTGTCAAGACAAATTCTATCCATAGAAGTTAAAGAAAAAGTTGATAATGAAATATAATTTAATGGACAACTATGAATCCTTAAAGTCTGCCATGTCTAATTTCATACTCAACAAATATTGCTTACAGTTACCTGTCAGAAATGTACTTCCTCCTTGAACATAAATGTTTTGTGACCACTTTTGTTGCCTATAACTAAGTAATTTTACCAACAAAAGTAGTAGCATCAGCTATAGCATGATGGATGAGTTGATTTTTAAAGACTTAACATGGTCCTGTGAGAGGTGACAATATCATCATTATCAGATTCCATTTTCGTTCCTTGATATTGTAGAAAAATGATGATGAATATAAGCTAGTAAATCGTAGCCTAATTGCTCTAAGAACATGTACAATGATTCTAAAGAGGTGTGACAGTGTATATGGACGAGTGTAAGGTCGTCATATATTGATAATAATTTACTTGAGAGCTTTGTCAAGACAAATTATATTTTTATCCATAGGATCTAAAGAACAATATATAATGCAATATAATTAAATGAACAACTATGAATCCTTAAAAATCTATCATGTCTAATTTAATACCTAACAAACATTGGTTACTCTGCTAGAAATGTGATTCTTCCTTGAACATAAATGCTATGTGACAACTTTTGTTATCTATAACCAAGTAGTTTTACCAACAAAAGTAGTAGCATCAACTATGTCATGCTGGATGAGTTGATTTTTAAAGATTAACATGGTCTTAGTAAGAGGTGAAAACATCATCATTACCAGATTCCATTTTCGCTCCTTGACATTGTAGAAAAAACGTGAATGAATATGAGCAAGTACATTGTAGTCTAATTGCTATGGAAATATGTACAATGACTCTAGAGAAGGTGTGACAATATATATGGACGACTATAACATACTTTGTGAGAGGTACAATTAATTGTGAGCAATCATAGTCTAAATGTCTATTTTATCGCTTATTGAATTGAGTTTAAATATTTATAGATATAGTTGTAATAATTAAGTACACGTATTGTCTTGTCAGTATCACCTTAATTTGGTGACACTATTAATGGAACGGTTTTTGAGTTGATGACATTTTGGTCATTCAAGAAAGGGATTGTTGTAGGAAGTATGTAATTTGAGTCGGTTTTCTTTGGTTTATCGTTATTTGAATTTTTAGTACAATTTTTATCATCCAACAAATATATATTCGTATGAAGACGTATTCTAATATATATATATATATATATATATATATATATATATATTCATTCATGTAATAAACAATAATTAAATTCATTTATATTTTTATCTTTACGTTTTAATTATATGCTTAATTTTCATAACACACTAACTAAAAGATAAAAAAAAATTATATTAATATTGATTAATATAAATTACATCTATTTTGTTATGTGATAGTAGTAGTAATCGTACATATTTAATGATTGTGATGGTAGCAGTAATTACACATATTTATCGTTTAAGTTTTTAATCGTGATATTAATTTTACAATTATATATATATATATATATATATATATATATATATATATATATATATATCTTTTAATTTTTTTATTCCACTTTATTCATATACTTGGATGAAAAGTTTAAATCTTTTAATCATATATTTTGTTTAAATGTATATTTATTTATTTATTTTTATATATACATATATATTTAAATAGTTCTTATTAACTTATTCTTTTAATTTTGTTATTCCACTTTATATTACTTATATATAATTTAATTAAAAAAATATATGTGGTGCGTTAATAAAGGGCGTAAAACTAGTTAAAACTTAAAAGTAAGATTAAATAGGGAGAGGGAAGGCAATAAATCATATAGTAATTGATTAGTCTGGGAGTTGAGGAAATAAAAGAAGAGCAGCCAGCCAGATCAGATTAGGAAGCTCAAGTGGGCAGCTGACAGATTAGTAGGAAATTTATAACATAGATTTCTCCGCCTTTGTGGGAGAGAAACAAGTGTTTCTTTGATCCGACCAATGACACCCACAAATTTTATATATATGTCTTGTATTCATCTTAATTTGATGTACCCTTCTCCCTCAAACTTTCTTTATTTCACAATTTTTGATTTCCCTTAATATATTACAATGGCGCTGGCTCTGCTTCGATCTTCCCCTGCTTCCAATTCCACCCCCCACTTTCTAAGAACTTCACCTCCAACGTCATCAACTGTAAGCTCTACCTCTCTCTCTTCTTGAGGTAATTGTCCGTTTATTAGTAATTTCTTGGTCAAGTGATGTTTTTGTTTTGATTTGTTGGGCAGATCTTTGATACCCAGTTGAAATTTGAGCGCACACAGTTGGGATCACTGCATTCTTACAGGTAGGTCTTTGTAAAACCTGCATTTCCTGTTTCTTTATGCAGTTCTCTTCTTTTATTGCGTGTGTGTGTGTTGGGGGGGGGGGGAGGAGGTTGGTTGGTGGGGAATTCCATAGTTTATGTTTTGGATTTGTGTGATCTTGATAGTTGCTTCTTGTTGTTGATGGACCCTTACTTAATAGTGATGTTGTGAGCCATTAATTTGATTCTTTAAGAACAAATTATTGAAAATTGTTGTCGATCGAGGCAAAAGTTACTTGTTTTAGTGTTTATCAGTGTGATCATGAATGGCTGAATAATCCACAAGTTGGGTCTCGGTTTCCTGACACTTGTGAGGCTTTTAAAGTCTAAGTTGTAGATTAATTGGCCCTTCAAGTAGTTAGGTGCCAGACTCAATTGACGCTACACTGCCTGCCTCAAGATTTGAATGGTAATATGTTCATTGACGCTGTACTGCTCAACGTATATTCTGTCCAATCCTCTCAAGAAAAAAAAACTTTCCTTCCTTTTTAAGAGTATTTCATGCAAAGAATGTTTTTTCCTCCATTGAAGTTGTAACTTTGACAAGGTTCTAAATTTAGCTCTCCCTCATATTAACTAAACAAGTTGGTTACAACTACTAATTTTGTTATATTGGTATTTTCAAGAGGAATAATACGATTTTTGAATGTGGACGTATCTATTGGAACAGGTGCAACAATCGTCGTGTATATTATGTTTCGAGCAAACTTAAACACCCGTTTATGAGTGCCACTTCTATTTCAGTTATGTTTCATCATTTGAGGGAGGGGAACAAGTTATAAATGATCTCTGTGTTTTAATTTTTAAATTATATAGATGCATCAGCATAGTGAAACGTCCAAGCGCCTAAATGGAAACACAAGTGTATGCACAATAAATACCTATTGTAACGGCCAGAGACCGAAATCTCGGTCTGTTACTAGCCAACACAGTGAAACGTCCGAGTGCCTAAATGGAAACACAAGTGTATGCACAATAAACACCTATTGTAACGACCGGAGCCCGAAATCCTGCTACATGTAGCTCACACAGGTTCACTAAACACTAAACACCGTCATCTGGGTCATCCAAGCCCGCCACAAGCCGATCCAAAAGTCCATAGATGATATTGGCGCCTAATGGTAGTGGGGGCCATTTTATAAACCACATTCAAGCCCCACATTTACCCAATGTGGGATGCGGTATTACACCTATCCACCCACAAATGAAGCAAAATTTCTCAAAAGTTTTTAAATGAATCAAAAAACCCAAATCATCCTCATTTATTGACAAGAAAATGATGTACCCCCTTAAGCTCATACTTATTGAAGAAGGCTTAATACAAACCTAAAAATTGATGCTAAATGCTTTGGTTTTTATGGTGTAGAAATCAAATGCCAAAAACTGATGTCCAAACAGGTTCCTTTTTTTTTTGTTTTTGTTTTTTTACTCTCCGTTGTATAAACTAAACATGGCTCTGATTGCATTTTCCTATTTTCACAAGATAACATATCCATACGTTGGTGTGGCATTTTGTTCCCATCCCCTAAACTGAGCATGGATCTGTTTGTGTTTTCTATTTTAAAATAATAATCTTTCCACATGAAGGCTTAGTTAGTTGAAGTTACTATGATCTCATGGCAAGCTTTCTGATTGGCTTGTTTGATGATTTATTTATAGGAAAGACATATTTTTAGGATAACAGACATCCATGCAACCTTCAGGATTGACCCCAAGAGATAAGAATGCCTTATTTCAGTTTAAATCATGTGCAAGCATTAATTGGTACTTCCATTACTAAGAAATATTTCCTTGTTTCCTCCAACACAACACACATTCATAGGAGTCATCCAGCTCTGAGATTGAAGGCCTCGAGAGAAATTCCAGTACTCATTCAGGAACGTACAAACAACAATGCAAAGGGTACAAATGAATCTCCAAATGGAAATGACTCGTTCACGGAGATGAAGGACCACTTTTTGAGTTTTAAAAGACACAAGTACATGTAAGTGTCAAAAGCTCTAGGCTAAAGTTTGACATTATAAAAGTTACTACTCTGGTTAATGTAGGTATAAATTTTGAATAGGGAAAATTTGGAATGCTATCAGAAACTTTCCAAGGCTCAAGCACCTAAGGTAAAATTAGCAATCTAAGTGTTGAAACTGCAAGTTTGTTACTGAAATGGTTTAAGTTTTGTTGACTGATGATATCAAGAACAGTTCATGGTGATCTCTTGTGCAGATTCAAGGGTTTGCCCCTCCTATATCTTAGGATTTCAACCTGGGGAAGCCTTCGTTGTTCGCAATATTGCTAATCTAGTTCCTCCATTCGAGGTATTCTATAGATTGCATATTCTTTCTCTTATCTTTGTAGAAGTTTTTAATTGAGGTTATCAAGATGGCAAGGGCACTTCAGGTAAACATCTTGAGGTCCTTGGTTCCAATCTCCATACCAACAAGGAGCCCACACTTGCCTATCAAAAAATAAATAAATTAGAAAACACATTATTATTGGGTTTGAGTAGCAATATTCTAGTTTGATTCGAGTATTCATGTTGTCTTTCATTGTGTGTGCAGAATGGGCCATGTGAAACAAATGCTGCTCTTGAGTTTTCAGTGAATAACCTTGAAGTAAGTAGATTCTTCTCTAAAAACCTTGAGTACTGCCTATAATTTGCATGGTGTGATTAGGTTTAATAAAATTGCTCTTAAAATATGTAATGAGCAGAAGACCTAGTTCTTACTCTGAAATGTAAAATTTCTTCAGGTTGAAAACATACTGGTGACTGGTCACAGCTGTTGTGGAGGCATTCGTGCACTTATGAGTATGGAAGATAAAGTGATTTCAAGGTTTAGATAACATGAACTTCTTTTTCATCTTCTTTGGAGCATTTTGGTTGACCCGTGAGTGTGGGTGTTTGTGTGTGTTTACTTTCTCATTTAACATATTTTACGTTTGCAGTAGCTTTATTACGAGTTGGGTGGTAAATGGGAAGAATGCAAGGTTGGGCACGAAGGCTGTTGCTTCCAATCTCAGCTTTGACCAGCAGTGCAGACACTGTGAAAAGGTGCTCTAGTTTTGTTTCATTGTCATATCGTTGCCTCGTTTATTTTATTTCTGATTTGTTGATTATTTAGATAAGAGTGTACAAGAATCTTCTGTGTCATATTTTGAACCATTTGTGTAATTTCCAGGAATCAATAAACCGTTCACTGTTGAACTTGCTTAGTTACCCCTGGATAGAAGAGAAGGTGTCAAAAGGTCATCTTTCTCTCCACGGTGGCTACTATGATTTTGTAGATTGTACATACGAGAAGTGGACTCTTGATTATCAGGGGGGCAGCTCGAAACAGGGAAGTGGTGGATACTCTTTAAAAAACCGGGAATTTTGGTGCTGAGCTTTATTCTTCCTTTATTTTTTGGGTGGAATTTTGTGCAATAAGACTCTTCCAATGTTTTTTTTTAAGTTTCAGTTGCAAGTCCATAAGATAAAGTCTCTTCAGCTGGTTTTCAGTTACCCTTCCCTCTTGTGTGTTTGAGAGGAACCTTATCATCTCGTGTATTAGTAATCTGTAACAGGGTTTGTATTTTATGATAAAGGAATGAGATTGTGATTGTATTGTGTAAAAACAGATCAGAATTTCCATAAATATAGGTATATTCTGGATCTTTTCCTTTCTCTCTATTTATCTTTGCCTTCTTTTTCAGCAACTCTTTTTTTCAGTTCAAGTTTAAAAGGTTGAACTTGGCTTGGGTATAATACATGTTCTTGGATGTTCTGAATAGATGATTCAATTACCTGAAGCCAAGTCACGAAAAGATGATGAAAAAAACACGAAAAGATGATGAAAAAAACGTTTCAGGTTAAAATGATGTAAAAAAATAGGAAGGGAATGCAGTCTTTCAAATGTATTCGACTGTCCATCCTGAAGGGACAAGGAAAGTGTCTTACAATTGTGTTCGACTGAAGGAAGGGAAGGTGTCATAATACTGCAACAATGTTCCATTTCCACCATCCATCATTCCTCTTAGTGCTTGTAGTGCTCACTTTATCATTAATGAATGGAAACAAGATCATGGCGGAGGCACATCATCTTCTGGAGACAACTTTGCCTGAGCTTCAACCACTGCCTAAGGTGGAACTGCCACCATTGCTCCATTTCCCGACTTTACCCGAGCCAGACCTGCTAACACTGCCAAAGCTAGAAATACCGAAACTGCCTGAGTTCCCTGACCCAGTGACCTGCCTAAACCTGCATTGCCAACCATCCCTACCTTGCCCAAGGACTTGCCTATTCCCTCTCCCCTCACCCTTAAGCAGCACTATCTATGAATGCTTATGATATCTTTCATTACATTAGTACGTGTTCACGAGTAAGATTTTCACCTTGAATCAGCCTTTGGAAGTACTTGATGTGTCTATGAAACAAGGCAGCTCAGTTTGATGTACATTTGCTTCTCAGTTTCTCTTCTCCCTTCCCCCCCTCCCCCACCCACGCATCCCTCTGTCGCTCTACTATTCAGAGTGTTATTTGTATTTTATTCAGTACTGAAGTTATAATAGATCTATGCGCCTTTTCATGTTTAGAACTTTTGAGTCTCTTTCAAAACTTGGTGAGCATTTGCTTACAGCAAAGACAAGGATTAAAGAGACTAAAAAGTTCAACACTTCAATGCCACTAAAAATGTTTAGACAAGGATTAAAGAGACTCAAAAGCATATCAGATTAGGACGTAAAACATTAATCATACCTTGTTGAGAAAGAATCCCTGGCAAGAAAACTCCATGAAGAGTTTCTCTGCATTTGAATACACAAATTAAGTGTTCGGTTTGAATGTAAGATATCTTGAGGGAAAGAACAGGAAAATGCAGAGGAATTCTTGCATGTTTAAATTGACATGAAATGATATCTTGAAAAGGATAAGGAGACAAGGAAAAGTGAAATGGACATGTCTATGTACATACACATTTATTTTTATCCATTTATATCTAACAAAATTTGGATAATTTACTACCGATCCTTGCTGAAATCTGTGAAACAAAGACAGCATAGAAGAGAGTAGCAAACGGAAACCTGAGAAGGGGGTGACAGAGGAACCAATTTTAGTTTTCATTAACACCACAGCTCCCGAAATTCAAGGTCACCTAGCATCCCTGTATGTCCACATAACAAAATTTAAATCTACGATATAAACAAGCGTTAATCACATGTTCAAACATAATTATTAATCTGACGAGATTCTGATGTAGATGCGAGGTTTGCTGCATTTGTCAATGACACTAAAAATGTCTAATGAGCTTCTTGGACAATAGTTCAACACTTCAATGCCAAGACAGAAACTTTACCTAAGAAAAGCACGAAACGTTTGGGGCATAGCTAAATCTTTGAATTCAGTATTTTTTTAATTCTTTTCATATTTTTTATTTTTTTCTGAAAAAAAGAGAATCAAAAGTCCTGTAATATAAAATCCTTCAGTAATTCGTAGAAGGTATTCACCTCTATACTCTTAGGATCTTTAGTCTATATATGTCCCTTAATGATGAAGTTGCTGCTGCCCCTGAACCTAAAAAAACACACCTGAAAAAGTCAAGCTTCTACAGTGCATAATCTCCCCATAAACTTGGCTCGTTCGAATTCATAGCCAACCTCTTACCAAAACTCATCCATACTCCAAGAAGATTTTTATTTCAAGTTGCCTTTTTTTGTTGCTGTTGCTGTAGTTGTGTGTGGCTATTCCACCCTGTTGAAGGTGCAGGTGTCCAACCTAGGGTCACCTCAAACTAGTCTTGGGCAATGCAAGCAAGGATATCATTACAGTAAAGGACATCTGGTACATTTACGAGAGAAGTTGAACTAACATTGTATCATCTGAATTTCCTTCCAACCCAACCCTCAACGCTTTATTTCCCACATCTCAAACCTATTAAAGCATATCAATATCAACACCGATTCATCCACAATCAAACCCAAAAAGCTTTGCAAATTGACTTTAGTACTGCAATAATGGCGCAATCATACCACACATACATTGTCCTGATGCTCGTGGTTTATCGTCAGTGAGCAATGAGAAAATCGTGGGGGAGGCATGTCACCTCTTAGAGACAACTTTACTCAAGCTTCTACCATTGCCTAAGGTGGAACTCCCACCACCATTGCCCACTCTGTCAAATCCCGAGTTGCCTCATCTGCCCAATTTCCCTGAACTGCCTAAGCCCACTTTGTCAACCATTTCTACCTTGACCAAGGACTTACCATTTCCACCCCTCCTCCACCCTTGAACACTTACGACTGTGTGTGTCGTGCCATACCTTTTATCTAATATTGACATCTCAGGTGTTGACAGTGTGTGAAGGACAAAAGAATTCAGTTGACATCTTGTTCTTTTTTTCTTCTCCGTCTGCAATCTGATGATCAGTGTAGTTGGTGATGACACACCAAGTCAACTGACAGTGTTTTCGTGCACCCTTATGTGCTTCTTTTAGATTCTGTTAAGCTTGATATACATTGTTGAGCCCCTATCTAATAGCTTAAGCTTTTAGATGAGTTGGTTACTTAATATGGTATCAGAGCTTTGGTATGGCAAGGTCGTGGGTTTGAATCATCCCACTTGCATTTGTTACCCGGAATATTGTGAGTGCGTGTTGTCACTCTGTTTGCTTTGTGATGCCCCTGGTGAGGCATGTTTGTGTATCTCTCCACGTGTGGACGGGTCACACGTGAGGGGGAGTGTTAAGCTTGATATACATTGTTGAGCCCCTATCTAATAGCTTAAGCTTTTAGATGAGTTGGTTACTTAACAGATTCCATTTGATGTTTGTATGCTTTCATGTTTGTACTACATTGAAGCTGAAAGTTGCATTTCATTGAGTTGGCTTGAGGTCATATTCTCTTTTTTTCTTAATTTGATTAATCCTAGGGATGAGCTATTCTTCTATCAATCATGCAATTTATTCCTCGATATATGCACTAAAACCTTGATGATATTGACGTCCCTACGATTCTACGAACCAGAAACAAAAGAAGCCAAAGTTTCACCTTCTTTTGCCTCACGAGTAAACAAACAGCAAAAAAAAGGTTTGAGACAGCAGAAACATGATGTCGCTGATAATGAAGCAGCTCAACTTTGGAGTTTATCACGCGGAGAGAAGAGCGATGACTTAGAGATAAATTCTCATACCACTGCAACATTAATGGCTCATTTTCCACCATCATCCTTCCTCTTAATGATCTTACTTGTCACCTTATCATCAATTAGTAGAGACAGGATCGTGGCAGAGGCACGCCAACTTTTGGAGTCAACTTCGCCTTAGCTCCCACCATTGCCTAAGGTTGAACTTCCACCATTGCTCCCTTTCTCAACTTTGCCCGAGAGGAGCTGCATACACTGCCAAAGCTACGGGTGGCAATTGGGTGTTAATGGATAGCTTTGGGTTAGGCCATTATCCATTATGCCAATAGATAATAGCCTAATCAAAAGATATCCATTAACACCCAATTGCCACCCCTAGCCAATGCTGCATGAGTTGTCTGACGTGTCTATACTTGATCAAGACTTGCTCATCCCCCCTATCTGTCATCCTTGAGCTGTACTTTGTGAAATGTTTTCGTTTCATTTCTTTTGGATGTGTTTGATGTGCCTGTGGAACAAGGCAGCTCAATTTGATATACTTCACTAAGACCAGAGCTCTCAAAATTCAAGGTTACTATCCCTTTATATTCACATAACAAATAATCTAAAACTAGGATAAAAACAACCATTGGGGATATCTTAAATTAAATATAACTTTTTCTCTCAAAGAAATCTCTGAACAAGAAGAATTATGGATGGGGAGGCTTGAAGCGTTTGTCAGCGTCCCTAACAGTGGCTAGCTAGCTTCTTGGACAATAGTTCTACACTTTCAACTCCAAGACACAGAGTTGACCAAGAAAACAAACAAAAACATAAATATACAAAATAATAAACAAGGTTCATATATACAAAAAGACATCCCTGTCTTGAGAGAGTATATAACAGACTACCCCAAGTTGAATCAAGCTCTAATTTGGCTGGTACCATGTACCCAATAAGAGGTTAGGCGTTCAAGTCTGGGAGAAGCAAGCTATCGCCCATCCGTGTTTAAGTGACTCCTTAGTAGGATAGCACGAGCAATATGAATGTTAGCTTAGCCAACTCTTCAAATTCAACTGTTTATTTGTTTTCTGTATACTAAATATTTTTTTATGAAAAAAGAAAATCGTAAATATTAGGATGTTTACCCTTCCTTAAATATGACCAGATATTCAGTTTTCCCCACTTACTGTATACTTTTAGGATGTTTACTGTTTAGCATCCGCCGCTTTATGATGAAATCCTGCCTCCCAAAACCTAATCATTTAACCTTCAAATAATCATCGAAACATCCTAAAAACTCGAGCCTCAAAAGTGTATAAATCCCCACAGAAAATAGGATAGGTCGAGGTCATTGTCTGTTTACCTAACCTCATCCATATGGACCATATATAGGCATAATGTATAAAACTCGATGGCTATTCCACTCTGCTGAAAGTGGAGCTGTCCAACCTTGGCTCACCTCAAACTACTCTTGGACAATGTCAAGCAAGGTTCCCTTTCAAATCTAATAGTGGACGACACTTGGAAGAGAAGTTGATTAGATAATATATTAGAGGAGGACACATGTACCAGAAGTTGAGCTAACATTGTACAATCCCAATTTTCCCACCAACCCAACCTTCTACAACTCTGGTTTCCCACATCCCACATCTATATAAATCAACACCCCATTCATCATCAAATCAAATCCGTTTTAAAAAAGCTTTTCTTCTGTTTTCATTTCTAATCAGCAGCAAATATTGCAACAATGGCACAATCATACCAGCAGTGCTTTCTCCTACTGCTTCTAGTTGTTGCCTTTTCGTCAATGAGCAACGAGAATATTACAGCGGAGGCACGCCACCTCTTGGAGATAACTTTTCCTGAGCTCCCACCGTTGCCTAAGGTGGAGCTTCCACCATTGCCTCATTTCCCGACTTTGCCCAAGCCAGAGCTGCCCACTCTGCCAAAGCCCGAGTTGCCTCATCTACCCACATTCCCTGTACTGCCTGAGCCCACGTTGCCAACCTTCCCTACGTTGCCCAAGGAGTTTCCTATCCCATCCCTCCCCCACCCTTGAACACTATGTCTATGTTTGAAAGCTAGTGTGTGAAAGATGAAAGAAATCAGTTTACAGCCCGTTTATTGTTCTTTTTTTTTTTAAATTTTATTTTATTACTTTGTGTTTCCATAAGTTTATGATGCCTGCCATTGTTGTTGATCCCATACTAGAGCTAGTGGCGATGCTTTTGAGCACCTTGTACTTTGTTCTATCTTGCGTTTATGATGTTTGTATGCAATTTATGTTTGTACTTCATTACATGTTAAAGTTGCATTCTATTAAGTTGGCTTGATCTCATATTTTCACTATGTAATTAATTTGATTTACCACTATCAATAGCTATTCTTCTATCAGATGAGCTATTTCTTCTCTCACATGTGCACTATAAACCACAATAATGTTGATGATTCAAGTGAAATTATTGGCCATTTGGTATAATCGGGGTTTATGTTTCAAAGATGGGTGAGTTCGAGAATACTATATTGTGGATCTGGGGGTACGGAGTGCATATTCACATAAGTTTTAATGGGCTTTACGAGTGTTAAATAAATCAAATATTTTGTTGGGCAAATTTCAAGTGGGTACAATTTTGAAAACATGTTTTCATCTATGACCATTAACTTTTTGTACATTTTATAAAACTACAAATTGCTTGCCAAATGACAAAAATGTCATTAATGAAGACAAAAGTGATCCGGCATTTTGGAGGACCAAAATAATTCAAAAATGCTGATGCCAAGCCTTGGCATAAGGATGGATTTCACAGTATTTTGGAGGACCAAAATTAATTGAAAAACTCTGATGCCAAGCCCTGACATCAGGATGGATTTCACAGCATTATGCAGGACTAAAATAATTCAAAAATGCTGATGCCAAGCCTTGGCATCAGGATGGATTTCACAGCATTATGCAGGACTAAAATAATTCAAAAATGCTGATGCCAAGCCTTGGCATCAGGATGGATTTCACAGCATTTTGGAGGACCAACATAATTCAAAAACTCTGACCTTGGCATCAGGATGGATTTCACAATATTTTGGAGGACCAAAATTAATCCAAAAATGCTGATGCCAAGGCTTGGCATCAGGATGGATTTCACAGCATTATGCAGGACCAAAATTAATTGAAAAACTCTGATGCCAAGCCTTGGGATCAGGATGGATTTCACAGCATTATGCAGGACCAAAATTAATTCAAAAACTCTGATGCCAAGCCCTGGCATCAGGATGGATTTCACAGCATTATGCAGGACCAAAATAATTCAAAAATGCTGATGCCAAGGCTTGGCATCAGGATGGATTTCACAGCATTATGCAGGACCAAAATTAATTCAAAAACTCTGATGCCAAGCCTTGGCATCAGGATGGATTTCACAGTATTTTGGAGGACCAAATTAATCCAAAAATTCTGATGCCAAGCCCTGACATCAGGATGGATTTCACAGCATTATGCAGGACCAAATTAATCCAAAAATTCTGATGCCAAGCCCTGGCATCAAGATGGATTTCACATCATATTGCAGGACCAAAATTAATTCAAAAACTCTGATGACAAGCCCTGGCATCAGGATGGATTTCACAGCATTATGCAGGACCAAATTAATCCAAAAGTTCTGATGTCAAGCCCTGACATCAGGATGGATTTCACAGCATTTTGGAGGACCAATATAATTCAAAAACTCTGATGCCAAGCCTTGGCATCAGGATGGATTTCACATCATATTGCATGACCAAAATTAATTCAAAAACTCTTATGCCAATGCTTGGCATCAGGATGGATTTCACATCATTATGCAGGACCAAATTAATTCAACATTTTATGATTACAAAACAAAATACACTAACACAAACATGGAATAAACATAAAAATTTAATTATCACATTTTCAAACAAATTTGTCATTGTTTTTTGTTGTCTCCTTTCAAAATAAATGTTTCAGCCATCTTTACCCTATATTTAACAGCATCAATACTACTAGGAATCATTTGTCCTCTTAGCAAACATTCAATTAAAGAACATACAAAAACACCACAATCTTCTGTGTTGTTGTGGTGATTTTTCAAATCTTCCAATGCTGCATTTGAATTTAGGCTTGTTCAGATCCTTGTATTGTCCAGGAAAGAAATTCACAAGTTTTTTCATTCTGCGTTCAACATAATTTACCTACAGAGAAAATAACCAATAAAATTTAATCTAAAGAAATTACTTAAAAGACAATACTAATAAAACAAAATACATTACTAATAAAACTTACAAGAATTCTATATAATATATCTTACAAAATAAGTACGTACCATATTTAATAAATTTAGTGTGAAAAAAAAAACTACGAGTCGTAAAAGAGAAGTCGTGTGAAAGGTTGCACCCATTAATTTACCTTGAAAGGTTGCTCCTTTTAATTTATCGCGTTGTTCCCTAAACGGAAAGGAGCGGAAGAGTTAAAGGATTTCAGACCAATCATTTTAGTGGGGGGAGTATATATATGGTTAGCGAAGGTGCTTTTGGGGAGGTTGAAGAAGGTTATTGGCAAGGTAGTTTCTGAGCCTCAGCATGCCTTTGTGAGTAATCGACAAATTCTAGATGCAACGCTTATAGCTAATGAGGTGGTGGATGTCAGGATTAAATATGGGGTTTCATGAGTTATATGCAAGCTGGATATTGAGAAAGCATATGACAATATGAATTGTGAGTTTTTGATGTATTTGCTCTCTCGTATGGGTTTTGGGGACAAATGGAGAAAGTGAATTTATTTGTGTATCTATTCACAGTCCTATCAATGGCGAACCTGCAAGTTTTTTCTGAGCTCGAGAGGCCTTCGGCAGGGGGATCCTCTTTTCCCATTCCTATTCATTATGGTGAGGGAGGCGTTGAGTTCCTTGATTGATAAGGCGGTGGTAGGGGGCTATATTAGAGGTTTTAAGGTGGATAGGGAAGGAGATTCTGAGCTTTCAGTTAGTCACCTTTTATTCGCAGATGATTCCTTGGTTTTTTTGTGGGGCAAGTAAATCTCAGTTGGGTTATCTGCTATCTCCAGATTGTTCTACTTTTATTTCAAGTTGCAAGCTGCATCGAGGCTGAAGATTAATATTGAAAAAAGCGAAATATGGGACAGTGGAGAACTTAAGTAACTTGACAGATTTCTTTGGGTGTAAGGCAGAGAGTCTTCCTACGAAATATCTATCGAAAGATTTGAGAGGAGACTAGTGGGCTGGAAAAGAAAATATTTGTCTAAGGGTGGTCGTCTGACTCTGATCAAAAGGGTTATGTCCAATTTTCCCACTTATATGCTTTCATTCTTTGTGATTTCTGTGTCGGTGGTGAAAAGGCTTGATAAATTGGAGAGAGACTTCCTATGGACAGGGGAACAGAGGAGAAAAGGTACCATTTGGTTAATTGGGAAATGGTTTGCACCAGTGTGAGGAATGGAGGGTTGGGGGTTAAAAATATTAAGACTTTTAATTGCTATTTTTGGGTAAGTAGATGTGGAGGTATTTAGTTGATAGAGGATCTTTATGGAAGGAAGTGGTGGATAGTAAATACGGGTGGTTTCCAAAGGAAGTGTCTTATCCTCATGGGTCGAGTGTTTGGAAGGGTATCTTGCAAGGTAGAGCCTTCTTTGAGAATCTGTTGTCTTTTGACATAGGTGGGGGCGAGAGGGTGCGGTTTTGGAAGGATAAATGGTGTGGAGAGTTTACCCTGCATCAAGAATTCCCCAATCTGTTCAATATTGCTGTCAATCAAGATGAGATGGTGAATTCAGTCGTGGTGGTAATGGAAGGGAGAGATGTTTGGAGTCCTATGTATCGTAGAAATTTACATGACCGGGAGATTGGAGACATTGCTAGGCTATTCAAGAAGCTTTATAAGGTAAAGAGGAGGGGTTTGGGTGAGGGTAGAGTGGAGTGGAAGGGATCTAGATCGAAGACCTTCTCGGTGAAGTCTCTTTACTCTTGCTTAAGGAAGGAAGACAAAGGTCTATTTCCTTGGAAGGCAATTTGGAGGACAAAAGCTCCTCGAAGGGTGGATTTTTTTGCATGGGAAGCGGCTCATGGAGCAATATTAACGGGGGATAATTTGAAAGTCAGAGGATGGAGTTATGTCAACCGGTGCTTCATGTACAAAGAGGAGGATGAAATTGTCGATCACTCGCTTCTTCACTGTTAGGGAGTTGTGGAGTTCCTTTTTCCTTCGTGTAGGTCTGCAGTGGGTTATGCCCACATGAGTTGATCAGCTTCTTAGTGGGTGGGAATCCTTCAACAAAAACAAGGAAAGAGAACAAATGAGGATCTATCCCTTTGGCTATTTGGTGGTATGTTTGGAAAGAGAGGAATAGAAGAGTTTTTGAAAACAAAGAAACTGATGTAGCCCAGATTAAGAGGGAGATGAATCAGCCCTTAGAGTTCCGAAACGAAGGAATGAAGACACTGACCCGGTAGAAGGGGATCTTTTGGTTAATATTACGGATTAGTGTATAGTTTTTCGGTTTTGTATACTCCCTGTGTACATGGTTGCGCCTCCTTTTAGGCGTTTTTTCTAATACAATTATTACTTATAATTTTTTTTTTACCTTGAAAGGTTAAATGTATGAGTAATGCTAGAGCCACTCAATGAGCACTCAAATTTGTATAGCCACATCATTTGGTACCCAAAATTGAGTGCTATTAGAGTGGCCCTAGCATTACCCTAAAGGGAAAAGTCGTGTTTTGACTTTCCCTAGTTACAAGAGAAAAAAAAGGTTAAAGCAGGAACACAAATTAAATGATGTTGGTATGTCTACTATCAGCATATAACAAGAGGATGGAATGGGAATAAAATTCCTTTTTGCATTTGGGTCTGTGATCTCTAAGTGGCAATACACTACCTTTTTGCTTCTCTTTCTTCATGTGTGGACTTATGGAGAGGCCATTAGAAGTTCAAGTGTGTGATACTGGATTGCAAGAATGAGAAACTGGCATGGGGTTTGAGTTTGAGGGCAGTAACTTTCTGCAAGCAAGGTTGTAAATGACAGGCTTGCCTGAGTTCGATTTAAAGCTCAATGAGTAAAGTATATGAGAAAAGTTTGAAGATGGTGCCGGCTGGATTATATATAGATGGTCCGGTCCCAGCTTGGCTCAACTAGCCTAAGTAAACCCTATACAAAAAATTGTTTTCAAATATTTTCCACTACATTTCCCAAATGGAAAGTATAATGTCCAATTTAGTTTTGATCGAGTAATTTAAGTTCAATCATATTAAAAAATATATCAACTCCATCCTTTGTGAGTAGTTATTATCGAAAATAAGATTTGACTTCTGGATCCTTCAAATTCTCGAATGAAATAGTTGAGCTTGAACATACAGTAATTCCATAGCTCGAATGAAGCTAGCTCTAGATCGGCCTGAGCTTACCTGAACTATTAACAACTTGAGCTTGACTTGGCCGGCTCGGCTCATTCTGGGGTAGGGAAAACAGAGAGGAATTCATCCCCCCTGCCTCCTTATGTTTAAGAATTACTACCTTGTCTGAGATTAATTCTGAGAAGCAAATAAGTGAATTTTTGTGTACATTGTATACTAGCTTGAATCAGTTAAATGAAAAGTAACATACATTTTGGAGTACATAATGTTGGAAACTTGTTTCCATAAAACTTGAATAAGTGAGTTATGTAAGTGTATAATGTGGGAATCATTATCATATGAAGATTATATGAAGTCTGGATGTTTGATCTTTAACCCTCTGCTCCAAAACTCTGAACCCTAAAATTATTAGTATTGTATAGACATTTAATATTGGAAGAGATATGGATGAGAAGGTGAACTAACAATGTACAATAGTGTCAATTTCCTACGAACCCAACCTCTCTATTCCCCACATCCCAGATCTATATAAACATCAATTATCAATACCAAGCATTCTCAATCCAACCAGGTAAATCTTTTTCTGTTTTCTTTTCTGATCAGCTACAAATGAACATTGGTTTTGTAACAATGTTGCGTTCATACAACTCATGCTTTCTCCTAATGCTCTTAGTTGTTACTTTCTCGTCAATGAGCAATGAGAAAATCCTTGCGGGCGCATGCCACATTTTGGAGACAACTTTGCCAGAGCTTCCACCAACTGATGTAGAACAAGTGGCCGAGACATATTTGAGCAAAGCGTTAGGGAAGAGTTCAAAGTTAAGGGGGGCCAGCGATAGTTTCTGAAAGTTGGGTCGGTGGGTTGCTTCGCAGTTTTTTCGTTAGATTCCGTTAGGCACTAGTTGAAATCACTTAACGGTCGGCAGATCTTTAACGGAGCGTAACTTTTGCGTCCGAATGAATTACGTGGCCCACCACATATCAAATCGAAGCTCTCGAAAGTTTTTAGGGTTTTTCCATCATTTTTATTTATTCTTTTCCTTTTAGGGTTTGGCTTGTTAAGGTATATAAATACCCTCTAAAACAGTAATTCGACTGTTTTTGAATAAAAGTTTGAGTTTCTTTTGTTTTCTTGCTTGTGCTTGAAACCCTCAAGCCGTCATAGGCTTTGTTAAGAAATTTCTCGTGGAAAGAGTTCCTTGTTGTTATTTCCGCTACGTCATTCCACCATTGCCTAAGATTGAACTTCCTCCATTGCCTCATTTTTCGGCTTTGCCTAAGCCAGAATTGCCCACTCTACTGAAGCCCGAGTTACCTCATCTGCCCAAATTCCCTGAACAACCAAAGCCAGAGTTGTCTCATCTGCCTCAAATCCCTGAGTTGCCTAAGCCCACGTTGCCAACCATCCCTACCTTGCCCAAGGACATACCATTCCCATCTCTTCCTCACCCTTGAACACAATGACCTCGGTGTTCAAAGTGTTTGAAGGATGAATTAAAGAAATCGGTTTATAGTTATTATTTTTCTTTTATTGTTAATTTTTTTAATTACCGATATCTTTAATTTGATAAAGCATGCAGTTGTTGATGCCATGCTAGAGCTCATGGCGGTGCTTTTGAGCACTCTTCTGTACTTTCTCTTGTATTGGGTTTTTATGATGTTTCTGTGCTTTTCATGTTTGTACTTCATTATTTGTTGAAGTTCATTTTATTAAGTTGGCTTGATTTCATATTCCATTTCGACTTAATTTGATGATCAAACCTTGTGAACAGCTGTTCTTCAATCAAACATTCGGTTTAATCCTTCATATGCTTTGATGTGCATGACAAAGCTTAATGATTTGGGGTCCTTTTGAGCAACACAACCATGAAACAGAGAAAAGAATTATGACAAAGTTTCACAGAATTCAAAATGGACAAAACTCAACAGAGCAATGTTGAATAAAATTTAATCGTACGAAAAATTGTTGTTTGGAAATTTGCTTATGTTTATTTAACTAATGAGGCTAAGAGAGTAAGGAATAGAAATACAATTTGCTCTTTGCCTTTGGTCTATGATGGCTGAGGCGCGCCACTTATTGGAAACAACTTTTCTGGAGCTTCCATCACTGCCTAAGGTGGAGCTACCATTACCTGATTTCTCGGATTTTCCCCTGCCAGAGAGCTTCCCACTCTGCCAAAGCCTGAAGTCCCTAAGCTGCCCAAATTCCCTGACCTGACTAACCCCACATTGCCAGGATATACCGGTCCCCTACCTTCCCCCATCCTTGAGTTGTGTTCTATATATGTTTGTGCCATCCAAGTAAATTGGCATTTCCGTACTGTCATGTGCGCTGAAGGACAGGATTGAATCAGTTTGAGGCTCCTTTCCGTTTTCAATAATCTGATCGTGCAGTTATTTGATATTGTCATTGTTCCCACAGTTGAACTAGCTGTTCTTTTAGGTGCTTTAGTGTATTTAGTGCAATTGAACTAACATGATATTCGAGCTCTTTCGCATTGAATGTGCTTCATTATGTCTTAAGGTCAAATTTCTGTTTAGTTGGCTTGATTTTATGGTCCTTAATTTCTTCTCATTTTGATCAACTCATACAATAAAATGCTATAGACTCCCTCTCAGCAATTTTTAGAGATCCCCTGTCAGGGAAACATCATTGGACCCACCTATGGGACCAAATATCCATTGGAACCCGCCGCTTCCAAGTGGATTCAGACAAAATCGAAAACTTAATCCAAGTGAATCGAAGCTGAGACATGTATGTTGTATTTTACCACTCCCTCATTTTACTTGATCATCAATTAATGTCAAAATGGTGGCGAAGGCACACCAACAACTTGAGACGACCTCGCCAGAGCAACCTAAGCCCAGATCACATTTGGAGCTCCAGTCATTAATGCCATCTTTGTCCCATATTCCCTCTTTGCCCAAGGCGCTCCCAGCTACCAAAGCCTGGCTAGGTGCCTATGTTGCCCGTTCTCTCCTCTGCCAGACATTCAAGACTTGCCTAAACAATCTCTATCTTACCCAAGGACATATCACTCTCTTTCCTCTCCATTTTATCATTTTATCATTACTTGGCCAAGTATTAAAAAACTTCCATAAAAATTCTGTTCCCTATCTGTTTAAAGGACAAGAAAAATTGTGTTGGAGCTCTTTCCCTTTCTCTCTTTATTTTTTGGTTCAAATTTGTTCAAATCGTGCAGTTACGGTTGGTGTGGTGGTCATCATACTGGAGCTCGAGGTGGTGTTTTTGGATGCCTTTTAATCTACTTTATTCTGAATTAATCTTGGGTGTTATTTGCAGAGTGTCTCGCGCATTTACCTCATTTTAATTACTCCTTCCGTTCCAAAAAAGATGGACATAAATGATCACACAAAATTTAATTTTTGTCAAAATCATGAAACACGTATTTTGTCATTTTTAAAGTTAAACAAGACAATAATTTAGGTATGGATCGAGATAATATTAAACAAATAATACAAGGTATTAGCTTCACGTCACTGTTCTTTTAACCTATTGAGCTGATTGAGTCATTGAATTTGAACAACGAGAGGTCACTTAATTGTTTTTTCTTCAAGAATCGTGAATTAGAAAACCTCCTAGCTTGTAGATAGCCATTAATCAAGATTGACATTAGTGTCAGCTATGATAATGAAAATGCTTTAAAAAGTTTTGGCAGCTGTCTGTAATTATCTATAGTCTTATTATGAATTTGACTTGTATTTTCTAAGACATTAATGGTGTATGCTTAATGTTTTCCTTGGTTTAATTGCATGTGGGTTAAATATAAATATAAATATACTATTGCAATAGTAGTATATAAATCAATCAGTAGGCTAAAGGTTTTGGCAGAATTACCATGGCAATGGAAACACCATTCCTATCCAACTCCAAGTCTGGAGATAGTGAATCTGTTCCTTCCACATTTGATGACATGATGGAGAGTTTGATAGGAAATGGCCTAGGGAGGGCTCAATTCTTTCAAGCCTTTCTTGTCATTTTTGGATGGTTCTTTGAGGCCCAACAAATCTTTATTACCGTATTCACGGATGCTGACCCTGCATGGCACTGCACGGATAAACTCAGTTGCGATTCGAGTTCCAATGTTTGTAAGCTCTCTGAGTCATCGTGGGTATGGGATGAACCTGCCTACACATCAACTATATCTGAATGGTCCCTTGTGTGTGGTACCTCGTTCCTTTCTGGCCTTCCTGCCTCTTCGTTCTTTTTGGGTTGTTTATTTGGTGGATTGCTTCTCGCCACACTTGCCGACTCAGTTGGCCGGAAGAACTCGTTATTCATCTCAACCTTGATTATGTCCATACCTGCACTTCTTGCGGCTTTCTCCCCTAATATTTGGATCTACTCTGTCTTTAAATTTGTAAGTGGGTTTGGTCGCGCAGCGATGGGGCCATGCATCCTCGTGTTACCGTCTGAAATTCTCGGAAGAAAATGGCGAAACCGAGTTGGGATTATTGGTTTCTATTTCTCCACACTAGGGTTTTTATCATTACCAGCTATTGCGTATCTCACCAGAGGTTCTTCATGGAGAATTCTATATCTAACCACTTCCATTCCTGCAATTCTATACTGCATATTGATACATTTCTTAGTTTCCGAATCTCCCAGATGGCTTCTCATGCAGGAACGGGAAGAAGAAGCTATTGCAACATTAAAGAAGTTTGCACCAAGCCAGTGTAAAAACCTACAACCGAGCTTCACTCAACTGTTACCCAAACAAGATCATGCAGCAGAGGACCCTCTCTCGTCAATCAAGTTGTTATTGATGACCAAATGGGCCATTCTACGACTACTGACCGCCATGGTAGTTGGTTTTGGGAGTGGAGCTGCCTATTTGGGGATGCCACAAACTGTTGGCAACTTGACAGTAAATCTCTACGTGAGTGTTGCACTTAATGCCTTAATGGAAGTGCCCTCAACTTCTATAACCTTGCTCTTAATTGGCAAATGGACAACAAGGAGATTGCTACTGTTCATCAGCTTGCTTAGCGGTGTGTGCAGTATAATCTATGCTACTGTGGGTGGGCGATCATTTGAAGGTAGTGCAGGTTGCATTAGAGCTCACATCTTTCTCCGGTGCATATATGGCATATTCGTTATTCCTCATATACGCATTGGAATTATTTCCAACATGTGTGAGGAACTCCGCTATGTCGATATTGAGGCAATCGGCAGTGATTGGGGGTATAGTTAGTTCTATCCTGATTGCTCTAGGTAAACACAACACATTTCTCTCCTATGGAGCATTTGGAACTCTGCTTTTGATCTCTGGGATTTTCGTAGTTTTCTTGCCAGATACCAAGGGTGCTACATTTTATGATACAATGGACGAGCAAGAATACATAGAAAAGGCAGCAAAATCTCACCGCGGGATTCGTTGTGTGTAACCTGGATCATTTTAGAGTACTCACTTGATAATTTCATGCAATTTCTGGTCTCGTTTGTTATGGTAATATTTTTTCAATATTGAAATAAAAATGTTTATGCAACTCAGTTAAGGACAAGTCTGATAGTTCGAGATGTGATCAGTCAGCTAATCAGTTCTACCAAACAGTTTGCAATGGAAATTCCTGAACCGAAACCTAAAGTATCTGATGCATATCGCTTAGGAACCCAAGTTTCAATGCAACTATTCAAAAACTTCGGCCTAAACAGTAAATTATCCAACAAACTCCTCGAGCACCTCATCGCTTGAAGGAACTCCAGCACAACCTCCTCCTCCTCCC
Organism: Codonopsis lanceolata; assembly: GCA_013146195.2. NCBI lineage: Eukaryota > Viridiplantae > Streptophyta > Magnoliopsida > Asterales > Campanulaceae > Codonopsis > Codonopsis lanceolata. Next base: position 107,547,607 of record CM028381.1, on the reverse strand, counting down.
TAGTAAAAGTCACAAATAAGTCAACTTGAAGATCTGATAACAGATGTAAAAAGGGAGTTTAAGCTACGATCGAGGTTTATAATTGCCTCCACCGTGAATGCCAAACGTAAAACCACCCCGAGAACAACACGAAAACACAACGAAACTGGATACATCAAAATCACAGCCTTTATCAACTTTAGTTGGACATAAAATCCACTTAAGCTAATTATAACCCTTTCCATATTGAAGCAATGCCTAAAGCCACGAACAAATGAGTGTTTAACTCGGCCATGGCCATTATAGCAAATTCGATCAGCTCTAATCATATATAGTCCCACCATCTCCACCGTATGTATGAAAAGAGAGAGAGAGAGAGAGAGAGAGAGAACTTCATTATGTTTTTTTTATAAGTAAATAAGTAAAAACAGGAATTGCAATCGCTAGAAGGAGGGCTTGAACCTCCGACCTTGTGGTTAACAGCCACACGCTCTAACCAACTGAGCTATTCCAGCAACACCTCAATCTAAAACCTTTGTATTTTATAATTAACTCATTCTTGTTAACTCTCAACACTTGCGATTCATTACCTAAAGCTGTTCTTCAAGTGCTGATTGAAATCATTAGCGAATTGGGATATTTGTGTAACGAGGGAGATTGAAGAAGAATCGGGAAGGAGAAGTGGGTTAATTAATATGAGTGGAGATGAAAGGAAGGATGATAATTAATTAGAAGTAAGGTGAAAGGACCATATGAGTATTTATAATGGCAACTTAATTACCATTATTGTTTTACATAGCAATACCATTCATCAACTATCAAACTAGACAGAAACCAAAAAATAAAATAATTTTGCTAAAATATGTTTATGGAAAATCAAAGGACATAGCTGAATTTATACAGAATCATAATCTTTCCTATCAACCTTTCTGTATTTTCATTGCCTTCCTGAGTAGACTAGACTTTACGAGACTATTGTCCTGTCACCCGGACTTGTTGTTGAAGAATTCATGTTTCAAGAGCTCGCTGGCTGTTGGCCTCTTGGACGGATTTTGAGCAAGACACAGCGCCATCACCTCTCCCAACAATCTTGAGGGCATGGGCATCTTTGAAGAATTACCTGCACAAGAACATGGCAAACACGCACCAACCAATTTCACAATAAGATTGGAAGAGTTATTATTCTTTGACTTCCCTTTAATACTAGTACCGTCGTCTTTTGGAGTCTTTCTCGTGGAGGTGCCAAAGAAATCCGTGATACTTGTTACTAAGCTCATAAACTCCTCGGAATCAGAAGCTGGAATTTTTCCGTAAAACAACTCCATCGCCAGCAATCCAAACATCCATATGTCCGCCTTCTTACAATGCACTCTTTTTGGGTCTATAACCAGTTCTGGGGCCGCCATCCAGTCGGGGCGCCCATTAGACTCTTCATTATAGCTTAAAAACCAAACCCCAACTTCACATCCCCACTCTTTTCCACACATACGTTATCAGAATCAATCCCCTCATGCACTTCACCCAGTCCATGAACGCAATCAATACCCTTCAGGGTTTCTTGAAGAATGAAAACCATGCTGGTTTTTGACAAGCCATGTGGGAAAGAAGACTGCAACATAGACCTTAGAGATAACCCAACAGCAAAGGGCATGACTACCCAAAGCTGATCGTTGTATTTGAATGAGCAGTAAACTTTATTGATATTAGCATGATAACTGCAGCGCTTGGCAAGAACAATTGCTCGAGTCAAACCGTAAATATCTTTCACCTTCTTGTAGTTATGGAAGACTTTGATTGTTACCAACATATTTTTAGCCATGGATGGTTTTACATATTTAGCTTTGTGGGTGGTGATCCATTGTGATGCATGGATAATCGCTTCCAACTGATAGTCTTTCGGATCATGGGAATTTATGGTAGGAGGGTTGGATGAATGCTCTGTCATGGTGTTATTTTGAGTTTTAGCTGGGAGTTGATCGGATGGATGTGTTAAGGACTTGATAGTTTTTTCTTTTTCTTTGGCAGAGCAGCAAATATATATATATTTTACAATGAGAACTTGAGAAGTTATATCCTTAATAGCGTAGAATTCTATTTAGTAATTCTGTACGGACAAGGTTTTGACATGATATTAACTTTAAATGTTAAATTACGTAATCATCCCTCCATGTATTTTATTAGGATTATGCATATAATTATCCGGGTTTACAGTCCTTTTTCTATTCCAATTCGTTTAAGTAGTTAAGTACCAATTATTTAACTCTACGAATCAAGGAAAAAAATGAAGTGTTTCTAAAAGGCAACTTAAGAAGAAAGTACTACCTCTATCTCAAATATTTTTTTTTAAGAATCCTTCTTAAATTCAGATATTTTAATATCTTACTTTTGTTTTATTTTTATATTTTTAAAAATTACACTCAAGCTATAGGTTCTTTTTCATGATAGACGAGAGAAATTTACATATTTTATGGCAAAGGCTTTGATAGACTTCTTAGTTCTTACTTCCTAGGAGTAGGGAAATTATATATTAATCCTATTTTCGTTTTTAAAATAAAATAAAATTAGACTATAAATATAAGGGTATTAGGTAATGGTAGGTGGCGGATTTTGACCAAAAAATTAATCTGAAAGACCAAACGAATAAACAAAATATTAGGACCAAAATATATAATGATTCTTATTCATCATATAAGTCCAATTCCACATGGCACGCATAGTCCCCGTAAATAGTACACCTTGTCTTCTTAAATAATTGTTTTATTTAATTAGACATGCATATGATTTTTTAAAAAAAAAACTATATTATTGGCATGATACGTGGTTCACTTTAAAGATATTGTACATATAGTCATAAGTAACGTAAGAATAGAAAGTAATGATAAAGTGTTTCTTAAAACCGAAAGTTAGAAACGAGATAATCATTTTGGAATACACTAAAAAAGAAAGCATGACATTTATTTAGGAACGAAGGCTAATTGCTCAATTTAGGAAATTGAAAGAATTTATATTTTTTACCTCACCCTCACACATTCTATTTTATTAAATCTTAACCTTATACATATCAAGCTTGAAATTTGACATTGATACCCAAAACAAATGTGATATTTATCAAGTATCACATTTTAACCCGACCAATTATCTTTTTGACCTTTGACCAAAAATTGACATTGAAAGGACCCGACCTAATACCTCCTATGTGGAAGGACACATGGCTACAAGCCTGGGAAGGGCCCACTCTCCGACCACAAACAAACAAGAAGGTCGACGCCTATCAAGAAAGAGAATCAACAAGTGAACCAAGGATCGTTGGTACTTGGTGGATCGGTCAAGGACCAAGCACGTTCGACCATCCAAAGAGGAACATTCATGCTCGAAAACAAGATTCTCAATGTCGATACCGAACGCCAAGATTGTACCAAGCTAGCCACGCACGTGTCATCACCGCATTGGAAATTAAGACATGGCGCCCAACAGCATTGCTCCACTAACCCACCTTCCGATACGAAAGTACAACCGATTGCAGTACGAAGTCAATGAGCGATCGCTAATTAGCCGACCACAATAGGTTGGTCTCCACATTCCATTGCAAGCTGCTGCAGCCTGCCGAGCTATAAATAAGAGACTTTTTACCTTCTTTTTTTTTTAATTAAAATGCTAGATTATATAAAATGGAGAATAAGAAAAACAAGCTAAAGGGGGACAACCAACCTTACCTCAAAGCGGGGGAGAGCCTTACCTTGGAGATAAACCTAGATAAAACAGGAAGAAAACTAATAATT
>CM028381.1:107511789-107543749 GCA_013146195.2 Codonopsis lanceolata | reverse complement strand
GATATTGGAGATGCGTGCGGTGGTTGTATATTGTGACTCCCGATTGGTGGTGAATCAAGTCAAGGCGATTATGCGATACATCATCCGATCTTGGTTCGTTATTGTGCAATGGTAAAGAAATTTTAAAGGACTTTGATTCTTGGGAATTAGTGAGAATTGCAGGAAGAGAACATGCGGCAGAGATTACTGTCGAAGATGGTGAGGATGAAATTCAATCTTTAACGGAGTCATGATCGAGCATTTGGAGGTTCTGTCATTGAGAAGGAGGTGGTTATGGATATTGGTAGGCTACAAAATGTTGGATAGATGACCTTCAGGCCTACACATGTCGGGGGTGTTACGAAGACAAAGGCTAGAACCATCCAAAAGCGGTCATGTGTTATCTTGTTTTGGACGAACGTACTTGGGAGATCTTACACCCGACCTCTGTTGAGGTGTGTGCGACCAGAGATGACGGAAGGAATTTTGGGCGAAGTGCAGGCAAGTGTGGAGGTCATCTGGTCAGCGGTCATTAGCAGAAAGTGTTAGCATTGGATTCTATTGGATAACTGCTGACGGGATCTTAGATGTATGTTAAATCGATGTGACAAGTGTCGGCGTTATCCGATATATTGGCGCTTACCATCTACAGAGCAAACCTGTTATAGCCTCGTGGCCGTTTGATATGTGGGAATAGACTTGATTGGTCCTTTTCAGTAGCTCGCTCGAAATTCAAGTATCGTGGTAGGCTGTCGATTATTTTACTAAATGGGTGGAGGCGAAACCTTTGGCAACCATAAGTGAGGTAAATGTTATCGACTTTGTTCATGAGCACATATGGTGTCGGTTTGGAGTCCATGAGCAATTGTTTCGATCATGGGACTCGGTTTTCGGAAAAAGTTTACTAAGGCATGTGAGCAAATGAGGGTGAAGCATTGGCAATCATCGTGGCGTATCCTGAGGCAATGGGCGGTGAGCGGCAAATAAACAAATCTTGCATGTCTAAGAGGAATCGGAAGAAAGCGAGGAAGATGGGTAGGCAGCGCCTTGGCCTTGTGGGCGGTTAGAGCGGCGATAGGGGTCAACGAGGTGAAACAACCTTCTCTTTAGCATGGGTGCGATCTATGGCTCGGTAGAGATGTACTTGCCCACTCATAGGGTTTTAAACTATAATGTTGAGTCTAATAACACTGACTCGGCGGCCGATTTGGATCATTGGAGGAAAAAGGTTAGAAGCCAAGATGAGAATGGCAAATTATAGCGGCGAGCAAAAGCTCACCACGATAAAAGGGTTAGAGTGGTCGATCGTTTCTTTGTGGGGATTGGGTCCTTCGTAAAATTGAGGCAACGGGTCATCAGTGAGAGTGGGGAAAAATGTCACCAAATTGGGAAGGTCCTTTTGATTTCAAGGATCATTAAGGAAGGCACTTACATGTTGCGAGCGAGAGGTTGGTGACGTTAAAACATCCATGGCATGCGGATCATTTGAAGAAATACTATTGGTAATTGATTTGCAATATGTAATTCTTTGATCCTTTTTATGGCAATTAATAATGGTGAAACTTCGATTGTCTTTTCAACTTTATGTTTGGAAAGTTGGTCTTGAGTTGGTTTTGTTGTTTTCTCGATTATTCTCTTTATCGAGCATGAGTTCTTCTTGCTCGTTTAAAGAGTTGGTGTTCGAGTTAAATGTCTCCTCAATTTTGTCTTTTTGAGCATAAAAGGCTTTATGTTCGAAAAGGTTTGAGAGGTTTCCGGTTCTCGATTATTCTCTTTTTACGAGCATAGAGGGCTTTATGCTCGGGAAAGGAGTTGGTGTTCGGCGGGAAAATGGCTAATAGTGGTCGCTTTCGTCAGAAGTAAAGGATACGTTTTTCAGGATACTTTGCAGGGAAAAACTTGTGAAAAACTTATATAAGCGATCATTCGAGAAAAGAAAAAAGTGAAGTAGCGAGGAATAGTGGACATGAAAAATAAATTGTTTGTGATACAAGGCACGGAGGCCGGTGAGGCCGCGAGCCATAATTGTGATTTCAGGGCACATGGGGCGGCATTGTTGTCGTTCGTTGCGAGGCGGGTTCCTCGGTTCCTTCGGTTCTTTGTCTCGAGATTGTGACTTCATCATCGGTTTGAGGTAGCATTCTCGTGCGTGGAAGGGAGCTTGAGACCCCAGATCTTGGTCATTAGATCGATAACGATGGGGGTGGTGACGGGGAGGTGGATTCCATGGGGATAAGCCGCTTCTCGACATCGGCCTCGGCCAATGATTCGATTCGTCCTCGTTGAAAGGCAGAGGCGTGGCAGGGCGGGCGAGAAGAGATGAACAACGGATTGGCACCCCACTCGGCGAGTTGCTCGGGCGGATTTCTAGCCAGCTGCAAGCAGGCGTCTCAGAGATGTGATTATGCCTGCTTGAAATGGGTAAGCCTCACCTTCAGCAGCGACTCGAGTCGTCGAGCTCTTGTAATCTTCGATAATCTTACGCTTTAACTCTTCGTTTGCCAAAGAGCCGGACTCCATTAACTTTTGCTCGAGATCGGTGATCATGTTGTTAGCGCTTCTAAATCATTTTGCAAGCACGAAGTTCCTTACCCAGTATGTTGTTTAAAGCGGTTTCCTGGATTTCTTGGAAAGGCTCATTTGGGATTCAAGGATTTTCTCGGCTTCTACCTTGGAGAGCTCGGTTACTTTGCTCGTAAGGGTTTCCTCGGTGCTCTTGAGCTCGGCTCGAATTGAGTTTATTTTTCCTCTAATGCATTTTTCTCGGTGGTAAGAGTATTCTCGGCGGTGAGTGTGTTGTTGTTGTTGAGGTTGGTTATCGGGCGTTCATACATCGGGATTGACTTGTTGGCAATCTAGAAAAAAGAATCGATCAAGCGAAAATGCAAGGAAAATAAGTGGTAAGAAGAAAGTGTTACCTCGGTCATGCATTCCGTCTCGCCGATTAAGGCGGGCTCGCTTCGGCGTACTTTTGGACCCATTGTGATGCGGCCGTTTCATCAAACCAAGTCCGGCGGTGGCACGAAACCACCGTTTGTTTATCGCGATGTTGTGGAGATCGGGTACATTGGCAAGTTCCACTAATAAGAGCGGCGGCTTTGGGGTGATGGGTCGGGCATGGCAATTTTCCCTCTGCCAAGAAGGAAGTTGGGGAGTACTTTCTTCGACTATAGCCTTGTGCGCGGCGTGCAGTCCTCCTCGGGCTTTCACTTGGCTCGATATTGATGATAGGAGGGAGGCGTTCTGACTTCACGCCTGGCGGGAATCGGGATAGAGGCTGCTGAGGGTTGGTAGGCTCGGGTTGATGGCGTTTTGTTCCTCGGCTAGAAGTGTTGGCGGACCGTCGGAAGATTAATAGTGGGTTGACAAATGTTTAGCTCGCTTGTTGGAGCTCTTCTTCGCGGCTTGCATAAACTTGGTAACATCTGTTAATTGCCTCGTATATAGTAAGATAAAGTGAATGTTAACGAGGAAAAAGCATAGATTTGTAAAGTAATCAAAAAGGATGATGAAGTAAGATGCGATTGAGATGTAACGGTCGGCGAAGAGAGAGTCGGCGAGCTCGGCGCGAGCACATTCCTCGCACTCACAGGAATTTCTTCCCATGGCAAGAGCCCGGTATGGATGAGGAGTTTACGGATCGAGAACAACTCGGGGTTCAATTCCTTGATGGGTAGGTAGGAAATCGGCGGATCGTAGAAGACCAAGGTCGGAGTAAGAACTTCGCCCGTCAAGCACAAAATCTGTCTGCTTGCCCTTCTCTTGCTCCCGATAGATTCTGAAGCTTTAACTATTCGAGGTTCCCAGCTCGGTAGGCGTCTTTGTCGCGTTCGAAGTCGTAGTCGGCGATGTAGAGGCGCGAAGGGCGGCCGATGCTCGATTCAGCGAGCAAAGCCGAGTCCCAACCATCGACTTTGTTGGGACCATCGGTAAGAAGCTTGAAGAACCCGTGGTTTGAGCGGCTATTGATGCGACCGGTTTTCTTGTCAAGGGAGAGAAGGAAGAATTTTGAATAAAGTCATATCGGGTTCAAATCAGAGTGGCCGAGAAGCTTCTGATGAATGACACTAGGAACCTAGGTGGTTAAAGTTAAGTCGCGAGGGAGAGTATTGGATGCATTCATTAACTTCATAAAAATAAGCGAGGAGTCGAGAGGAGAGACGGGCGACTTGAAAGAAGTCAAAATAAAAACACCATTTTGGGTCCGGTGAGGGGAGAATCTTGCGGAGGCAGGCGGAAGTTTGACTTGGTGGGGTGGTTGGTCGTTTAAGCGAGGAGGATTATCTGCTCGCTCGGTTTCCTGAGGATTTGGGGGGAGCTCTTGATCACTTGTTGCTCGCTTGATTGCGGGTTTCGTCGGAGTAATTAGTGGAATCACATCTTGCTCGCTTCCACCGAGAAGATGAGGTTGAGGGCGAGAGGCATTTCTTACGGAGCTCTACGGTCGTAGCTCGCCTTCAATTTCGAAACGCTCCTTCGCTAGACATCCCACAGGAAGAGGAATCGGTAGTGCAAAAGTTAGACGTTGACTAGGTGAAGTACGACAAAAGAGAAATTGAACGTGGCAAATGTTGGGAGATCAAGAAATGGTACCGATCACGGATTTCGATTCCCCTGGCCCTGATTGAAAAGGGCCGATAGTTTAAGTAAGAGCAAAAGGATTGGATTTTGGTCTACTACATCAACCCGGATGAACAGTCAGAAAAGCGAGTAAAAGGGTTTAAATAGCATAAACCCTAATTCGCACTTTAAAAGAGGAAAATGCAAAGGGGAAATGAGGAAGGAAACGTGAAATACCCGAAGTTTTGGAGAATCTCGATTTTATCTTCGAAACCTCGAGAGGGATTGAACCGAATCGGCTCGTGAGAATCGTGAATCGCTCGCTTGTTCTTCTTTCTTTCAAGAGTTTATGAATTGTATGAAGTGAAAAGTTGTAAAAAGAGGAGAATTCCGCCTTTTATACTCGCAAAAAACCTGGCTGAGGGTTCGAATCATTGGCTCGAAGCACGAGACGCGGTGAACGAGGCAAAGATTTAATGGGGCGTAAGGAATTGGGCTCGCTCAGATCGGGCACGGGCGGCCGCCGCGTTTCACACTTTCAAGAGACGCTTCTTTAAACGCCTCATGATTTGCCGCCTCTTGCATTTTTGGCTCCAAGATTATTCGAGGGAAGTGTGTTTTGAATTTTTGGTTCCTCCTCGTCACGAGCATGAATACTCTAAGCAAGACAAGGAGTTGGGGCTATCGAGCCGCTTGGCCCAATAGGCCCAAGTCACGAGCCACGTGTCAAGCATGTGTCTCCTCCGAGCAAGCGTAGCAAAGGCTTTATGCGAGCAAGTGGGCAAAACTATAGTTTCTATCGTAAGTTACTCGCGAGACGGGGCTCACCGGCGAACCGCAAAGAACCGATACACGAGCATCAAGTTACTCGTGATTGCGAACAGAACCGACATCGGGCCGAGGACATTCATGTTCGGAAAGATCAAGGTGTTAACCGAGGATGGTCACATCCGAGCAATAATTCTAGCCGCCGACAATGACCGGAAGTTCTCTAGCTAATCCGTTGTCATTAGTGGGCTAGTTAATGCGTTTCCATTAAAGGCCATGACCGTTTGTAGTGTAGTTAATGGCATTTATTTACGGGCGGTTAATGGAGATCATGGGCAGTTAATGTCAATGATGGGCGGTTATTTATGGTTATTGGCGTCAGCCTTCCTGGCGCATATAAAAGCTTGGCAAACGATGGAGAGAGGTATGCGCAATCTAATTCTCTAGCCAAAACTCGCCAAATTGCTTACTCGATCTTTTATAACGATTTACATGCCGAGGGCCTTGCAGGAGTTGCCCCCCCTGCCCAGTTCACGTTTGTTCATTTGCATTGCAGAGTTAGGCTTTGAGGATCTACGAACACGTTGAAACCCAGGTGTTCAGATTGGGCTTATTCAGTGCATCCAGATTTCTTGGACGCATCAATAGTTATTATTTTTCTTTTATTGTTAATTTTTTTAATTACCGATATCTTTAATTTGATAAAGCATGCAGTTGTTGATGCCATGCTAGAGCTCATGGTGGTGCTTTGAGCACTCTTCTGTACTTTCTCTTGTATTGGGTTTTTATGATGTTTCTGTGCTTTTCATGTTTGTACTTCATTATTTGTTGAAGTTCGTTTTATTAAGTTGGCTTGATTTCATATTCCATTTCGACTTAATTTGATGATCAAACCTTGTGAACAGTTGTTCTTCAATCAAACATTCAGTTTAATCCTTCATATGCTCTGATGTGCATGACAAAGCTTAATGATTTGGGGTCCTTTTGAGCAACACAACCATGAAACAGAGAAAAGAATTATGACAAAGTTTCACAGAATTCAAAATGGACAAAACTCAATAGAGCAATGTTGAATAAAATTTAATCGTACGAAAAATTGTTGTCTGGAAATTTGCTTCTGTTTATTTAACTAATGAGGCTAAGAGTAAGGAATAGAAATACAATTTGCTCTTTGCCTTTGGTCTATGATGGCTGATGCGCGCCACTTATTGGAAACAACTTTTCTGGAGCTTCCATCACTGCCTAAGGTGGAGCTACCACCATTACCTGATTTCTCGGATTTTCCCCTGCCAGAGAGCTTCCCACTCTGCCAAAGCCTGAAGTCCCTAAGCTGCCCAAATTCCTTGACCTGACTAACCCCACATTGCCAACCATCCTCCATTGCCAGGATATACCGGTCCCCTACCTTCCCCCATCCTTGAGTTGTGTTCTATATATGTTTGTGCCGTCCAAGTAAATTGGCATTTCCGCGCCATGTGCGGCTGGCGACGTGATTGAATCGCTTTGTGGCTCTTTTCCGCTTTCAATAATCCGATCGTGCGCTTATTTGATATTGTCATTGTTCCCACAGTTGAACTAGCTGTTCTTTTTAGGTTCTTTAGTGTATTTAGTGCAATTGAACTAACATGATATTCGAGCTCTTTTGCATTGAACATGCTTCATTATGTCTTAAGGTCAAATTTCTGTTTAGTTGGCTTGATTTTATGGTCCTTTCTTCTCATTTTGATCAACTCATACAATAAAATGCTATAGTAGTCCTCTCAGAATTTTTAGAGATCCACTGTCGTGGAAACATCATTGACCCACCTATGGGACCAAATATCCATCTGAACCCGCCACTTCCAAGTGGATTCGCACAAAATCGAAAACTTAATCCAAGTGAATCGGCCGAGACATGTATGTTGTATTTTACCACTCCCTCATTTTACTTGATCATCAATTAATGTCAAAATGGTGGCGAAGGCACACCAACAATTTGAGACGACCTCGCCAGAGCTACTTGAGCCCAGATCACATTTGGAGCTCCAGTCATTAATGCCATCTTTGTCCCATATTCCCTCTTTGCCCAAGGCGCTCCCAGCTACCAAAGCCTGGAGGTGGCTAGGTGCCTATGGGACCAAATATCCATCTTTGTCCCATATTCCCTCTACCAGGCATTCAAGACTTGCCTAAACAATCTCTATCTTACCCAAGGACAAATCACTCTCTTTCCTCTCCATTTTATCATTTTATCATTTTATCATTACTTGGCCAAGTATTAAAAAACTTCCATAAAAAATCTATTCCCTATCTGTTTGAAGGACAAGAAAAATTGCGTTGGAGCTCTTTCCCTTTCTCTCTTTATTTTTTCGGTTCAAATTTGTTCAAATCGTGCAGTTACGGTTGGTGTGGTGGTCATCATACTGGAGCTCGAGGTGGTTTTTTTGGATGCCTTTTCAATCTACTTTGTTCTGAATTAATCTTGGGTGTTGTTTGTAAAGCGTCTCGCGCATTTACCTCATTTTAATTACTCCTTCCGTTCCAAAAAAGATGGACATAAATGATCACACAAAATTTATTTTTTGTCAAAATCATGAAACACGTATTTTGTCATTTTTAAAGTCAAACAAGACAATAATTTTGGTATGGACCGAGATAATATTAAACAAACTGGTACTCTTGCCCGTGTCGACGGCACGGCGCCGGTTTTAGAATTTATCAATAAATAACGGTGCCAATATGAGCGTGATTAATGTATGAACCGAACATGATAAAAATAAATTAATAAATGCATATTTCCCTTCACATATGAGCCAGAATACAAAATATCTTTTGATGCCACTGGGACGAATTTGGCTATCTCCAAAATGGGTAACGTCTTCCTATTAAATTAGGTCTGGTAATTACAATCAAAAACATGCTAACTCACCTAACGCAGTCTGAAAAAATTATCCGACTTAACCCGAGCCGTTACGTTTTTTGGCAAAATAAATTAACGGGTTGATTTGGGTCGGGTTAAAGTGTGTCGAACCCGTTATCCATTTTGACCCGTTATTTTTACACGGTGAAATAGGATCAATGAAATTACACGGTGAGATTGTGAATAGGAGATGGAGTAGAATAGGAGATGGAGGCACGATAGGTGTAGGAGATGGAGTAGGAGTAGGAGTAGGAGTAGGAGAATTAATTGGAATAGAAATAGATGAATAGGAAGAGAGAGAAAACGGTTGTGGGAAAAAAAACGTGAAAAAACGGTTGTAGATGAAATGAAATCCTGGCCGTTGATTGTGTTTCGTAAAAACAAATCTTGGCCGGCAAATAGCTTTTGATATGAGTTAATCATGGCCAGTAAATAACTTTGTTAAAACTAAATCCTGGCCGGTAAATAGCTTTTGTAACCGCCCTGATCTGTTTTATATAATAGATAATACAAGGCATTAGCTTCACGTCACTGTTCTTTTAACCTATTGAACTGATTGAGTCATTGAATTTGAACAACGAGAGGTCACTTAATTATTTTTTCTTCAAGAATCGTGAATTAGAAAACCTCCTAGCTTGTAGATAGCCATTAATCAAGATTGACATTAGTGTCAGCTATGATAATGAAAATGCTTTAAAAAGTTTTGGCAGCTGTCTGTAATTATCTATAGTATATTATGAATTTGACTTGTATTTTCTAAGACATGAATGGTGTACGCTTAATGTTTTCCTTGGTCTAATTGCATGTAGGTTAAATATAAATATAAATATACTATTGCAGTAGTAGTATATAAATCAATCAGTAGGCTAAAGGTTTTGGCAGAATTACCATGGCAATGGAAACACCATTCCTATCCTACTCCAAGTCTGGAGATGGTGAATCTGTTCCTTCCACATTTGATGACATGATGGAGAGTTTGATAGGAAATGGCCTAGGGAGGGCTCAATTCTTTCAAGCCTTTCTTGTCATTTTTGAATAGTTCTTTGAGGCCCAACAAATCTTTATTACCGTATTCACTGATGCCGACCTCTACATGGCACCGCATCTGATAAACTCAGCGATTCGAAGTTCCAATGTTTGTAAGCTCTCTCGAGTCATCGTGGGTATGGGATGAACCCGCCTACACATCAACTATATATGAATGGTCCCTTGTGTGTGGTACCTCGTTCCTTTCTGGCCTTCCTGCCTCTTCGTTCTTTTTGGTGATATACCCGGCCCAAGCCGGGTCACGAGCAAGGCACGAGTTAGCATTACGTGCCAATCACGAGCGCAATGCCTATGGGGGCCCATAGCCCAGCGAGCAAAATGATAGAGCTAACGAAAGCACCGAGCAAAGATAACCTCACTCAAACCTCGGGCGGCAAAGGCCTTGCCTGGCCCGCCTCAGGCCATGATCGGGATCATACATGCTTAGCAGGAAGGAATTAGACTTACTGCTCGTCGAGCACCGCACGGCTTTGCTCGGCCTCGACTGTGGGCCGATCTTCGCACCAATAAGTTCGTGGATCAATACAAACAAACAAATGACAGAGCCTTGCTCGCCCGAGCACACATCAAGCATGAGACGCGCTGTAGCTTGCTTTCCAAGGTAAGTCAAAGGTTTCCATGCTTAAAGCGGAATACTTGCCTTATCGACTCCTATAACTACGCTGGTCAACCGCCTGCTTTCGCCTAGAATCAAGGGATTTCCTCGTTGATTATCTCTAAGAAGATGGAAACCGAATCCTAGACGGATTCAATCACCAGGGCCTATAAATACCCCCTCCATAATCATCAACAAGGTACACACACTTTCGAGCCTCGTTACTCACAATTCGCCTTTTCGACAATCACTGATACTTACTCTCACGAGGGGTTTCGAGGCCTTGCCTTGCACTTCCACTGTGTTCTTGTGATCTTAACAGCTCAAGGAGGACGACATTACAAGCCCGTATATCCTACCCATCTCAAGGACGGCCCAAGCCGCTAGGTCGAGGAAACAAAAGGGCAAGACCTCGCCCTGCTGGAGGGTCATCGATCATTTATCAATAAAAGACCTCGCCTCGTCAATTTTCTAAGTTGTCGTGAATTGTTGTTCGGCAAATTGTTCGCTCTTGTTTGACTAGATTACCTGCCGCCTCGCCGGCGAAACGCGTGGCTGACGGGCATGCCCGGCCAACAAGTCCAAAAGCCCTAAGTATTCTGTGAATTTATCCTCTCGTGGGTGAGATGTGGCCATGCCTGTGTTCACATACTAGGATGCTCGCCTCGGGCGATAGAGGCCATGCCTACAAAGATAGCGGATTAACTTACCTTTCCTACAAAGGACCGAGCAACACTGTTAACCGTATATCTCAATACCTGAAGATATACCAAGAACCGCTCAAGTACCCCACATCGAGCAAGGCCCCCGCCCTGCTGTTGGTTGCCGATTGAGAGTTGGGCCATGCCCGCCGCGCGCCTCGAAGCTCACTGCTCTAAGCCTTGGCCGTATCCAAGCATTCCCGCCTCTATTCGCTCGGTAACATCTCAATTTAAATAATAAGATTGCTTTGTTAGTCTTGTTATTTTAATAATCGCTTCTTGGGTAAATATAATCGTACATTTATGCTCGATATAACACTTATACTAACAAATGACAAAGTGTAACAAGCAAATAAGAAAACAAGTTATCGAGCAAACAAATATCTAATCGAGGACATATAAGCATCTATAATTGAAAAGTGGATTCTATTATAGCTAAGTCTGGAATTACAAGAGGAAGTCAAAAAATATTGGCGCGCAGGCCGAGCAAAGTAAACCTAATCTAAGGTTGGTCAAGCGTCGGCTCTGGACGGGGTGGAGGAACCTGTTCCAGAGGGGGTGGAGGTATCTGCCCGGGGGGAGGAAGACCTTGTGCTGAAGCCCGATATTGATCGGTGTATTGAAAATTGTGGCCTTTCGAGCAGCCTTGTTCAGCCTTCCTCGGCCTCCTCCTCTCGCCATCAACCGGCAGTTTTTTCACCCTCCAGTATGCCAATCGAGAGCATACATTCTCACTGGGAGTAGGCGGGTCCCAAGGTTGGCGGCCATTTTCCATGTCGCCTTTTGCCAAAGCTTCCAATTGTCGGGGTATAGGGACCAAGTGGTGGAACCGGCGCGCCTTTAGAGTAGACGTCGGAAACAGCCCATTCGGCCATGGTTTTCATGTCGATCACCCCACGGCCAGCGAGCTGTCTAAGGACGTGATTAACTCCATGTGCAAAATAGGGCACGATAGCATCGCTCACAGCCTCGCCAAAAGCAATGGTTAATTTGAAGTCGCCCCTCGAAGGCTATGGATTTCTTGTAGTCCTCCACGCCAGCCTTGTTCAAGATCCTTCACCGAACAGCTCCTCCACATGTTTCCCATCTGACGGCTTGCATCTTCAAGTTTCTCTCACCGCAGACGGTCCCTTTGCTTCTAATGACCGCGCCGATCGGTTTGAGCTTTTTTCCGCTTGGTTCTTCTTCACCCGCCGACCAATTCTTTCTTGGCAAAGAAGCTTAAGTCACCATTCTCGGGCGAATTAACTTCAGGTTACGCCGAACAGCCGGCTTTTTTCTTGGCCGTAGCTGTTTCCAAATGTCACCAAGCGAGCCACCGCTCAACCTTCTTTCGCCAGCCTTCATTAGCCATGCCGTCACCGCTTGCCATGAAGCCGTTTTCTCTTCGTTGTACCTATCGTAAAGATTGGCACATGTAGAAGCGATCTACGAACGTAGGGAAGATAATCGACACATGAAACGAAAGCAAAGAAAGGGATAAATCTAATTCAATAAATTTACCTCGCTCAAGCAAAGTCCCACGCTCCCAACAAGGACATGGGCCGTATCTCGATCCCTGCAAGATCATCAGCTCTCTCGATTATACCTTTTCCTACCAGCCGCCCCAAGCCTGGCGAGCATGAGGTCGATGCCTCCCAATAATGGGGCATCACCGTAAATTTTTTCACCAACGCCTCGGCAAAGACTGTATGAGGGCATCTTGAACTCCATCCCGCCTCCAAAGTTGCCGGCCCAACTGAACGGAGTCTGATAGACAACCGGCCCTGCTAGAACGAGGCGTGAAAGGCAGTGGTCAGACTCCATTTCTGGCGAACCTCCCGAGCGTATGAGGAGGAGAAAGGCTCTTCTTCCTTTTTCCTTTCCCCTTGGCATCTTTGGCGGAGGCACCACAGAGATGTTGGCACCTCGATTGCCCGACAATATCCTCAACGATCGCGCATGGCCTCGCCACCGCCCTCGGCGTGAGGATGATGACCTTGGCACCGGTGCTTTCCTAAAGCCATGGCTTGCCTAAGCCCTGCTTTCTTAGCCTGGGACCGAAAGGCACCTCAAGCGTAGCTACGGTTCATTAGCCTTTAAATCACCGCTCACGATTGGCCTCAGAGTTTCTCGCCCCTACAGAGCCAATGCTCTTCATCCCCGAGGCAAGAAAACAAAAATGTGGTCAATACTAATGCTACGAGCAAAACAGATCCAAGATAAAGACAAGGAAATAATCGCAGAAAACAACCATCATGGTCCTCATAAGGTGGCCGGCAATCTCCGCCCGGCCCAAACGTTGGCACTCAACACACTCCCTTAAACATGTTACCGTGCGCCGCCCCTAGTGGTGTGGTCTCTGCACGTGGATCAAAAGGGCTCTACATCGTGATCTCGCCTCATCACACCGGCCAAGCATAAGTTGCGCTGGTTGCAAACCAACTCCTTCCAATCAAGAAGAAATTGCCGCCAACGCGCTCTCATTCTCTTCTATCACCCCCATCATGCTTTTAATGTGGCCAAACGACAGCTTTCCCCGAATCAAGTCTTGTTTTGAGGCCTGGGATTTTGACGCCGTCGAGGCCGGGCATAAACGGCCACCGACTCGAGATTCTATGAACAAGACCCTCCTATCCCAAGAATCTACCTTCCCTGAACTTCGAAAACAGCCTCAAAAATTGAGTTGGCTCTTACTCCGATCCTCCCACCTCGTGCTCTGGCAAAGACAAACAACTTCCTGAGTAAGTACATGTCCGCTCAGATCCAAGTAGCTCGACGCCATCAAAAGCGGTAATAGCCCTGACAAGATTCAAGATCAAGTCAGTGGAACCGCTTGCCTCGAGCAAAAATCAACCGTAAAAGGCTCCAGAGGAAGACGAATCCAACTCTGAAAAGTCGGCAAAAATAAAACTTCATTCCCGTGCTCACGGGAAAGCTTCACATTCGCGGCACGCCCATCTTATTCGCCTAGTAGTCGAATCAACCCCTGGTTGTGAGCCAAGCGGCCACTTTGTCCGCCAGATCCAATGTAGCCTGCCAAGGCATAACGGCTTTCATCGTTAATATACCTCGGCTCCTCCTCCTCTTCTTCTTCCTCCTCGATCCTCTCCTCAACGGAACCACTACTGAAGTCCACCTACCCCCTAGTCGAAGCGGGCAATGGGAATTCTATCTTGGCTATCCACCCCTTCGGGGCCACTTCCACCGAGGCCAGCCTTTTTGAAACGCCAAGCGGCAAAGTTATCCGCCTCATCGGCCTGAGGCCTCTCCGGCCAAATCTATTTGCTCAACTTCTACTCGCCTTGGTCAAATTTCCTAAGCAGGGCCGCTTACGCCGAGGCCTTGCCCGACAACGAAGCCACCGGTCACACTCTCTTCACCGAGTCCTCCTCGCTAGAGGAATCGCCTATATCGACCAGGGTCCACTACCGGACCGCTCCCTCCTCACGCCGCTAATCCATTGCTCGAGTCATTCCTTCCACCATACCGAAGGCGAAGGCCTCGCGATCATTGTCACATCCGACATCTACATAGAGATCGAGGAAAATAGCTATCGAGCTTTGTCCCAGGGCAACTACCAACAAGAGAAAGAAAATCCTAAGTCTAGGTCAACATGAGGGATTCTCGTCCACCTAGCGAGCGACTTGTGTTTTCTATTCCCGATCTCTACCTAAAGATGGTCTTACTCACTAAAACCCTAGCAGAGGCATAAAGAGAAAGAGAAAGAAACCGAAATGCATCCATAAACCCAAGAGCGACAAAAGCAGAGAAAACTTATCGTGATTTCGGGTAGGAGCGTCTTAAATCAGAAACAATTCAAGGGAGAATTAAAGTTCGGGTGCGAAGGGCAGTAACCCAAAGATGAAATTGATGAAGGAAGCAAAGGAACGACCTTTGTCGGAACTCGGAGAAATCGCGACAATGCGATCGCTTCAAAATTCTTCAAAGCTCTTCAAGGTTTTCTCTCTAAAACTCAAAGGCGATAAAAGAGAAGAAAGGAAGAAGAGGCCGCCTTTATAGGCCGATCTCCGAATGTTTGGGGAAAAGGCTCGAAGCCCGAACGACGCCTAAATGGGCGCCATCATCACCTGTGGCACGTCGCGATTAAATGCGCCACTGCTGGTCCGCGCCTGCCCCGCCGCCCAACTTCCGACGGCCACGCGCCTTTTCCAACCACGCCCGACACGCTTCAACAAGAAGCTTCCTTAATACGCTCGACTTTTCCCCGATGGACTCTTTGTCTTCTTGAAAATTCACATGT
This sequence comes from Codonopsis lanceolata, assembly GCA_013146195.2. Lineage (NCBI taxonomy): Eukaryota > Viridiplantae > Streptophyta > Magnoliopsida > Asterales > Campanulaceae > Codonopsis > Codonopsis lanceolata. Next base: position 107,528,957 of record CM028381.1, on the reverse strand, counting down.
GATGAAGCCCAGCGAACATCATAAAAGAATACGCCTCCCCGCCCGAGCATGAATGCTCGCTGCAGCGAGAAGCTAGGGCCATCGATATACCCGACCAAGCCGGGTCACGAGCAAGGCACGAGTTAGCATCACGTGCCAATCACGAAATGCCTATGGGGCCCATAGCCCAAATAGCAAAATGATAGAGCCGGCACCGAGCAAAGATAACCTCACTCAAACCTCGGCTGGCAAAGGCCTTGCTTGTCCGCCCTGTGGGCCATGATCGGGATCATACATGCTTAGCAAAGGAATTAGACTTACTTTTCCTCGGTCGAGCACCGGCCTTGCTGCCCGACTGTGGGCCGATCTTCGCACCAATAAGTTCGTGGATCAATACAAAAGCCTAGGACAGAGCCTGTTCGCCCGAGCACACATCAAGCATGAGACGCTGGTAGCTTTTCCAAGGTGTCAAAGGTTTCCATGCTTAGGCGGAATACTTGCCTTATCGACTTATAACTACGCGGTCAACCGCCTGCTTCGCCTAGAATCAAGGGATTTCCTCTGATTATCTCTATGGAAACCGAATCCTAGACGGATTCAATCACCTTGGGGCCTATAAATACCCTCCATAATCATCAACAAGGTACACACACTTTCTTGAGCCTCGCTACTCGTCAATTGCCTTTTGACAATCACTGATACTTACTCTCACGGAGGGGTTTCGCGAGGCCTTGCCTTGCACTTCCACTCAGTGTGTTCTTGTGATCTTAACAGCTCAAGGAGGACGACACAAGCCAGATATCCTACCCATCTCAAGGACTGGCCCAAGCCGTGTTTTTGCCACATCATTTGGGTTGTTTATTTGGTGGATTGCTTCGCCACACTTGCCGACTCAGCTTGGTCGAAAAGAACTCGTTATTCATCTCATCCTTGATTATGTTCGCACCGCACTTGCGCTTTCTCCCTATATTTGGATCTACTATGTGTTTAAATTTGTAAATGGGTTTGGTCAAAGATGGGGCCATGCATCCTCGTGTTACCGTCTCAAATTTCTGAAGAAAATGGCGAAACCAAGTTGGGATTATTGGTTTCTATTTCTCCACACTAGGTTTTTATCATTACCGCCTATGCGTATCTCACAAGAGGTTCTTCATGGAGAATTCTATATCTAACCACTTCCATTCCCGCAATTCTATACCGCATATTGATACATTTCTTAGTTTCCGAGTCTCCCGATGGCTTTTCATGCAAGAACGGGAAGAAGAAGCTATCGCAACATTAAAGAAGTTTGCACCAAGCCGGTGTAAAAACCTACAACCGAGCTTCACTCAACTGTTACCCAAACAAGATCATGCGAGAGGACCTCTCTCGTCAATCAAGTTGTTATTGATGACCAAATGGGCCATTCTACGACTCACCGACCGCCATGGTAGTTGGTTTTGGGAGTGAGCCGCCTATTTGGGGATGCCACAAACCGTTGGCAACTTGACAAGAATCGATCTCTACTTGAGTGTTGCACTTAATGCCTTAATGGAAGTGCCCTCAACTTCTATAACCTTGCTCTTAATTGGCAAATGGACAACAAGGAGATTGCTCTTGCTCATCGCCTTGCTTAGCCGTGTGTGCAGTATAATCTATGCCACGGGCGATCATTTGAAGGTAGTGCAGGTTGTATTAGAGCTCACATCTTTCTCCTGCATATATGGCATATTCGTTATTCCTCATATACGCATTGGAATTATTTCCAACATGTGTGAGGAACTCCGCTATGTCGATATTGAGGCAACCTTGAGTTGATTGGGGGTATAGTTAGTTCTATCCTGATTGCTCTAGGTAAACACAACTCATTTCTCTCCTATGGAGCATTTGGAACTCTGCTTTTGATCAGGACCGTTCCTGACATTTCAAAGGCCCGGGGCAAAATAACAAATAAGGGCCCCAAACTCGATTGCTTGCTGGAATGCTGCACCAACATATAAGAAATAATTTGTAAATTTCTAATCTATTATCTACTTAAACAATTTTTAAACTATGTGATTTTGAAAAGAAATTGTGGATCAACAAAAAAATTAATTTACGAGCCCTAAAAACCTTAAACCAAAAGAAATATGGGTTTGAACCGGCCTTTGAGGGTTTAGGGTCTGAATGTCTAATTCGTCTAAAGCAGATAAGGGTCTAAAGAGGGAAAAAATTTTGAAAATTGAAATTGAAGTAAGGAAAATTGGACGAGTACCTGTATCATCAGTCTTTCACCGGCGCCAGCGACTTCCAGTTCATGGATGAGGAACGGCAGAGTGACTAAATGAGTGAGACTGTGAGAGTTTTTCTTGCTTTGAGCCTTTGAAATCGAACTGAAGCATAGCCTGAAGGTGGAGTGGAAATTAATCTGGCGGCCATAGATGTATAGGGAAGACTGAAGAGTGAATCTCGAGGTCGAGGGCCGCCGTTGATCGTTCCATCTCCTTTATCCTTCTGTCCGGCTATCCCGCTGTCCGCCCTTCTGTCTAATCAACCTTTCATCTGCCGGCATCACCGCATGAAGCTTCTGCTTTCGTTTCTTGTTTCCAAACAATTTTCCATATTCCCTATTTATATTTATTAATATTATATTTATATATTATACATATAAATAAATTTTGGGCCCCTAATTTTTTTGGGCCCTAGGCGGTCGCCCCTTTGGCCTATGCCCAGGAACGGTCCTGCTTTTGATCTCTGGGATTTTCGTAGTTTTCTTGCCAGATACTAAGGGTGCTACATTTTATGATACAATGGACGAGCAAGAATACATGGAAAAGGCAGCAAAATCTCACCGCGGGATTCGTTGTGTTTAACCTGGATCATTTTAGAGTACTCACTTGATAATTTCATGCAATTTCCGGTCTCGTTTGTTCTGGTAATATTTTTTCAATTCTGAAATAAAAATGTTTATGCAACTCAGTTAAGGACAAGTCTGATAGTTCGAGATGTGATCAGTCAGCTAATCAATTCTACCAAACAGTTTGCAATGGAAATTCCTGAACCGAAACCTAAAGTATCTGATGCATATCGCTTAGGAACCCAAGTTTCAATGCAACTATTCAAAAACTTCGGCCTAAACAGTAAATTATCCAACAATCCCCTCGAGCACCTCATCGCTTGAAGGAACTCCAGCACAACCTCCTCCTCCTCCCTAGTAAAAGTCACAAATAAGTCAACTTGAAGATCTGATAACCGATGTAAAAAGGGAGTTTAAGCTACGATCGAGGTTTATAATTGCCTCCACCGTGAACGCCATACGTAAAACCACCCCGAGAACAACACGAAAACACAACGAAACTGGATACATCAAAATCACAGCCTTTATCAACTTTAGTTGGACATAAAATCCACTTAAGCTAATTATAACCCTTTCCATATTGAAGCAATGCCTAAAGCCACGAACAAATGAGTGTTTAACTCAGCCATGGCCATTATAGCAAATTCGATCAGCTCTAATCATATATAGTCCAACTATCTCCACCATATGTATGAAAAGACATAGAGAGAGAGAGAGAGAGAGAACTTCATTATGTTTTTTTTATAAGTAAATAAGTAAAAACAGGAATTGCAATCGCTAGAAGGAGGGCTTGAACCTCCAACCTTGTGGTTAACAGCCACACGCTCTAACCAACTGAGCTATTCCAGCAACACCTTAACCTAAAACCTTTGTATTTTATAATTAACTCATTCTTGTTAACTCTCAACACTTGCGATTCATTACCTAAAGCTGTTCTTCAAGTGCTGATTGAAATCATTAGCGAATTGGGATATTTGTGTAACGAGGAGATTGAAGAAGAATCGGGAAGGAGAAGTGGGTTAATTAATATGAGTGGAGATGAAAGGAAGGATGATAATTAATTAGAAGTAAGGTGAAAGGACCATATGAGTATTTATAATGGCGACTTAATTACCATTATTGTTTTACATAGCAATACCATTCATCAACTATCAAACTAGACAGAAACCAAAAAATAAAATAATTTTGCTAAAATATGTTTATGGAAAATCAAAGGACATAGCTGAATTTATACAGAATCATAATCTTTCCTATCAACCTTTCTGTATTTTCATTGCCTTCCTGAGTAGACTTTTACGAGACTATTGTCCTGTCACCCGGACTTGTTGTTGAAGAATTCATGTTTCAAGAGCTCGCTGGCTGTTGGCCTCTTGGACGGATTTTGAGCAAGACACAGCGCCATCACCTCTCCCAACAATCTTGAGGGCATGGGCATCTTTGAAGAATTACCTGCACAAGAACATGGCAAACACGCACCAACCAATTTCACAATAAGATTGGAAGAGTTATTATTCTTTGACTTCCCTTTAATACTAGTACCGTCGTCTTTTGGAGTCTTTCTCGTGGAGGTGCCAAAGAAATCCGTGATACTTGTTACTAAGCTCATAAACTCCTCGGAATCAGAAGCTGGAATTTTTCCGTAAAACAACTCCATCGCCAGCAATCCAAACATCCATATGTCCGCCTTCTTACAATGCACTCTTTTTGGGTCTATAACCAGTTCTGGGGCCGCCATCCAGTCGGGGCGCCCATTAGACTCTTCATTATAGCTTAAAAAACCAAACCCCAACTTCACATCCCCACTCTTTTCCACACATACGTTATCAGAATCAATCCCCTCATGCACTTCACCCAGTCCATGAACGCAATCAATACCCTTTAGGGTTTCTTGAAGAATGAAAACCATGCTGGTTTTTGACAAGCCATGTGGGAAAGAAGACTGCAACATAGACCTTAGAGATAACCCAACAGCAAAGGGCATGACTACCCAAAGCTGATCGTTGTATTTGAATGAGCAGTAAACTTTATTGATATTAGCATGATAACTGCAGCGCTTGGCAAGAACAATTGCTCGAGTCAAACCGTAAATATCTTTCACCTTCTTGTAGTTATGGAAGACTTTGATTGTTACCAACATATTTTTAGCCATGGATGGTTTTACATATTTAGCTTTGTGGGTGGTGATCCATTGTGATGCATGGATAATCGCTTCCAACTGATAGTCTTTCGGATCATGGGAATTTATGGTAGGAGGGTTGGATGAATGCTCTGTCATGGTGTTATTTTGAGTTTTAGCTGGGAGTTGATCGGATGGATGTGTTAAGGACTTGATAGTTTTTTCTTTTTCTTTGGCAGAGCAGCAAATATATATATATATATCCTTAATTGAGAACTTATATCCTTAATAGCGTAGAATTCTATTTAGTAATTCTGTACGGACTAGATTTTGACACGATATTAACTTTAAATGTTAAATTACGTAATCATCCCTCCATGTATTTTATTAGGATTATGCATATAATTATCCGGGTTTACAGTCCTTTTTCTATTCCAATTCGTTTAAGTAGTTAAGTACCAATTATTTAACTCTACGAATCAAGGAAAAAATGAAGTGTTTCTAAAAGGCAACTTAAGAAGAAAGTACTACCTCTATCTCAAATATTTTTTAAAAAAATCCTACTTAAATTCAGATATTTTAATATCTTACTTTTGTTTTATTTTTATATTTTTAAAAATTACACTCAAGCTATAGGTTCTTTTTCATGATAGACGAGAGAAATTTACATATTTTATGGCAAAGGCTTTGATAGACTTCTTAGTTCTTACTTCCTAGGAGTAGGGAAATTATATATTAATCCTATTTTCGTTTTTAAAAATAAAATAAAATTAGACTATAAATATAAGGGTATTAGGTAATGGTAGGTGGCGGGATTTTGACCAAAAAAATTAATCTGAAAGACCAAACGAATAAACAAAATATTAGGACCAAAATATATAATGATTCTTATTCATCATATAAGTCCAATTCCACATGGCACGCATAGTCCCCGTAAATAGTACACCTTGTCTTCTTAAATAATTGTTTTATTTAATTAGACATGCATATGATTTTAAAAAAAAAACTATATTATTGGCATGATACGTGGTTCACTTTAAAGATATTGTACATATAGTCATAAGTAACGTAAGAATAGAAAGTAATGATAAAGTGTTTCTTAAAACCGAAAGTTAGAAACGAGATAATCATTTTGGAATACACTAAAAAAGAAAGCATGACATTTATTTAGGAACGAAGGCTAATTGCTCAATTTAGGAAATTGAAAGAATTTATATTTTTTACCTCACCCTCACACATTCTATTTTATTAAATCTTAACCTTATACATATCAAGCTTGAAATTTAACATTGATACCCAAAACAAATGTGATATTTATCAAGTATCACATTTTAACCCGACCAATTATCTTTTTTGACCTTTGACCAAAAATTGACATTGAAAGGACCCGACCTAATACCTCCTATGTGGAAGGACACATGGCTACCAGCACAGCTGTGAAGGGCCCACTCTCCGACCACAAACAAACAGTAAGGTCGACTGCCTATCAAGACAGAGGATCACGGACAAGTGAACCAAGGATCGTCGGTACTTGGTGGATCGGTCAAGGACCAAGCACGTTCGACCATCCAGCCGAGGAACATTCATGCTCGACAAACAAGATTCTCAATGTCGATACCTGAACGTCAGCATTGTACCAAGCTAGCCATGTGTCATCACCGCATTGGAAAGACATGGCTGCTCCAGCCACAATTCGTTCCACTAACCCACCTTCTGATACAAAACGTACAACCGACAGAGTACGAAGTCAATGAGCGATTGCCAATTAGCCGACCAGCAATAAGTTGGTCTCCACATTCCATTGCAGGCTTTGGCTTGGTGCCCAAGCCGGGAGCTATAAATAAGAGACTCGTTCACCTTCAACAGGTTACAATCTATCTCATACAAGTAAACACACACTCACTCTTATTATACAAGTTTATACCAGAAGCTTGAAGGAACGTCTAAGCTCTAACACATATCTTACTCTCACACATGAGGACTTTAGCTGGGATCACCCCCCAGCTCCCTAACAGTGCTTTCTCTCTCAAGTCATCATCCTCACAGCAGAAACATAGGAGAACCAACATATTCCAAAGGCAGCCAAAGTCATCCAAAGTCATACTAGTCTCATTCCCAGAAGAACACAAGTCCAGATATCCTATTCTTCACTTACACACCAACTTTGGTCCATTATATGGACTGCCAGCCTAGTTACCCTATTTCTCGGCATGATCAGAGATAAACTTCCTACCTCAATACCTAAATAGTCTCATTCCTTATTCACTCACACAATACCCATTTCTTTGTCTCCTCCCTCACAGTACGCATCCGTCGTTGTCCTTTGCATACTTCCTCAATTATGTCGTCGTTGCACGATGTACATCCCTCTAACTCAACTCGTCTCTCACTCTTTAAAACACTCTCGTCTTTTTTTCTTTTAAATAACTTAATGAGCCATTCGAACAACCATTGAGTAGTTAAGAACAATTCAATATATGATCATTCAAACGATTCTTGAATCGTTTAGAACATCTTTTGAGTTGTTCGATTGAGTTTTAAACGAATAAGTGAATCGTGTTTGATTTGAACAAATATGTGTGTCGTTAATTTTTTTTTTGAAATAATTACAAGCCGGTATATTTTTTAAAACATGTTTTCAAATTAATCCAGTCATTTTTTAGACATATCTTTTAAGTACATTTTTGGGGTGAACGAACATCACTGCCCATTTGTTTTGTTCAAGGATCGCCCTCGCTGTACCGGTGACCATAATAAAGCTTCAAACTTTAACTATGGAGATGAAGATTTTTGAAACCATCTCCATTTCCTCTCCCGCTCACCATCTCTCTCCTTCGCCCAAATCCTCCATTCCCAGCCGCCATCTACGATCGCCTGCCGTCTTCCCAACCGATTTCATCCTTAGTCCAGGCCTCCTTCTTCTCGCTTCATCGTCGGGTCTGCTCACTCTCCTTACTGCCTCGAGCTCCATCGGCTGGCCGCTGGTCGGTCCGAGCCGGCTCCTTCCGTCCCCTCGTTTCTCCCTCCATCTACACATCGGTCTCTCTCTCCTCCGTTTACAGCCATGTATGTGGATCCAAGTCACAACATCAATCCCTCCCTCTCTTCTCTGTCGCTCAATTTGTTGTACATTTCAGCATCCAATTAAGCGACCATTGATGTCTGTAGTGACAAACCAAATAAAGAAGATTTGTGGGTTTTAGGTCATAGATCCGTTGCTGTACAACTTCACTTTTATAAAAATTTTAATGATAAGATTGGTAGAAGCTTGAGAACAAACCCATTCCCATGTATATTTCGGTTGATAATGTTGGCCTTTGAGTTATCAAATAGATTCATCAATATTGTGAATGCGTATATATATAAGAGTTTGTTGATGAATTCTGGTTGTCATTGACTCTGGTTTCTTCTTTACTAGCTTGAAAGTTTTTGTGTGCTTACATGTATGGTTTATGATCGACTTTTAACAAGTGCTTGTTCCATTATTGGAGCTGGGGTTTACATTCTCGTTGGCACAGTTGCTCGAGAGCATTCTGGTCCAGCCCTTACTTTTTCGTTCCTAATAGCAGGAATAGCAGCCGGTCTTTCCGCCTTTTGTTATGCCGAGCTTGCTAGTCGTTGCCTTTCAGCTGGAAGTGCCTATCATTATTCGTATATTTGTGTAGGAGAAGGGTAATTTCTTACAGCCTTTAGTTTTATTTGATATTTTGCATTGCCGTTATGTTTCTATTTCTTTTTACTGAGATTGTTCTTGATCTGTTATGATTTATTTTCCCGTTTACCTTAAATATGGGACAAATGTCAATGATAACTTTACTGAGCAAAGCAGAATTAGTAGGTTGTTGCCTTAGTAGGGACGACGAGATAGTTAATACAACTTACTGCTTTCTGGGTTCTTGTAGTTTCTAATTTCACTGCTGTAATTTCTTGCAGTCTTGCTTGGTTAGTTGGATGGGCTCTGATTTTGGAATATACAATTGGTGGTTCTGCAGTTGCTCGCGACATTTCCCCTAATCTGGTGCAGTGCATTATCCTTATGTTTAGCTTTTTGATTGTTAGGTCTTGTTGTCTTTGTGACACTACATTATACCACTGTGTACTAGTATGGTTTCTGTTTTCCTTCCATCACACTTTCGTTGTTCTTATCTACACTGCATTTCCATCAGTTTATTACTTGTATATATTATGGGCATCATTGGCTTATAGTTACTACCTTGTTTTTTTCATGGTGGATCTGGCATTGGCATATATAAACCTTCTTATCTTAATTGATAGGTACTTCCCATTTGGGGCAGATGGGATGCTTGCTGGGGCTTCGACAGTCTTTTTTGCATACATAGGTTTTGATTCAGTTGCAAGACCGAAGAGGAGGTAGTTGTCAACAATCATTATCAAAGTTTGTTCATATTTCACGACATGAGGAGTTCATGAAACATAAACAATTTCTCGATCCAAACAGTCAAAAATCCTCAACGTGATTTGCCCCGGGTATAGGTGCCCTGTCAATATGTTGCATGTTATATATGTTGGTTTCTGCAGTCATTGTTGGTCTAGTACCCTATTATGCGATGGATCCTGACACCCCCATCTCGTCTGCATTTGCTAGTCATGGAATTCAATGGGCAGCGTGAGTAAATGTCTTGCATCATATTTATGCTACTCTTTCTATTGGCTTAAGGGCATGGGACTACTTCTTAGTTTTTTTGTTTGATTGTTGTGGCATTCGGTTTCAGTTACGTGATAACAATTGGAGTTTTTACTGCACTCTGCTCAACATTGATGGGTTCACTCCTGCCTCAGGTAGCCAGCTTTTCTGGTTTAAGTTTTATTTTTTCCGTACTAATTCCGTCTGCTCTTAATTCCCTTGATTTTGGGAAGGCCTAGAATCAGCTTAACTGGAGATTTTGTTGACCTAGTGGTGGAGTGGAAGGGCTTTCGTCACAGGTGTACGCAAACAGTTGTTGATGATTTGGATCAAGTAAGCGCAAGTTTGAGCATGATCCAGTTGTTGATGATTCAAGTTCAAAATGAAGATCACCACAAGCCTTAAGAACTTCTTTGTTTCTGATCACGCGTTTTTGGTGGTGATCTTGTCTTGTCGTCCACGTGTGAGCGAGGATGATGTGGCAGCTGCTGGTTCGTCCTTTTGGCTTAACCTGCACAAAGTAAACAACAAACACCGTTAAGGTGTCGGGGCGGCCCGACTAAAACCCTCCGGTGTGAGAATAAGGCTTCCGGTAAGGAAATTGTAATAAATACGATGTGATAAGTGTTTGATAGGGAGCTGTGATAAGAAAGTTGTGATATCGCTGAAATTACTCTTTCTTGCCTTAAATATGCATTCTCTTATTTATACCTGAAGTGTATGGCGACGTGGCAGCTAGCGATTGGGGAGCATAAAGCGGCAATCATTAAATGCGTTGAGGGTCTTCGTCAGGAATAAGTGAACTGTGCGCTTGTCAGAGAGTTGGTATTGGCGTGCAGCGGTTTTCTCGGGCCTAGGGAAACGGTTTGTCGGGATGGATGATGATTGATCCGAAGCCGAGGCCGAGTGGTTCTTGTGACGAAAGCTTTTATTGTTAGCCGAGGCTGAGAATAATGGAGACTGATTTGGTGACGTGGTCGAGGGTACCAGTGGTCTTTTAGGCCAGTCATGGTTTGGGCTGGGTCATGATGGAGGTGAAGTGTTTATCTTAGGGGCGAGTGGTCCTGTCCTCGTTACCGGAGGCTCTTCAAGTGGGACCCTTTTTTGTGCCGAGGGTTAAGTCCTTGGCGTGCCGAGGGTAAATCCCTCGGTTTAATCCTTTCAGTGGCCCCCTACTTTTTGGCTGCTCGACGCTGAGAAGGAAAAAAGTAATATCGTTGCTTGTCGGTAAGAGGTCGACGTTATGTTTCTGGTCAAGGACGGTTAGTGGGTTTTAATTCGAGGCTGATTCTAGGCTTTTTGTCGAGGTTGTCTGCGAGGCTTAAATCGAGGTTGATGTCGAAATTTTTCTGACGAGATTTGTTGGAAGTTTATGGGACGTTTTTGTATATCGGATTCGGTCGGGGCGTTTTTTCAGTCGTCGTTCATTAAATGTGGGTTTTTGGCGGTTTCTTGGTTTTCGTTTTGGGCGGCTTTTCGAATTTTGAAAAGTTTTTAATGCCGCCTTTTTCCGTACCTCGAATCCCGAGAAAATGATGACGTGGCGTCGTTTTAGGTATGCTCTAAAAAAACACGTGGGTTGGCCCGATGAGTTTCCGGGGCTCCGCCTCAGAACGATGTCGTTGCAGGGGGGTATAAGAGCCTTCTTTCTTACTTTTCACTGTTTACCGTTCTCATTCTCTCTCTACCATATTTTTCTTACCGTTTTAGGCGATTTCCGGCAGCATTCCGGCTTGTTCCCATTCTATTGCATCCTTGTTTATCTGCAGCCCGTAAGTGTTTTTCTTCCTTTTTTCCACGTTTTCCTCCTATTTTGGGTGGTTTCCACGGTCATTTCGTGTTTTCCGACGGGGTTTAGGGTCGTCTTTTTCTGGGTTTTAACTTTTCCGGCATCTCTTGGCTTTTTTCAGGCGTATTTTCTACTTTAACGGTAGATTTCTCCGGCGATTTTCCTGGCTTAACTTTGTTTGGTACGGTTTCTTTTCCTTTCCTTTGTTTTCTTAGCAAAGTATGTCTCGTAGGATACCTTTTCCTATTTTTTCTTCCTCGTCCTCCTCTAGTAGTTCCTCCATGGAACTGATAGACTACTGGAACATGGTAATTCGAATACCCGTGTCAGTTAGGAGTCCTCCTCTTTTTCTCCCTAGTAACGTGGCCGAGGCCTCTGCTTTGGCCGAGAACGTTCCGAGTGAGTCTCTGGTGGCCGAGGATCTCTCTCGTGCCCTGGTGCCCTTTCAGGGTGTAGCCGAGGAACCCCTCGTGGTTTCGACCAAGAATAATGCCGAGGATGTAGACCTCGGCGGTTTTGAGGGCGGCAACCTATATGACGACGAGGCTGAGTCCGTACCTCGCGGTCCTGCTTGGAGAGGTGTAGAGGTGAGAGTCTGTTTGGCCGAGGAGATTGTGGTGGATACCGTGATCCATAAGGAGATGACCGTGGGCCCTCTTAGCTCGGAGAGTTCTGGGTCATGCTCGATTTCTTCATTAGACTCGGATGGTGAGGGTCCATTTAGTGAGTCAGTCTTTGGGAAGTCTCCTCGCGGGGGTCCTATGTATAGGCAGTGCGGGGATAGGTGGGCGGCGGTTACTCCTCGGCAAGCGAGGTTTCTCCTCGACGGTTATGGGGTGAAGGTCAGCCCGCACTGGAAGTTCGGCGATGAAGTTTTTTCTGCCCCGGACTATCCATCTGACGCCCCTATGAGAGTGTTTACGAGCCGCGATCGTATTGCGTTAAGTCTGATTACTCAATTTTTTACCAGGGAGCGAGTTTTGCACTTTCGGCAGATTGAAAGAGTGTTGCGGCATCGGCAGCTTGACAGAATGGCGAGTGGGGCCGAGGCTTCTGTTTCTGGTAGGGAAGGAGACGAGGGTGAGAAGGTGCCTCGCGTTTTGAGGCCTTTTGAAAATAAGATAGGCTTAGCTGATGTGGAGGAGTGGTCGCGAGTATATGGCTCTGAAATGTTTCGAGGCTCTGTTCCGGACTCGAGATTGGGGATCTCCGAGCTGCGCGGTCTTCGCAGCCATGTTGGCTTCCATTCCAGTCTTTTCGAGTCCTCGGGGCTCCGTTTGCCCCTCGATCCTTTTATCTGCGAGTTTTTGACCCAGACGAGCTCGGTACCGCTGGATCTCTCGCCTAATTTGACCCGGACGTTGGTGAGTTTTGCTGTCTGCACCCGAGAGAAGGGATTTGAGACTACATTGGGCCTTTTCTGCTATTATTACAAGGTCAGAATCTCTATGAACCGGCTGACTGCTCTCCGGCATCCTTGGGGATTTCCTCTCTTGGCGAGTTTTGGGAACAAAGACCACAGGTGGTCCGAGAAGGTTTTGCTCGTGGAGTCGAGCCGGGGGTGGAATTTTGAGGTTCCTCAAGGAAAACCTCACGGCCTTTTGAGGACGAAGACCTTGAGTGCCTCTGACGAAGCTGTGAAGAGTGCTATCGAGGCCCCTTTGTTCAATAATGAAGGGGCGCAAGTTCGATCTTATAATTGGAATGCTATTGTGGAGGACGAAGGCCTTTTATCGCGATTCTGGGTTTGGGCTGTTGATGTCGAGGGGGTGCAGAGAGCATATTCGAATTTTCAGTATGTGAGCCGAGATGGCTGGACCCTGCACGAGGGTTGGGTGTTTGGCTCGGTGTGTCAGAGATGTGAGGGTATAGACGGGCTTAAGTGCCCGACATCAGGTCGATTTTGTTTATTCCTGTTTTGTTTATGTTTCCTTCGGTTTTTTGTTAAATTCGTCTTTTTTAGTACTGATGCGACCTTCCTATTTTTTGTAGAGATGGCTGTTTCACGAGATGCCGTTCTGGCCATGTTAAATGTCGAGGAAGAACGAAGGGCGGCCGAGCTTAAGGTCTCGGCGACTTCGAAATAGTGCGCTATGATCGGCGTTCTTGAGGACCTACCAAAGTGGTCCCTTCTGCTTACGCTCCCAAAGCCAAGGGCAAACAACTGCTTCTGCGAAGCCCGAAAGCAGCGGCAAAAACTTCGATCCGGCCCCAGCTCCCTTGACCAGCTGCTGAAGCTCCACGCCATCTGCGCCTCCCCACTCAGGCTAACGAGGAGGAGGCGTGCAGTATGTTATCGGTCACGTAGTTAAGGCGATTAACAATTTTCTTGAATCGTTCGGGGTTCGGGCAGGCGATGGCCCGGTGTCTTAGGCCGAATCTGTGGTATCATTGTTTCCGGCGAAGGAGTTTCAGCTGAACGATATGTGCGCACTGGCTTTAAGCGAGGTAGGTTGATCTTCGTAGACCTTTCTTCTTCAATTTTTGCATTTAGCTTCGGCTATTTACTTATTCTAGTTATCCTTTTTGCAGCTCGGCGTTGGTCTTGCGGCTTATGATGCCAAGCTGATCAAGGCTGCTGAATCGGTCAGGGTCTTGGAAAGAGCTCTTCAAAAGGCGAAGGGGGAGATCTCTATTTCCGCCGAGAAGGTGCAGTCCTTGGAAGGGGACTTGAAGTCAAAAACTGAGGAGATCTCCCGCCTTAATGCTAAAAAGACTGCCTGGCTGGCGAGGGAGAAAGTGATGAAGGATAAGGCCGGTGAGAAGGATCAGCGGGTGGCAGAGCTGGAGGCTAAGCTGAAAGGTGCGTTGGACCAAAATGACCAACTAAGGGCCGAGCTTGCTGCGAAGCCCAGAGAGGAGGAGGTTATAGCGAAGTATAGGGGCTCGCTTGCTTACGAGATGGAGGCTTTAAATTACATGAAGACCAGCCGAGTTCAGGCTTTCCGGGCGGTGGTGGCAATGGGTGTGCCGATGCCGGAAGTGGTGAGGATGGCGAACCTTGCTTCTTTCAGTCCGGAATGCCGAGGGGTTTCCTCATTGATGCCGTTTGATGATCTTAGAGCTTGTCGGATAAGGGATGCCGATGCTGTTACTCAAGCTCCCGAGTGGCTACCTCCTCCTGTGGCCCAGGAGAATGGATATATAAAGGATAGTTATCGCCATTTCTTGGTTCCTCAACAGACTTCTCCTCAACAGGCGCAATACGTAGGCGATCAGCTAATGGCCGAGTTGGAAGGCCAAAAAGCGGCGAGGCGTCCCGAGCGATACATTTCGGCGGTGGCGGCTCGCGAGGAGGAGGCCCGGGAGAGGGGGGGGGACTTATCTTAGGAATTTTTAGTATCTTTTTAAAGACAATGGGTATTTTATGGCTATTTGTAATCCTAATCTTGGTGTACATTGTTAGCATGTTTTGTTCTTTGTTTATTTTTCGATATGCAAATATTTTCTGCTTTTCTGAATGATGGAAGTATTTTCTGCTTTTCTGGCCTCTCTTCGGCTAAGCGAGGTGGTATTTTTAGGAATGGCGAGACAGAGCGGTCTCGAAATGGCAAGACAAAGTGGTCTCGAAATGGCGAGACAGAGCGGTCTCGAAATGGAGACAGAGCGGTCTCGAAATGGCGAAGACAGAGCGGTCTCGAAATGGCTAGACAAAGCGGTCTCGAACTGGCGAGACAAAGCGGTCTTGAAATGGCGAGACAAAGCGGTCTCGAAATGGCAAGACAAAGCGGTCTTGAAAACATGGTTTGAACAAGTTTTTTCAATTTTGACAATTTTTCTTTCATATAAAAGATTACAGATCATTGATAATACATTTTCAAGTGGTCTGAATGCCAAGGGTTTCTTAGTGGGGTTCCATCCGGTTTTGCGAGCTTTGTAGGTTCTGCGAATCTTGTCGTGATTTTGTACGGTCCTTCCCAGTTGGGAGAAAGCTTGTTTCTTCCTGGCTTGCTTCGAGTCACCTCAATTTTTCTTAACACAGTCGCCAGAAACGTGCGAGGATTCACCCTTTTGTCATGATGGGCTTTAGCTAACTTTTTGTAGTTGATGGCCTTCATCCTGGCTTCGAGCCTTCTTTCTTCAAGGTAATCAAGGTCCAGAGTTCTTGATTATGTGTTCGCCTCTTCATTGAAATGGATGACTCTTGCCGTGGGGAGAGCCATTTCGACCGGAGCCATGGCCTCGGTTCCATATATCAAGGAGAAAGGTGTTTCCTCGGTTGAACCTCGGCGAGACGTTCGGATTGCCCATAAGACGGCCGAAAGCTCTTCGAGCCAAGCACCTTTCTTGTCATCTAACCTTCTTTTCAAGGCATGAAGTATTTGTTTGTTTCCGGCCTCGCTTGGCCGTTCCTCTTGGGGGTGTGCTCACAGAGGACTTCCAATGGCGAATTCCTCTTTCCTCGCAATTGGTCGTAAATCTGTTTGAAAACTGTGTGCCGTGGTCTGACACAATGGCCCTCGGTAATCCATATCTACAGAGGACATTGTCTCAAATGAAGTCGATGGCTCTTTGTTCGGTGATCCTTGCTAAGGGTTTGGCCTCGATCCATTTCGTGAAGTAGTCCACCACCACTATCACAAACTTGTTCTTTCCTTTGGCGAGAGGGAATGGCCCAACTAGGTCAAGTCCCCACATTTCGAAGGCCATCTTTGCGATTACGGGGTTTGAGGTGCGAGGGCAATCTTGGAATGTTAGCGAACCTTTGACATTTGTCTCATTTTTACGGCGTATGCCTCGGCATCCTTTCTGGCGTCGACGATAGTATCAGTGGAAAATGACCATCGGCCTAGAGTTCGAGCCCCGGATGGCTACCACATACCCCTCCATGTACCTCGGCAAGTAATCCTTGTGTGATTTATGGTCGGACACACCTTAGGAGGGCTTAGTGAAGATCGCTTTGTATAATGCGTCCCAATTAAAGTGTATCGCCGACCTTCTTGCCATTGCCCATCCTTGTTCATTGTCGCTGGGTAGTGTCCCCTGGTCGATGTACTTTTTGATGTCATCGATCCAACACTCTATCGCCTGTTCCAGCATCAATATCTTTTCTTTCTCAATGGATGGGGTCTCAAGGACTTCAATCCATGTCTGGGGGGCTTCGCCGAGTTAGTTTGGTGGCCATTTCGAGAGGTGAGTGCGCCTTTGTGTTTCCGCCCTCCTATTTGTTCCAACTCCGGTATTCCAATTGGGCGAGGACACCCGGCTAGCTCTCGGTATTTGTCGAGGGTTGGGTGGTTTACCCCATATTCCCCAGAAATGCAGCTCCGGCAAATTCGTAGATCAAGATTTGAGTAGCCCGATCTCGGCGGGCTAGTTCGGCACCAGTATCGAGGCTTCGTACTCGGCGGCGTTGTTTGATCTTGGGAAATTTAGTTTCAAGGCTTTCTTGATCTCAGTTCCATCGGTGTTCTGAGGAGAATGCCGCTCAGTTGCCATTTTTTTGGGACGATCGTCTGAACAATGTCGAGAATTTGAGGTGGTCGCGTTTTGCGAGGACACTCTTGCACAGGCATTGCTTGTGGTGGAGGGTCACTTGATCCGGTGCGTCGTTCTTTCTTTACTGCCGAACAAAAAGAGGTTTCGGCAATGAAATCGACAGCAATTTGAGCTCAATGGTTTTCCTCGAAAGATAAGCGATTGCGTACTCAAATCGACTCGATGGCCCACTTCATCATTCTTCGACAACGTCGGGCTGTGCAATATTCTTCAGAGAGGTAAGTCGGTATATACCCAATTTCATGGGCTTTGAAATACGGCTTGGTTTTCGCTTTATTATCATTAAGCGCGAGAATCACCTTTTCGATCTGCATGTACCTCGTCC
>CM028381.1:107486051-107511689 GCA_013146195.2 Codonopsis lanceolata | reverse complement strand
TTAAAAATTAATTCATTGCGGTACATAAAAGTTGGTATCGGGTACAATAGATTACTGATGAAATTAAACTATCAACCGCAGTGGAAAAATTAACGCAATAAAATTGATAAACCGTTGTGCAATATGATTAGCAATTAAACTATTGAAACGCTGTAAAAATTAACGCAATAAAATTAATGAATCAAGAAGCAATTAAACTAACAATTAAACTATTAAACCACGGTACAAAAATTAATGCAATAAAATTGATAAATTGCGGTTCAATAATCAATGTACCGTGATTTATTTATGTAGCGCACTTCATAGTCATTAAGGGTATTGTAGCTTTTTTTTTATCTCAAAAGTGTTATTTTCTTGTTTGAAAAAAAAAAAAAAACAATACTGTAACGATTATAGATTTTTAAAAAATGGACGGACCGGTAATTTTTCTTAATATTATCGTGGACTAAAGCGTATGAAAATCTACCAAAGTGAACCGGCCATTGGCCCATTGGCCATTAATATCTTTCCGACTCTAAGCCCCATCGACCATTGGCCACATGCCTAATATTCAATATTCATACCTTCTATTGTGAATTGCTAATTTATAATGGAATTCCACACTTGGGTAGAATCAGTGGCTTGACGAGCTTCAGCGTAGACGATCAATTTGCATTCGAAAAATAGTCAGTTTAATTTTAAAAAGTCAAACACGCTATAATTTTGGAACAGGGAAGTACACTATTAAACAAGGATATTTAACTACAAGTCGTAACATTTATTGAGAGTGTAAAGAAGAATGGAAGAGGAAGTATGACGAACCGGGTAAGGCGATGAAGGCGTCAGAAAGTCGAGCCATCTCAGCCTTCCTTTGGTGCATGTCTGCTACTGCCTTCACTTCTCCCACTGTTTCTCCTGTTATCTGCAACCCCCCAATTTACGACGCTTGTCAGTTTTTCATTGTTTGAAAGTTATCTTTTACGGCAATTCACGGCCGCTTATGATTTTTCATTATTTCAAAAAAGAAGTCAAAATTACGTTTTATATATTTTTCATTAAATAATTAAAAATGTATTAAACAATAAAAAATGGTCTTAACAACATTCTTGGATATATCGACATTTATTCGAATCTTGACACGTCTATAATCGAGAATGATGTATTAAAAATATATTAAAAAATTAAAATAAAAAACAAGTAATAAAAACAGCTTTTTCTTTTAGAGTGGTTTTAACAAAATAAAAAAACGAACATATTTTGTAAGAAAAACCCAATAAATTGTGTTTTAGACATTTTTCATTAAATAATTAAAAATGTATTAAACAACAAAAAAATGGTATTAGAGGTTGGGCCAGATTATTGATTCCCTGATTCAGTGGGATTTTGGAGAAACTGTAGGGGAGTTGGAATCGTAGAGGGAGAGGGGGACGTAGAGGGATAAGGGTTGTGCGAGGAATAAATTACAGCCGTACCTGCTGATATAAGTAAAAATAATCAATCTCAGCCGCTCTTTATCCCACTGAGCTCTATTGTATAGTAGATAATTACATTTACAACTTACTAGCCTAGCCTACACACTACACAAGTGCACAATACCGAGTACACACAACATTGACAAATGACAACACTCAACAAGATTCAATTAATTTAATATATAAATATATATATATATATATATATATATATATATATATATATATATATATATATATATATATATATGTCTCGAAGAAAGACAAGGCTTAGAGAAATAAGAAGACCTAAGAAGGGCGAAGGCTTCACGTCAAGAAAGACATTTAAGAAGAAGTAAAGTCCCAACCATCAAACAATGCAAGAATTGCTAGGGCTATGCGACGACGATTGGCGAAAGTGAGGAGGAGAGGGCTCCGGCCGTCGCGATTGGCAAGGTATGTTCTATGAGGCGTCGTCTCGTTCTCGACTCTCTCTAGTCGAACAGTCCTTAGGTCGTTAAATACCCCCTTTTTTGAAGACAAAACGACCACGCAATTGATTCAGCGTATCCGGATCTGGTGCACGTATCCGGATATAAAAAACGCGTATCCGAATCCCCGTATCCAGAGTTGGAGAATTTTTCAAAATGAACATTGAACGTATCCAATGGCGTATCTCGTGTATCCGTAGCGTATCTGTATCCGCAGCGTATTAGATACGCGAGACACTGTTCGGGGAGAGTATCTGTGCATCATAGACCACAAACATTTAAGAATCAAACATATATAGTATTAATTGCAATTAGAAACACTTTTTCATCTTATATATTGGATTTCCAACAGTTTAAATGGTCTAAAGATTTGCAACCATTCTTATAGATAAGACTAATTTTAAGTTTAGCTCTTAGATTTTGTCGTGTTGTAAGTTGTTTCGTGCTGATGAGGATTATAAAGGAGTACTGAAGGAGGTTGACACTAGAACATTACATTGAGGATGGAAAGAAAACATAAGTAGCAACAAATATTGGCGCAACAAATATTGGTCGGAACTATGGAAAGAGCCAATTTGGGCATATTATGAATAATATTTCGAAAATCAATTTTAGCGAGCGAAAAAACAAACCACGAGATTGTAACAATTAAATATTTGAGAAAATGTATTGGCCAACAATTTCTCATATATTTGGAAAAATTACGGGTCGGTCAACTTTTTAAAGTATTTAATCGCTACAGTACACCGACCCTTTTTTATTTTCAACCGAAAAAAGTCAGTTTTGGTGGCAAAATAACTATGATACCATTAATGAACTGTATGCGCGTTACGGAGGTCATTATTTTTGCACCGAGGTACAATTAAACTTTATAAATCGCGGTACAACAATTTTATATGAATCAAACTTTTGAACAACGGTACAACTTTTGAAAATGTTGTTAAAGTGTAAAAAATTACTCCCTCCATCTCTAAATTATCGTCCTCTTTTCATTTTCTGTCCGTCGCAAAATAATTGTCCAATTTGAAACTTACCTTTTTAGAACATCACTTTTATCACTTTACCCTTACATTTTCACCATATTTTAATTATAGGCCACATAAACATGAGTTTTAAAGGAAACTACACATTAAACTAATATAAATAATCAAGTCACTTGTTTTTTCTTAATAAGTGCGTCGGGTCAACTAGGACGATAATTTAGGTACGGAGGGAGTAATTAATTTTTAATAAATTACAGTATAAAATGCAAATATATCGCGGTGCAACAATTTTAAAAAAAGTATCGCGGTGCAAAATTATGCTAGCTTTTTGAATTTGTGAATTGCGATACAAAACTATGCTAGCTTTTGAATTTGTGAATCGTGATACAACTTTTGAAAAGGTTGTTAAAGTGCAAAAAAATAATAATTAATTTTCAATAAATTACAGTATAAAGTGCAAATATATCGCGGTGCAACACTTTTAAGAACAGAATCGCTGTGCAAAACTATGCTAGCATTTTGAATTTGTGAACCATGATACAAAACTATGCTAGTTTTTGAATTTGTGAATCGCGGTGCAAAAATTTCTGAATCGTGGTTTGAAAAGGTTGTTAAAGTGCAAAAAAGTAATTAATTTTCAATAAATTACAGTATAAAGTGCAAATATATCGCAGTGTAACAATTTTACATAAATCAAACTTTTGAACTGTAGTACAAAAATAATGTAAAGAAATTTATGAATCGCGGTACAAAAGCATAAAGAGCCAGTTTACGTCCTCCACCTTCTTCTTCAATCTCCTCCGTCGTAAACTTTCTTATTCCTCCTTGTTCTCCGCTTTCGTCTCAACTGAAAATTCTTCAACCCAACACAGATCTATTATAGTTTCGTATTTCATGAATAAAAAAACTCGTTTACCTTTCGGGGGCGTTGCCCCCAAACCCCCACAAAGGGGCGCTGCCCCCTCGACCTGATCGGGCAGGTTGATCTCCGTTTCGTTGCGCATAATTGTGATTTTTGAATCCAAAGTATGTTGGCGGAGTTGTTGAAGAAGACGATGACATTTTTGGAACAATATTTCGAAAAGTGATCTTTTGCGGTTGAAAAAAAAAATAGACTTTTGGAGTTAAAAACTTTAAAAAAGAGACCGACCAAAATTTTCCCCCATACATTTAGTACTATTGCGCAGAAAGAACCCGCTCTTGTTTGAACATTGGGCAAGGCCTCGAATCCCACACTTTTCCCTTTCCCATCATGTCTTCATGGGTACGATTTGGGTCATCCAATCGCGGGTAGAGTGTTTTAAGGATTTGAGAGATTTTTGAATTCTGAACGCGTAATTCTGTAAAGGTATTTCTTCAACCCCTGTTTCAAACGTTTTATAGAGATCTTCATGTTTGTAGCCGTTTGAGAGAGCGAGCTTGAATATTGAATTTCTTGACGAAATGATGATGAAGATCTTTTATTGAATGCTCGAAAATCTTGTAGAGTGCTTAGAGACAAAAAATATTTCCTACCATGAAATAATAAAGATGGTGGTTAGCTGGGATAGAATATATATAAATAACATTTAAGACATACACGAAAGTTTTCTATTGACAAGACAAATGAATAGTTCTTTTGTTTAAAAAAGATGACCAACTTATAATTTAATATTAACACGTGAAGGCCAAATATTTCAACAGAAAACAGTGTTTAGCAAATAGAAAATATGGAGTGTATAAGCAGGTGATGTCACTATTATCAGCAACTGATAGCTGTTGATGACTGTATGATTTAAGCATATCTGCTGATACCATCAGCAGATAAAATTTAGACTTGCTAAAGTCTAAGTAAAACTACATTAAGATAAAGTAAAGTAAGACTAGCTGTTTTATCTTTAATGGTTTTAAGTAAATCTTAAAACATGCAAGTTTCTATACACTACAAATTTAAGTCTAGAAATAAAAACACACAATCAACTAATGAAGCTAAGAATCATACAACATAGGTAATGAAGAAGATATTAAAGATAAATAAAATATATATTTTTTGCTTGAAATATTGATAGGACCCAATATTTTTAAAAAAAGTTAGACTACGCTAGGGATTGAACCCATAATAATCTCTAGGTATATTCAAAAGTAATTTTTCCACCGGATCATAGAATCAATCAGAAAAGTTGCTACACATTATATACTATATTAATAATTCTAAATAAGTAAATTCACAGTCCAAAAATAAAATAGAGATTAAACCCAAGCAGACCACTACCGATATTGCAAGCACCTTGGCCAATAGATTCATTTATACAAGTTATGAACACTATATTATATATGTGTATATAAAGTTATATACATAAATTTGGGGCCCTCTACATTGGGGAGCCCCGAGCCCATGGTCATCGTCCTTTCGGCCACCCCTCAGGTCGGGCCTGCATCTAGCTATTGTCATACGTATATTTGTAGCACAAATATCATGCACACTTGGAGCAATGACTTTAGATACTTGTACCAGATTAGTTATTTATTGCATTAAATTAAAACACGGGAGTTGGAGAAGAAGTTTTTCAAAACCAAGATAAATTAAACACATTGCACTGATGAAACGTATTACCTTCAATTTGAGATCCAGCCGTGGCAACGTTCCTATTATTTGAATCAAACAACGGAAAATAATAATCTCAATTTAACAATTTACATCATCGCAAACAACGGATTGTAAAACAAACCGACCAAATCCAATTAATGAGGGATCATTTTAGTTTAGGAAAATAATTTGCCAGTCTTTATTCATTCCTTTTTGTATATACTTACATTACATATGTAGCTCTGCATAACAATAATACAAGAAATGAAGAAAACCATTTCATCATTATATCTTCTCTCCTCGATCTATTTCATCATAGCAATAATATAACAACTACACGAACCAAGGTTTCTCTTCCCGCTTTGTTCAGCAACGACCCTTTCCATGATGAAAACTTCAAGAGAACTCAATCAAGGCCTTTCGTCTACCAGTAACCATATTACGAGATCGAGCAACATAAATATTGCCCAAAATTTTCTAAGGCCCAGAGTCACTACAGTAATGATCCGGAATTAACTCTAAAAAGGCATTTGAAAGTTGAAGCCACCGATATATTCAGAAAAAAGAATGAATCATCTGCAAAGAACAAATGGGTGATTTCTAGTGCTCCTGGAGCGATATAAATGTCTGTAGTTGTTGAGCTTCAAGAAAATTTGTAGATAGGGCTTGCATTGAGATTGACAAGATACGATCGCCCATGACAAAAGACCACATCATGAATAAAACCATCCAACATCACAAAAAGAGGACATAACTGTAACTTCCTAAGCCAATAGCGGATTAGAAACAATAGAACGCCGATGCATATAAAGACATTTTAAAAAAGGACCTACCAAATCAGGCATAGCCAATTTCAGCCTGTCATTGTTTTGGCAACAATTTTGTAGAGCATGTTACAAAGACTTATTGGCCGAAAATATCATTAAACATTATTGGGTGATGTTGTTTATGGTTGCCGAGTAGACGAGATGTTGGTCCTCGGAGTAGTAGGATAGGCCGAAGCAGGATGCGAGAAGGACGCGGGTTGGGACTGCTTCAAGAGCAGTTCGCGGTTGATGAGTTTTTCATGAAGCTCATCAAGCGAGATGTGAGTGTCCCGGCCTTCGACCACATCGAAAATGTGGCGGTAGTCATCATCTAATCCCCCTAATATGATCTCAATGAGATTCTCATGGTTGAAGGGTTTACAAAGAGCAGGACAGACCGACCTTTGATAGACTGCATGTATTCAGAGATCATTTGAGTGCCCTTGGTTGCCCGCTTGAGGTAGTCCTCGATCTGTTTAATATGGCCACGAGTTGGGCGAGAATAGATGTGAGCCAAAGTTTCCCATGTTGCACGGGTGGTAGCGGCCTGGGGCAAAGAGAAAACCGACAAGAGCTTCGAACAGAAGCTTGTATTGCCGGATCTAGGGTTGATATTTGGGGTTGGGTGTATGGGCATCCTTCGAGAGGATGGTGGGAGGTGGACATGGGTATGTTCCATCTACATATTTGTAGATGTCATAGCCAATAAGGGTGACTTCAACTTGAAGTTTCCAAGCGATGTAATTGATGAAGGTGAGTTTGGTGATATTGTGATGGGAGATAGTAATGAGTTGGAAGGTTTGGGTTGGATCCTCAGGGCTTTGAATGGTGAGGATGATGCATGCGCACATGCCCATGATTGCAAGCTCAAAGGCGTTTAAACACGCAGTCAAGCGAAGAACACGCAAGCAAGCAGAGAAACTGATGAAGTTTAGGAATAATGGCATAGCCAATTCATTGATTAAATCACCTATTTATGGAGAGATACAATTAGAGTTACACTTGTAGTAGGGTACAAGAAACCTATACAAGGAAGGAACATAATAAGGAAAGAACTCTACAAGGTAATTACCACTAATTACTAATATACAATAAACAAGAATAATATAAAGATATTATTCTCTAATATGCCCCGCAAGATGGACGCCCGAGAGAGAGACCAATCTTGTGAAGTAATTGATGAAACCGCTGGCGAGCAAGAGGCTTGGTCAAGGCATCACCAATTGATCGCCGAGAGACATGACATACTCGCGGTAAGCCCATCCCGAACTTGTCGCCGAATGAAGTGAAAGTCCGCAGCCACATGCTTCATGCGAGTATGAAAACCGGGTTCGAGCAGCAGACTCGTGGCACCCACATTGTCACAAGAAATGACCGGTTGAGTCGAGGAGGTGAGACCTGGCCGCCAAGAAGAGACACAACCCATCGAACCTCACAAGCAGCTGGGCGCCCACGCCTGCTGCATTCAGCCTTCGCCCGAGGAACGAGCCACCGCGGCGTTGTTTCGAGCTCCAAGAGATCGGGCCGCCCAAGATAGACAATATAGGCACCGTGGACGGTAGTCATCCTTGTTGCCACCCCACCGCATCAAGAAAGGCATGGAGAGCAGAGGAGATCGACGATGGCGAGGATGCCCGCATTGATAAGCACTCACGTAGATACCGAAGAACCCGCTTGACCGCATTCCAGCGTTGCTCGGTGGTCGGTCGATGCATGAATCGAGAGTTTGTTGACAAAGAAAGGCAACATTAGCCGAGTAAGAGACAGATATCAAGACTCCGACCATTGCTCGAAATTTCGCTCTGATTCGATTCGAGAGTCGCGCCAGCCGCGGAAGAGTCAAGGCGAGAGAGGTAGCAAGCGGGCGAAGCCATCGGGCGAGCATCGGCCATGCCTGCGAAGCGAGCAAGGAGATCGCCTATGTACCCACGCCGGGAGAGCGTAAGACCACTGGACGCTTGACAACCTCAACCCCAAGAAAGTAGTGAAGATCACCAAGATCCTCGAGAGAAGCGACAATGAAAGCGTAGAGATAAGGTCCGAATCAGCAGCCAGGGTTCCTGCTGACAATAATGTCATCCACATATACAAGAAGATAGATGATGGTGCTCGCAGCATTTAAGGATGAACAATGATGTGTCGCCCACCGAAGTTTTTGAAACCGAGGCAAGAAGAAATCGACGCAGCCTCATTATACCATGCGCGGGGAGCCTGCTTGAGACCATAAATGGCTTTTGTGAAGCCTACACACATGACGAGGTTTGTCCTTATCTCGCGAACCCGTGTGGTTGAGCCATGAATACCTCCTTGACAAATTGCCTTGAAGAAAGGCATTGTTAACATCCGCTAAGTGGCGAGTAACCCAAATTTGATCGATCGCTAAAGACGTAACAAGACGAACAAGAGTTGGTTTAATCACCGGGCCGAAAGTCTCGTGATAGTCAATCCTGTGTCGCCGGTGAAATCCTCGCCACGCTAAGCTTTGTAGCGAAGCTTTGTAGCAGCCAATGGTTCCATCAAGATGGCGTTAATACGTAGATCCACTTGGCAAATGGCAATATCATGGTAGCATCGGCCGCAGCACAAGTTCCCAAGTTCCATTGCGAAAGTGCATCAAATTCTCGACATGGCTCGACGCCACTTCCCATCTTTCGAGCCCGGGTGACACTTGTTGGTTCACCGTCTCCGCCGCTGAGCCGAAAGACTCAGCTTGCGATGGGTTTGTAGATATTGTTTTTAGATCGAGTAACAAGGCCCCATGTGAACAAGGTCGAAAGTACGCAGGCCGATACGCACGGAACATGATCGGGTTTTCATGCAAAGGCAAATGCCACATGATCGGGCTCGGGCCGCATAGGGCAAGGCAGTAATGCGTGTATCGGCATCGGATGTGATCGCTCGCCGAGCATGGTGCAGCTGGGAGTAGGCCATCCTCTGCAGAAAGCCGGTAGCCGAGAAGGCCGAAATGCACCACAAGATCGGGTAAAGCAGTGCAGCCGGGGGAAGGCCGGGGTACGGGAGAGCCGAGATCAACCACATTCTCGACGATTAGTGCGAGGAGACACCTGGCGGGAGGCACTAGAGCGAGCAAATGACTGTGTATGGAGTGACCGAAAGCGTATCATGAGGGGGTAGCCAAGATGTACTATCATAGGTTTCGTCCGAGCAGACTAGTGACCGGTGACATGGGGAAAGATAGACTCACGATAAAATGCGGACATGACGAGAAGTGTACGCTTTAGTGGTGCTCTGATCATAACGTAGATAGGCACTCGAGTGAGCGAGTAATCGTGAGGAAGACACATGGGTGGAGCGAGCATCAAGTTTGTGAAGCGGAATGTAATGAGCCTGTGAGCAGTAAGGTGAAAGCCCAAAGGCCCGAAGCTGAATAGTTTTGCGGGAGCCAAAGAGTTTGTGGTATGGAGACCGATGAGCAAGAGTGGGTGTAGGTAGACGATTTATGAGGTAGGCCGCAGGAAGGCAAACCACCGTAAAGGCAAAGGGTGATGCTCGAGAGAAGAGAGGCCGCAACAATATGACGGTGGCGACGCTCGGAGAACCCATCAGGTTCCCGGTGTGAGGGGCGGGTGAGATGAGAGATTCCATGGGCGGATAGTAGGCGGCCGCACTGAGTCCCTGCAAGTCCCATGTACTCGCCTCCATTGTCCGAGTAAAGAGTGACAATGGTGGTTTTAAAAAGTTTTCGACTGTGGCTTTAAATTGGGAAGATGATGGCGACCTCGACTTCAAGCGCCCGAGCGGGTATAGCCGATGTAATGAGTAAAATGATCAACAAAGATCACATAGTATTTGAACCCATCAATGGATGGAAGGGGCGAGGTCCAAACATCGATAAAACAGCTTGCAAGAGGAATAGTAGACACAATAGTATTTTGATGAAACGGAAGTTTATGACTTTTATTAGAAAGGCAAGCATTACAATGAAGAGGACGAGTGCTAGTAGTGTCTAAATCTAAACCTAGGCTAGATAGAAGTCGCCATGGGTTGAATAGACCGCACGGATGACCAAGACGATGATGCCAATCCCGTGAGAGACTTTGAGCCGGCACAAAGTTAGATGGGCGAGGTGGGGTAGTAGCGGGCCATTCATACACACCGCCCTTAGACTGTCCTGATCGAGTATTCTCCCCGCCGCCAGATCCTTCACATGAAAAGAAGTTGGTAAGAACTCAATGGATGTATTATTTGAAGTACAAAATTGAGATATAGAGATAAGATTCTTTTTCATATCAGGAACAAAGAGAACATTATGAAGGGAAAAATTGTGTGTGGGTGTATGAAGAGAGGAGAAACCAGTTTTTGAAATTGATAACCCAAGACCATCACCAATGACTATGTCGCCCATGCCCGCGTAGTGGAGTGAAGTGAGAGATTGCCAAGGTCGCTGGTGACATGGTGAGAAGCACCACTGCCGAGTAACCGCCTCGGTGTCCCCGTGTCACCGAGGTGGCGAGGTGGGTGGTTGCCACTTGGAGCCAATGGCCGAGTTGGGAGGAGCCGCGAGCGGTGGTGGCGACCGCTGGAAGTTGGGGCAATGAGCAACCGAGTGGTTTGTTGGCGCATGCTTGACACTTGCCGAGGTATGGTCGCCGCTGGCGAGGAGCAGGCCGAGGCCCGGAAGGCCGCCGAGGTCGATGGGATGGATGACGAGCATCGAGGAGTGCCGAGCGCGAGCTATTGATCCTCGGGCGGCCAGGATTGGCTTGAAGCAGGAGGTGAGAGTGGGACGCGGTCCGAGATTGTTTCAAGAGCAGCGATTGATGAGTTTTTCATGGAGCTCATCAAATGAGATGGGGGTGTCCCGTCCTTCAACCACATCCACAATGTGGCGGTAGTCATCATCCAAGCCACCGAGGATGGTCTCAATGAGGTCCTCGTGATCAAGTGGTTTGCCGAGAGCAATGAAGTTCATCGCCCCTTCCTTTAACGCATCGCATGTAGTCGGAAATAGACCGAGTGCCTTGAAGCTCGCTTGAGGTAATCTTTAATCGCTTGATGTGGCCGCGGTTGGGCGAGCATACGTGTGAGCAAGGGTTTGCCAAGCATCACTGGTAGTGGCGGCTCGTTGGATCGGGGACCAAGGGTGCGAGAGGAAGTCGACAAGAGCACCAAATGTAAGTTTGTCTTGCCGATCCGTGGTTGGTAATGCGGTTGGGTGTGGGAACGCCCTGGATGTTTCGAGCATCCTTGGTGAGGACAAATGGGAGGCGGACATGGATGTGAGCCGCCTACAAACTTGTAGAGGTCATAGCCAATGAGGGTGGCCTCAACTTGAAGTTTCCACGCTATATAGTTGGTGGATGTGAGCTTGGTGATGTTGTGGTGAGAGATGTTTATGAGGTCAAAGGTTTGTGTGGGATCAAGAGAGTTTTTAATGGTGATGGAGTGATTTCCGTTAGCCATGGTAAAGAAGGGTGAGGGGCGGCGGCTAGAGGAAGAAGGCAAGGGTTTAGGAGCAGAGCTCTGATACCATGTAGAAACTGATGAAGTTTAGGAATAATGACATAGCCAATTCATTGATTAAATCACCTATTTATAGGGAGAGATACAATTAGAGTTACACTTGAAGTAGGGTATAAGAAACCTATACAAGGAAGGAACATAATAAGGAAAGAACTCTACAAGGTAATTACCACTAATTACTAATTACAAATAAGCAAGAATAATATAAAGATATTATTCTCTAATAATACTAAGGGTGCTACATTTTACGATACAATGGACGAGCAAGAATACATGGAGAAGGCAGCAAAATCTCACCGCGGGATTCGTTGTGTGTAACCTGGATCATTTTAGAGTACTCACTTGATAATTTCATGCAATTTCCGGTCTCGTTTGTTCTGGTAATGTTTTTTCAATTCTGAAATAAAAATGTTTATGCAACTCAGTTAAGGACAAGTCTGATAGTTCGAGATGTGATCAGTCAGCTAATCAATTCTACCAAACAGTTTGCAATGGAAATTCCTGAACCGAAACCTAAAGTATCTGATGCATATCGCTTAGGAACCCAAGTTTCAATGCAACTATTCAAAAACTTCGGCCTAAACGGAAGTAAATTATCCAACAAACTCCTCGAGCACCTCATCGCTTGAAGGAACTCCAGCACAACCTCCTCCTCCTCCCTAGTAAAAGTCGCAAATAAGTCAACTTGAAGATCTGATAACCGATGTAAAAAGTGAGTTTAAGCTACGATCGAGGTTTATAATTGCTTGCCTCCACCGTGAACGCCATACGTAAAACCACCCCGAGAACAACACGAAAACACAACGAAACTGGATACATCAAAATCACAGCCTTTATCAACTTTAGTTGGACATAAAATCCACTTAAGCTAATTATAACCCTTTCCATATTGAAACAATGCCTAAAGCCACGAACAAATGAGTGTTTAACTCCTCTCCATGGCCATTATAGCAAATTCGATCAGCTCTATCATATATAGTCCAACCATCTCCACCATAAGTATGAAAAGTACATAGAGAGAGAACTTCATTATGTTTTTTTTAATAAGTAAATAAGTAAAAAAAGGAATTGCAATCGCTAGAAGGAGGGCTTGAACCTCCGACCTTGTGGTTAACAGCCACACGCTCTAACCAACTGAGCTATTCCAGCAACACCTTAACCTAAAACCTCTGTATTTTATAATTAACTCATTCTTGTTAACTCTGAACACTCGCGATTCATTACCTAAAGCCGTTCTTCAAGTGCTGATTGAAATCATTAGCGAATTAAGATATTTGTGTAACGAGAGAGATCGAAGAAGAATCGGGAAGGAGAAGTGGGTTAATTAATATGAGTGGAGATGAAAGAAAGGATGATAATTAATTAGAAGTAAGGTGAAAGGACGGTACCATATGAGTATTTATAATGGCAACTTAATTACCATTATTGTTTGTTTTACATAGCAATACCATTCATCAACTATCAAACTAGACAGAATCCAAAAAATAAAATAATTTTGCTAAAATATGTTTATGGTAAATCAAAGGACATAGCTGAATGTATACAGAATCATAATCATTCCTATCAACCTTTCTGTATTTTCATTGCCTTCCTGCGTTTACGAGACTACTGTCCGGTCACCCGGATTTGTTGTTGAAGAATTCATGTTTCAAGAGCTCGCTGGCTGTTGGCCTCTTGGACGGATTTTGAGCAAGACACAGCGCCATCACCTCTCCCAACAATCTTGAGGGCATGGGCATCTTTGAAGAATTACCTGCACAAGAACATGGCAAACACGCACCAACCAATTTCACAATAAGATTGGAAGAGTTATTATTCTTTGACTTCCCTTTAATACTAGTACCGTCGTCTTTTGGAGTCTTTCTCGTGGAGGTGCCAAAGAAATCCGTGATACTTGTTACTAAGCTCATAAACTCCTCGGAATCAGAAGCTGGAATTTTTCCGTAAAACAACTCCATCGCCAGCAATCCAAACATCCATATGTCCGCCTTCTTACAATGCACTCTTTTTGGGTCTATAACCAGTTCTGGGGCCGCCATCCAGTCGGGGCGCCCATTAGACTCTTCATTATAGCTTAAAAAACCAAACCCCAACTTCACATCCCCACTCTTTTCCACAAATACGTTATCAGAATCAATCCCCTCATGCACTTCACCCAGTCCATGAACGCAATCAATACCCTTTAGGGTTTCTTGAAGAATGAAAACCATGCTGGTTTTTGACAAGCCATGTGGGAAAGAAGACTGCAACATAGACCTTAGAGATAACCCAACAGCAAAGGGCATGACTACCCAAAGCTGATCGTTGTATTTGAATGAGCAGTAAACTTTATTGATATTAGCATGATAACTGCAGCGCTTGGCAAGAACAATTGCTCGAGTCAAACCGTAAATATCTTTCACCTTCTTGTAGTTATGGAAGACTTTGATTGTTACCAACATATTTTTAGCCATGGATGGTTTAACATATTTAGCTTTGTGGGTGGTGATCCATTGTGATGCATGGATAATCGCTTCCAACTGATAGTCTTTCGGATCATGGGAATTTATGGTAGGAGGGTTGGATGAATGCTCTGTCATGGTGTTATTTTGAGTTTTAGCTGGGAGTTGATCGGATGGATGTGTTAAGGACTTGATAGTTTTTTCTTTTTCTTTGGCAGAGCAGCAAATATATACATATATTTTTTATAATGAGAACTTGAGTATCCTTAATAGAGTAGAATTCTATTTAGTAATTCTGTACGGACTAAGTTTTGACACAATATTAACTTTAAATGTTAAATTACGTAATCATCCCTCCATGTATTTTATTAGGATTATGCATATAATTATCCGGGTTTACAGTCCTTTTTCTATTCCAATTCGTTTAAGTAGTTAAGTACCAATTATTTAACTCTACGAATCAAGGAAAAAAAAAAGTGTTTCTAAAAGGCAACTTAAGAAGAAAGTACTACCTCTATCTCAATTTTTTTTTTAATCCTACTTAAATTCAGATATTTTAATATCTTACTTTTGTTTTATTTTTATATTTTTAAAAATTACACTCAAGCTATAGGTTCTTTTTCATGATAGACGAGAGAAATTTACATATTTTATGGCAAAGGCTTTGATAGACTTCTTACTTCTTAGGAGTAGGGAAATTATATATTAATCCTATTTTCGTAATTAAAAATAAAATAAAATTAGACTATAAATATAAGGGTATTAGGTAATGGTAGGTGGGGGGATTTTGACCAAAAAAATTAATCTGAAAGACCAAACGAATAAACAAAATATTAGAAACAAAATATATAATGATTCTTATTCATCATATAAGTCCAATTCCACATGGCACGCATAGTCCCCGTAAATAGTACGCCTTATCTTCTTAAATAATTGTTTTATGTAATTAGACATGCATATGATTTTTTTTTTAAAAACTATATTATTGGCATGATACATGATTTACTTTAAAGACCTTGTACATGTAGTCATAAGTAACGTAAAAATAGAAAATAATGGTAAAGTGTTTCTTAAAAACGAAAGTTAGAAACGAGATAATTATTTTAAAACATACTAAAAAAAAGCATAACATTTATTTAGGAACGAAGGCTGTAATTGCTCAATTTAGGAAATTGAAAGAATTTATATTTTTTTACCTCACCCTCACACATTCTATTTTATTAAATCTTAACCTTATACATATCAAGCTTGAAATTTGACATTGATACCCAAAACAAATGTGATATTTGTCAAGAATCACATTTTAACCCGACCAATTATCTTTTTTGACCTTTGACCAAAAATTGACATTGAAAGGACCCGACCTAATACCTCCTATGTGGAAGGACACATGGCTACCAGCACAGTCGGGAAGGGCCCACTCTCCGACCACAAACAAACAGTAAGGTCGACTGCCTATCAAGAAAGAGAATCACGAACAAGCGAACCAAGGATCGTTGGTACTTGGTGGATCGGTCAAGGACCAAGCACGTTCGACCATCCAGCCGAGGAACATTCATGCTCAGCAAACAAGATTCTCAATGTCGATACCTGAACGTCAGCATTGTACCAAGCTAGCCACGTACGTGTCATCACCGCATTGGAAATTAAGACATGACTGCTCCAGCCGCAATTCGTTCCACTAACCCACCTTCTGATACAGAAAGTACAACCGACAGAGTACGAAGTCAATGAGCGACTGCCAATTAGCCGACCAACAATAGGTTGGTCTCAACATTCCATTGCAGGCTTTGGCTTGGTGCCCAAGCTGGGAGCTATAAATAAGAGACTTTTTTTTACTTTTTTTTTTTTTAATTAAAATGCTAGATTATATAAAATGGAGAATAAGAAAAACAAGCTAAAGGGGGACAACCAACCTTACCCTCAAAGGGGGGACAAAGGAGCCTTACCTTGGAGATAAACCTAGATAAAACAAAGGAAGAAAACTAATAATTACGATAACGACTCTTCGTACGACGCTTCGACCTTCTGAGGTTTGGAGGGTCAAGATCAAGGGCTTCAAATTGGGCGTGATCGTTATCAGAATCTTCATCTTCGATAGTTTGCAGAATGACAAATTTATTAGGGGAGACTGAATTGTTCTGCATAGTGGCTTGGGTATTTATACAAGGACTGAAAGGGAGGGAGTTGGGGCTCAGGTTGGAAGAAAGATTTTTAGGACTATGAGATGGAGAAATAACATCATTAATGACTTTCTCAACAGCATCAATATCGGGGCCTGCAGTCGAAGTACCATCTGTCTGCTGAACACAATTGCTAGAAGGGGCTAGATTAAGAGCCTCAATACTGGAATTGTCCGATAAGTTGCCCTCTTCATCAATAGTTTCCAGAACCGCAAACCGATTAGGGGATAGAGAAGGCTCAGAAGGCTTGGGTAGAGCATTAACCGTTTCATTAACAATCAAGAATTATCATGGTTCAGATGATTTTCACCCGATCCTGTTTCCTGGGCTGCATCGGGTTTATTTGAGGACGAGTCTTGATTGTTAATATGAGGCAGGTTATTCTCTGGAATATTCGCTGAAGGGTTTTCCCCCGGCGGGGTAGCATGGGCAGCCACTTGAACATCATTATTATCATGCATGTTGGGAGAGGTATCCACGTCCACACCTACCCCCTTATCACTGGGCCGGGTATCATTAGAGTTAACATGAGGCTGGGAAACAGGCAATGGAGGCTTGTCAACATCAATAACTGGAGGGCTTAAATTGTCCGATCCTGAAGATCGAAGACAATGGTCTTGTGGAGGGTCATCTGCTGGGGCTTTAGTGCCTTGTGGGGGGGGGGGATTCATAATAGGAGTGGGGATTGAATTTGTTTCCAGATTCGATTTATTACCTGAGGAGGTGCCAGGTTCCTTAGTCTCAACAGACCCAGTAGTTTTCTTCGGAGTCCACCTAGAAGTTGGGGGAGGGGTGGAGGCCGAGGGCCCTTGGAAGATTATCACATGGAGGCGTAAGAATGTTTCAATTTGCAGCCAAGTTCCGAGTGCCCTTGACAAAATGGGAGCAAGAAGGGAGTATTCTCAGCTTCAAGCGATTGCCAAAAACTAGGATACGAATTGCCGCAATCAATCCAGATCCTTTTAGGAGTAGGCTTAGTAAGATCAATCTCTACGCAAACACGCGCCACACTAGGACGGGTAAGGTTGGTGGTAGGCTGATCTAACATAATTGGACGTCCAAAAAGGGAGGCAATAGAGAAGAGGGCTGATTTGTGAAATAGGTGAATTGGAAGACCCGGAAGGGAAAACCACACAGGAACAATAGAGCTCTCAATATCAGGACGGAAATTCGGCGACCACTTGAATACCCGCATGGGAAAACGACCAAGATACCATTGATCTTTAATCCACAATCTTTGGTAATCGTCGTCATGATGAACCTGTATAAGCACGTGTTTAGCATCCAGATGACCAACTGAGACCGCCGCCTTAAGCCCAAATGTCTGGAAGAGTTTCCGAATTGAATCCATTGATGGGCGGCCATGGGAAAACTTCCCTACTAGGGCGTATTTAAAGGGCTGGGCTAACGCTTCAATGATGTCGGCTGTAAGTTTAAGGGATGGTTCACCCTTATATGTCGAAGGGGGAATAAGAAAGGGATTTAGGACCGAGAGATAGGAGATGAAGCTAGAACGCAAAGCAAAGGTTTTAGGAGGGGAGGAAGGATCCGGGGGGGCTGGAGGGGGTGGATCACCCATGGCACTAGAAGCTAGAAAACCCTAGCCGCACATAAAGACGTAGATCTCTGTTTGGTATTTACCAGCTATAAATAAGAGACTTGTTCACCTTCAACAGGTTACAATCTATCTCATACAAGTAAACACACACTCACTCTTAATATACAAGTTTATACCAGAAGCTTGAAGGATCGTCTAAGCTCTGACACATATCTTACTCTCATACATGAGGACTTTAGCTGGGATCACTCCCCAGCTCCCTAACAATGTTTTCTTTCTCAAGTCATCATCCTCACAGCAGAAACACATGAGAACCATGCAACATATTCCAAAGGCAACCAAAGTCATACTAGTCTCATTCCCAGAAGAACACAAGTCCAGATATCCTATTCTTCACTTACACATCAACTTTGGTCCATTATGTGGACTGCCAGCCTAGTTACCCTATTTCTTGGCGTGATCATACATAAACTTCCTGCCTCAATACCTAAATAGCCTCATTCCTTATTCACTCACACAATACCCATTTCTCAGTCTCCTCCCTCATAGTACGCATCCATCATTGTCCTTTCTATACTTCCTTAATTATGTCGTCCTTGTTTGATGTACATCCTTCTAACTCAACTCGTCTCTCACTTTTTAAAACACTCTCATCTTTTTTTCTTATAAGTAACTTAATGAGCCATTCGAACAATCATTGAGTAGTTAAGAACAATTCAATATATGATCATTCAAACGATTCTTGAATCGTTTAGAACATCTTTTGAGCCGTTCGATTGAGTTTTAAACGAATAAGTGAATCGTGTTTGATTTGACCGAATATGTGTGCGGTTAATTTTTTTTTCTTTTTTCGGAATTGAATAGTTTGACTATGCCTTTTTTTTTTTTTTAACTTTTCCCAAAAGAAATCCTTCAAATCTGGTGCATATACATCGATCTTTAACGATACCTTCTCTCAATCTCCGGCCACCAACATCCCACACCCACAGAACAGCCACCATCGCAAATGTCTCCGACAGTAAATAGATCAAGAAGTACAACTCATCTAAAATCAAAATCGAATAGAGACGCATCTGATGTTCTCTCCTCTCGCCTGCCGCCGCACCACCTCCAATCTCTGTTTCAATTATCACCATGATCCCTCAGTCCGTGGAGTCGATCCTTTACGCTTAAAGGACCTTTAATCCAGTGGAAAGGTTGAAGAAAGTACGATGCTTTACCAGATTCTCCAGACGTGATCAAAGCCCTAATATGTTCACCGCGGATCCCTTCGTCATCATCGAAGAATCACCGTGATTCTTTGTCCTCAGAAGTAAGAAGTGAGATTAATTGTTAATGTCAATTTTCTTGCACGTTCTATAGTTATTCAAGCCTTTTAGAAAACTTGATTGATCTTAGCTTCTTTGATTTCTTCCCTTTCTATGTTCTTCCAGTTTCCTCACCAAATGATGACTCAATTGCCATTGACATGCTCTTTGTGAATAATTATAATGATTTGGAGTATTTATTTCTTCCATATTTTACTCCTAAGAACATCAATCAGATACCGATGAAGAATTATTTAAAAAAGTGGGTGTTAATTTTGGTTTATTTTTGCTAAGATTGAGCTGGGAATGATTACAATTCTTAAGACACACGCACAATGAAAGAAAAAGAAAGAGAGAAAAGGAATTGTGTTACGAATAATGAACTTGATTGCCTTAGATTTGTAAGTTATTATTGACTTTGGAAGGTGTTTTCCTCTAGGATTTAAAACAATAAGCAGGCTTTTTCCGCACAAAAATATCATAGGGAGGTGATCCCAAAACCGAGATACCATAAGAGGGTTCTGACTATTTGTCCACGAGAAAATATTTGATGGTCCAATAGCATCACGTGACATGTCTACGAGGTGCCTGGTGCAACATGATTAGAGGTGGCAATATATGCCCGCGCCCATTTGCCTGTCCGGACCGCCCACTAAATAATGGGTATGGACACATTCAAAATTTTAAGTGGATACAAATGGACATGTCCATATGAGACTATTAATTATGATGGGCTAAATGGGCGCCCACTTGGGCACCCACTAAAATCTAAGTCTCTATGCTCTCCCGCAATTGCACTTTAGTTGGACTAATTCCTCCCCATCCTACGCATGGTAAAGTGAATTTAGTGTTTGATTACAGCCTGTTTGGGATAAAATAAGTTTAAAATGAATTAAGTCAACATATACTCCCTTGAGTCCCTCCCTTCCTTAAAATAAATACTTTTTATATATCTTGTTATCGTTAGCATATATATTTTAACAAGATATGTTAAAATAAAAAATACTTTAACATAATCAGTAAGTTAATATAGGATAAAGATGGAATGTTATGTATATTGTCGACATAATTTTTAAAAGTGGACACTTAAAATAAAATATCTCAAAATAGTATAGTAGATTTTTTGTCTGTAACAGAAGTAGTAAAACAACACAAAAAAAAAGTTTAAAAAACTGCCTATTAAAAGTGTAGGACATGATATGTGGGGAAAAAATGCAGAAAAAAATTATGATGATTACGATTTTTTTTTACCATCCAAGCGCTTACTAAATGTGAAAAAAGTGGTGTAACTTACCCTTTTCTTTTCATTTTTCTAACTTTCTCGACATTTAGATGCAATAAGAGATGTGTTTATTGGATCAGTCGTGAGATTTGGGATGTGTTTATTTGTAATTGTATGTTCATGAGTAAATGGGCGCCCATTCCCATTAATTACCCACCCATTTATACTCATGTTATTGAATGGGCACTTACTTGCCCACCCATTTGAGCCCATTGCCCATATGGGCGCCGCTCATTTGCCACCTCTAAACATGACCAATAATGAGTTAATGACTCACTACAGTGTTAAATTTATTTATAAAGTGACGTTCACTTTGTACCATTTTAGCATTATCTTTTTTCGCAAATTAATTTTAATGCACTACGTAGGCTACACAAAGACTGAAGTACCCCAACTCATACATCTAAACATCTCTCACGTACAACTTCACCAAAAATTGTTTAGTAATTGGTGTTTGTAAATAGCTCAGTGGCAGAAAATGCTTTTCCTGAAGTGTTAGTTTCACATTACTACTACTGCTGCTGCTAATAATAATAGTAGTAGTATATAGTAGTAGCAGCAGCATAACGAGAATATTCCCTATGGAATTTTGGTCTTTTTGACTAATTTTAGGATCGATAGTTGATGAAAATTTAATTGTTTCATCTCAAAAACTATAAACACGTGAACTATGGTAAATTTTAATGTAGTTTCTAAATGTTAAAGTCTTACTTGATCAAACCAAATGAAAGCATGTTATATAACCATTTGAAAATTTGTCAAGCTGATAAAAAGTGTCAAAATGTGTTTCCTTAATTAGGACGAAAGGAGTAGTACTTTTATAATTTAAGTGCATGTATTGTTATTATATTAGGCATTTATCAACTTAAGGGTAATCTGGTCCATGTGGTAAGGTTTTTAAATTTATAAGAAACATTTTGCTATTTTCCCAATAAAGAAAAAATAAAAGTTTGAGAAGGATCCGCCATTGAAATCTGTGCAACTCTCCGCTTTAATCTGGAACCTCATTTTCAGAATATTCTCAGTATCTTCAATTTGGAAATTACTCTTCCGTCCCTAAATGAGTGTTCATGTTTAAAATTTTCTTATCCCTAAATGAATGTTCTTTTTTGTACGAGTTTACTAATTTCACCTTTGACCCATATCATGTCCTTGTGTGGACTTCTAATACTATATGCGGACATCATTGACATTAATGTACTCTCATTTAGGAATAGAGGAGGGAGTACTTTTCTTACAAACTGATGGGACCCGACCTGGGTCCCCCTACGTGGACCGACCACGTGGATTCCAGCTAGACTTGGTCTGGTCCCACCAAGGGCCGAAGACCATTTCCCGATCATCATCGACATTCACTAATCGACGGCGCGACCACAACCTCGCCGAGCACAACAAGCGATCATTAATCAACACCCGACCATACGATCGAGGATCACCTATGCTCGACAGCCGGCTCTCTGCGGGATAAGACAAGTTTAGCCCGTAGCACGTGCATAGCAGCATCCAGTGCCTTCCCCACAATAGCCGAGCAAGCCATGCAAGCCGCCATACCTTATCGATCGGCTTACTCAACCGCCTACAATCCTCATTGCATACACAATGGTTGACCACTCGAGGCGCCAAGAAGCCAGGGAACAAGTCCCACCATTGGGACCCTCATACCAATCATGATCCCAAATCTAGGCTATTATAAAAGGAAGCCTTTCCCTTCAAGAAAGGTAAGATGACTTAAGATTGCAAACTTATTATACTGCTGGTGATAGACAATACACAAAAGAGATTACTCTCTATACACTGACCGGAAGTTAAGGGAACGCCTAGCTCAGGCATACCATATACTACCTTGTTCTTGACTCTCACACTGAGGGTAGGCTGAAACCCCAAAGACCCTAACGGTAGTCTTGCTTTCAGTACCCACCAACAAAGATCATCAACCAAAGCCCGGATATCTCGGCAAGTCGGTATCTCCGATACCCACGTCAACGACGTGACCACCAAGGGCCTGACACGCCACCAGTCCATTACGTGATCGCCGATCACCCGTCTTCGTGGCGTGATCAAGTGGTTCCGCTTGGAACGTGCGAATACATAATCAATGGATCAACGCACTCCTACCAAGCAAAACCAATCAGGAGCGAACAAACTACCACCCTCACCAGCAAGCAAATTAACGGTGGATATAGAACCGATGACCTCAAAAGCAACAGCAGGTCAGCCGAGCGTCGTGCACAATGTAGACGAAGAAACTCAAGTGGATCAACCTCGAACGGAGGGAGATGGACCCACTGAACAGGAAAAGCTCCTCATAGAGGTAAAATGATCTTACCTTGCGAGGAATCAAGAGGCTGAGCTCAAAGTGTTCGAGCTCCAAAAAGATAACGACTACGATTAAGCCTCAAGGCGAGCGAACCCCGACCATAAACGCGCTACCTCAAAAGAGAAGGGAAAGGAGAAAGCTATATCGGCCCGGTGCAAGGTCCAGGTTAGGAAGCGGGCGGCGAGCAAGCACCCAAGCCTAGTGTTCAAAGCCGGTTAACATTTCCCAATGAACCAAGACGCTCGGCGAGCACGTGAGAGGAGCGAAGAAGGGAATCTAGGCCGAGAAAGAAGCAAACAAAACTAGAACATGTGGGCATTGCACACACTCCCAGCAATCAGGCGCAGGAAACCCAAAGGGTGGTCGGAACGCAACGACCGAGAATGCAGTATCGACCAACAAACCCTCTTTGGCCGTCGGCGGGAGAGGTCAAATTCTTGAAAGGCGGTTAGAGGCCATGGAGAAGGAAAACCAATGTTATTGCCTCACCAAGAATGGCCCGTTCAAGAAAGAATGAGGAAAGCTCCTCTAGGATAAAAAGATCCTATCTTCGAGCCGTACCAAGGCCTCACCAATCTTGTAGATCATATGGCAAGCTTTGAGGTGAAAATGAGCAGCAGTTGCTCAGGATGAGGATGCTTGGGGAAAAGATTTTTGGGGGACATTGAAAGGGAAAGCTACGAAATGGTATACGGGCTTGCCATTGGATTCCGTAGAAAGTTGGGACAATTCAAAAGTGTGATGTTTGTCAACCGGTTGCCTTGGCCTCCAAACCAAAGAAGCAAACCGACACAAAGGATCCAACAACGGATTAATGAATCCAATCAACTCTACATGGATAGGTTTATGGCCATGGTAGACGTGATACCCATATTTGAGGAGTCGATTAAGATGTGCTTCATCTCCGCTACACAACAATGGACCGATGAGGCAGGAAATGATGTTCTGCGACCAAACCTCGGCCTGAGAAATGTACGCCCACGCACTGGTAATCAATACCGAAGATGCGAAGAAAGAAGGCAATGAAAGGAAAGAGGGAAAGAAGAAAGATTAGCAGACCACTCGAACAAAGGTGGTCGAGGATCGAGTAATAAGGAGGAGGATAATCGAGGGAAAATCTGGGGACGATGTTTGACCGGACACCACTATCGCTAGCCGTGAGCACATCATGAATGTCCCGCCGATCAAGATAAAATCTAAGAGACCTTACCCATTGAAGGAGACATTCGCACTCGAACCCCAACAAACGATGTGCCTACCATAAAGATGTCGCCATACGACCGAGGATTGCATCAATTTGAAAAAGCGCCATCCGTAAAATTGGGATAGATGGGGGCGAGCTCATGAGGCTCGGGAACAAGGGGAAATGACCAAAGAAGATAGGCCGATGGCGAAAAAACATCAAAATCCTAGATAACTGAGGACCGAGAACGTGATTAACACGATCAGGAGGCGGCACCAAGTGAACCCAAGCAAAGTGAAATACGATTTGAAGCCTGTGGTTCATTATGATGCCAATGATCCTACTAGTTATGAGGAATGGCCTTCGCCTCGGCGAGTCAAGCAACTAGCTGCATCAAGCCGACAACAACCTGACTCAATGGGATGAGGATTCAATAATAGTGAGGTGAAACGGGTCCTCATAGATACAGAGCAGAAATGAGTATATCCCGTGATACGCATGCTTTTAAGGAAATCGGGTGGGAACGCCCACCTCGCACTCAAGCGGCGTACAATGGAGGTTTCACACAGGCATGGGCTGGGTCAAAGGAATCATTACGCCTATCGTTGATCCTCTGGGAAGAAACCAATACCCCGAATCCGAGGAGATTGATTTTCTAGTGCCGATTTGCCATCCCCCATAAGACCCATACTCTGCCTTCACCCTCCCGCACGTAAATTTCAAATGGTCGCATCCATGGCTCATCAAAGAGTCAAACACCTCAAAAAAAGGGATTGAATGGTTTTGAATGATGCCTCGAGCACTTTGGAGTATATCTATAAGGAAAAACCCAAAAAGAAAAAGTGGTGATTTCTTGCCCGAGGGGAGGCGGGTCGAAATCGCAGGGGTCAACAAAAAGAAGTCGAGAAACGTAGGAGGAAATAATAACGTTTCCTCGAACCAACCCAAGCATAGAAGTAAAGCGAGCCGGGAACGCCCGCATGACAAAGCGGCTGAGACACAAGCCGGGAACGCCAGCTTGTCGCTCTTATAGACGAGCCAAACGCCGCCAAGAAAGGGAAAACAGAGACCTCCTAGTCAAGACAATGGCCGCCGAAGAGCACACAAAAGCCTCGGTAGTCACCAAAGTGATCACCATTGAAAGCTTGACATTGATCACCAACCGCCATCGAGCCAAATGACGATTTAGACGAAATTGTGATCAACCTCGATTTCCCGAGAAAAGTCCGAGTAGGAAGAGAAATCCCTGAAGAGAGAGCAAATGTATCATCAAGCTACTTAAAAGCTTGGATGTGTTCTCCCGAGGATTGACGAC
This sequence comes from Codonopsis lanceolata, assembly GCA_013146195.2. NCBI lineage: Eukaryota > Viridiplantae > Streptophyta > Magnoliopsida > Asterales > Campanulaceae > Codonopsis > Codonopsis lanceolata. The sequence goes on along the minus strand of CM028381.1, from coordinate 107,486,343 downwards.
ATGGAGGGAATTAGCGACGCCGCTATGCACCGCTGAGCATCGATCGCACTTCATCCCAATACAACAAAAGGCACGAATCTTTTCCATGGAAAACAGATGCCTATCAAGAAGAAGTGTCGGTTGTTGAAAGCCAAAATTATTAAAGAAGTCTTGATGCTACCCGGATAAAGAAATGTAGTTATGGTAAAAAAGTAACGGGAAATGGCGAAATGTGTAGATTTTACCGATATAAATAAAAGCTTGCCCGAAAGATTGGTATCATTACCTCAATCGACCAACTTGTGGACTCCAT
>CM028381.1:107457166-107485951 GCA_013146195.2 Codonopsis lanceolata | reverse complement strand
AGTTTGCTTTAAATAAATAAAAGAAAAATCTTTTTTCAAAAGGTTTTGTCAAAAACAAAAAAAAGAGAATATTCAAAAAAAAGAGGAATATTAAAAAAAAAAGAGAAAGGAAGAAGAAAAGAAAATTTTCGCTGATCCAACGGTTTTGATTTATTGAAAAAATTTTAAAAATTTATCCTATTCGGCGATGTATTGACCGGTCGAGTATGCTGAAAATCAAGGTCCCTTATTATGTTTTGGAATATCAATTTTGAGATTGATCTCTTAACATATTTCCACGCGGATATAGACCAGGTTGAAATATGGTTTTTGAACACAAAAATCTTCATACCGTATTTGACAATCCATCGGACGGAAGAATACTGACGCTTTTCAAAAACATGAAAATCTTTTTCTTCTTAATTGGTTGTTTGTTTCGACTTATAACTACGCTTGGTCCGATTCCTTTATTAAGGGATACGCGGCCTACATTAGTAGGTCAGACCATCGAACATTTAAATTGCGGTCTGGCTTCAAAGCTGCGACAAAGCTATAAGCCGACTAAAAATGTCTAGGATATGGAGGTTTGATAAATTCTTTGCATTATAAGCGCTACTGCTGCATATTTCTCGCTCGTTTTGAAATGAAAGCGAGAGTGGAGAGTCTATTCTAATCAACGATGTTAGTCTATTGATGAGGCTGCGGGTTACCGTAGACTCCATCGTTGAGGGGCTCTATAGACACCCCAATTTCGTACGGACTACCCGGATACATGACATGACATAAAATATCAAGAAATGTTAAAACATTAACAAATGTCAAATTCAAGATTCTGAGGTCAAAATTGCAAAAAGGACAAGCAGGATGCACAAAAGGACAAAGCTGCGGGGACGAAGTGTCAAAAATGAGCATAGTTTGAGGTTTAGGCGGCCACCAAGGTTTGGGCTTGGAAAAAGGCGCCCAAACCTCCATGATGTAGCGCCCAAACCATTTTCTTAAACCACTTGTTCATCCCAAAGTTTTCCGTAAAATGCAATTCGTTCATTGTGATTGTACCACATCGATGCGCGAAAGAAGAAAATCTAATTACGGCGATGTCCCTATTTCTTCCTATAAATAGAGGCATCGGCTCTTCATTAACACACCTTTCTTTGCGTAAAATTTATTGCGTCCTCGTTCTTGTTTGAAAGAAATAAATCTGAGAGATCACTTTCCAAAGCCTCGAAACCGCCAAACCTCCGCCAAACACAAATCCAACCGGTAGAAGTGTACCTTAGCCCCGACTAGGTATCCACCCCTTTCGGTCCAAAAATCGTGGATAGAGCGCAGTTGCTCTGCCCGATTTAAAAGGCAATAGCGATGGGTCGTTACTGCACAAAATTCAGCCTTTTCCAATCAAACAAACAACCGAAAAACAAGCAGTTACCACCGCCGATCCCAGAGGCCAAAAGTAACTTTCGGAGCGATTACGCCGCCCAAATTCACACAACACACAACTTCAACCGGACGAGAAAAAAAGACTCTCTCCCCGAGGGACGAGGCGAAAGCACACCCCTACTTGGCAGTTTGTAAGTTTTATTTGTTAAAGTCTTTTATTTCCATGTAATAGTATTATTTCGATCCGACAATGTAGTCATTTAAGCGGTTATCTTTGGGATTTAATTAGGAAATAGTACTAAATGTAGCATTATTATGACAAAATGGTTTTAGATAAATTTGTATTTATTTACTCCATTTATTCAATAAAGTCTTTATTTATAATGGTATTATTTCCGGTTAAATATCAATATATAAGATTATCTTTGCCGGATTTTGTTAGGAAATAATACTAAATGTAGTTGCACTATGACCAAATATTTCCAAGTATATTTGTAATTATTTGTAAAAGAGTTTGTTTAAGTCCGTAAATAATATAGATGAAATGGATGTATTTGTAGGCGATTAATGCTTTATTTATCTGTTAATAAATATAACAAAAGCATACTTTAGCCAAAAAGCGTTTTTGAGACCGAAGGCGAGTTGGGTGCCAGCACCTTCCCAACTCGTAACTTAGCTGCACTTTCCGTTCTCCCCTAAACAAGGGAGGATGGGAATGGAAAGGTGATGTATTCCTATGTCTGGTATCCCAAACAAGGGATAACTTGACATAGAAAACCCAACACTTCATAGTGATCGAAATAGGCCATAAGGCTATTTTCATAAAATCCATAGTGAAGCGCCGCAACATCTTTCTTTGCACTTTCACGTTCTCCCCAAACAAGGGAGGATGGGAATGGAAAGGTGATGTTTTCTATATCTGGTATCCCCTAAAAAGGGATAACTTGACATAGAAAATCCATAGCTCCCATATTGGATCAAAAATCCACTATAGGCAACCGAGGCGTATTCCAACGCGCTATTCGACAGTACTCCTCCCGCACTTTTGATTTCGACCTCCCTTAAACAAGGGAGGCTGGAACGGGAGTCGTGGATGTCACCATCCGCATCTGACGCCGCACCCCTATCAAGGGCGCGGGCGGCGAGACACGCATCCAGGAACCCAGCACCATCACGGAGGAGAAGCAAATGATGTCTATTAACGAGAATGTCGATGGAAGAGAACAACGTCTTCGTGAAGAACTTGACTACCGTTCTCGTTCCACGGACCTCTTCTTGATGCGGATGGACCAGTACGTCTGCATGAATGGAAGAGCTAGAGAGAGAACTAAGGGAAAAGGAAGGCTGCAGACAAAGGCAAAAGGAAAAGACCTTGGTAGTTGTGTATCTTTTCTTCCCTTACCTTTGTATTTATCTTACATTTTGAAAAACTTTATGATATGTAAACATCTTGTTTATAAATTCAGAAGATTACTTGCTTTTCAAAATTGTCTTGTTTGAATTCTTGTTACTTTATTTTCTATATGATTTAGAATTTAAACAATCGGTTTAAATTTATTTGAGCTGCTACTAATCTATGTCTTTGTTCTATGACTTTTATACCCTTGTATGCACTTAGATTATTTCCTTAGACTTGAGGTGCTCTTACGTTTGATAGAGGCATGTCTTACGCTACAATATATATAAATTCTCTGACATGTTATTATCTATCACATAATCTATAGCCCTCATTTGTAGTAATGATGACCGGATATAAATAGGAGGAGATTGTTGATTCTTATGATAGATTTATATCATTCGGTTCATTACATTAGTTTTATACTCGCTGGCTAATCGGGCGGGCCGCGTATCGATTAAGCGTGGCAATGTGTATAGAACTTTGCCTAGTATAGTTTTTATAGGACTTTACAGTTTCAGCGGAAGACCTCTCCACAAGCTTCATCGGAAGACCTGCTCAAAGTCTACAAACGGCAGACCTTGTGTCCACCTAGTCTTGCATGACGTGTCCTATCCAGCAATGACTCATTGGATTAATTCAAACTTATCCTGATCATTGTTTGAATTAATCTAAGACATTCACGACACATCAAGCCGAAAGCAACTTTCGAAAGCAGAAGACTTTTCGTCCTGAAAGGAAAAATTTGTCTCCTCTCATGCGCAACAACTCTCGAATCGACACCTAAATCGCCCACTTTTGAAGATCTCGAAATCATTCTCGCTCTAGATATACTGTGAAGCGAAATTCTTTTGACGACCCCATGCATTTAATGCATTCATAAAAGAGCTGTTGAAGTATTCGTCTTCTCCAACGGATCTTTTGAAGTGCACTTGCTATAAATACTGCCATTGAAGACTGGAAAAAAACAACTGTACAGAATCAATCGAACACTTAAAGGATTGCTCTGAAACTCCATAACTCCAAGTCTTATTTCAGGTGCAATCAAGAGATCCTCAACGAGATCTAGAAGTCCTCGTCAACAACAAGAAGCGTTCATCAACACTTATTGTTTTAACTTCTTGTTGTTTACATTCATTAACTATATACACACTTGCAATTAAATATCTTGTATTTACTGATATTTAATTCCCTAGACCCCAAACACAAGTCAATATTTTGTACACGATCCATTAGGGATATTCTTTGTAATTGATGTAGTGGAAAATATAGTGCACTATTTAAATCCAAGGTTGACTGCCTTGGTGGTGGACGTAACACTCTTTATAGTGTGAACCATCCCAAAATACTAGTGTTATTTCTTACTGTTCGTCTGCTAATTGAACTATTTATTACTTTAATTATCTTTATCCGTTTACAACAGAACTTAAGTAACTTGTAAAATGTCTACCGGTAGTCCTTATCAGCAGACCTGGAACAACTACCTTGAAGGTCTTCCGCTACTTCTATCTTTTCAATAGATTGCAAGTACCCTTCAAAGAATTTACTTAAAAAGTTTTAAGTGTTTAATAAGCTATTCAACCCCCCCCCCTTCTAGCTTATTATTGTGCCCATTGGGACCCACACATATTACGCTCACTCTCTCTAGAATGTGTAATAATGATATTATTAAATGAATGAATATATTATGAAGAATGGTAGAAACTTTGTACATCAAAAGTCTTTAGCAACATTAGTTGGGACATCCAAAAAAAAAAAAGAAAATAAGAATATTTATCTAGGACGGAGGGAGTATCTTTTTTAAAAAGTTTTCTTTTTCAAAAATTATTATTGTTATAAGATTTCAAAAACATTTGTTCATATTTTATCAAAACTACTCTTATTTACTACAATCAAATTAAATGTTGTTGATAGGATTGTTGAAAAAAATACTAGTGCAACGTAACCAAAACAAATTTTATTAATTAAATTAGGGTATATCAATCTTTTTTTATTACATTTCTTGATATATGTACAAATTATTAAAAGAATATTTACGTTAGGACATAGGAAGTATTCAATAGCTTTCTTTTTCTTATTTCATTACCATCATTCCTAACATTATAAAGAAATTATTTCATTTTTAGACCGTTCTAGAAATATATCACTTTTCTAAAAAGAATTAAAGTGAATTTTATTATTTACTCTTGATTTGATACACACGTTCATAAATTCATTGATGGGCACCACTTTTAAATGGGTATTTTTGGAAAATACTGAGTGAACCTTGTTTTAATGAGATCGGGGTGTCTGTAAATACACACTATCTTAATATTTATAATATAATTAATTATTTTTTCTTAATATGTGTATCTACTTAAACATAAGATTTTATTTCGAGCAAAGAGAATATTATATTTTCATAAGGGGATGACAAAGAGCTAGATAGAATGTGAAACGTCAAGTTCTATTAGGGGTGTACTACCGAACCAAACCACATAGTTAAGTTTGGTTGCAGTTTGATTCAAAACAGTTTGGTTTTAGTTAAAACTGACTGGCTCGGTTCGGTTCATGGTTAATGTTTCCAAATCGAAACAAATCATGTATTATTTCATTATTTATTATATATAATCTAGGGCGAAATTCACCATTGGTCCCTGTACTTTGGGTTTGTCCACCGTTAGTCCCTGAACTTCAAAACGTCTCACCATTGACCAAAGTTTGCGTTTTTTGTCCACCGTTGGTCCCTTGCTCAAACACCATTAATTGTTTCACCGTTAAATGGACATGTTCGATACTTGTGACCAAAATGAAGGACCAAAATGTCTTTTCTCATACCCAATGGGCAACCCACTTAGGATTCGTGTAAGCAAACAGAGAGATAACTGTTTTGAGTAACGTGTGTTTGCGAGGTATGCGCACAGCAGCGCAACATATGGCAACCCCATTTACCACCAAGGCACCAACACTCCTAGATCACTTCTACTAACCTACACTCCTCATGCTCCCTCCCTTTACCTCCCCCTACTTCCGACCAAAGCTTACTTCCGCCACCTCCACCGTTTATGGCTAAATCTCTTCTTCTTTTCCTCTTGTTTTTCTCCACTCCCCTGCTCACCTGCGCAGATCGCACTTCCGAAACCCTAGCCGAGATCGACGCCCCTAACTTCCTTCAAGCTCGGTCTCCATGATCCACTCGGCACACTCTCGGCTGGGACCCATCCACTCCTCGACTCCCGGTGGTGGCGCGGCGGGCCATTTGCTTCAGTCGAGTCGGTGAGCTCGTCTCCCGACTCATTTCGGCCCACTCACCTCCAAAATATCAAACTTGCGCAACATGCGCAAGCTAAGCCTCGTTCGTTCAATGCCTTCAATGGCACCATTCCCTCTTCTCTCTTCAAATGCACACTCCTACATTCCGTCTTCCTCCAATACAACTCCTATCGCCGGAAACCTATGCTTTGTAATCTCAAACCTCCGACCTATTGGTTCTCAACCTTGTAGGAAACCCGACTTCTGGGTGAAATCCGTCCGGCCTCCTCGAACTTTCGCTACCTCGATCTCTCATCAAACTCACTCTCCGGCCAAGTGCCGAAAAATCTCTCAAACCTACCTCAGCTTCGGTTAGTCAGCCTCTCTTATAATCGCTTCTCTGGCGCTATCCTTGCGAGCCTCGGAGAACTCCAAAACCTGCAGTACCTTTGGCTCGATCACTAGTCTCCGATCCTAAATTCCGTTCAAATCCAAAAAAGTACGATCGTTTCAACGAGAAAAATCTCTGCGGTTGAATCGGTCCTACGATTGGTTCCTTCTCGGTGACGGCTCTGGCGTAATTTCTCTCACCGTACAGTTATCTCCCGGTGGCAGTTCCGTCAAAGGTTCCAAGATTGTGCTCTCCATAATCACGTCATCGAGTCTCAGTCGGATTCTCATCAGTGTTAAAACTACCGGCAATGAGGGGAAGGGAGATGGGTATGAGTTTTTTTTGGGTTACTGGGCTTGGATCCTAAGTGGGCTGCCCATTGGGTATGAGAAAAGACAGTTTGGTCCTTCATTTTGGTCACAAGTATCGCACATGTCCATTTAACGGTGAAACAGTTAACGGCGTTTGAGCAAGGGACCAACGGTGGACAAAAAACGCAAACTTTGGTCAATGGTGAGACGTTTTGAAGTTCAGGGACTAACGGTGGACAAACCCAAAGTGCAGGGACCAATGGTGAATTTCGCCCTATAATCTGTATGTATTTCTGGCATATATATAATAAAATAAGGTGGTTCTTACTAAGGATTCAAATGATATATTGACTTGTAGTTCATTGTTTGTTAGAGAAATTTGACTTTTTTTATTAATATTTGATATTAATTTACCAATTAAAATTTTATTTGTTTAATTTTTAATGTTTCTAAAATGATTTCTTTGATTTTATGTCAAATCATAAAACCGAACCGAACCAAACCAAACCAAACCAAACCAAGAGGATGTTGTTCGGTTCACAATTTTGACCTGAACCGAACCAAACCGAACCACGTATACCCCTAAATTCTATCACTAACCAGTTATTAGGATTTTGGATTGATAGCTTTACAAATGGCTCAAGTAAAATTGACGTTATGTGTGATAGTAGGGGAATTGCATTCTCGTGGTTTTAATGGTTGTTTTCTTTATTTTTTTTTGTCATAATGACTCCAAATATATATATATATATATATATATATATATATATATATATATATATATATATATATATATATATATATATATAATGGAATATAGATAGTTTATCAGAATACAAAATTTATGAGATAATTCATAAAATGCTTATGTATGCTACTGTTTGCAAAGCAGCAAGTAACACTGATTCTGATACTGCAAAATTTATTACAAATTGATTAAAACATTTCGAATAATCCGAAACTGTTTTGAGTAATTTTTTGAAAAGCTGATCACTTTGTATCAAAATTTTCCCACCACTTATAGTAGAAAGTTCTTTTTAGAATCGGATTTTTCAAAGAATCAAATAAGAAAATAATATCTCATTTCCAGATCCAAGTAATTTGAAACTCTGTAAAGAACCACATAGTATTTCCTCTAATATGAGGATTTTCAACATTTTTGCCTTTAAGTTTATGATGAAATTAATATCATCTAAGAAATAATTCAGAAAGTTGCTTTGGAAGTACATCCAATTGTGGACCATTTTTTTCCCACCAACTGAGGAACCATGTAGGGAATCCCCATTCTTGTATAGTTGTTGGATTTAGTACAAAAATCCAAGTATGTTTTCTGATAATATTTTGGTAATAAAATGCATAATACCATGCATTAATATAATCTCAATAATTATGTTCTTTTGATTCATTCAACTGCAACAATTTTGATTTCGATGGATCAAAAAGGCTCCATTGATGTGGGTGAAGTACTTTAATTATAAAGCACTTTGAATGTGTTCTTGATGTGGTTTTACCACCAGACTGAGCATTGTGAAGAAAATGTTCAAATCAGACTGAGCCAGTTTATGCCATGAACCAGTCTATTTTAATGTTTTTCCAAATTTAAGTTTATCTTTGATAGATAGAAACTTATTTGAAACTTTTGTGCTTAATATACAAACTTCGGGTTATAATTTTATGTCTGGAACAGAAACTATTAATGTTATTTATAGAACATATTATATAGTTATGAACGCTAGGTGTCCAAATGCTATTCTTAGAAGTAAACCAAGAAAAACAACTATTATAGAAAGTAACAGTATAACCACTAATATAGACACTCCAAAACAAATAACTTTGAATGAAATCAACTTTTCAAACCAATGGAATCTGGAAGAAATTGTTCCTCATAAACCAATACTAGACAATAGTATTGATCAAATAATTCAAAATGACGATGGTGATGTAGAAGTCATCTTCTCATCAGACAATAGAAGTAGACTTTCGGTGTCTAGTAGATCAAAATCATTAAGGCATAAACCATCCAATATATTTACTGAGACAAGACCAAGCACGTCTTCTTCTAACATAAAAGAAATACAAGGAATTACCAATCTGGGTACACCTCTTTCTTTTTCATCATTTTTATTTACATAAAAAGCAGTACAACTCCAAGGAGAATAGTTTTTTCTTATTATTTTCTTTGACAAAAGAGTTTCAATTTCTTTTTTACAAAGTTTCAAACATTCTGAATTCATTTGACTTGGCCTAGCCTTAGTCGGTATTTGGTATTTTTCATCAAAGTCTTCCTTATAAGGAAGTGAAACAATATGTCTTTTTCTTTCCCAAAAATCATTAGGAATATCACTGCAGAATTCTTTTTCATATTGGTGCTGCAAGTCTTTAATTTTATTTTGAATTTCATAAGAATTCAAATTTTCTTTTATACTTAAAGTATTAACTTCTTCTTTTAGGAACTTTAAATACACTATCCGACATGGCTAGCAGATGTGGTCATGGTTAAAAAGTCAAATGGAAAATGGAGGATGTGTGTGGATTTCACCGATTTGAATAAAGCTTGTCCAAAGGATTGCTATCCTCTTCCTCGCATTGACAAGTTGGTGGATGTTATAGCTGGGTTTGAGTTCCTGAGTTTCATTGATACGTACTTAGGGTACCACCAAATGAAGATGAAGGAGACAGATAAGGCTTTGACCGCCTTCCGAGCAGCGGGTGGACTATATTGCTACAAAGTGATGCCATTTGGCCTGAAGAATGCAGGAGCTACTTATCAGCGGATGGTGAATAGGGTCTTTAGCTCGCAAATCGATAGAAATGTGGAGGCCTATATTGATGATATGATGGTGAAGACCAAAGGGCATGATCATACTGCTGACTTGGGAGAGACCTTTGTCAATCTCTGGAAAAACAACATGAAGCTTAACCCGAGCAAATGTGTGTTCGGCGTAAAGGCAGGAAAATTCCTGGGATTCATGGTGAATGAAAGGGGTATAGAGGCCAACCCGGAAAAAATTAAGGCATTGGTCACTATGAAGCCTCCTCGCTGCATTTAGGACGTTCAGAAGCTCAACGGTCGAGTTATAGCCCTTGGACGCTTTATTTCCAAGTCGGCAGAAAGGTGTTTGCCGTTCTTTAAAGTGCTCCGTGGAAACAAAGGGTTTGAATGGACTAAGGAATGTCAAGAGGCTTTCAAGCAGCTGGTGAAATATCTGGGGCAGCCCCCATTGTTAAGCAGCCTGGTCCTTGGTGATTTTTTTAGGTATCTAACGCCACAGCGTAGCCGTGTGCCAGGTTAGTTAGGAAGAATGTAATTTACAAAAGCCTGTGTATTATGTGTCCAAGGCCCTCACCGCGGTGGAGGAACGATATTTTAATATAGAAAAGTTGGCTTACTCACTTATTGTTGCTGCTCGGAAACTTCGAGCTTATTTTTCTGCACACCCCATCATTGTGTACATGGACACACCTCTCAGAAAAATTTTACACAAGCCGGATTCCTCTGGTCGCTTACTTACCTGGTCGATTGGACTGACCGAGTTTAAAATCGACACACCGACGAAAGCAATTAAGGCACAAGCTTTAGCAGATTTTGTGGCTGAGACTAGTTTCAAGGATTCGTGCGAGGAGGAGATTTCTACCGAGCCTACCTCTTCGAGCATACCTATTCATTGGCCTGGCCCGTGATTATCGCTGAATTGCATGTGGATGGTTCAGCCAGTAGGTTTGGAAGTGGAGTCGGTCTTGTATTAGTCCCACCCGAGCAGGATGTGGAGTTTGAAAAGGCTTTATGCTTCAAATTTCCAAAGATCAAATAACCAAGCTGTAGTATGAGGCTTTGATCGCTGGCCGAGCTCGCACAAGACATAGAGTGCGCTGAAATAATAATTCTTCGTGATTCACAGTTGGTCGTGAATCAAGTAAAGGGCGATTACGCTGTCCATCATTCGGTTTTAGTTCGCTACTGTGTCATGGTAAAGGAGGATTTGAAGGATTTTGACTACTGGGAGCTGGTGCGAATTGATCGCGAGGATAATATGCGCGACTACCTCTCTCCAAGATGGCCGAGGATCTAAATTCAATCTCGCATCCGTGGGTCATGATTGAATACTTGAGGTCCCAAAGGATAGAGAAAGAGGTGATCATGGACATTGAGCCTGCCGCAAAGTGTTGGATAGATGATTTGAAGGCTTAGCAAGGAACCTTGGCCGAGGACAAGTCGGAAGCTCGGACTATTCAGAAGCAGGTGTGACAGTATGTTATTTTGGATAAGATACTTTACCGACGGTCGTATACTAGACCCTTGCTCAGGTGTGTACGACCCGAGATGACCGAAGGCATTTTGGGGGAAATTCACGAAGGAAAATGTGGAGGACACCCGGGTCAACGGTCTTTGGCAGAAAAAGTTTTGGTTGCAGGGTTTTACTAGATCACTTTGAGACGAGATGCGGAAATGTATATTCGGCAATGTGACAAGTGCCAGCGTTATACTGATATACCTCGGTTACCCTCTACTGAGCAGACTCCTGGGGTGGCATCTTGGCCGTTTGATATGTGGGGTATAGACCTCATAGGTCCTTTTCCCTTGGCTAGTTCGAAGTTTAAGTATGCAGTGGTAGCTATCGATTACTTTACTAAGTGGGTAGAGGCCAAGCCTTTGGTAACTATTAGTGAGGTCAATGTGATCGACTTCGTGCACGAGCATATATGGTGTCGTTTTGGAGTACCCCGGGCAATAGTCTCTGATCATGGGACTCAATTTTTGAAAAAATTCACAAAGCCATGTGTGGGTTCCCGGGATGCGTGCTCCCACGCCCCGCGCGCCCTTGGATAGGGGTGCGCGTACGTGCGGATGCGGTGACATCCACTGCTCTCGTTCCACCCTCCCTTGTCTAGGGGAAGACGAAATCAAAAGTGCGAGAGGAGTGCTGTCAGAATAGCGCGTTGGAATGTGCCTCGGTTGCCTTTGGTGGATTTTGATCCAATATGGGAGCTTTGGGTTTTCTATGTCAAGTTATCCCTTTTTTAGGGGATACCAAGATATAGGAATGCATCACCCTTCCATTCTCATTCTCCCTTTTTTAGGGGAGAGCGGGAAAGTGCAAGGAAGGAATGTTGCGGCGCCCCCACTATGGATTTTATGAAAATAGTCTTATGGCCTATTTCGGATCACTATGGGTGCTTTGGGTTTTCTACATCAAGTTATCCCTTGTTTAGGGGATACCAGGATATATGAATGCATCACCTTTCCATTTCCATTTTCCTTTTTTTAGGGGAAAACGGAAAAGTGCAAGGAAAGATGTTGCGAGGCCCCACTGGATCCAAAATATTTTAGAGTCGTCATCTTTATTTTAAGGAAGAAATATAGCAAAACCAAAAAAAGAAAACCAGAGATAATAAAAAACGGATTCGGAGGCTAAGTTACGAGTTGGGAAGGTGCTAGGCACCCAACTCGCCCTTTCGGTCTCAAAAAATGGTTTTTGGCTAAAGTATGCTTATTGTTATATTTATTTAACAGATAAATAAAGCATTAACTGCCTACAAATACATCCATTGTCTACATTATTTACAGACTTGCAACTGTCTCTTTACAAATAATTACAGACATACTTCAAAATATTTGGCCATAATAACGGCTCTTTTACATAATATTTCCTAATCTAATCCGGCAGCACAACGGCTTATATTGACTACATTGGGCCGGATTTTAAATAACAACTTTATAAATAAAAATAAAAAAGCGCCCTTAAAGACTATTACCTTTTAGAGCGGAGTGTGCTCGCTCTGTCCTTCTCGGGAGAGGGAGACTTTTATTGCTGCTGCTGATGTGATTTGGGCAGAGTGACGGCTTATATATGGTGTTTTTGGCTCACTCACTCGAGCAGAATGACGGCTTAGTTTTTGTGGTTTTGGCCTTTTTGGTTGGACATAATAACAGCTTATATTTTGTGTATTTCAGCTTATTACTCGGGCAGAGTAACAGCTTACTTTGGGATTTTTGGGCCGGGGAAATAAGGTGGATACCTAGCTAGGGGGCTAAGGCTTACTTCTACCGGTTGGTTTTGTGTTTGGAGGAGTTTTGGAATGGTTTCGAGGCTTTTTGAGGTGATCGCTCACTATCTCACTTCGCTCTCTATTTCTCCAGCGTAACGAGAACACGAAGAATTTTTATCGATGAAAAGTGTGCTGAAGAGGGAGCCCAGGGCCTGTATTTATAGGCTGGATAAAGGACACAGAAGGAATTTAATTTCCTTCTTAGTGCATCAACCACTTGTACACAGCGCAAAGAGAACTGGACATTTCGGCCACTGTTTGAGAAGCTGGGAGCTGGGAAGCAATATTTGGGTGCCACCAAAGGAATCTTGGCGCCATGCCAAGTTTTGCCATGGGTGGTGCCAACTTTTTCAAAGTTTCCATTTCTTGCACTTTAAACCTTGCATTTCGTTCTTTTGCGCATCCTGCTTTGTCCTTTTGCAATTTTGACCCTGTAACTTGACATTCGTTAATGTTTTAACATGTCTTGATATTTTATGTCATGTCATATACCGGGTAGTGCAATTGGGGTGTTCTGGCTACAGCATGCGAGCAGATGCGTGTGAAGCATTGGCAGTCATCGGTTGCATATCCTCAGGGTAACGGTCAAGCTGAGGCCGCTAATAAGCAAGTCTTGCATGCTCTTAAGCGAAATCTTGAAGATAAGACAGAAAGATGGGTGGATGAGTTGCCGTCTGCTTTGTGGGCGGTTAGAACAACGGTCAGAGTGCCCACGGGTGAAACAACTTTCTCACTGGCTTATGGATCTGAGGCCATGGCACCGGTGGAGATGTACTTGCCCAACCACAAAGTATCTCACTATGATGCAGAATCCAACATTGTAGCTCGGGCAGCCGATCTTGGTTTGGTAGAGGAAAAATGATTGGAGTCCAAGATGAGAATGGCCAATTACAAGCAGCGAGCAAAGGCCCTCCACGATAAAAGGGTTCGTGGTCGATCATTTGCCATCGAGCAGAATGGGGGAAGCTTTCCCCTAATTGGGAGGGCCCTTTCCAAGTAGTCAGAATCGTCAAGGAAGGGACCTATATGTTGCGAACAGAGGAAGGCATCGAGGTTAAGCATCCATGGCATGCAGATCATTTGAAGAAGTATTATCGTTGATCGGAATTTTGCACTTTCTTGATTTGATGTAAGTGGGGATGAAATGAATAAGCATGCATTGGTTTTCATTTTTTAAGTATCTTATTTATAGCGTGTGGTGCGAACTCGATTATGCTTTTGGCAAGCATAGGTTTTTTCCTGATTGTCTTAAGTTGGTGTTCGAGTGTGATCTAAGGTTATCTCGATTATGCTCTTTCACGAGCAAAGGTATTTTTGCTCGTGAAAAAGGGTTGGTGTTCGAGTCAGTTGCTTCGATCATGCTCCTTCATAACTGCGAGCTATCTCAGCTCGGGTGAAGGAGTTGTTGTTCGAAGGCTTTGCATTTTTTATCTCGACAAGCCTGGAATGAGCTTGCTCGATTTAAAAGATTGTTTTTAAAACAAAAGGCAGTTGAAACATCTATGAAAGCACAAGTATTGAGAAAAGATGAACATCGATGTTACGAGCAAAAATGTTAAGATATTACAGGCCCAGAGATAGTGTAAACTATTTATAAATTGTTTTCCAACAAAAATACAACTGTGGCATGCAGGCCGGGAGAAATTCAAGGGTCAGCAGCAGCAGTTTGAGCAGGGTCAGCAGTAGTAGTTTGGGCAGGATCACCTACTTCATTTGTGGTCGGTTCTTCAATTATGATCACCTCTCCATCGTCGCCAGCAGCATGAGCAGCCAAGGTTGAAGTCTCATGTGTTTTAGTCATCTAAATCTGAGTCATTAGATCAGTAATAGTAACCTCGGATTGGTGGAGTTCGAGCGGCGAGTCCTTTCGAGTGTCGATTGGGCGGGGGCGTCAACTCATCTTCTGTGTAGGGCACCAAGGCATGGCACGGGCGAGCAGAGGGGCAGAAAAGGGTGTTAGTTCCCCATTCACCGAGTTGGTTTGGCCGCACATCCATCCCGTTGCACGCTAGCTGCCTAAGGACATGATTCACTCCTTGAAGGAAGAATGGGTAGACTTCTTCCTCAACGCTCGCTTGGAAATCTTCGGAGTTCTTGTAGTCGGCAATGACTGCTTTTTTCTGCTCCTCGCTTGCTTGGGATAGCTCCACCCTTAGTTGTTTCTCTTTCTCAGCAGCTTCCTTCTTGGTCTTCTCTAGTTGGCTGATTGCCTCTTTGAGTTCCTTCCTCACTTGACTAATGTTTTTCAGAGCAGTCTCCTCGGATTTCTTAGAGAAATTGAGATGTGACTCCAAAGTCTTTTTCTCCTCCTCTAACTTGGAGAGCTCGGTTACTTTTGCAGTCACGGTCTCCTCGCTCTCCTTAAGCTCATCTTGGAGGGAGTTGACTTGCTCTTCAAGAGTGTTCTTCTCTGAAGACAACGAGCTAGAGGATTTGAGGTTGTCGATCAGCCGATCATATAGGAGCTCAGTCTTGGTGGCCATCTGAAATGAAAACGTATTCAAAAACAAGAGCACACAATGATCGTTCATTTTGGTGACAGTAAGGGAATTGGTTACCTCGGTCATGCACATCCCTATTTCACCGATGAGGACTGAGCTAGGAAGCTCGGCACTTCTTCTTCGGATGCCAGTATGGCGGAGCCTCTTCACCATGCCAAGACCAACATTGGATACATGCCCGCCCCGTCTGTTAGTATTGAGGTTGGCCAGGTCGGGTACATTGGCCACTTCAGCAATTATCTTGGCCGCGAGCTCACGGGTTTCTGACATCTCAAAATTATCCCTTTGCCATATGGGTGCCTGCGAGCTCGATGCTTCAGCCGAATCACTTTGATCTGTCTGTGACCTAGTTCTCCTATCGGTTGGAGCTTCAGGGGCAGGTCGTTTTGTTGATTGCGTGGCAAGAGCAGTTGGATTCGGGATATGAGTTGTAATGGAAACAGTGGTAGGGGTAGCAGTGGCAGCTCGGTTTGGCTCGGGCACTCGGCAGATCCCCGCCTGTTGGTAAGCGAGGCAACCGTGGGAAGCGAGGCTCCAAGGTGGCCATTTGTGTGTTCCTCCTTATGGCTTCCCTTTTCATAGCCTGGAGGAACCGGTTGGAATCTTCCAATTGCCTCATATCTGCAAATAGAGTTATAAAGAGTTTTGAGATGTTGAAGATTGATTTAAGATACAAGGGAAAGCGAGATGGAAAAATTAATGTGCAAACCATTGAGTGAAAAGTGCGGATTGCATCTCGATCAGCTGTCAGGGCACTGGGAATCTACCTCCATGGCTACCCCAGTATGGGTGAGGTACTTCGGCATCTATGGTAACTCGGGGCTCAATCCCTTCAACTGGCCAACTTAATATCGGCCGAAGGTGGGGAATCGAGTAAAGTACCCAGTCTAGTACCCAATCCTGCCTGTTCTTGCCTTCTTTGACTCTAAGTAGTTTCCAAAAGGCTTTAGCGAGCTGGGGTTCTCCTTCTCGGAATGCATTTTTATCGTCTTTGGCAATTTCTAAATTCTCTAAGTAGGGAGCAAAGGGCCACCCAACCCGTGTTTCGACGAGCAATGCCTTTCCGTCCCATGAGTCAACTTTGTTGGGGCCGTCAGACAGAAGTTTGAAGTAGTTGCGGTTAGAACGGCCAGTAATGCGGCCACTCTTCTTGTCCAGGGAAAACAAAAAGAATTTTTTAAATAATGCCATGTTGGGTTCGAACCCGAGCAGTCGGCAGGTGACGGTATAAGCGACCAGGAATCTTACCGTAATGAGGGTTAGGTCGCAGGGTAAGGCGTTGTTCACAAGTAGGAATTCGGCAAAGAAGGGATCTAAAGGGAGTCTCAGTCCGACCAGGAGAAAATCGAAATAAAACACCATTCGAACTCCCTGAAAAATATGCCCTTTCTCCTCGATGTCCAGATCGAAGGCTTTCACTCGGTAATCTTTGGGGTCCATACCCAATGAGTAAAACCAAGCTGAGACATCGTCCTCGCAGGTCAAGTCATCCCATTTGACTAAGGGGGAGACGTTGGAGATGATCTTTTTGCCTTTAAGGGTATCTTTGTTCTTTTCAGCTCGTGGATTACTCGAGCTAGGGAGGTTATCTTTAACTTGTTCACTTTCCTCAAGAGTTTTTGGTCGTTGTATCCTTTATTGTATTCAGAGGATCTACAGTTTCTTCTGTAATGTGTTGGCGTTTTCGACGGATTAAGGAAATCTCTTCCAGCTCGTTTTCTTCCGAGCTGGAAGATCCTGTGTCTGAGCTCTCCTCGGTTTCAGTGGAGGCTCCATGGTCGTAGTTACGGCCTTCAATTTCAGAATGAGTCTCGTCGCTGGAAGACATCCTACAGGAAACGAATCGAGGAATACACATTAAACCTTGCTCGGGTAGTTAGGCAAGAGCAGATCAAGTAAAAACCCAAGGCAATAGCCTATCCTAAGATCGGTGAACGGGGCATCGGTCAGGTATTCCTCGATTCCTCTATTTGGAGTGGGATAAGTTGGTGACAGATAAGGGAACAAGATGGACAGAGAGGAAATGGGTATCAAAAGACTAAGTTTTCGACAAATTTTTTAGCCCTAGTCTATAACAGATTAATCGCAACTGAAGTCATGTATTCAAACGGCATCATTGAACCCTAATGTGGGGGTTCTAGCAAGGAAAAATTGAATTTCTAGCCGGAAATAACAGTGAAGGTTCGAGGAATACCTGTTAGACGTTGAAGGAGTATCCCGAAGGAGATCCTGAAAATCTTCGCTGTGTTGAAACGCAGAGATAAACACGGCTTTGGTAACCTTGAAAATCTTCGTTACGTGATTGAAGGCAGAGATGAACACGACTCAGCTTTGTTTTTGATTCTACACAAGAGTGGGTAAAATTTGGAATAAGGGGGAGCTTGAGCTTTTATACCAAGTAAAACCATCGGTTGGGGCTATCCCAAGGGTTCCGCCATCATTAGGGTACGGACACCGGAGCATAGCATTTAATGATTCGTTGGGGAGTGAGCCCGCGTGGGGGTATATGGTGGCTGATGACAGCCCGTCCTTTCAAATCCTTTGGGCTGGCATCCATTCATAAACGTCTGGTTGATGGTAACCCTTGATGCATTTATGAAAAAGTTCATCTCAAGAGCGATCTGGCCTAGGAATTCAGGATTTTTCTCCTCGCTCCGAGCATAGATACTCGGTAGACAAGGAGCAGGGAGCTACTGAGTTGCCCGACCCAATAGGCCCAAAGACATACGTCACTTGCTCGCCACATCTCCACCAGTCACGAGCAGAACACGTGCATTCCAAGATTCAGGCCATTGGGAGGCGGGCAGCGATCGTAAACATACCGCGAGCTGGGGGCTTAGCATCCAAGTGGGCAAGGATGCAGCGAGCTAGGGGTTTACCTAGTAGGCAAAAGTATGCATCGAACAGGATTTTCCATGCTCGCTTATGAAGGTAACGGTTGTCTTGAATGTGGGCAGTTACTTCCGAGAAACTCGCCACCATTGCCATGATGAGGCCGTTGTAATGAATGTGACAGTTAATGTGCCCGCCATACATGTCATGACGTTTAATGGGAAGTTACTCTCCGGCACAGGCTATAAAACCCCTCGAAACAAAGAGGGGAGGTACGTGATTTTGAATACTTGGCCAAACTCTGTCAAATTGTTTTCTTACTTGATCTAGGATCGATTCCCCCGAGGATTTTGCAGGGAGTGCCCCTGCCTAGTTAACAGTTGTTGCTTGTTCTATAGGGTTGGGCCACGAAGATATTGGATAAGTTGAAAGTCAGATATCAAGTTAAAGAAGCCCAGTGTATCCTTGATAAATTTGGGCGCATCAGATAGATCTAAGTTTCTATTTTTATAAATTGTTTTTTAAAGTAAAGATGTATATTGATATGTACTTGGATATAATTAATTAACTATAAGATCAGTATATTTTTCATACTTAGTAAAATTAAACTCTCAATTTTTTTAATAATAATCAACATTCAAATTTGTATCATACAAATTTCTCTCAAAATTTTATTTAAAAAAAATAAAAAGGAAAACTAAGAAACCTAACTATGAAATAGTTTGAAGGTATTCAATGTTATGGTTTATTGGGGGATGATATGGCTACATATTCCGAAAAAAGGGAAGGGGACCTAGCGAATTATTGCATTGATTGATGGAAGGATATGACGAGGATTGGGTTTTCCATCCAGAGACGAGAAATAAAAGATGATTATTTGACAGTCGATTGAGACGAAATTATGAGAAAAAACAGGATTGACTTTCTTTTATTTAGGTTCAAGCTGCGAAATCTCCTCGGCAGTCCTACCTTGCCCTCACTCCATCCACCCTCTAAGCCTATTCTTTCTATATTCTGCTTGTTCTCTTAGCGTCTTCAGTTCCGAAAAACCGGAATACCCAGCAAAGAGTTATAATTGATTCCTAGATGGAAGGAAAATTGATGCATTTCATCTAAATTACATAGATAACCCTTTACATTGAAATTTCATGATAGAAACCCCTAAAGATCCACGCAAACAGCCACATCGTGTCCACATCATCGCTCATTGACGGCTTTCAAACGGCCGTTACGTATTTGGTTTCATTTGCCTTCAAATTTTAGTACATTAGTTAAATTTGTCTTATACAAACTATGTGGTTAATTGTGTCGCTCCCAATTAGTACGTTGGCTAAAAAACAATGTTTCCAATTTTTAAAAATATTTTTTAACCGAAAAATGACACTTTTTGAGGTGAAAAAAACGATTATGTTATTAATGAGCCAAAGGCGAGCTAAGGATCACTTACTCAACACGATGTAATGCATCAATTTGTTTATCACAATGCATTAATTTGAATCGCGATACACAAATTGGATTTGTAATCAATAAATTGGTTTCAATTGGAGTTCTGATACACAAATTGGATTCTCGATCCTTAAATTAGATTTTATTTTGTGGATTGCGATGCAAAATCGATGATGCCTAAAATCCTGATATACAAATAGGATTCGATTTGTTCATTGTGATGCAAAATCGATGCATGAAATGATACTTTGCGCGCACGTATTCGGTTCATTAAGAGTGTAGTAATATTTTTCTCCCAAAAAATGCCTTGAAAACTTTTTAAAAGGGAACAACCTAATTTCACCCCAAAAAATTTGCTCACCCCAATGTCGTTGTGGTGTAATTTATATCTTTCAAAGTAAAAGGGATTGAGTCAAAGACATATCGGCCCATCTAAATCTTTTATATTTTAATTGTTCAAATAGTATAATAAATGATAAGTCAGTGCCAAATTTATCTTTTTTGTTTTTATCTTTTTTTTATAATGAAAATGTTGTTTCTTTGAAACATATTTATACTTATAAATTTTTAAATGAAATCAAATGTTCTATAAATGTTAATCATATGTTGAATGAATGTTAGAACTTCGGTAATATTGTTAAGTAACTGTTACAAAGTAGAGAAATTATGATATTTCTTGTTATTGAACAGGGAAAACAAGAAGAGAAAGAGAAATATTTTTATTTCTGTATTGATAAGAATTTCCATAAAGAGGGAGATTGATGATTGAAACTCAAATACACCAGCAGATTTATACTGCTAAACCAATGAGCCGGCCTAATAGAATTAACTGCCAATAAGGGAGAGAAAGTACAGATCTACCCTTAATGAAGATTGATAAGCTAACAACTATGAGCAAATGACACCCGACACCCCTGTAGATTAGGACTTGAAGATGTTACTGAAATGTGCACTGCAGTCCTTGTTAGTTTCTGGTAACAAGCATTCCTTTAACTAGATCATCAGTTTCTTTGTCTTTGACACCCCCTCTTAAGTTGGAAGTGGAGAAGAGATTTTTTACTTTCAACTTGCTCAATAAATCAGAAAATTGAACACTTGGCAGGGCTTTGGTAAAGATATCAGCTAGTTGAAGATGAGATGGAGTGTATTTAGTTGTGATCAACTTTTGTTGTACCATATTCCTGACAATGTGGCAGTCAATTTCTATGTGCTTGGTTCTTTCATGACATACTGGATTGGCAGCTATATATATAGCAGATTTACTATCACAGTGAAGAGGAATAGGTTCAGTAATACTGATCTGATAGTCTTTGAGCATTGCTGCAATCCAAATTAACTCACAAAGATGTGTTAGCCATACTGTGATTCGCTCACTGATGATCTACTTACGATGTTGTTTTTTGCTTTTCCAAGATACTAGAGCACCACCAAGGAACACACAGAAACCACTAACAGATTTCCTGGTAATAGGGCATGAAGCCCAGTCTGAATCACAGTATGTAGTGAGAGTTAATGAGGAATCTGATGGATAGAAGAGGCCTTGACCTGGATTATTTTTGAGATACTTAACAAGCCTCAAACAAGCTTTCCACTGCTCAGTAGTTGGTTTTGCCATGAACTGACTTAGAATGTGCACAGCATAGGCAATGTTAGGTCTGGTGATGGTTAGATAGATCAGCCTTCCTATAAGTCTTCTGTAAGGCAATGGATTACTCAAGGGAGTACCAGGATTGACTGCCAGTTTGTGATGTTGCTCAATAGGTGTGAGTTTGGGCTTTGCATTTAAAAGACCACGCCTTTAATGATATCGTAGTATACTTTCTTTGATGCGACATATGCTCGTGGAGTTTCTAGCAATTTCCGCACCAAGGAAGTACTTGAGGTTTCCCGCATCTTTTATCGAAATCGAATGAAGGTACTCTTTCACTTCAGTGATGAGTTCTTTGTTGTTTCCTGAAATTAGAAGATCATCAACATATACTAGAATAACAGCAAAGAAGTCACTGGATTTCTTAGTGAATAAAGTATGGTCATTAGGAGATTGTATAAATCCAAATTCACATAAGGTATGAGAAAATTTTTCAAACCATTGTCTAGGGGCCTGTTTAAGGCCATAAAGTGATTTATGCAATTTACACACTACAGACCTTTATCCGTTGAAGATTATGATTGTATCCGTGGAGGTAGGTCCATGTAGATTTCTTCATTGAGGTCTCCATGTAAGAAGGCATTTGATACATCCATGTGTACAATTTCCCATTTCTTTGAGGCCGCATGCACAAGAGGAGTCTAATGGATGTCATTTTTGCTACAGTGCAAAGGTTTCAAAGTAATCATTTCCTTCCACCTGACTAAACCCTTTAGCAACTAACCTAGCCTTGTATTTATCTACACTTCCATCATGATTAAACTTAATTCTGAAGATCCATTTGGATCCAACTTTATGTCTGCTTTTAGGTAAATAATCCAAGGTCCAGTTTTGTTGTTTTCAAGGGCTTTAAGCTCTTCTTCCATGGCTTTACACCACAATGGATCTTTAGAAGCTTGTTCATAGGTTTGAGGTTCAAGAAGAATGCTTGATATCTTACAAGAATATTTCATGTAATCAGTTGAAACTTGATTGAAGTTGCAATAGTTCTTGAAAGGATAGGGAGACTTAGTTTTAGCATTATGAGTTTGGATATGAGAAGGAAGATCAAGTAGTCTTTAAATTTTACTGTATGGTTTTGTTTCTTATTGGTCTAGATAAGGCAGGAATATTATCATTAGGTAAAGCACTAGTATTTTTATCAAGTTCATTGGTTTTACTATTGGTGTTAGTATCAAGAGTGGAAGTGGTGGATGGATCCTCTTCATTGTCAGTCATAGGAGACACATCTGTGTTAGGGAACAAGTTTTTATTAATGGTTTATGTTTGATTATTAGGTTTAAAGGGAAAGATGTCTTCACGTAAAGAGACATCTCTACCGAAGAAAGATTTTTGGTTGATAGATTATAGCATTTATAAGCCTTTTTGGTATATGCATAGCCAAGAAAAATACATTTCGAGCTCTAGGCATAAACTTGTCTCTCAAGTAAGGCTAGAGTGGAGGCATAACACGTATATCCAAAGGTTTTAAGATGGTTATAATCGTGTTTAGAACCATAAAGGGCTTCAAAGGGAGTTTTCATTTTTAGTACGAGTTAGGAGTCTATTAATAAGATAGGTTAAAGAAGAAGACATTCTCCCCAAAACTGTATAGGAAGGTTAGACTGGAATTTGAGAGCCCTAGCAAGTTCCAAAAGGTGTCTATGTTTTCTTTCAACTCTACCATTCTGTTGTGGTGTCTCAGTGCAGGTGCTTTGATGAATAATTCCCAATGAGTCAAGAAGGGAATTCATTTGAGTGTTAAACAATTCTGTGCCATTGTCAGATCTGACTTCTTTAACATCTTTGTTAAATTGAGTCTTGACCATAGTAATAAAATTCTGCATTAAGTGACATACAATGCACTTGGTTTTGAGGAGAATAATCCAAGTAGCTCTAGTGTAGTCATCCACAATAGTCGAAAAGAGTTAAATCCATCATGTGTATGATGTCTATAGGCCCCATACATCACAAGGTAGAAGATCAAAGGCTGATTTGCTATGAGAAGTACTTAGGTTAAAAGGTTGTCTAGTTTGCCTAGCCAAATGACAAATGTCACAATGAAACTGATTACAGTTGTTAAGATTTAAGGAACATAGGTAATCAATATTCTTCATAGAATATAAAGGTAAATGACCAAGCCTTTTGTGCCACAAGTACATAGGGTCAAGGGGAAAAAAGCTATAATGGAAAACATTATCAGATGGAAGAAGAGAAACATTATTAGTTTGACTAAAAGAAAGATTATCTGCAGTGCCAGTATTCATATTTGTCTCTCCATTGTAATAAGTGGTCTCAGCTTATAAAGGCCTTCTCGACAGCTTACCAATCTCCTTGAGAGTGTTCTTGGCAGGGTCCTGGATAAAACAAGCATTAGCAGAGAAGATGAGATTATACTTTGTGCTTTGTGTAAGCTTGCTTCCAGAGACAAGATTGAATTGAAAATCTGGAACAAAAAAGACATTTTGATGAGTAATTTCCTTGGTAAGTCTGACAGTTCCTTTATGTGTTATTTTAGAGTTCTTTCCATTAGGCAAGTGAATGAAAGATTGAGTGGGAATAGGATCAACAAGATTAGATAGAGAATTAGTTATGTGATCTGAAGCACCTGTGTCAATAATCCAGTCCTGAGTTTTTGAATGGCTGTTAGATTAACAAAAAGAATTAACATAGTCAAAAAGGGATTTAAGAGTTACCCGCCATATGCTCAAGGGTTATCAAGAGGGGAGTCAATTTCACCACAATTGACTTTAGGATTAATCATAGACAGCTAGCTGA
The DNA here is from genome assembly GCA_013146195.2 of Codonopsis lanceolata. Taxonomy (NCBI): domain Eukaryota; kingdom Viridiplantae; phylum Streptophyta; class Magnoliopsida; order Asterales; family Campanulaceae; genus Codonopsis; species Codonopsis lanceolata. The sequence continues at coordinate 107,462,034 of CM028381.1, read as the reverse complement.
GCAACCCGATCCTTTCAGAATTGACCGCCGTTGTCTTTCTCGCGCATGTAATTTGTAGACTTCAATTTGGCTTTGTTCTTAGGCATTTTGGAAGGATCTGGTTTTGTGCCAAACAAAGGATGCCAGTCTGGAAATCCATTCAAAAAGAAGCATTTGTCCTTGGTGTGAGAGTCTCCATGATAGTGATGACAAAAGAATTTCCCTCTTGAATTGTTTCCATTCTTGCCAAGATTTTGAGTATTCTTGTTGGATATGTTTCCTGCATTGCTGTTGTTAAATCTTCCAAGCATGATCATAGGAGAGTCTTGTTGGTTTAAAGAATAACCACATTGCCTTTGTCCCTCTTCTTGGATTAACATAGAAACAGCCTTTAGATAAAGAGGGTAAGGGAATCATACGTAAAATCCGACCTCTAACATCTCAGATAAGAATCGCATACCCCATCAAGAACTGTGTAATCTTGTAGGCATGATCATAGTCTTCACGGATTTTGGAGGCTCCACAAGTACAATCACAAGTACAATTGGGAATAGGTAAAAGATTCTGCAACTCATCCCAAAGACCCCTAAATTTAGTGAAGTAAGCATTGATGGTAAGAGTGCCTCGAGTGCATAGTGGCAATAGTTTTCCTAATCCTGTACAATTTAGAATATCACTTTGGGAGTATCTAGCAAGAAGATCTTCCCACATTTCACAAGAGGAAGAAAAATAGACAATGCTTTGTCTAATTTCAGAAGACACATAATTAAGGATCCATGAAATCACCATTGAATTGCATCTATCCCAGACATCAAGATACTTAGATTCTGGCTGGGGTTTCTTGAATGTCCCATTAATCATGCCAAGTTTATTCTTGGCAGAGAGTGCAATGGTGATGGCTAATTTCCATTGTGAAAAATTGTTTTTAGTAAGAAGTTCAGAGACAAGATTCATCCCTGGATGATCACGGGGGTGAAGATAAAGTGGATGACTAGAGGCTTGAAAACAGCTCAAAAGTCATAGTAATCTGATGTTTGACTGGTGGATTCTTGCTGGTTTTTCGAATCCTCTTTGACAGGAGGATTGTTATTGGTCATGATGAATTAAGAGCAAGAAAGGAGATAGGAAAGAGAAAGAGAATAAAAACCAGCAGATGAGGATCAAACAAGAGCACTCCAGAAGATAGAGATCATTGTAGATGAATTCGGAATTATAGGCTCTGATACCATGTTACAAAGTAGAGAAACTATGATATTTCTTGTTATTGAACAGGGAAAACAAGAAGAGAAAGAGAAATATTTTTATTTCTGTATTGATAAGAATTTCCATAAAGAGGGAGATTGATGATTGAAACTCAAATACACCAAATAGATTTATATGCTAAACCAATGAGCCAATGTAATTAATCGCCAATAAGGGATAGAAAGTACAGATCTACCCTTAATGAAGATTGATAAGCTAACAACTATGAGCAAATGACACCCGACACCCCTGTAGATTAGGACTTGAAGATGTTACTGAAATGTGCACTGCAGTCCTTATTAGTTTCTGGTAACAAGCATTCCTTTAACTAGATCATCAGTTTCTTTGTCTTTGACAGTAACATATACTCCCTCCGTCCCTAAATAATTGTCCTGCTTGACCCGGCGCACAGTTTAAAAAAAGTAATTGACTTGATTATTTATATTGGTTTAATGTGTAGTTTCCATTAATGTCCATGTATATGTGGCCCATAATTAAAGTAGGGTGAAAAAGTAAGGGTAAAGTAGTAAAAGTGATGTTCTAAAAAGGTAAGTTTCAAAGTGGACAATTATTTTGGGACGGACGAAAAAGGAAAGGAGGACGATAATTTAGGGACGGAGGGAGTATATCATAATATTAATCTTTGTGTTAAAATTATTTAACTAATTTATATATATCGAATTTATAATATTTAGTTACAATTATTTGTCTATTGTGTTAGCATTAATTAATTAATTAATTTTTATTTATATCAACGTATTAGTTATTTTATTTACGAATTTAATTATGTTTTAGTGATAATCGTACATGTTCAACGACAAATGTTGTATATAAAAAAAGTATTCCAAATTTACAATAACTTTTTCAAATTTATGTAATTTTCTTTCTTTTATTTTACTGTTTATTATAGTTTATTTATTTTGTTCGCATTAAAATTTTTAATTGTAAATTAATAAACTTTAATTGAGCATATGATTTTACATCTATGTACAAACCGTGCAACGCACGGGTGTATCACTAGTATATATATATATATATATATATATCGAGAGAGAGTCTTCTTCTTTCTCGGTAAGACAAGACAAGCATTCTATTGATCTAGAAGCATTTTGAGCCTCACTCTCACAACTCAATTCACCAACACACGGTGGTCAGCGTAAAAATGATCCATCTTTAAAAAAAACAATCTGTAATACCATCTTACCTAAATTTTTGTCGTATACTAAATATATTTTATTCAATTTAAGAACACATAGCTAATTAAGTAAGTATGTTATATTCTGACTTTTGTAGCTTAAGATAGTTGTCAAATAATTAGAGATCACGTTTAGTGATTTCACATTGTTAAGGCCTGCAATGATTGGCCAACTAGCTACTTAAGCACTAATATTAAGATAATGTCTTTGTGTCACTATATTCCAAGGAATATCTCTGCTATGTTCCCAACAAAATCCCACGAGCATTGTTTATAACCACATTTGATTGCCCACTAACCCTTATAAATAGCCTTAATTCTCTAGTTGCTACGTACTAATTAATATATTAATTTCTCGCTATTTCTTTCACTGTTTATTCATAGTGCACATAAAATGGCTTTGATGCGACAATGCTCGATTTTCGTAGCTATGCTGAGTCTTAGCTTGTGGTCGTTGGCATTGGCTCAATATTCTGGGATTGCAACAATTAACGACCCTCCTTACATACGTAACTATTTTGCTTAAATGAAATATACTAATTACCATCTTCTTTGATGTTACGTTACTATTCATGTATTCGACTTTGAGTTAATTTATCTCATTGGTTGCAGCGTCGGCTTGTTACGGGAATGATGATCATGGAGTGATGATTGCAGCAGCAAGTGACGTGTTGTGGGACGGTGGAAAGGCGTGTGGGCAAATGTATCAAGTGACTTGTACCGGTGGAACCAACCTAGGTACACCGCACCCATGTATCGATGGTTCCGTAACTGTACAAATCACTGATTTTTGCCCACCACCGGGGTGTAAGGGTACTCTTGACTTGTCGCATGAGTCGTTTTCTATGATTGCAGACCCGGCTGCCGGAGGAATCAAAATCTCGTACCAGCAGTAAGTAGTGCGTGTGTATGCTCAAAATGATCAGCTCTCCGTTATTCTCAATTACCGAATCTTCCATAATTAGAATGCTTTTGCTTCTGTTTTGCAGGGTATGAAGAATGAATAAGACGTTTGAATAAGATCCTGGCTGGGTCGTTTGTACTTTGTACTCCATTAGCTAACGTTACAAAGTAGTTGAGAGGTTAGATGTTAGTTGCTACAATCTGAATGTAAGATTTGAATGAAGCTGATTAGACTGATCGATAGTGGTGAAGTTCATTTCACAGTAAAGCAAAAGTAATTATGATTTTCTAATTCAATTATCTTGAATGTGCCGGGATTTTAATTTGATTACTATGGTTCGAAAGTATTCGAAATCCGAGATTAATTCAAAGTACCAAGGCCTAATCAAGCTAGGAATGTTAAACATGTAAGGGGCCGATGCGGTGAACAACGCATGATCTTGATTTTTATTGATCATACACTATACTCACCAGATAACCACTTAAAATTACAAATTCAAAAACAATCATTAATTGTTACTTTTCTTCCTCATTTCCATTATGTCTTAGTAAAATATCTAAATGATTTTTATTATATTTTACTAACAATGATAAAACAAACGCATGTTCATGTACAGTGTAGAAATACGTAGAATGTATATATATATATATATTCTCGTATTATCATATTATTTTGTTGGTAAAATATCCGATCAATAATAGGAATTGTTCTTCTTAATGCACAAATTGACTCGATGAAAGACATGATGATAGAAGTATCATTAGTCACCAATAACAATACATTTATAAGGGTGTGTTTGGCTACACCAATTCCATGACTTGGAATTAGAATTGGATAAAATTTCAATTCTATTGTTTGGATACTAAAAAAGGGATAGAATTGGAATTGGAATCGGAATTGAATTATAATTCTACTAGGCCCAATTCCATAAAATCAATTACATGCTAAAAATAAAAAATTACAAAACCAATTCTAAACTATCTGGAAAAAAAACTCGATCAATGACTCTCTCTCCATCTTCCGCAAACCCCCTTCCTTTGAAGGGCTTCAAATCGTCTATCCCAACCCCTGTCACATTTCCTGTCTCATTGAATCTTAACAGTTTATTTTAGTTAGCTTTCTTTTTATAAGGAGACATGTAGGCAGGGCCGGCCCTGGGGGGTGGCAAAAGGGGCTACCGCCATGGGCCCCCAATTTTTAGAGCCTCAAATGTTTGGGTACTACCTTATATTTAGTATATATATTATAGTCTCAAAAAAGTTTTTAATTGATTTGATTCACCTAATGGTTAAGATGCTCATATTTTAAGGTAGAGGTCATAGGTTCTAATGCTAGGTTGTTACTTATTTTTGTCTGTTACTTTTTTAGTCTGTGAACTGTATATAAGTTATAATGTGTTGATTAATTTAGTGTAGAATAGATGACCCAATGGTTAACTTGCTTGGTAGATTATGAGAGATTTTGGGTTCAATTCTTGCTATAAACTTTTAACTTTTCTTTTTCCCAATACTTTAAATGATTTCATTTTTATAAAGAGCCCCCTTTTTT